>CM076578.1:1255150940-1255802328 GCA_034641835.2 Pinus albicaulis | reverse complement strand
TACACCTATGCGATGTCTGCTGTCCCATCTATAGTTCATCGCAAGATGTACTTTACCCATAATGGAAATATAGTCACCATTGACCAGTTGACATATTACGAACTGAAGTCTCAGACCTCCCCTGAGTCCATCATCTCTTCGGTGGCCAGTAATCAAATCATCGATCCTTTGACTAGTGTCTCACCCAGAGTCTACAAAGATTCCTCATTTCTTGGTATATTCCTTGGTCTTCCTTCTCCTATCTTTGATCCCATCTCATCGAATGTTTGCATGATGCAATCGACTCGGGCTACCCTCAAGTAGCCTGCCTCGGCTAGTCAGCAGCCTCCTCGCCCTACGCAGCCTACTCCTAGCCCTTTGATTCAGCCTTCTGGACCTCCTCCTCTTGGCCCTTCAGCTGGTATCCATGAGCCTTTTTAGCCTCCTAGAACAGTTCCTCCAAGCCTTAACCATTTAGGAGCCATCCCGCCTGGCCATTACCCGTCCGGTCAGATACCATTCCTAGCTCCACCCCCAGGAGTGTACACGATACCTGTCATGGCCACCTTCTCCCTTCCTAACTTGACCCTTGGGATTCCCGTCTGGTACCTTGATCCTCTAGCTACTACCCTTCCTAGTCAACCCAAACATTATCTTGCTTTGACCCCAGTTCAACCGGTCCCCATGACTCCTCCCGCGGCCCCAGTGCCTCAGCCACCTCAACAGTAACCACCTCCTGTTGTGACCACTTTGGGTAAGAAGGGAAAAGCTCGCAAGGAGGCAACCAAAGACAAGGTTGCCCTGAAAAACCCTTCCCCTTCTTGGCCTCCAAAGCACACCATCTAGTGTGCTTTGTGTGATATTGTCAGTCATGCCACCCATACTTGTCCGAAGTTGCCTCATCTCAAGCTCATGGTTAATGTCGCGTTCCCTGAGTCTATGGTCCTCGAAACTTCTGTTCCTTCCTCGACTGTAGCCAGGAACCCCAAGACTATTCACACAAACCACCCCTATGCTTTATGTGATTTCCATGGCCATTATACCCACCTCTGTCCCTGCCTCGAGGACTTTCGCACCTCTCTAGTTACAGTTTGCCAATTCGAGGCCAAGCGCAACGAGTCCACCGCTCCCTTATTTGCACATTTTTCTTCGGAAAAACCAAAGGACATGAATACTCCCATTGACATTCCCCCTCCTGATGTCGAGATGATGGAGCCTTCATCCACTATTTTCTACCTATCATTGCCCATGAGACCCTCGGTGGAAGACCCCTTGGAGACTTCCCCTGATGTTTCGCCTTACCTCCCTTCAGTGATCACCCTGGGCTCAACATTGGTAGATCCTTTATCTACTTACTCTTCTGTCACCCCTTGTGACGATGCGCATGTGAACCTCTCTTCTCATGATGATGATTCATGTAGACTCACCGCGTCAGGCGGTATTTCTTCCACCAATCACCCCATCTTCTATCACGATGACGACCTGACTTTATCTATCCCCCCTTACATTGAACACATGCATTTGAAGCACATACACCTTGTGGCCATTACATTGAATCCAAATTTGTGGGTAAGAGGGCACCCATATTTGAGAGACCAGGAGAAGAAAATCTCCACAACTCTCCTAGTGTATCTGGTTATTCTTCAACATTTAGAAGAACCTCTAGAGTCCCATATCACTTCAGATCACTCTAGGGATGACACCCCTCATCATTCCTCTATCTTACATCAGCAACCCAGTCTCTTAGACATTGTTTTTGGCCAACCTATGGGTTTTCCAGGAGACCATCAGTTCATTATCTCCAAATCCTCTCTTTGGGATAGTGACACCATGTATGAAAACCAGGAAACTTAAAGTCCATTTGATTCATATATGTAGTACCAAAAAGATTGGCAATCCTCCATTCCCTTTCTCGAAGTACATAACCATAACAAAAATAAATGGCACACTGTGTTTATATTCCCACTTTCTAAATACATTTTGGCATGAACACAACATGCTTGGGGCCACCTATGCCCCTCAACCATAAAAATTCTAGATCTCAGCCAAAAATAGCACTGAAACCCCCTTTCTCTGACAGGTCGCACTTTTCAGGTCATTTCCTGGGACAGGTCACATTTTTTTTCCAAGTACTTGCTACCCAGGTCACAGAATAGACCCCTAAAAGTACGACCTGGCATGTTCATGAGCTCTGAGTACATAAACTGAACTTTCAATCCACTGAAATGAAAGAGTAGGGTTAGGCCTCTTACTTGAAACTGACAGATCTCGATTTCAACAGTCATTTTGTCTGCTACGATCACCACAAGATTTAGGGCCTTCTCTCCTTTCTACATTCACCACACCTCCACTTGCAAATGAGTGAATTTTGAGGGAAAATGCCTTATTAAAAGAGAAACCCATGATTTTTCTTTCGCCTGCTGCGGCGAAACCGTAGCTCAGTTTGATAAACCATATATACCATTAGAAAGCTCTCACCTAGCCCTCAAATGTGTATTTGTTAGCTTTTAGTGATTTGATACTTCACCAGGACACATTTTTTCCAAGAAGTGTCACTTCACCCCTCCTCAAAATTTAATTTCTTCACTTGCAACACTCGTAATAGGGGCGCCACTTTGCCTCCATACTTGTCCACACTCGTGTCAACTTTCATCATGAGTTACCATCTTGTACTCATGTGTTTATGATCCCCATTAGACCTTTTATGTGTGGCAGCACCATCGAGTCACCCTTCTTTAGAGCATCCGAGTTGAGTCATCAATGCATTCATGGAGTCTATCTCGAGTCCCTTTGCATCCTGCTATAGTCCTCCATCATTCATTTCTTGATTCCTCTCTCGTGTCACACATTATGTCCTTCAGTCCCACTGTCCCCTATCCCTCAGGATGTTGTGTCAGTCACTTCTAGGTCATCCATGCCCTTTATGCTATAACAAGGGAAGTCGTCTGTTTGCTACTTAGTACGCCCCATTTCATCATCATCATTGGTGTTAGTTTGTGAGTCGCTATACTATTTTCTCTCATGCCTTAGTTGAGGATCCCTCATTGCCTCACCCATGGTGGACCTCCTTCTCTCAACATCAGCTCATTAATTCCAGAAGACAGGTCTAGAGGGTAGTGTACCTCGGTTCCAATTTCCACTCTTGTTCGGTGCCTCAGATTAGGCAAAGGGACTCCTTATTTCCCTTTGACTTGATTGTTTCTCAGCTTCAGCTCCTTTTAGCATGATTGAGATCCATATAATTTATGGTTCAGTGATGCAGCAGCTGATATCGGTGATTCCGGGGTGTGTGTGAGATGTCCCAGCCCTCATGAGGGGGTGGCCCTACAGGTAGCCCCCCACATACCCAGATGACTTCTTCACTTTAGCCTTTGATGCAGCTCCATATATTTGATGATGCCAGCCTTAGCCGCTTGTAGTGCCTTCTTGATTGCATATTTTAGTCAGATTTTCAGAGCCCTTTCCTTTTTTCGGGGGAATCTGGGTTGTATTTGTATCTCATGTACTCAGATATTATTGTACAAGTCCTGGCTATTATCCTAGGCACAATATTTATGTGGGATTCATTATCACGTTATTTATCTGGTTCATTTTTATGGAAGAATATATTATAGTGGCCAGTCCCATGGTTTTTTGGATGCATTATTTTTTGTACTATTGCCTCGGCGGGAATAGGTATGCCCCCTCACCGCCTATAGCAATTACTCCCTTATACAAGATACTTTTCACACCTGTAAGTCTCGCCTCCTCAGGGTCTAGTCCTTTCAGCACTTTTATCCACCTTATACTTCTCTCTCTTTGAATTCCCCTTCGGTGTCTAGTGATTGAGTTCTTACAATGTACTTCAGTCATACGATTAGCTCCTAACACTCGCACGTTGGGGGGAAATCTGTTACACCATTTTTTGGTCATCTAACCTATTATCATTAGATGGATCCAAGTACACCATGTAAGACCAATTTTACCCTAAGTAAAATTTCTTTCACTATAAAAATAACTTAGTAAACCACCTTTATTAAGTTGTTTATGGTCTAAACAGGAAACCCCATGAGGAAATATTAAATAAATCTACATTTGTTTGATTTTCCTCAAGGAATAATTAATTAAACAACAGTTTGATTAATATTCCTAGTTATATTTAACCCAAAACAAGGAAATTAAATAGATAAATCATTATTTATCTTATTATTTCTTAAAGAATAGTTATTTAAACCTTATTTAAGTAATATTCTTTGTTAAATATGACTAAATGACCCATAAATAATTAAATAAATCATTATTTATTTGATTATTACTCAACCACATCCTTAAAATGATAAATAAATCATTTATTTATTTATTATTTACAAATAAGGGGATTTGACCCAAGTCAAATTCCTTTTCCCTCCAACAAATATAATAAAATATTCCATAGAAGTTGGATCTTGATTTGGTTTATAATATTTTAATTATGAACCAATATCTAGACTAACTCAATATTTTGTTATAAATAGAAGGGTTTTCCCATTCATTTACCACATTTTGTTGCCTAAATATCACTATGGATCTATACTTTTGGTCTGACTATTGATCCACAATCATAGTCATATTTTGCTGCCATTTTTGTCTGGGTTTTCTACACCATGAAGAGAGAGAAGTTTTAGATCTGAAGTGCTGAGGACTTACAAGAACCCATCCCATTGAGGAGAACTGGTAACACCCTTCTGTGTTTTCCTCCCAGGTGCCCACGATACAAAAATTTATTCAACATATTCTTGTCTTTTCTATTGGATGCATGGAGTAAATCTTGTTTTTCTACTGTTTAATGTCTTCTAATGCATATATCTAGATATTTCTAGCATTTATCTTGATCACCTAACTGCAGATCTGAAGATATTGACAACCATCTTTCTTGTTAGGGTTTTTGTTATGCACAACTAAAGTGGTATTTTTTTCGTATGCTTGGAATTAAGATTCATACTAACACTAGGTGTCTCGAATGCTTGAGAACAATTATCAGTGTTGTCTTCTAAGTTCTCTATAGCCCTTTCAAGTTCATTCATTTCTATCCAGTTCACCTCAAATTTTCCCCTTTTTTATCTTGTTATCACTATAAAAGTTTTCCAAACCTGGAAAGTTTGGATGTGTTCCTAAGTCATGGTCTTAGATAGGGGTTAAGTCATTTTTATGTTTTTAGAGTCTAATTCATAGGGTTAGAGTCTCATTTCCATCATCAAATAAAGTCTAACAACCTTGTTTCACACTTTAGGGGTCTCATATTATGTTTTTAAAGTCATGTGTTTAGTCATTTTGAAGAAAATTTTGAATAAGCCACGAAACCATGTTTTCGTAGGGTAGACAATGAAAAAAGTTGTTTTGCGCTACGAAAATGTTGCTCTTTTCGTAGCGCAAAAACCAGAAAATGCATTAGGCACACTACGAAATCGGGGATTCGTAGCAAGTCATGTCAAGTCATCAAATCACTCAAATTTCATTAATTCTTCATCATTAGGTGTTAGCTAGGAGTCATTTCTCATGCATGCAACCATTCAAAACCATCATTACATTCGTTGGAGGTTATTTATGTTAGTTATTTTCAATATTCAAAGGGGGATGGTCTTTTGTTTTATTGTCTCATGCAAAGAAGAAATACATACATGCCCTTTCGAATGGTAAGCTCATGGTAAAATGAAACCCAAGCTTCCTTCTTCTGGAAATCAAGCGAGGCTGATTTCCTAATCAAGTGAGGCTGTTTTCGAATGCTAAAGCTTATGGTAATCTCTTACCAAAACTTCTCTCATATATCAAGTGAGGCTGATTACTATTTTCAAGCGAGGCTGATTAATATACCAAGCGAGGCTAACTGTCTTGAATTCAAGTGAGGTTGATAAATCATAGTTTCTAGGAAACTAACAGGAAGCTAAAGAGGCATACATAGCAGTTTTGTAGCGCACTACGAAACTGTTGTAGGTGAATTTTGGGCATTTTTTATAGGTGTTTTGGGGGTAAAAACAATTTATTTGCAAGTTTCGATGCTGCTAAAGATAGAGTGAAGGTCACAGATGAAGGTCCAAGCTTCAAAGTAGAAGAAAGAAGGCCTTAAAGAATGTTTTATAGCAATGCAAATTCTGCGCTACGAAAACGGACGTTATTTTCGTAGCACAGTTATACACCATCTCCTTTATACTGTTTCAAAGGATTCTTTTTGTATAGGTGGAAGAGTCACGTTTCAAGGAGATATTAGGACATGTCACCTATCTGGAACAATCAAAATTACTAACATAATACTCAAAGATAAAAAATGGAGGTTAAGGGCTAAAAGACAGGAACTTTGTCTCATGGTTTTTAGGGCAGTTTGTATTATGATAAATAGGGTTACAACAAGGCTAGAGGTATCATCAAAGTCCAAATACTTGAAGTTCCAGCGGTCAGTGGAAGAATTAAAGGTTTTATGAAAATTATTGGTGGACATGACACATATGAAAATGATCTATCCATGATCATAATGTTAAAAAAGATGCAAGGGTTTAATGATGAGCTGGAGAAGACAATTTTGGGTGAAGATCATATTCTTGAGGTCATGTTACTATATCTTTTTTTTGATAAATATTAGTTGTTATGAGGTTTAAACATCTCCAAGGCACTAATTTTGAAGAAATTTTAAACCAATGTGATTGCACAGTAGTTTCATAGCGTGCTACAAAACTGCTGAAGCAGCCTTTCACCATGAAGAGCAAAACTCTGTTTTCTGGCTTTAGTAGTAAATTGCAAAAGCGGTTTCCGGGCAACTGAAAACGAATTTTTTAAAACCGAAAGAGGTTTTCTTCCTAACATCCCTAACTATAAAAAAATCTCTCAGTTTATTTACATTCATTATGAAGTGGGAGATATAAGGCTTTCTTTGAAGCCCTATTTTCAGAAAACAGAGTTTTCCTATTTTACACATGTTTTTCAAGGACAGTTTCTGGGCAGCAGGAGAAGTATTTCAAAAAACAAAGAGTGGTTTTTATTACAGAAAGCATGGAATAAAAAAAAATCCTTTATCTTCTCAAAATACATCATGGATGAGAAGATAAAGGCTCTATCCCAAGACCTAATTTTCAGAGAAGAAACAGGAATAATTTGCTGAAGCAATCTTTTCATCATTTTTCATAACAAATTTTGAAGGAATCTTTGTGAGTTTGGTTTTGAAACTTCTTGTGGGAGTGTTTAAACTAAATATAAAGGCTATCATGAAAGAAAAATATTGAAATATGTTGAAGAAAGGAGTGAAAACACTGCGCTACGAAAAGCGCTACGAAATTGTGCTACTTTCATAGCGCATATCTGTTTTCATTGTTTTGAGAAGGTCAAAGTAGATTTTGCACAGATGGCATGAAGGGATAACTTGGGAAATATTTCAATCATGTTCCTAACATAAATTAGCCTTGAATTCATCAGTTAGAAGTGGTCAGAACATCTCAATAAACCAAAAGGATCCTAATCCTAAAAACAGGGAAACATGTTGCCTAATTTCTAGGGTAGTTTTATCATCAGCAGCAGGGTGACATTACGTGAATGGTCAACATAAAAATTCGAATTCATGGGGTTTTAGGTGGAAAAGGATGAATTGAAGACTAGATAAGGTTGTTATAAGTATATTTATGAGTTTTAGTCCTATTTGAATTAGGCCTCTTCAATGACAGTCAAGCTATCATTTTGTAATTAATAAGCTTGTTTTATGGTTAGAATAGGTGTCAATGATAGAATTCGAATTCCTCTGAATATGGATCATAGAATCCAATGTTGTAATGACTCTATAAGAGAGATGAAGTCGAAATCCTCAAGGTTGGAAATTTTCATGAACAAGCAGACTATGTTACTATAGCAGACTCTGTGTTTTTATCATAATACAAATGTTGGCTTACTAAGGATTCTGAAAGAGTTTTTAATGTGTGATATTCCTATGGATTTCTTTATCTATCTATTTGCAGTGGTATAAACATATGTTACTTAGAATTCATTGAGAAATTCTCTAACTTCCTGCATATGTTTGTAAATTGTGTTTTGTTCACTCTATTTTTGTTTCACTGATGCACTTAAGAACTCTGAAATGCCCTGACTTCCATGATAAGTTGATGTTGATGTTTAGTAGGAAAATACCTAGACTCCATTGCCCAATATATGTTTTTTTATCATTATCTCAACCGGTAATACACTTTTATCCAATTTACTCCTAGAGTTAGCCATCTAATCCTTAATTCAAAATCTTAGACCTAGTGAGAGAGCCCTCTCAAGTTGAGGAGGCTAAGCCTCAACTAAAATTCTGGTTTGAAATAGTTACACTGAGGTAGGTTGACTAGCTGCCTATCAGGTCCTATTTTGGTGATAACATTTTGGTCCGTCTGTCGGGAGTCTGAAGATATACATCTCCCGAAAAATCATGAAGCTGAACTCTTGAAGGTAGTAGGAGCTCAGAATCTATTCGAGGCTGCAAAACTAATTTGGCGACTCCACACATCAAATAAAAAATTGGAAGGTAACTCCACTACTAGAAGATCAGTTGCTAGATGAATTTTTAAGATGAGTTCTATTGCAAGAAAAAATGCGAGGTATGCTCCTATGAATTGGTCTCATATCCTTGGTTTTCCAAATCCTATGCCAAAGGTTGATTGGTTAGATGATCTTCCAATATTCAAAGATGAAAAGAAAGACAATGCTGCTCTTCATTTGGTTAGGTTTCATCTACATGTACATAGTTTTAAGGTTCAGATCCCTGAAGACTGTCTTATGAAGATGTTTATGACTACTCTAGAAGGAAAAGCATGGTCTTGGTATAAAGTTTTAGAAAATGGTTCATTATATTCTCTTGCTAAATTTCATGATGAATTCTAGATGTATAAAGAGTGTCATCCCTCTTTATTGATGGTGAAAGATTGTTGTAAACACTCTGAGATTTTTATTGAATATTTGGAGAATTTTTATGAAGATGATGAGTTTATGGATGAGGAAATTTTAGAAGCCCTTCATGACAATACCTTTCACCAACAAGAAGAACACCAAGAAGAAAAGATAATATCTCCCTTAGATGAAAATGAAACATAGCAAGAGTTTACTTATGAAAATTATGACACATCCTCTGAGTTTGAAGAAAATTTGCAATAGGTTGGTCAATCCTTTGAGAATCATGAGTATGAGAATCATTTCAAACAGCAAGAGGAAATATTGGAAATTGCTTGCTACAAAGCTCAGGTACAGGAAAAGGTTGATTACTTATGTCATACTTTGTAGCAGCCTACTTCAAAGAATGATCATAATAATGAGGAAAATTACATTGTATGTGGGAATCATTCAGAAAGGAAGTTGGATATCTTATCAAATAAATTTTGTGTGGCTAAAAATCAGTTGTTAGAAGTTATAGGATGTTATGAGGATCATCAAGCTGATCATGTTTTCTGGGATCCTATAGCTAAATACATGGAATAGTTTTACTCTCCATTGTTTCAGTTTTATTTTTACTATGAAGATCAGTTACAATGTTAGTGGCAGTGGTCATGACAATATCATAGTTGCTTTGAGTTCCAATGCAGTAAAAAAACTCAAATATCAAATAAAACAAATGACTTGTTACATTTGAAATTTCATATTGATTGAGCTGAATGAAGTTTGTAGTTGATAGGGTAGGTAGGAATGTGAAAATAAGCTCAAGTTTTACTGAGCATTTTTTCAGTAGGTACAGATTTTTTTCTTATGCAGTGATCATCAAGCTTGAGCCCGAGGTGAAGGCCATTAAAGCTTGAGGAAAATCTTGGAAAAATTTTAGAGTTTTACTCTAAAGGATGGATAGCAGCACTGGAGCTACCGGTTCTTAGTGTACCACAGGGGCACACTATCCCAAGTGGAGCCACTATTATCACTATAAAGGTTTTCCAAACTTGGACAGTTTGCATTTGTTCCTAAGTCATGGTCTTAGATAGAGTTTAAGTCATTTTTATGTTTTTAGAGTCTAAGTCATAGGGTTAGAGTCTCATTGCCATATCAAATGAAGTCTAAAAACCTTGTTTCACACTTTAGGGGTCTCATATTATGTTTCGAAAGTCATGTGTTTAGTCATTTTGAAAAAAAAATCGAATAAGCCATGAAACCACGTTTTCGTAGCATAGACAGTGTAAAAATTCTGTTTTGCGCTACGAAAACGCTGCTCTTTTCATAGCGCAAAACCCAGAAAATGCATTAGGCGCGCTACGACATCAGGGATTCGTAGCAAGTCATGTCAAGTCATCAAATCACTCAAATTTCATTAATTATTCATCATTAGGTGTCAGCTAGGAGTCATTTCTCATGCATGCAACCATTCAAAACCATCATTACATTCGTTGGAGGTCATTTATGTTAGTTATTTTCAAAATTCAAAGGGGGTTGGTATTTTGTTTTATTGTCTCATGCAAAGAAGCAATACATACATGCCCTATCGAATGGTAAGCTCATGGTAAACTGAAACCCAAGCTTCCTTCATCTTGAAATCAAGCGAGGCTGACAAGCATGGCTGAGTTCCTAATCAAGTGAGGCTATTTTCGAATGCTAAAGCTTATGGTATTCTCTTACTAAAACTTCTCTCATATGTCAAGTGAGGATGATCACTATTTTCAAGCGAGGCTAATTAATATACCAAGCGAGGCTAGCTGTCTTGAATTCAAGTGAGGCTGATAAATCATAGTTTGCAAGAAACCAATAAGAAGCTAAAGAATCATACACAACAGTTTCGTAGCGAGCTAAGAAATTGTTGTAGGTGAATTTTGGGCATTTTTCATAGGTGTTTTGGTCGTAAAAACAGTTGATTTCCAAGTTTTTATGTTGCTAATGATAGAATAAAGGTCTAAGATGAAGATCCAAGCATCAAAGTAAAAGAAATAAGGCCTTATAGAATGTTAAATAGCAATGCAAGTTCTGCGCTACGAAAATAGATGCTATTTTCGTAGCACAGTTATACACCATCTCCTTTATACTGTTTCAAAGGATTCTTTTTGTACAGGTGGAAGAGTGAGGTTTCAAGGAGATATTAGCACATCTCACCTATCTGAAATAGTCAAAATTTATAACATAATACTCGAAGATAAAACATGGAGCTTAAGGGCTAAAAGGCAGGAACTCTGTCTCATGGTTTTTAGGGCAGTTTGGATCATGATAAATAGGGTTACAACAAGGCTAGAGGTATCATCAAAGTCCGAATACTTGAAGTTGTAGCTGTCAGTGGAAGCATTAAAGGTTTTATGAAAATGATTGGTGGACATGACACATATGAAAATGATCTATCCATGATCATAATTTTCAAAAAGATGCAAGGGTTTAATGATGAGCTGGAGAAGACAATTTTGGGTGAAGATCATATTCTTGAGGTCATGTTACTATATTTTTTTTTGATAAATATCAGTGGTTATGAGGTTTAAACATCTCCAAGGCACTAATTTTGAATAAATTTTCAACAAATGTGATTTCACAGCAGTTTCATAGCACGCTACGAAACTGCTGAAGCAGCCTTTCACCATGAAGAGCAAAACTCTATTTTCTGGCTTTAGTAGTAAATTTCAAAAGAGGTTTCCGGGAAACGAAAATTTCTTTTTTGAAAACGGAAAGAGGTTTTTCTTCCTAACATCCCTAAATACAAAAAAATCTCTCATTTTAGTTACATTTATTATAAAGTTGGAGATATAAGGCTTTCTTTGAAGCCCTAATTTTAGAAAACAGAGTTTTCATGTTTTACACATGTTTTTCAAGGACAATGTCGGGACAACAGGAGAAGTATTTCAAAAAACCAAGAGAGGTTTTTATTCCAGACATCATGGAATACAAAAACCTCCTTCAGTTTCTCAAAATAAATCATGGATGAGACAATAAAGGCTCTGTCCCAAGACCTAATGTTCAGAGAAGAAACAAGAATAATTTGCTAAAGCAGTCTTTCCATCATTTTTCACAACAAATTTTGAAGGAATATTTGTGAGTTTGGTTTTGAAACTTCTTGTGGGAGAATTTCAAGTAAATATAAAGGCTATCATTAAAGAAAAAGATTGAAATATGTTGAATAAAGGAGTGAAAACACTGCGCTACGAAAAAGCGCTATGAAATTGTGCTACTTTCGTAGCGCAGATCTGTTTTCACTGTTTTGAGAAGTTCAAAGTAGATTTTGAAAAAATGGCATTAAGAGATAACTTGGGACATATTTCAATCATGTTCCTAACATAAATTAGCCTCGAATTAATCAGTTATAAGTGGTCATAACATCTCAAGAAACCAAAAGGATCCTAAGCCTAAAAGCTAGGAAACCCGTTCCCTAATCTCTAGGGCAGTTTTATCATCAACAACAGGGTGACTTTAAGTGAATGGTCAACATCAAAATTCGAATTCATGGGGTTTCAGGTGGAAAATGATGAATTGAAGACTATATAAGTTTGTTATAATTATATTTAGGATTTTTAGTCCTATTTGAATTAGGACTCTTCAAAGACAGTCAAGCTGTCATTTTGTAATTAATAAGCTTGTTTTATGGTTAGAATAGGTATCAATGATAGAATTCGAATTCCTATGAATATGGATCATAGAATCCAATTTTGTAATGATATAAGAGAGATGAGGTCTAAATCCTCAAGGTTTGAAATTTTCATGAACAAGCAGACTATGTTACTATAGCAAACTTTGTGTTTTTATCATAATACAAATGTTGGCTTACTACTCAGGATTTTGAAAGAGTTTTTAATGTGCGATCTTCCTATGGCTTTATTTATCTATATATTTGTAGTGTTATAAACATATGTTACTTAGAATTCATTGAGAAATGCTCTAACTTCCTGGATATGTTTGTAAACTGTGTTCTGTTCACTCTGTTTTTGTTTCACTGATGCACTTAAGAACTTTGAAATGCCTTGACTTCCATGATAAGCTGATGTTGATGTTTTGTGGGAAAATACCTAGATTCCATTGCCTAATAGATGTTTTTTGATCATTATCTCAACCAGTCATACACTTTTATCCAATTTATTCCTAGAGTTAGCCATCTAATCCTTAATTCAAAATCTTAAACCTAGTGAGAGAGCCCTCTCAGGTTGAGGAGGCTAAGCCTCAACTAAAAGTCTGGTTTGAAATAGTTACACTGAGGTAGCCTGAACAACAGCCTATCAGGTCCTATTTTGGTGATAGCATATCTATAATTTTTGAAAAACTTCTCTTCATGTTTGATTTTCTTGGTGTGCCTCCTTCATGTGATTTGTTGCATTGGATCCCTGCTTGGCACACTGCTGGCCCAATCAAGCTTAAAAACCCTGATCCTCATTAAAACCAAGTTCTTCCTGTCTTCTTGCTGCAAGATGTCTTCCTTTAGGAACATATCAGTTACTTTATAAATTTCTTTTTCTTATTGACCTCTTGACACTCATGTAGAAGTGCCAAGTACATTTACCTTTTGCAAAACTTGAATTTGACAAAGTATTCCTCTTTGGATATTTTCTGATCTTTCTTGGAAAACCATGTGGTGATCTTCTTTTTCATCTCAGCCAGCTTCTAATACAAAAAATACAGTTCTTAAAACACCAAGGATGAACCTACAACCTATGAAGCCCTAATGACTTAGTGGGAGGATCCTTTGACCTCGTCTTTGACTAAAAATTGGTTTGAGGTCTTCAAGTGTAAAAACAGAGTATTTGACAAATTGATGTATTGAAGATACAAAATCCAATGTACTTGATTTATCTAAAGAGCCTACATAGATAGTTTTGAGACCATAAATTCTTGAGGAACCTGGTAAATATGGAAAGGATAGGATGTTTGGTAACCCTATATGGGAAGTGGAGTGATGGGCAAAGGTAAAAAAGAGTGATGAGGTTATAAGTGGAAAAAGGGATAGAGATGAGTGACACAAGCCCAAAAGGAGTCATTTAGGAGTGGTAGGGTGACCATGGAATGGAAAAATGGTAAAATAGTAAAAATTTTGGTATAAGGATAATGAAGGCAGTGAGATTTCAAAAACTCACAATATTCAGGAATCTTGTTTTTAGAAATCAATAACCAATATTTAGTCATCTACAGATAGTAAAAATTACTTATGACTAATAGTGGCTCCACTTGGGGAGGGCAGCTCTTTTCAGGAGGTGTCGAGGACCTAAGAGCTCAAATCTCTGAGTTTTGAAGACCAATGCCTTACTTGCACTTAGCAGATCTTTCTTCCTTCATTTTCTGATGTTCTCTTGAAGCTATGATCTCAAAATCTAAAAGACATGCTTGCTTCAACATTAGTTCTACCTACCCATCATACTTTTCCTAACATGTTTTCTTCTTTTGGGTGCACTTGGACTGGATAACCCTTGACATTCTTTTCTTTTGAAAGCATACAACTATCTACTTGTACCCTTAGCACTCCCAAGAATTTAGATTAGGCTAATGAACTCTCTTATTCTCTACCTAGTCTAATCATTTTTCAAGATTAAGCTGTTTGACATATTTTTCCTTCTCTATCCTACTAACATGAAATTGAAAATATGATTAAACTAGGATTAAGCAATCTGATTTACCATGGGTTGTGGAATTTGGACAAGTTGCACACTGACATTATTTTTGTACAATCAAAAATAGAAAACATGAGGGTTGTGATCTATCATTTTTTATGTATCCCTCTCTTCTCTTTGGTTCAGATTTATGCTCTGGGAACCAGCAATCATTTCCTAATCTAATCTACTAATAAGGCAAGCTTAAATGGTTTGACAATTCTTCTTTCACTAACCTATTAGCAGAAAATTAAAACATGTTTATTCATGATTAGGCTAGATGACTGAAACAAGATTCTTCCCTTTCAACTAGTAGTGGCATTTAGGCTTGCACACTTTCAACAATACTCTTTTTGGGTACGGGGCTATACCTCTTTTTCTTTCCTGCCCTCTTTTTCTTCCTTTCTTTGTTTTTTTGTTTTTTTTCTTATGATATTTCATCAAGCAATGTTATGTACAATGAATGAAAGCTTCAAACTAGGAATTTTGACAAAAATAGTGCTTGAGCATCCTGCCATTGACATGACCTCCAAATAACTCTACTCCATCCAGCTCTTGTAAAAAGAAAGCATTGTTACCTCTAACTGAATGAATGATGTAAGGTCCCTTCCCCAAATTTTCAAATTTTCCATGCTTGCTTGTGTCTTCTCTCCTTGAATACTGCTTCAACACTTTGTCTCTTTCAAAGACCTTTCTTAGGTGAAGTAGGTATTCTTCATCAGTTTTAAAATAGATTACGATGTCATCAAGGTATATCATAATGAAGTAACTTAAGTCTTCGGAAAAATCAGTGTCCATGACCCTTTGAAAAGTAGCCTCCACATTTATCAACCCAAAATGAATTTTTTCATACATGTAGGTGCCCCAAGGTTTTGTGAAAGTTGTTTTGTGATGATTAGTTGGAACCGTCTTGTGCATATTTTCCATAAGAGCCATCAAATATCATGTTCCAAAGTGTTTCAAATCCAGATTCACCATTATGTTGTTGTTCAAGGCTGCTAGAGTTTTGGCTGTCATGTTCTTCATTTGGTGATTGATTTGATTGTTCTGGTAGGCCTAGCTCCTCCTCATTTTCATTTAATTGTTCATCAATGTCATCTTCATTATACAAGATAAATGAGCCAAGGTCTGAATGGATGCAATAAAGAGGTGTGTTGTTTGGCCGACCTTGGCTGCTTACCATGTATTTCATGTGTGGTTCCCGGTACTATCCCTTTTTTTGGTTAAAGACCAGGATGGTAGCATAGGACATGTCCATTTGGAGGTTCCCATGAAGCTTGGTCCCCCATGATATGGATAAAAGCATGCCAGACTTCGGAGTAATATCAGCCACTACAATGTCCATGACTAGACTCTTAGTAGGTATTTGTGCCAGATTGACACACAGATCCTTGATTAGACCCAAAAATTTGACTCTGATTGAATCAAAAGAATGCATGTCTTTATAAGGTTTGGTTATTTTGAGGCATAATATCTCCATTACCACCTTGGGCATGAGATTGTGTGAGGCACCGGAGTCTAGCATAGCATTGTGAAATATTTTTTCATGAATGTTTAATCTAACATAGAATGGAGGGACAACTCCTTCTTAATATTTTCCCTCTACCTCAGGTCCAAACAATAGCTCTGGCTTGTCATCAGTCATGTTCAGAGTGTTAGTGTCATTCCCTATGTTCAAATCTTTCAAAACTTGGGACCTATATACATGTTGAGTTACTAGTTCAGTAAGAGGCATGTTTATTTTGATCTTGGAAATATATCCTTCAAAACTTAAAGGTGCTAGTTTTCTTGGTATATTTACATCATTCCTATCACACATAGTCTTTTCAGTAACCTTAGTTGGCTGAATTTTATTAGGACTCTTAGTCAAAAGAGTTTTTTCAGGGCCACTAGTTGATGTACTAGGGCAGCTTGGGTCACCATTATGTTGGCTAGTTTTGTCTTTGTTTTGGTCAGCTTTCTTAGGCATGGTGGTGGTGTTTTCTGCTGTCCTCTTAGGAGTGTTTTCAGGGGTCTTCCTAACAACAGTGTCTAGTTTTTTTTTCTTGGAGGCATCTTGTTTTTTCTTACTCATAAGGTCATACTACCTATGGACCTCCATTATGGCATTTTCAAATCCCAACTTGTAGTCTTCAGAATCCTCATAGTTTTTTTCAATTTGGTTTGAGGAAAATAATCCCTGTTCTTCTTCAGTGAGAAAAACATCACCCTCATTATTAGAGCCTATCAAGTTTACATGGTTTTCTTTAGGTTCTTCAGTCTCTCTTTCCTCTTCATCTACATAGTTGTCTTGGAAAGGCAGCTTGATTTGTTGGTCATTGTCTCTTTGTCTATTTTGAGGAGGGTCTCTTCTAAAATTTTGGTTTCTATTTCTATTTTTGGGATTTGCTTGGTTTTCCCTAGGAGGTGCCCTTTCATTCAAGTTGATCCTCTCCATCATTCTTTCCATTACCCTCACTAGATTGTCAATTTTGGCATCAGATGTGGAGGCTCTGGTTTCATCTTTGTATGTAACTTTCTTTTCTGACCCCATTCTAGCCCTTTTCTCAATCAGATTGGCGTCTACACTCAGAGCTCTTACTTGCATGTCCTCTAAGGTTAGGGGATCTCTTTCTCTCAATTGGTAGGCCATGTTTGGATCAAATCCCTCTAGAAATTTTATTAAGGCTAGGCCTTGTGGTGGTTTCATTTGAGGTGGGAGTGCATTGGATACATTATTGAATCTAGTGCAGTAGTCTTAGACACTTTCCCCAACATTTCTCTTAAGGTTGTTATACTCTGAGAGGATTTGAAGAGGGTTTTTCTTGATCTCCCACTTGTTTACGAATGTTTGATAAAGGGAAGGGAGGTCATGTATGTTGTTAGGAGCTAAATTTTTGAACCATTTCTTTGCTTCTCCTCCTAGACTTTGGGAAAACATTCTCATTTTAATGGTATCCTCTTCTATCTCTTGATAGTCAAAAGAATCATTCATCCTATCTACATGTTGTTGGGCAGTGGTAGAGTCAGCTCAAGTAAAGTGAGGGATTTTGGATTGGTAGTCATGTGGCATAGGTAATAAAGGTTGTGGTAATGCCAAAGGGGCAAACCATGCTTCCATGATTGGAGGTAAAGGAACCCAAGGAGGGTTTGTGAGAGGGGGGTTTGTAAGAGGAGGTGGAGGATGAAATGGAGTGGTTTTCATAATGGATGTGTGAATGGGGGTAGTAGATGTACTTGGACCAGCAAACTGATTTTGAGCAAACTTGGAATGAAAAGAGCTAAAGTGATGGAGAAGCTGAAAATCAGGAGGAGTGGAAGGAGAGGCTTCTCTACTAGGACTCTGCTGCAAATTTATGGGCTCAAGGTTTGTCTGGTCTATCCCACTTTGTGACTTAGTTCTGAATAGGTTTTTTTGATGATGTAAGTAAAATTGGGTATCTTGCAATGCAGTGAGATGTTCAGGGATAAAAATTGCTCTATGAATTGGTCTAACACTAGTTGAATCTTTAGTCCTAGAAGTTTGCCACAAAATCTTTTCTAGGTCATCAAGTATGGTAGGAGGGTTTGGGTCAGGGTGAGATCTGATGTTAATCCTTTGTGAAGCCAGATTTCAGACCCAAAGTACAGAGAGGTTGAAATTTTTTGGATGTTCTCGAAAGGTAGACCCCTCTTAATGTTTACTGAACTCACACAATGTGTGACTAGGCCTGTAAACTACTTAGGACTGATTTGACACAATCCTAGAGGAGTCTATGAGAACTAGTGGAGTTAGTAGGCCTACAGGAGGTTAGTGGAGTCACCAGGTGGATTTTGTTTTACTGTTTTGAGGATATGTACTCATGGTCCACCACCAAAAATTTACAAAACCTAATCTAGGGATGTTTTTTGGGGTTTTCTGAGTTCCTTTATGTAGCCCTAAGGTTTTTAATGGGTTTCTTCCAATTGAGTGATCATTTTTCTAGTACGGTGAATCAATTAGATACTACTTTTGGCTAACACTTGATTTTCTAAGCTTGACAGAGATTTGAAAGTTCCTAAGGGATACTTAGGATGTCACTGACTCAAATGTCCCACCGTGATCTCTATTATGTTAGGTCCCCGTAATTTGTTAGATTGAAAAAACAAATGAACAGGGGTAACGTGACACTAGTCTTTGGAGTCCTAGGACCTAGCCTTCCTGGACTCAGAGAGGGCTCTCTCTATGTTTGTGTAAGGGATTGTAACTTTTTTGTTTTTAGGGTTTGATTTTAGGCTAGTTATTAGGTTTAGGGTTTGTTTGTTTGGTTGGTTGGTTGGGTAGGTTGTCAAGTATGTTTAATAGAGTGAGAGATTTTAACCCATTGCACTATGCAGTCTACAAGAGGCTTGAAAGGTTTAATCAATGGATCAAGGGTGCATCACAGGGCAAGTCTAACATGGTCAAATGGATCTTAAATCTTATGTGAATGAGATGAATATAAAATTTGTGAACATAGTAGGTGCAAAGGGAAGTTAAGAATCCTTTGTCAAATACCTTAACAAGAATGGCCTTTAAGATTACTAAGCATCAAGAAATAATCAAATACAAGGAACACCAATAACTTCTTTGACTAATCCCTAGCAAGGAAGCATTAAGACAACAATCCAGTGAACTATAGAAGGCAAGAAACTTGTAAATTTTCTAGTGATTTCACCTTAAAGCTAAGAAAACATTTAAGAAAAACATATAGCAGAGATCAAAGAAGAGGGAACTCCTAAGTTAATTAATAAAGCTATAAAGACCTCCAAAGAAGCCATTTAGAGTTAAAAAAATGGCATGGAAAATCATAAACCTTTTTAGCCAAACCTAATAAGCAATACTTCAAAGTAAAGATCTTAAAAACAATGTTTAAGTAATGGCAAAGAGCAGGGCTAACCATAAAACTGATTTGAAATTTTGCTTCATTGAATCATTCTTAAGATAACAATCATAAGTGGGTCTAGAGAGCAATTAAGAATTTTCTAAATTGACCTAGCAGAGGAAAACATAGAAGCATTAGAGAACAAACAGAGCTAAGGTGCCTGTAAACAACATTTCTTAGCCTAAAAATTTTGTCCTACTGCAATAGAAAGATGGAAAAAAATGATAACATGGTAAAACAAGAACTAAATAAGGAACACATCACCATTAAATATTCTTAAGAATCATGCAAGTAAGTCTTCTCCATTGTCAAGCAAGCCAAGCCATCCACAAAGGCCAAAGCCAATTTCTCTTCAATCTCAAAGTCTATGTATTACTCTCAATAAACATCCAACATGTACAATGACGCCTCAATGTTGTATTTAACAAGAAAAGAGGATTGAAACCCCTAACTAGGGTTTGAAAACATCATTAAATACTCAAAAATACCATTTATGTCCAAAGAGACCATGCAAGGCCCAAGGCATAAAATATCTAATGAAATAAATGAAAAATAACTACTAACACCTAACTTTGTAGCGATTTGACCAAAAAACCTCAAAATATATATTTTCCATAAATTTGTGTCTTTTTTTGACATTTTGGCAAGGGTGCATCACAGAGCTCCAAGGGCGCAGCACTTGCACCAAAAAAATGGGTCACCTTGCAGCCATGTTTTGAAGCCCTTCCCGATGTCAAAATGAGCTTCATGATAGCTTGTTGGAAAGCTTGTTGAGTCTAATTTCCAAAAATTCCCTTTGTTTTCTGATTGTGCCTAATGTATCTATTAAAAAACCAAAACTCCCAAGGCTGCTAAGGGCGCAACGCCAACCCTGAAAGCAAGGCAGAAAGGTCAAAATTTGCATGTTTGTGGCCCTTTTGGAGGAACAATTTTGCTCCAAATGAGCTGAAACGTGGTGAGTGTGATGTCCTTTTCCTAAGGAACCAAAAAATGTAAATTTTTCCTTCAATGGATGCCCCAAGAAAAAGCCCAGCACCAAGGGCGTTGCGCCCTTGGCCCTCAAAAATAGTGAAAAACCAAAATTCTCAAAACTTGCCAAAATTTTCAATTTGTCTTCCTCATGGTGTTTGGGATGCCTGTAGGGAAGAATCAGCTAGGATATCAAGGTTTTTATTACCCTTTGCCTCGGGCACCTCTTTCTGGGCTCTGATTGCCCTGACCTTATAAATGAAATTTTGTGCCTCTAACTGCTTATTCTCAATCTCATAATAATGAATGACATTCCTAGCCCTAGCTAGATTGGCTTGTAAATATTTGATTTGGGAATCCTTACCTTTGAGTAGAATTCTTGAGATCCTTGCTTATTTTCATCATCACTGTCAATATGAATGAGTTCAAATTCTTGCTCAGTCTCATGATGATCTTCTTCTTCTTCCTTGACCTTTTCTTTACCTTTGTCAAGTTTCTTAGCTGATGTAGAAGGCATGGCCCCTTTCATTTTAGAGGCAACAAACACATGCCTACTTCATCTTTGGTAGGTCAAAGAAAAACATTCAATTTTGCTCATTTTAGTGATATCACCATTTTTTCCATCATGACTGATATCCTTATTGTCCTTATGGCTTTCATGGCTGTTGACATCTGTCTCCATGCTCTTTGCCTTATCACTGATATTCTTGTTGTCATTATCATTGTCATCATCATCGTCATCATTATTATTATCTCCACTGATATCATGGACATCATGATTTCTTCTCTCTTCCTCATTGATTTCTGCACTGTTGTCTACCTCATTGACATCAGCTTCATCATTTTGTTCCTCAATCTCACTGATATCTGCCTCTTCATTCCCTTCTTCCTCATTGTTTTGGGCCTCTTCATTTTTTTCACTGACTTGTGGGTTTTCATTATCACTGATATTGGCATCATTAACATCATCCTCATCTTCATTGTCTTGGATGTTAGGTGCTTCATCATTAGTTTCTACACTACCTTCATCACCATTGATATATGCATCTTCATTTCATTCCTCCTCACTTCTTTTGGCATCTTCATTTTGTTCACTGATTTGTGGGCTCTCATTATCATTGATATTGGCATCATTTACATCAGCCTCATCTTCATTGTCTTGAATTCTAGGTGCTTCATCATTGGTTTCTTCATTGCCTTCATCGTCACTGATACCTGCATCTTCATTTCCTCCCTCTTCCATGCTCTCTGCTTCATTTCTGTGATCCTCACTGTGTTCTTTACTGCTATCATCAACCTCATTGCCTTTAGACTCAGTGGTCTCTTCTTCACTAACATTTTCTGCCTCATCTCTGCCATGACTATCACTGTCATTAGCTTCACTTCCATCTTGGGTCTGTGAGCCATTTTCAACATCATCATCATCATCACTTTTGCTGCTTTCTTCATCATTTTCCTCATCTTTATTGATATATATCTCCATGTCTTATTTTCCACTTTCTTCATTTGTGTATTCATTGCCTTCTGCACTGCCCTCATCTTCTTCACTGGCTTATTTTTCTCTGTTTGACTCCTCACTTCTTTCCTCTTTGTTGCCAACATCATCACTGCCTTTAGTTTCCATGCTTTCTGCCTCATCACTGACCTCTTCCGATTTTTCTTCTACTTCACTGCTTAACTGATCATTACCCTCTCCTTCATGGTCACTTTATTTCTCATTGTCACGTCCCTCATTTTCTGATGCATTGGGAGAGGGTGAGGAAGGAGGGTTGTCCTAAGGTGAAGGAATATGTGTAGATGGTGAAACATTCTCAGCTGGAGATGATGGAGGAGGAAGGAGAGGAGGATGAGATGATGAGGGCACACTTTGCTGAGGATGGAGTTGTGGGTTGGTGAACACCTCATGGGCAATGAAAACCTCCCATTGAATACCATTTTGCTGCAATTGATGCATCACAACCATTTTGATGAGAGAGTGGTGAAAGAGGCTCTGCATCTGATGTGGATGGTCTCTCTTTTGTACAATATAAGAAATTTTGTCAATATTTCTGTAGAGGTAGTAATGTAGATGCAACATCTTAACCCTAGTAAAGTGGATACCTCTCAAGAAAATGTGAAAAAGGAAATATAGATTTATTATAGTCTTTGTATCTGGGTTTAAGGAATGGCTTATAGTAGCTTATGTCTAGATTGGCCTTCTTGAACAATTTTTCACCAACACTAGGTATCCCAGTGGCAATAAAAATGGCATCTGGAGACAGCTCAAAGTTTACCGCAACAAGATTGAATTGTTTCTCATGTAGGTTAAGTATGAAAATCCTAGTCAGCTTGGGAGGATTCTACACCTACTGTACTTTATCACAAAATTGATAGCAGCCTACATTTTGGAAGCATGAGACAGTTAGGGGAGATGCATTAAGCTCCATTGTGTTTAGTGGTTCAAACCTATTAATCCTCCAACCTCCGTGTTGATGCTGCCTTGGCACTTGGCCTTCCTCACCACTATCATTTTCACCTTCCCTTGACATTTTGATAAATATGTTTTGAACCAAATCCTAGCTCTACTTATGAAATGGATGTGGAAGAGGGTAATGGAGTGGTGATGAAAAAAGGCATTTTTTACAAGTGAGGGATGAGAATGAATGAGTTAAGGGGAAAATTGGGCAGAATGAGAAGCTAAATAACCTGAGTGCAAACCAACTGATATGTCAAACCCTGTTGTGAAAACACCTTAGTAATGATGACAATTTGAGATGATGGGGGTATGTAATGTCAATGTTTTGCAATGTAAGGGACTGATTTTGCAAATGGAGTGAGTGTTAGATGAATGAAAAACCTCTCAACAAGGCACTCTTTGTGTGCTCTTAGTATGCAGATGGAGGAGTTCCTTAAACAGTGCTGTTTTTTAGTATGAAACTTAGATTTTCACCTTAGGGTTTCCAATTTGTTTTAATTTTAAACCATCAAAGATCCCTGAAGATGAAAGAAGGCATCCAATTACCTCTCACTGTGCTAGGAGGACACCTGGTAGATATTTGGAGGGTTTCTGAAGTAATTTGAGTGCCTATAGGGTGTGGAGGCCCTCCTGGCGAAACACGTAGCGCACAGGTCACGGGTTAGTCAGATCAGGCAAGAGACAGTGTTGTGTGCCAAATGTGCAGCATCAAAGTTTTTATGCCGGGCCTGTCAGGTCTGTCGGGTAAACACGCAATGCATTTCCAGGTGCGCAACATGTACCTCTAGGCACGCAGCGTAGAAGAAAATTGCACGAGGAAAACTTCCAAGGGCACAGCACCTGACTACAAGCACGTAACGCCAACCTAAATGTGTAGCAGTGGGTAAACTTGATCGAATTTGACTAAAAAACTCATATTTTCTCCTTATGAGCATTTCTAATTCTTCTTCAAGGGAAG
This sequence comes from Pinus albicaulis, assembly GCA_034641835.2. NCBI lineage: Eukaryota > Viridiplantae > Streptophyta > Pinopsida > Pinales > Pinaceae > Pinus > Pinus albicaulis. The sequence goes on along the minus strand of CM076578.1, from coordinate 1,255,778,616 downwards.
AATTAGTCAAATGAAAAACAAAATGACCCTTTATATGCCTGGGATTTAAATCTCCTAATGTTTTGAGCCTTTTCACTATTCACTAAGTCCTTTGACATTTTGTTGTGCAAGAGACTTGAAAACCTTTAAGTGACTCTTCTTTTTGGTCCTTGAGAGTTTACATGCTCATTTGATGTCTTCTTTGGAGGGCTGCACTAAGTAGTATTCTTCAAAGTTTCCTTTGTTTTTTCATCACAATTTTCCACTTGTCTTTCTTACCATGTCTTACTGACCATTTTGCATTGTTTTCTCTATAGGTGACTGAAGTGATAAATTTGACTTCTTTTGGTTCCTTGAGGCATAAAAAATTCATTTTGACACCTTGGTGATTCAACCACACAGCAGCTTCCTCAATTTGATGTGTAATCCTCATCGTGAAACTCATCCTTTTCACCTTAGTTGGCAGTATTGCAAATACCTGTTCCTTTTGACTTTGAAAACTTGACGCATTCATTCTGACATAGAAGCAACCTCAATATCATGTTTGGTTTCCACCTTGGATCTTAACACATCTCTTTTACTCATTCAGTCATGGTAAGCTTATTAAAACATATTTGAGGGGTTGTCTAATAGCAGTACTGCCAAAGCCCTCTCTTGCTTGCATTATAAAGTTTTGATTATGTTTTTACCCTTTTTGACACTTCTAAGTGTAGGTGACTTGAACACATTGATTTCCCTTTCTCACTAATCCTAAGGCATGATAAACTCGCCTTTGACAAGCACTATGGAATTCAAAATAATTCTTATTAACTTCTCTTTTGGCCACTTTTGATTTGCAGGTGCCATAAAATACTAACTTAGCTTTTTTCTGATACCCTTACATTCTTGTTCTTTTGAGGCAGTGAGACATTTTACCTTGGAAAAACTTTGGATGCTTGCAGAACAATAGTATGTTCACAATCCTTTTCTTTGCTGGCATCATGTAACTTACCTCTCTTGACCATTTTGGCATGACAAACTCCTTGGGATGAGTTTGGAATCTTTACAAACAGTGAAATCTTCAAAACCCCTTTGTTGTCATCATGGATTCCAAACTTACCCTTTCACCTTCTCTGATCATCTTAACAAAACCCTAGGTGTCTGGAATTATTGAGAATAATTATTAGTGTTGTCTTCTAAGTTCTATATAGCCCTTTCAATTTCATTCATTTCTGTCCAGTTCACCTAACCTTTATCCCTTTTTTATCTATAATTTCTGAAAAACTTCTCTTCATGTTTGATTTTATTGGTGTGTCTCCTTGATGTGATTTGCTGCATTGGATCCCTACTTGGCACACTGCTGGCCCAATCAAGCTTAAAAACCCTGATTCTCATTAAGACAGAGTGCTTCATGTCTTCTTGCTGCAAGATGTCTTCCTTTAGGAACATATCAGTTACCTTATCAATTTCTTTTGCTTATTGACCTCTTGACACTCCTACAAAAGTGCCAAGTACATTTAAATTTTGCAAAACTTGAATTTGACAAAGTAGTCCTCTTTGGATATTTTCTGATCTTTCTTGGACAACCATGTGCTAATATTATTTTTCATTAGAGCCAGCTTATAATACAGAAAAGAGAGCGCTTAAAACACCAAGGATGACCCTACAACCTATGAAACCCTAATGACCTAGTGGGAGGATCCTTTGGCTTGGTCTTTGACTGAAACTTGGTTTGGGGTCTTCAAGTGTAAAAACAGAGTATTTGGAAAATTGATGTATTGAAGATCCAAAATCCAATGTACTTGATTTATCTAAAGAGCCTACAGAGATAGTTTTGAGACCATCAATTCTTGAGGAACCTAGTGAATATGGAAAGGACAGGCTATTTGGTAACCCTAGATGGGAAGTGGAGTGATGGGAAAAGGAAAAAAAGAGTGATGAGGTTATAAGTGAAAAAAAGGATAGAGATGAGTGACACAAGCCCATAAGGAGTCCTTTAGGAGTTGTAGGGTGACCATGGAATGTAAAAATGGTAAAATAGTGAAAATTTTGGTATAAGGATAATGAAGAAGTGAGATTTCTAAAAATCATAATATTCAGGAATCTTGTTTTTAGAAATCAATAACCAATATTTAGTCATCTACAGATAGTAAAAATTACTGATGAATAAGAGAAATTATGTGTACTACCTAAATAAATTAGCACTATTACCTTTTTCTTGTTGATGCATCCTTATATCTTGAGAGTTTTAGGAGTGGTAATTCTTGCCAATGCATTACAAAATATGGTTATAATTATTTCTTCTTTTTCAATCCTCGAGGTTAGTTCCTGGTCTATATAGTTTTATTTTGATTTTTCTTGTTCCTTTTGTTCCTCCTCTTCACAATCGATGTAAAATAATTTCTTGTAAACACACAAATGACATTTGATGCATTTTGTATCACAAATTTAATAGATCCATTTTGCTCTTTTTCCCTCCAGATGTTGTGGTGTCAACCTTGTAGGCTATGGGAGGCTAAGAATAGCAAGACTTCCATATTTTATAGTTGTGAGTGGTAGACCTCCTTGTTGGCATAATTTTTATTTCTACTTTTTTTGCCACCATGAATGCATTATCCAATGACTTAGGTTGCCTAAGGTTGACCTCATGTTGGATGTTATCCTTTAAATTCCATAGGAAAATTTCAATCAGATGCTCTTTTAGAATATCAGTTACCTTGATATTCACTCTTTAGAAGTCACCAATATGCTCTACAATTGAACCCTTTTGTTTGAGATTTATTAATTAGCTAAAGAGGGTGTTGTTATATGTATCCTCACAATGTGCTATAAATTCCTCCCTAAAAATGGTCTAAGTTACAAGTGATTTGTGAAAACAAAGCCATAGATACCACAAAGTGATTATGTTCTAAATAAAAAGATGCAGTGCATACCATTTGTGTGTGTTTCACATCATGTAGATCAAAGAACTACTCCATTTATTGTTGGAATTACGATTTTCGTTAGACCAAAACCCACAGGCATTAGTCTCCACTACAATCGCCATAGTTATGATCCACGAGAGGCGGTCAGTCCATGTCGCAAAACACATGGGGAGTGTTGAACCCAATGTCCAACAATCTCCCCCCCAACGCGAGCCGGGCGTGTTTTGAACTCAAGGCCTTTCACTCTAATACCACTTGTTGGAATTATGATTCCCATTAGACCAAAACCCATAGGCGTTAGTCTCCACTACAATGTCTAGAGTTAGGATCCACAAGAGGTGGTTAGTCCATGTCGCGAAACACACTAGGAGCGTTGAACCCAATGTCCAACATTTGTAGGATCCATGTTACAAGATAATTTCCATAAAGCTTCATCATATCAATATTTATATTTTGGTTATTCTTAAACCCAAATTTAGATTCTCTAAAATCATGATTTACACTCTTTTTCTTTCATCATGGGTTTCATGGACTAACTGATTACCACTAGGAAGCCTTTATTCTAACAAGTTTTTCAAACCTTCCATGTCTACTTTTAAACCTTCCATGTCCTATTTTATGTCTACTTTCATTTCTTTCATGTCATATTTTGGTTACCCTTTGTGAGAAACAAATTTATTACACTCGATCTTGTAATTTTGATATAGCACGTTACATTTTTTTCTCTTATTCATGTTTCATAGTAAATATTTTTGAGGGATTAATGGGTGTAAATATTTTTTATTTGCAAGGAATTTTGGGACTGATTAATGATATCTATGCTTCACTATTCCCTTTGAATCACTTCAAAAAAAAATTTCAAAAAAAATTACGCAAATTTAAAAATACACACCTTTTAAGTGCTTGATTTTGAGCTTGTCAATCTAGCTAACATTAAAACTATTGTATCTATGTGGTTTTAGTCTCTCAAGGTCTGAAATTCTGTCTTGAGGTATCTCTCCATTTTTTATTTTGAACACCACAAGTTATACCAATATTGAAATTTTCAAGATAAAGTTATGATAAATCTCCCACGATGACTTTATTATGGCCTGGTTTAGTAGAGTGAACTTGTATGGGATTCCACGTGTCAGTATCTCAATATTAAGCCGTAAAACTCGTATCCAAAAAACCAAAGTCCATGAAATTTTAGTCACTTTTTATGGAATTAAAATATGATGCATGAAGAGAATGTTATGACGATTTTTCCAAAGCCAGTTGTTTGAGACTGAATTCTAGAGCATACAAAGGCCCTAACATCCTTGAATAATATATCTAAAAATATAGTGAACCAATTTATAAAATTTTAACTAGATTTTCATCAAGATTTTAACTACACGTGGTAATATTTCACATTCTGAAGCTTCATAGAAAGCATTATAATGAAAATTCCATGATGACCCATCTAAAGTAGCAAAGTCATAGGATAAAGAGCTTTGATACCAAATGTTATGTATCCAAATCAAAATAATGCAAAAATTAAGAAAATATAGATAAAAAACTAGATAATAAGCCACTTTGAGGAGGGGTGGGGAGGAGGGGGGGGGGGTGGTGGGGAGCTCTCCCTTTACATCAAGTAAATGAAAAATTATTGGATGATTCAAATGATAAGACCTCCTCAACATCTATAGGATTCTAAAGTGTCAAAATATAATTAGGGCCTACATAACAATAATAATGTAAGGGAACAACAATAATAATAGTGGGCTTATATGGGGAAAATCAATACAAATATAGGGGTTACACTAGTATTATAGGGACCTAATAACCATTAATTCAAATAAATAAATAAATTCCATAAGAAAAATGAATTATGTGCAATTGTACTAATTAATCAATAAAAAATATACTTGTAAAAAAATAATAAATCTCACATGTAAGTGTATGCTTAGGGATATTGTCGTAGAATAACCCTCAAAAATTTATAGTAGACATAAAATTAATTCTTCGTTTGGAATGGTCCTTAGGGCTTCTTAATATTATGTCTGACTAAGTTCCTACAATATATAACCAACAAAATCACCCCTTTTTGAGAAGCTGCGAGCAATTTATGTTTACACCTTGCAACTTATTCTTTGAACTTCTTGATTTCCTCAACAACAGTTCTAACTATTGAGTTCTATTGCTTTAACCTTTTCAACTTTAAAAAAATATTTATTATATCTTTAGGTGGAATAGAATCTACTTATTACAAAATTATGGGGTCATTTACTTTTATGCCTAGTACATCAAGTAAATATCCTACTAAGACTAGTTAGTGAGATAAGATAATTTTGATTCTGCTACGAAGGAAGAACTCCATGATCGCATGATAATCTCCCCTCACCAAAATTCCTTTCCTCTCCCAATCCATTGTGATATAAATTTATGAAGAGAATGAAATGACATACATATTTATATCCAAGATAGAGAAATACAATGAAACTTGATAGTAATATTTATATCTAAGACACAGATATAGTGAAAATATAACCTAATATAGTTGGATCCTCTATTAGTGAATGATATTAATTTATGTGTCCACAATTTTATCAATTGAGGTGTATTCAATACAATATGAGTTGATCTCTTTCAGTGTTATATTCTCTATTATTTTTTATGTGTCCTACAATAGTGGAAAGCATGGTTTAAGGTTGTCAACATTGAACAATAGAGGCGGGCCGAGGAATGGGGGATAATTAGCTGAAAATATTTATCACCCACAACCTTGGTGGTGGTGTAATGTCCATAATTGGGTGGTTCAAGATTACTATGGGCCCCTAAAAAAATTTCCTTTTTCAAATGCAACCAAATGCAGTCTCTCACTTGAAATTTGTGTGGCACCTAGTTTTGATCATAGTGTTTTTTTTACATAGTATCATATTTTTACAAGATATCGTGGACCTACTAGAATATGTGCTAAATTTTTACAATAAAATTGTTAGATTTGTTAGCTTTATATTGAACATGTCCATATTTTTTCCGTGTAGTTACAAGGGGCACTGCGACATTAAGGGCTCCAACTGTTGGAATCTGGGGCCCACCTGAGAGGGGTTGTGGCCAATTGAGCTATGGAGAGATCTATCATAGTTGTGTTGAATATAGAGGAGATTCACATCTCATTTTTTTATATTCTTGGAGTTTTAAATGAAAAATATGTACACAATCATCATGTTGATGACCTTTATCTAGCCATCAATTTAGTGTTGGAAGGTGGTTGATTTTGCGAGCTTGGTGTCCAATAATGACTAGAGGATGAACCATAATTCACTTAGGAACCTGACCTCATAATTAGACATGATGGTATATTGGAAACCAAATGTAAGCATACCCATTTGAATAAGAGATTCGAGGTGGCTTTTTCTACCATAATGGCCATTTTAGAAAATATATAAACCATAAAAAATACACAGCTATTACCATGCTTGGTAGAAGGAAGGCCAGAAATATAGTCCACAGAGCTGGATTCCTAAGGTCAGTTAGTAGTAGGAAGAGTGGTGTATAATCCTTGCTTCTTTATGGTTGGTGTGACAATGACACATGTATTGCATCAATTTATATTCTTTAAAACAAATTGCCAAAGTTTCGACTAATTAATATACTTCTGCAATACTTCCACTATCTTATCCACACCAAATTTTCATGCCAATTGACTGTAATGTGCCTCCCTGATCAGCTTGGCATGATTTCTTGAAGGAACACAAAGGCGTCATAGGTAGCACAACAATGCATCCTAGAGGTGGAATTCTAGAACTTGCTTTCCTACCATAAACACAAGATATGTGACAGTGAGTTCTAAATCATTGTTATATATGTTTTTCCATTCAAAGGAATCGTTCCCACAAGGGTTAACAATTATAGTCATTGCCATAGTTAGGAATTCAATAAGAAAGTTTGCAACATGATTGGTGCTACCCTTATTTTATTTGAATTTCAAATAGAATTGTTGCAAGTATGTGGACCATTTATGATTGTGGTTGTTTTGCAACTTTCCTTGTGTCTATATATTGAAGAGGCCAATGATCCATGTGGATTATCATCTCCTTCCCCATAATATGTTGTTTCCATTTTTGGAAGGCCTGCATCACGGGGGCTTCACTCAATGAACCTCTAACATATTACGTGCACTCATAACATATTAAACAATACCATTAATTTGAATACATATTGGAAACTTCCTATAAAAATCACATTATTTAACCCCCTACAAATATAAACCAAATAAACCTTCCTAATTAAAAAATCCCCTACTTTCACTATATATTGTAGGTATACATTTTTTCATTAGCATTTTTTATACCCGTTTATATTTTTTCACTAACTTTGAGCTCCATTTTGTATACCTTCCAATATAAAAAACCTTTCCCCCCTATATATCCCCCAATATATTATGTCATTTTTTCCTCATTATATATCCCCTAATATGAACCCATGTGTTATGGTATTTCTCCCATAGCGAAGCCCCCGTGGCCTGCACAATGAAATACATTTCATTATCATTGGTAGGGTATCCCTAGAGAATATCAGAGTATTTCAATATGATAGGAAAACAAATATCCTTAAAAAGACGACTGCACCAATAGAAAATTCAAAGGCATCTGTCTCAATCACAAATGTTTGATACGGTTCTGGAAAGTGAGGATTAGTGTATAGAAAAGGTGGTGTTTCGCTTCACTGAATTCATTTTTGTGTGGCTCGAACAAGATGTGTGTGTGTGTGTGTGTGTGCATGTGTGTGTGTGTGTGTGTGTGCATGTGTGTGTGTGTGTGTGTGTGTGTGTGTGTGTGTGTGTGTGTGTCCTCACCCTCATCCTATTGACTTCAAGGAAAAGCAATATAAGAGAACCCCAACATGAATATTTAGTAGAAGTTAGAAATACCTAATAAGCTACGGAGCACTTTTATATTTGTCATGGAAAACCAATCCTGGATGACTTAGATCTTTGCTAGATCCACATGCACACCATTCTCACTAATAATGTAGCCTAGGTATTGGAACTTTTCGATGTCAAAGGAGCATTTTTCCAATTTATCACACAAATTTTGTTTTCGTAGTGTGAAGGACTTTCTAAAAGTACCGCAAGTGCTCTGCCTAACTCTTACTGAAGATGAGGATATTGTCTAGATATACAATCATCAACTAGTTGGTGAAAGGAAGAAAGATGTGAAAAATCTACTGCGGTTATTCTCGTAATTATTCACCTATTTTTTAAATGATTATTTTTCCCAACAAAATAATGTACTAAAAACACTAAATAAACTTACAACTATAAATCCCACCATTTAAAATTCATGAGAACTAGGAAAATAAAACACGTGAAATAGAAACTGAGATTATTGGAAAAATTATCCCTAAAAAACCCCAATGTGGAAACCTAGTTCTGCAGATGAGGGTTTTATTATTATTCAGAAAATTTGTAATTGAAATTCATATAAGCTACTTTCCATAAATTAGCAAAGCACCAAAAACAATTATTTAATTTTTCAAGCTAATTTGACCTCCTGGAAGCAATTCGACCCCTTATAGTCAATTCAACCCTCCTGTACATCCTCAACCAAAGGCCCACATGTGTAGCCTAAAGGAAACCCAACCTCCACTGGAAAATCAGGCCTCCTAGAGAATTATTTCTCCCTCCACTAGAAAATTGATCTTCATAATAAAATTCAACTTTATTGCTGCTAATCTACCTCTCCAATGAATTCATCCTATCTCTGGAAAATCGACCTTCTTTTGGTAATTTGCACCACTAGAGAAATTTTGCACTCTGGAGAATAATTCGAGTGTCTTCTATCATTAATAAAATGGATATCAATGTGAAGAAATCACTCTAGGAAATTCATCCTCAATCACTATTGAAACCATATACTAGTGTGTCACACAATCAGTGTTTCCTTACTTAATCAAAATGTATATCTACAAGATGCCCATTCACTTCCTCTTGTAGTCTCTCATTGAGTAATCAATGGCCAAAACATAATCTCAATTGATGGATAATAACATCTTGACTCCATCAAATCACTTGCCTAATAGTAATTAGGGATAAATTGTTACAGAGTAATTTATCACCATGATTATTTTCCCGTCTCTATTTCTGAAATTACCCATGACGAATCTTGTGCAATGTTTCCATCATCAAGAAATATTCTAACATATCCCCTTTAAAATAAAAATAACACTTCCTTGAAATATTACTGGAGAAACTTGGTCAATTCCTAGTTTCCTGGGTCAACACCCTTCCTAATTCCATGACCGCGCTGATGTCCTTATCCCAGTTTTGGTTGAGCGTTGTCAGCACCCTAATTTCCTGAGAAACCGTGCTGATCCCCTTTATGGAATTTATTCCTCTCAAGGGCGGCGAGTTGGTTGTTGAACAGAGATGATAAGGTCGATCTCTCTCATTTTGGAGCTTTGATATCATCCATGGGGAATCATCCTTTAGAATGTGGACCTTCCTCCCCCTTTCATGGGCTCTCAACCTCCTTCTCCTTGCTATAAATTCACATCCCTCAATCCCCCAAGTTGAGAGCTTGGACGATCGTTGTCAAACTTGTATGAACTCTCATCTGTTCGCATGCTTGCACAATGATTAAGCCTAAGTGCATGGGAGAAGAAATTCTTATGAGATGGGTGAAGGAATCAGATTTTCACCTAAGGATGCCCCCAACATCAAGGCCTAGTTGTAAGCTCTCCTTTTGTAATTTACCAATAATAACATTTTATTTTTTCTTTCTATATTTTTCTACATTATTATGCAAATATTATGGTACTCCTAGATAGCTATTTTTTACGTTTATTATATATTGTATCATGTTTGTTGTTGTCTCCCGATTATCCACAGGTATTCGTGCACCATTAGTAGTAGGAAGCGGGCCTACAAGGATCATGGATCGAGGTCACCATAAACAGATCCAAGGATAGCAATTGGAAAAAGGTATTTATGTCTCTTTCCTCTTTGCGTTGTAAGCATTAGTTAAGAAATCATAGTTAGAAAGAATATGGTGTTTCTAGACCCACTCTAGGGCTATAGAGGTTGCCTCTGTCTACAGAGGGGATTTATCTTGAGAACATAAATAAACTTGTCTTAATTAATATTGGTTAATTAACCATTTTTCTTAAGTTAGACTGCGGAAAATAATAAAAAACTAGTTAATAATCTAACTAATACATTTTCACTTAGAAAAAATAAATCGGCTTGGATATTATTAATATAATTTTGTTCTTAGCCTCGTAAACACCTATTGATACTAGAAACCCTATTAATTCTACACTAACTAACACTTTCTCTTAACGAGGAATTTTTTTGGCACAACACCAAACTTATCTCTGAAGAAGATGAGTCTTTCCTTCCTAAATGCTTTCATAAGAATGTTTGCTACTTGCTTATCTGTAGGTACATAATGTAGATGAACTATCCCACACTATATACAATCCAAGATGAAATGATAGATGATTTCTATATTCTTATACATGTTATGAAACATCAAATTCTTAGATAACTTAACAAAAATCTATTTTTCACATTGTATCACTATTTTCTCCACCTTATGACCAAATAAGGCTACTAATAGCTTTTGAAGCGAAACGTCCTCACATATTTATATGCTCGCTACTATGTACTCTACTTCCATAAAACTTAGTTCCATTGACCTTTGATTCTTACTATACCAAAAGACAACTCCTAATCCCATGTTGGAGTAGCACCTTGAAGTGATTTTCCTATCGATTGCACTTCCTACATATACAACCCATCAACTTGATACCATAACTTTGAGCATATTCGATCCCATACTCCATTATACCTTTCAAATAATGTGGAACATGATTTTTTGTTTTCCAATATGCTCTCTTCGGTTCAACCATGAACTAACTCGGAGAGTTTACTGCAAAGGATATACATGGCCTAATGTTGACCAAGTACATAAGAGAGCCAATCAACCTCCTGTATAAATTTCTCTTCAATCTGCACAAGTGGGTCTCATTATTGTGTGCTACAAGGCCCTCTATTTATTCAATATACATTTCATTTTCCAACTCATGTTTAATGAATTCCACATAAACATCCATCTAACGGATATTCCATCCCATTTGTGTTGCGAGTGAGATTATGGACATGATTGGAGTGTTCTTGGCTATAGGAGTGAATGTATCCTTGTAATATATTCCCTCATTATTCACCAAGCTCACCACATATAACACATCACATAAATAAAATCCATCCATGTTCCTCGCACATGAAACACATCATGGATAGGAATTGGCTTTCGAGACTCCCTCTAAAATGAGACTATATCCCACCCAACTGGATTACACTTGGACTTATTACACATATCAATCTAGAATACTATTTCCTCCTCCTTGCAGCTGGAGAATTTCTCTGTAACTCTTTTCATATGGAGTTGCACCCCACTATCTATATAGCATACAACATATGAGGCTGAGCTAGCCAATCAAGCTATGAGTGTGAACCCCTATTCCATTTTGCTCGAAATATCATCTTCATTCGTTGAACTTGTTGTTTTCTTCTTTCCCTCCTTTTAACCTTTCTTCCTCTATGGGAAATTACTAACATAGTGACCAAAATCATGCCATGCATAGAATTTAACCTTTGATAGTTCCTTATATTTATCCCCCTTGGAATTGGACCCTTTGTAAGATCCATTTTGTACGTTTTTATTCCTTTGAAGAGCCACATTTTCCTATTCTCTTTCACTTTTCAGTCTAAAACTATTGGTGCCACTAATAAGACTCATTTAAACTTACTCTTGGGTAAAATATGACCATAGTATTTCCGATGATGGGAGATCCTAAGTCCTTGTATTAACTTGAACAAAGACTTCTCAATCCTTAGTAAACCCATTAAGGGTTGTCCTGATGAGCTCATGATCTTCAATCTTGTCACCAACACCTACCAATTACTCCTTGATACATTTCACCCTCACGAATTAATATACAACAATTTCACCCTTGTACTATTTCGTCGTTTGAATTTTCTACCTTAGGATTAACTTCATGTTCACACTGGAATCATGTTATAGCTTACAAACTTCATCCCATATCTTCGTTGCCATATCCTCTTCTTCTAAATGAGGTACAATGCGATCCTTGACCCCATCCAGAATAACATATCTTGTCTTCATATCTTCTTGCATGTATGTGAGGAGTTGTGTTGCATCTATTGGTATGGCTACAACATTGGTAACATATTACTCGAGACCATTCTCCTGAAAGATAAAGAAATATTATGGAATTCCATATGCCAATGCTAAATTCTCCTTATAATTTGTCTTGATCTCATAAACCAACTTAATCCATCTGAATCCCTCAGAATAGAATAATAAATGTAAAGTGAAAAATGGAATAAATGGATATAAGTTTTATAAACCCTTAATTTTATCTCCTCCACCCTGTGATGAGGTTCTCAAATTAAGTTTTGTCTTTCAGATATACTTTCATACCATGTAAAAAATTTATTGCAGCTAATATGGTAATTATTCACCTATAATTTAAACAATTGTTTTCCCCCACAAATTAATTCCCTACAAATACTGAGTATAAACAAAACTAAAAATTTCACTAATGAAAATTCACAAGAAATGAGAAAACAACACATATGAAACATAAAATAATATGTTTGGAAAAATTATCCCTGAAAAACCGAAATGTGGGAAAAACCAATTCTATATATGAGGGTTTTATTATTCTCCAACAAATCTATAATTGAAAGTTACATAAACTACTTGTCATAAATTAGCAAAGAACTTGAAAATTATTTTCTTGACTTCTGCAAGCTAATTTGACCTCCTAAAATAAATTAAGCCCCTTAGACTCATTTCAACCCTCTTGTATGGCCTTAACTCAACCCACTTATGTGGCCTAGAGAAAAATTGGCCTCCATTGGCAAGTTGCACCTCCTAGAGAGATATTTTGCCTCCATTAGAAAATTGATCTTCACTCAAACTCAAATTTCCTCCTGCTAATCAACCTTGACAACATATTTTTCCTCTCTCTAGAAAATAAACCTTCTTCAAGTAGCTCACATAACTCGAGAAATTTGAACCTCTACAAATTAATTTCACCTCACTTTGTCATTGAGATCATTATGAAGAAATCTCTCTATAAAATTCATCCTTCAACACTATTGAAGCCCTCTCCTAGTATGTTATGCTATCATTATAACATTTCTTAATAAAATTGTGTGTATCCAATATGTCCATCAACTATCCCTTATAATCTCTTATTCAACAAACAATGGCAACGATCTAGTATCAATCGATGGCTATTATCATCTTGACTCCATCAACTAATTTTTTTAGAAGTTAGTAGAGAGAAGTCAACTTGTCTCAATTAATACTGGTTAATTGACCATTTTTCCTAATTTATACTTGGGAAAATAAGTAAAAAATTGTGAATAATATAGTTAATCCATATCACTTAAAAAAATAAACTAGTCTTCGAGATAACTTGTCCACTTGTGTTATCAGCCTCATTCACACCTCTTGATACTAGAACACTTGTCCAAGCTACATAAAATAAATTATCATCCACCAAACTCATGAAAGATGTTGGGGAATACAAAGGGAATAACCAACCATTCCAAAAGACCCGCCTTAAACCTGAAATAATTCTTCCATACATTAGTTGGTTGTATTGGGACTTGGTGGTAGCCGAATGTAAAATCAATATTACTAAAGTACTTTTCCCCATTGAGATGGTCAAGAATTCGATCAATCTATGGAATTTGGTACCTATTCCTAACTATGATTTTTTTAGGGCTTGATAATCAATTTAGAGTCTTTAGGTTTATCATTCTTTTGTATGACTACAATTGGGCTACCATAGGATGAGGAACTTGGTCATATATAACCTTTTTGGATCATCCCTTATATTTTTCAATTATTTTCCTCATTTTCCATAAGATAACAACAATAGATTGGTACATTGGGTATAGGGGCATCAAGGGTTATATCAATTCAAATCTTGATCTAATAATGAAGAGGTACCTAGTGGGTGAGAGAATATGTCTCTATATTTTTACATGACCTTATCCACTTTCCTGTGATGTGTAGATGATCCTTGTGTAGAAAGCATGGATGTGTCCACAATCTTATCCTTACTTTGAGGAGAATCAGGAATAAGAAAAATTCCCTAGTCTTGGAGATGGCCTTAATGTGTTTCTTGACAAATTTCAAAGAAAAAATCATAGGAGGGACTTGCTCTGGTGTCTTGTTAATTATGTTTTGAAAGTAATAATAACATTAGGAGGTATAGACTCATATACAAGACGATGCTTTTGAAGATATGGTTGGCCTAATGGGACATCAAAAAATTCAATGGTTGCAACATCACACAATACCCTATGCTTGAAAGGCTTGGTGCTATACGGTAGAAGATGTTATGAAACCAGCTCCAAAAATAGAAGAAAATAGAGATCAAAGCCTTAGAAATCAGCCACTTAGGGGGGGAAACCACCTTTACATTACATAAATGAACAATTCTTGGATGATTCACATGAAAAAACCTCCTTTATATACATAGAATTCCATGGGGTCACAATATAATCCTAGCCAACTTAACAATAATAATGTAAGGGCACAACAATAACAATATTGGGGTTGATGGGGCACAATAATAAAATATGGGGGCTAAAATGGTACAAGAATAACAAGAAGGGGGTTCAACCACCAATAATAAGGGGCTACACAAGTAATATAGGGACCTAACATGCCCCTCTCCTTCAAAAAAGTGTTGTCCTCAGTGCTTGAGTAGCTCTAGATGCTTCTGTATAAAATTATCATCCTCCCATGTCGAATCTTCAGTGGGTAAGTTCTTCCACTTGTTGAGATACTCTGAAATTGATCGATTTCAGAGCTGTCGAGTTCTTGATTCCGTGACTTCTTCAGGTTCCAATATGATTTTTCCTTCCTCATCAAGTTGTGGAAATATTCTTTGAACTGGAAGTTTGTCACCTATAACCTTGTTTAAGCATGAAACATGGAAAATTGGGTTCACTCAACACGAAGCAATAAGTTCCAATTTGTATGTCATTATACCAATATTTTGAAACACCTTGTAAGGACCATAGTAATTTGGCGATAATTTAATTTCCTTCCTAGCTTGATTGAGGGAAATTTGTTTGTATGGTTGTACCGTAAAAATACCTAGTCTCCTACATCAAAACTTCTTCCGATGTGATGTTGATATGCCTATTGTTTCATTCAATTTCATGCCAAATTTGGTTTATCTTTTAAGAGTTGGAGAACTTGTTGTTGATGCTCGATGTGATGTTCCACTACTTCAACCTTAGAATTTTCTCTTAAATATGATGTGATGGATGGTGGATGATGTCCATAAAGTTCCATAAATGGGGTCATTTTTGTTGCAGTATGGAAGGAAGTGTTATACCACCATTCAACTAGAGGTAACCACTTGACCCATTGTGTTTGTTTATCATATATAAAACAATGAAGATATCCTTCGAAACATTTTTTCACTATCACAGTTTTCCCATCGGATTGAGGATGATAAGATGAGCTATGAGCTAGTTGAATACCTAAACAAGAAAATAATTACGTCCAAAAATTTCCAGTAAAAATGGGATCTGTGTTTCTTACAATAATGTTTGGGTTTCCATGTAGGTTTTGAATTGTTTCCATAAATGAAGTATAAAATGTACGTTCTTTAAATGGATGAGATAATGCACAAAAGTGTGCATACTTGGTAAGTCTATCAACTACCACCATGATGACACTCTTTCCTTCGAACTTAGGTAAACTTGTGATAAAATCCATTGAAACCTACTCCCAACATTGACCTGAAATGGATAAATGTTGTAGAAGGCCTAGGGTCTTAATTGTCTCAACTTTATTTTGATGGAAAATCAAACATTCTACCACATAATTTTGAATATCAGATTTAAGGCCATTCCAAAAATATTCTTTCTTCAACCTGTGGTAAGTTTTCAAAAATCCTGAGTGTCCTCCTAAGGGAGATGTGTGCAATTCCAAAATAATTTTTTTTTTTTAGTTGGGAATTCTTACAAAGATATAAGCGATATTTGTACCATAAGTAATCAATTTTCCAACTAAATGTACCATATGTACAAGGATCTTGTTGTAAATTTTGAATGAGTGTCCACACTTCATCGCCATTCTTCCATTCATCCCTTGCTTTGTTTATCCAATCTGGTTGGATAATATAAATGCCACAAAGCAATGCTCCCACCTCTTCATCATTTATTGAGAGTGCATCTACAACAACATTTAGCTTCCCCTTTTTGTAGATGATTTCAAAGTCATAACCCAACATCTTTGTGACCCAAGTCATAATTTTTTACCTTGAAGTGTCTTCCCGTTAGGTAAGGTCGCCATTTCTTGAGTGCATGTAGTATTTCCAACATTTCCTTCTCATAAATAGCTTTATGTAAATAATTTCCTTTGATTGGACGAATTTAAAAAGAAATGGGTATTTCTTCTTGCATTAAAACAACACCAATTCCATTTTTTGAGGCATCACATTCCACAATAAAGTTTTTTGTGAAGTCTGGCGTAGCTAAGACCATTGATGTGCACATGCTGCCTCTTTAAGATGTTCAAAGGCCTTAGTTGCTTTAGGAGTCCATGAAAATTCATCTTTCTTCAATAATGTTGTTAGAGGTGTTTATATTCTCCCATAATTATTAACAAACTTTAAATAATACCCTTTTAACCTGAGGAATCCTCGCAACTGCTTTATGTTTGTCAGAACATTCCATTCCTTAATGGATTTAATTTTGTTAGGGTCTACCTTAACACCCTCGTGAGATACAATATGACCCAAATATTCCACTTCTTGTACTTGAAAGAAACATTTCGAGGTTTTTGTATATAATTGTTTCTCCTCCAATAGTTTGAGCACCCTGTCAACATGTTGAACATGATCCTTCCAATACCTAATGTAGATTAGTATATCATCAAAAATACTAACACAAATTTTCTAAGGAAGGGTTTGAAAATGGAATTTACCAACCCTTGAAATGTAGAAGGTGCATTGGTAAGGCCAAAAGGCATCACCAAAAATTCATAATGACCCTCATGAGTTCGAAATGATGTTTTCAGAATATCTTCAGTCTTCATTCTAATTTTATGATATCCTAAACAAAGATCCAACTTGGTAAAACAAATTGCTCCATATAATTCATCCAATAATTCATAAATCACGGGAATGGGAAATTTATCTTTAATAGTGAGTTTATTGAGCTCCTTATAATCTAGGCACATGTGTCATGATCCATCCTTCTTGTGCACCAATACTACTAGTGCAGAGAAATAACTTTGACTAGGTTGAATTATGTTAGATCGAAGACTTTTATGATCCATAATGAAGATAAAAGAACTTTCTGATTAATCACATCATTAGGATTAGGTCGACGTTTCAAACCAAATAATGTGGTTCATCCTTAGGAGAGGTGGAGAGAGACTGATCGATCTCGAAGAATAAATAGTGGAGATGCATCATTACCCAGAAATAGCCATTAAAACTAGCCGTTAGAAAATTAGTTAGTTAATTAAAAATTAATTAAGTAAATAAAAATTAATTACTAATATGTTAATCAATTGTTAAGTACTTAATTTATTTATTTTTATAATTATTATAAATATAATAGGTAATAGGTGGGGAAAAAAAAGGTTAGGAAGGAAATTATTAAATAAATAAATAAAGTAAAATACCAAATAAGTAAATAAATTCAATAAAAATTTTAAAAAAGGGGGTTAATAAATTATTAAAATTTTGATTTGGTAAAATGAAATAAATTAATTAAATATTTCAAAAAATAAATAAATTAAGTAATAAATATACAAAATTACATTAGGGAGGGAAAAATAAAATAAAATAAAAATAAGTAAATAAATGAATAAATTAAAAATTAGAAATTAAAAAAAAAATTATATAAACAAATAAAATAAAATAAAACATAAAATAATAAAAAATAAACGAATAAATAAAAATATAAAATAAATCAAAAAATTAATATATATATATATATATATATAATAAAAATAAAAAAATTACCTGGAGAGAACCGGGGTCCAACTCTTACTTAATTTCCAACCATCATCACAGTTGAGATTCTTAGCATGTCGTTCAATTTATTAACATCTTAGTAATTAATTTTTATTTAATTAATTAATTTTTAATCAACTAACTAATTTTCTAACGGCTAGTTTTAACGGCTATTTCCGAGCAATGATGCATCTCCACTATTTATTCTTCGAGATCGATTAGTCTCTCTCCACCTATCCTGAGGATGAACCAGATTAGTTGGTTCGAAACGTCGACCTAATCCTAATGATGTGATTAATCTGAAAGTTCTTTTATCTAGGTTGAATTATACCAACCTCTAACATTTATGCAATCATATGTTCAATTTCTCTCTTTTGGACATAAGGATATATATAAGGCCTGATGTTTGGAGGAACACTTCTTGGAATAAAATGAATATCACGATCATGATTATGAATAGGTGGGATTCATTTGGAAGTTTTAAACACCTTGGAATGATTTTCCAAGACTTTTTGGAGATCTAGAGAAATAGATTATTTTGATGTTGGAACTTCTAGTGAGCATAATTGTGCAATTATGCCTCGTTGTTCTTTCTTCATAATATTTGTCATGACATTAGAGATTATTATCTTTCCCGACTTCCATGCAATACTCCGTAATTCAACTTCATTTCCTTCCTAAAAGAAATTCAAGAAAAGTTCTTGAAAATTAAAAGCTACCGTCCCCAAAGATTGTAACCATTGTACTCCTAGTACAACATCAGCACCTCCCATTGGAATGGAAAGCATTGAACTATTCAATACATATTCCCTCATGTTTAGCTTGATATTATGGCATTTTCCAGAGAAATTTATAGTTCCTCCATTTTCAACCATCACATGACACTTTGGTGCTGGCTATAGGAAGCAATTCAATTCCTTGGCTACCTTACAATGAATAAAACTATGAGTACTACCCAAATCAATCAACACTATCACCTTTTTCTTCTTGATATGTCCTTCTATATTGAGAGTTTGAGGAGTGGTAATTACTGGCAATGCATTACAGGATATGGTTAGACTCATTTCTTCTTTCTCTAGGGTTGGTTCCTGGTGTATATCCTCTTCTTTTGAAGTTTCTTGTTCATTTTATTCCTCCTCTTCACAATCTATGTAAAATAATTTCTTTTCACCACACTTATGACCTTTAGTGTATTTTCTATCACAACTGTAGCAAATTCCTTTTGCTCTTTTTTCTTCCAATTGTCGTAGTGTCAACCTTGTAGGTTGTGGAAGTCTAGGAGTAGAAATGCTTCCATCTTTATAGATGTGAGTGGTAGGCTTCCTTGTCGCCATAATTTTACATTCAATTACTCGTGCAAACCTGAATGCCTTCTCTAATGAAACAAGTTGCCAAAGGAAAAACTCATGTTGGATGGTACCCTTTAAAGTCCCCATGAATACTTCAATCACATGTTCCTCACGAATATCAGCTATCCTTATATTCAATTTTTGGAATTCCTCAATGTGCTCCACAACTGAATCATTTTGTTTGAGATTTATCAATTGTCTAAAGAAGGTGTTTCTCTTTGTATCCTAATAATGTGCAATCATTTCCTCTGTAAAAATTGACCAAGTGACAATTTGTTTATTGGAGCAGAGCCATCGATACCATACAAATGCATTTTTTTTCTAAATATAAATTTTCAATGCATACCTGTTGTGTGTTTTGCACATTTTTTATACCAAAATATTGCTCCATCTGTATTATCCATGTTACGAGATCCTTGCGATCAAACTTCCTTATATCGATCTTTGGAATATGGTGGGTCTTCAATCCAACATTACAGTTTATGAAATCACGATTAACATATATTTTTTTCTGATCATGAGTTTCCTCTACTATCTTTACACCATTAGGAATCATTTCTTGTATCAACTTCGTCAAACCTTCCTTCAAACCTTCCGTGTCTGCTTTTATATCATTCTTCATGTCTTCCATGTTGTCTTTCATTTTTTCATCATCTTAGCTTCCATGTCATCCATCTTAGCTTCCATGCCATTCTTCAAACCATCCATCTTAGCTTCCATGCCTTTCTTAAAAACTTCCATTTCATTTTTTGCTGCTCTTTACGAGAGTGAAATTTGGTGCACTTTCTCTTGTAATTTTGATATGTCATGTTTCACTTTCTTCCTCTTCATGAGTCATAGCAGAGCATCTTGAAGGATTAATGGGTGTTGAATTATTTCTAGCGGGCATTTTAGAACTGAATACTGATATCTATGTTTCAATATTCCCTTGGAATCACTTCAAACTGATTTTTTAAACAAGACTTATGCAATGTGAAAAACAAAATACACAAATTTTTCTTGCTTTTGAGGAGCCCAATATTGAAATTAAATTATCTTTGTAATTTTGGATCTTAAATATCTGAAATGTGGTCTTGTAGTGGCCCTCTAAATCTTCTTTCAAATGCCACAGGTCTGACCTGCTTTGGAATCTTCAAGACAACGTTGTGCCAAATGTCCCATAATGTCCTAATTATGGAATGCTTCAGTAGAGTGAGCTTGTGTGGTCTGCCACGTGTCTCTATTTCCTCCTTTTCCTATGAAATTGATACACAGGAAACTACATTCCATGTAATTTCGGCCACATTTTAAATAATTCCAATCCAATGCTCAGAGAGAGAGTTATGAAAATTTTCCCAAGTTCGCCTCTTTTAGATGAAATTTGGGAGCTTACAAAAACCTTTACTTCCACAGATCATATCTCTAAGAATATTGTGAACCAAGATCTAAAATTTTGAAACGACGTTCCTCAAGATTTCGGCTTCATGTGGTAAACATTTCAACTTCTAAACCTTCGTAGAAAACAAGTTAGAGGTAAAATTACATGATGACCTATTTGGAGTAGTGAAACCTTAGAATCCAAAGCTCTCATACCATCTGTTATGAAACCAGCTCTAAAAATAGAATAAAAGAGACATCAACACCTTGTAAATCAACCACTTCAAGGGGGAAACCTCCTTTACATTACATAAATGAACAGTTCCTGGATGATTCAAATGACAAAACCTCATTTATATATATAGGAGTCCATGGGGTCACAATATAATCCTAGCCAACCTAAAAATATTAATGTAAGGGCACAACAATAATAATAGTGGGGTTTATAGGGCACAATAATAACAATATAGGGGCTATAGGGGTACAACAATAACAATAAGGGGGTTACACTACGAACAATAAGGGGCTACACTAGCAATATAGGGACCTAATAGAAGACATTATATCATAGCATACATAACATGGTGGTCTCATTTTGTGCTTTTTCCTCATTATTCATATTCTTTTACCATCTATTTGTATCTTATTTTACTATTTTCATTGGAGTTGTATATGCATTTTTTTCATGTCCTTTTGGCTATCATTTTATCTAATTATTTATTATTTGAAACCCTGTGACTATTACCTAGACATACATAGCCACATTTTTCATTATCTTAATCCTAATACAATGCCTTCATTGAGGCACTTTATGTTAGTGACTATTGATTCTGCATTATCCATAGTACTCAACTAAACCCATGCTTCAATTTTTCTACTCATGTTACAAGTCTTCGTGGTCATGTTATACTCCTTTAGATCTTCGGGAAAATTTTATTCCAAATCGCTGCCCATATCCAAATTTTGAGTTCATGAGAATAAACTTCTCATCAATACATTTCTATTGGTTTTTCATTTTCTCAATTATGATACTTGGCTTAGGAATTATGCCCTCCATAATTCCAACTTGTTACCCATGATTTTCATCCCTTCTATTTCCTATAGATTTCTCTGTAATTTTTTGGGATTCGTGACTTCAACCCAAAATGATGGGTTTGTGACCTCAATATCTTCATCAATAGTTTCATATTTTCTACTTGCTTTCCCTATTATGTTAGAGAAAATAGAATTTATGCCTTCTGCATGTTCAACTTATGAAACCTATATTGTTCCTCCTTTTGAAAACCTTAGAAATTTCTTTGGAATATTCACAAAACATTTCTCCCGTATCAAAATTTTGGGTTGATAGTTGTGTTTTCATCAAAGTTATATTTCATTTGCATCATCATATTAGGGACCTAAATTAGCACCTTGATTGCCTAGAGGAACACCTTGGTATCACTCACCCTGTAGGTAGTACCCCATGAGGACTCCATTTAAGTTGAAACTACCAACTCTGATCCCTTTGAATAGCCTTATGCTATGCTCATGCTTATTTTATTTTATAGTGTCATACTCTATCCTCATGGTGATGAAAAAGCATCCGGACTTAGCTAGAAATGTGATTGGATGTTCATATGTTGTGGCTAACATGAGGTGGATAAATATTGCCCATTAATATTTTACTTAGTTTTAGATGATAGAAGTTAGTTTGTTTGGGTTTATTAAATTAATTAAGAATATAAATAGAAATTGGTTTCTACCTGCGAGGATATTAAGCCAAATAAATGGAGTTTAGGATTAAGATAGGAAATTGTTGTTGGAGTGGTTCAGATATAAATCCTATTTCAAGGATAATAAGAACCACTTTCAGGCATGTATATATATGCAGTAGAACAATGCGAGTGATATAGACAAAAATAGTGTAGGAAAAAGTGAGACTGAGTGAAATAGGTGTGTGAGAGGAGAGAGTAGAGAGAGCATAAAAATTATAATAATCAGCTGATCAAGGGCTTGGCTCTGTAAATTCCTTATTTTATAATTTTCAATCATTTTGTGTCGATCGGGATCTCTCTACAATTGTTTTTTTTAACTCTGTTAAATCGCATTTAGTTAAATAGCGGAAGAACAATCGAACTACAGGCGCGATGAGGATCGTAGATTTGAACCCAATCAACGTGAGAGATCTCATCACAAATTGGAAACCATCACACATCACAAAGAAACTAGTGTAACTTTAAAAGTTGCAAGTTAAGTTATTTTACAATCAATGCGAAGTGAGGAGTGGAGAAACAACGAGAATCATCAGATCTAAGATTAATATAATAGTGGAGATCACAGCACGGGGGAAGCGATTTCTCACTTTGCAAGACTTAGGGAATAAGTTTCAAGCCTCGCAAAGTAAACTATTTTATTTGCGATGCAAAAAGGAAGAAGACACGTGGAAACTCAGCACAGTTTTGCAGTTCGCATGGATTAAAGCTTAAGCGCTAAGGTTAAACTGTAAATTGTGTGATCTACGATCACCGGTAATTGGTCAGACTTGTTGTGGGACCCTCCGATAAGAGATTCCATGTGATGAAAAATTATTTGGATTATATGTGTTGTTTATAATTATGCATTTGATCATGCATATGTATGTATGTATGTATGTTTAATGAATCCTGAGGTTAATTAAAACTCGCAGCGATAATAAGGTTATATATAGTGTAAAATATATAGTTTCACGAATACTCTGATATTTTTGCAACCAGTCTGCATCATTTGGTATCAGAGAAGACTTGATTATGTTCTTGGAAATTGGAGCAAATATTCCACCTAGAAGAGGAGCTCGAATAGTTCGTGGAAGACCGGAAGCTAATGCAATTCTTTTGAATGAAATTCGACATCTTCGTACAAGAATGGAGATAGTAGAGGTTGCTAAGAGGATAGCACCTGAAGAAGGAGATGTCAGCGCAGTAGAGGAAGCTTCTGAGGAAGAAGAAGAAGCAGAAGATGATGCTGCGAAAATGCTAAAATTGTTTATTAAGGAAACTGGAAGACCAAATGTGGATGTACCTTTGTATGAGGGAAATCTCAATATCGAAGAGTTAATGGACTGCCAAAATTTTAGCTTCCAAGCTAAATGGAACATTAGAGTTAGTAGCAGCTTTAGCCAGGGAATAAAAGGGTAGAAAAGCCCATAAGTCTCCTAAGGAGGATAAAAACACTCCAAGTGTGAAAGGAGACACTCTTTCTAGCTTAATAAAACACCTTCATGTGTGAACAAAGATAAAATGAAGCTTCTTTGACCAAGTCAACAACGCGGTTTTAGTGGAGGAGGAATCCTAGGATGGATAACGCAATTTTGGAGGGAAATGTAACTTGGCTTAGAAGTAACCTAAGTGAGGGGGCCAAGGGAAAGAAAACTCATATCTTATTTAAGGAAGAGGATGGAAAAATTATTCATCATGTTGTAGATTATTATTATTCTTGGCTACCAAGAATTGTTGCTGCTTTGCTGCTTAGCAAAGCTGCAGTGTTGTTTAGCACTGGGTGTTTCCGAGCGGGAATCCCACATATTTCCTTTTAGGAGCTCATTGGGGGAGTTTTTATTCATCATTCCAAATCCGTTTTTCAGGCCAAGCTTCAGCCATCTTCATCAACACAATTTTTTCGGAGATTGTGTAGTGTTGCTGGGTGCAGCAGTGGAAGGGATTGGAATCCTGGCTTCTGAACTAGTTTCTCATTGGAGGAATATTTCCTTCACTTGAGAGATCTGTTTGGAGAGCCCCAGGACTTATTTAAGATCTGTGGTATCAGACCACACATTTCCCATACCCTCCCAGTTTTGTTTCTACTAGGGAGTGCATTATTTTGGTGGCAGTGTTCATTGCATGATTTGGTGGCTTTGTTGTAGTGCTTCCTTGTGATTGAAAGGTTCATCCTTTCATGGGAGGAAGCCCTTGAGGGATATATAGAATATCAGACTTATTTCAGCCATCTACACTCATGTATTTCAGTTTTGTAGTGGTTATTCAGTAAATTACTGAATCTCCCATTATTTATGCAGAGTGTTTGACAAGAAACCCTTGTCGGGTTATCTTGTAGTTTGTATGAGGAGACTATATCTTTGTTCTTAATAAATATTTATCAATATATGAGTAGATATATGGTTCTCCTATCATTTTATTTGTAAACCCTCTCTTAGACTGCGCAGTCCCTTGAGCAGCTGCTCCGACATTTTGCAGTCTTGGGGTTTTTGCACTTTTTGGTCATTCTAGGTGTGGGAGATCTATTTAACCCACCTAGTTTGCTTTGTTTCAGCTCTAATATTGGATTTATAATGTATATTGATTAATATATGGGATACAAGAGTCCATTTTACTGTTTATTTGTATTTTTTGATGGAAATGCATTTTTGGATGCATGATTCATGAGTTGTTCCTAATCGGGAATACTACACTGGATCAGTTCATTAGACAAGTACTTTGAATTTGAAGAATTTGAAGACAAAAGGAAAGTGAAGTTTGCAGCTACCAGACTAAAGGGTCATGAAACTATCTGGTGGGAGGAGTTACAAGTATCCAGACAGAGAAAATGTTATAGCATCAATTTTCACCCTCATGTGATTCATGATTATCTCTATGGCCTTGGGCACCCATTCCCACAGACTTGAACAAAATTCATAAAAAACAGTGTTAAAAATCCCATACACGGGTATGCCCAGACTTTTCCGCGTGTATACGCGAGTCCACATGTACTTTTCCGCGTATGCCATTAAAATTATTAAAAAATATATAAAAATTCCCTATTTTCGGGATGGGTTGATGGTTACTCCAGTACTTCAACCACCCCAGTACGTGGCCAACTATTTCCAACTGATTGAAACTACTTTGAGGGAGTATAAAAGCCCCTCATGTGCATGGCCTAAGGGAGAGAGAAATTTTATAGATATTATACTCTGTTGGAATCCCAATTCAAGTCTGAATTCCCGTGCCTCCTGCACTTTCCCAGATTTTTACAGGAAACCCTTGTTTCCTGGAGATGTTCATTCATTTATATGCCATCTCGAGTGCACAAGTCTTGAAAGTATCTTAGCAAGGCAAGGGCGGGACGAATCTGGATGACGGTCTGTTCGAAGATCGTGGAAGGATTCAGGTGATCTCTCCACTTTTTATTTCTGTACATGTTGTTCGCAATAATGAAGAACCATCTTGTTCCTGAACTTATGTGTTAACATCTACTTGAATATGTGAAAAGGTTATCATTTAAGCATTTATTATTGTTTATATAATGTTTCACATGGATTACACTAACATTTAGGAGCAATATATGCTATACAACTAGGTTTCCGTGCACGTTCTTTCTTGTTTTTCAAGTTGAAGAGGAAGAAGGGTTGCTAGGGGTTTGGACCCCGCGGGATCTACATCGAACGTAGGACTACGGGTGAGTTCTACTATCGTTGTTATCTATTTTTTAGCATTTAAGTGTGGTTGTGTGTGAGTCCTTCTAAATAGCATGCCCTGATCTGTGGAGGTTTTGACCCAACAAACCTCTAGGGTGTTTTTCCCCAAAACAGAACTGGCGACTCCGCTAGGGATCGCATTCTTGTGATTCCCCTGTTGCGTGGTTTCAGCTGTTTGAAAGGTTTCCAATAGTTTTAACTATTATTTCCAATCCAGTTAACTTTTTCTCAGTCAGACTGAAGACCTGGTTCATTATCCAGGCTTGATCTTTTTATTTTTCATTATTTACCTTTTCATACGCGAGTTTGTCTATACACAGACGCGTATACACGCAGTTTTATTCAAAGGAAGTCGCGTATACGCGGGTTTCCTTTGACACAGTCGCGTATGAATGCTTGTTTCAAAACTTTCAAGTACCGTATACCTGGGTAAATTTTGAAATTTTTGATTTCTTGACTTTTTAGTCTTGTCTGCCTGTGGAGACCTGTTCCTGCAGTGTCTTTAGAGTCTTTGGATTGGGTTGGTAGTGGTTATTGGTCTTTTTTCTCTCTTGGCTGAAAACTGGCTTGTTAGGAAAATCTTGTTTTTAGTGCTTGCATTTATGGTTTGAGTACCAAGATCTCTTCCTGGAGATTCTTGGCGGTTCTGCTTCATCAGGACAGAGAACCTTTGCTCATTTACTCTTTCCTACCTTTGTGTCTTGCTTTGCACTTTGATTTTTGCCCATTTTTTGGTTGGTTTTCTTGAGTTCAGTTGAGTAGGTCTTGTTGCAATTTTTGAAGAGTCTTTCTTGATTCTTTGAAGTTTTTGTTTGCTGCAAGGTTGTACTATTCTTCTGGGCTGAGTTACTGAGTTTCTTGTCTTCTTTTGCTCATATAAATCTTGTTACTAAGTAGCCCTATAAGATTTGGAGCATTTTTGAAGTTTTGCTTGAAATTTAGAAGTTTTTTGGCTTGGGATTTGATAGTCTTCTTGGTATCTTCGAGCTCCTCTT
The DNA here is from genome assembly GCA_034641835.2 of Pinus albicaulis. Classification (NCBI taxonomy): domain Eukaryota; kingdom Viridiplantae; phylum Streptophyta; class Pinopsida; order Pinales; family Pinaceae; genus Pinus; species Pinus albicaulis. Next base: position 1,255,751,552 of record CM076578.1, on the reverse strand, counting down.
TTTATAAAATTCAAAAGCTCAAAAAACATTTTGTTTTGTTATTTGCTTTTGTTTTGCATTTTTGTTTTTGTTTCCTTACGTCTTCTGAAGCTTTGTTGAGATTTCTTCCCTTTGGTTTTCAACTTGATTTTGGAAAGGAATTGTCATTGGTTTCTTCCTCTTGTTTTCAAACATATTTTGGTGTCTTTATATTGAGAGTTTCTACTTTTGGGAACTAGTTTTGTGGACAATAAAAAAGTGATAAAACTGAAGGATCTTTGGGAAATTTCTCTCTGCTTTAGTAGATTTTGCATCTTAGAATTTGCATGCTCTTAGTTATTTGCATCAGGTGCATTTAAGCATTTAGTCTTTTTCATAGTTTTTGTGAGTGTGAAGTTTGTTATCTGAAAAGAAAAAATTTTAGTCTCGTAGAATCCGTGTAGAAATTTATTTTCATCGAAAGGAAATTACTGCATTTACATGTAGTTTGGTTTTTATTAATTTCTTTTCTGCGTCACAAAACACCACGAGTTTCATTTCCGTATCCCTTTGACTTAATATAACAGCCAATTAAAATAAGCGCTATAATTTAAAAACAACTAGCAAGTTTTTTATTAAGTGTCATACACCAACTAGCTAGGTTGTAGGGCCTTGAATTAGGTGAGTGGAGAGTTAGCTCTCCAAGGCCGCTCAAACAAAAACATAGAAGTTGATTAATTGAGTGAAATCCAACTCCGTTAGGTGGACCGGGAAAGCTCTCCTCCAGAGAGTCAAGCGCGAGGGGAAGTGAAGGCCGAGAAGAGAGATACCCCCTCTCTGATTTGCTAAATCTGACCTTAAGACCATTCCGCCCGGCTTCTGACACGGATTGGTGCCCATAGTTGCCATTCCTAGGTTCCACATAGGTGGCTGTGGGGGGGAATACCCGTGGTACCTGAGGCAGACATCATATCACTTCCAGCAGTACTTCTGGGGGGTGCCCTTGCAAAGCTTGGGTACTTGTGCCGGTAAATGCTGTTGTTAGGAGGTCGGCATAACTGTTTCTGTTACCTTTGCTAGTAGGCTTGGGCCGTAATTATCCCAGACTACTTTCGGGAGGTCCTATTCTTCGCTTTCTTGTATTTTGGTGTCCGGTCCTAATCACTCGGAGCGGAAATACCTGAAGGCTGTTTGCTTGATTGTATCTCAGGGATTTTTTGTAGTGAGTGCTCTTTCCTCCTAGCTTGCCTAGCTTTATAATTTTTTGAGTCTAATTAAAATTTGTTAAAGTGGCTGATCAAGTGCCTCGTCGATCGAGGAGAATCCGGGGGTTATCTCCCGAGAGTCTAGAGCCTTCTTCAAGAAGGCGTAGGAGTAATTTAGCAGGTGAGTATCACCCTGTGGCGTCTGACGCAGTGGAGAGAGATCCTCCACAAGGGATTGAAGGTTTCGTAGCTGGTTCTGGTGTTGGTTCCGAGAGGAGCGCTCCGCTCACCTCGAGAGTCTTATTTCTGCAGGAAGAAGAAGTACAAGTAGAGGAAGTATCTCAACCCTCTGAGTCACTTCCATCTCCTCTTCCTCCTGATTATCCGTTCGTTGTTGAATACATCGGACCTGAGTCAGAGAGACCGGAAGATCCTCCATATTATTCATACCTTTCGATGGCCACGACTGGGAACGCGACTTCTGCTGTGAGTGCTGCAGGCATTCAGACTCCTGCTTCTGTTGAAGGAGGAGGCACTATTGCTATATCTTTGATTGCTTCTAGTACTGCTATGTTTGGCTCTGGTTTCACCCAAGCACATGCTTCTCAATCTGGTCCCTTTTGTTTTGGAATGCCCACTAGTGGGATTCCTTCTTTTTCCTTTTCCGCTGCTGCAGCTGCATCTACACCCATGTCTTCCATGGCTAGTGGATCAACTTCTTTTCAAGGGTTCCCCTTTGGAACTGGACATATTCCTAGTTCGAATCCTTCTTTAGGGTCCTTTCCGTTTACTTCTCAGACCCATAGTTTCAACCCTTGGTCTGGAGGTCAGAGTTCGACTACTTTTACAGGTTGGAACCCTGTATTCACTACAGCGGGGGCAGGGAATCAGTTTTACGCTGGTCACCAAGGGAATGCTTCTTTCCCTTCGTCGAGTGCTTATCAGAATTTTTCCCCTCTTTCTAATGCCTGGAACCCCTATCAGGGGCTTTCCTCTTCATTCAATACTTCAGGAGGGGGAACTGGTCCGGTCTTTGGTAACTCTGCATTGGGAGGAGGTTCTTCTCCTTTTTCTACGAGTTCTTTTTGGCAACCTTGTGCCTCATCAAATCCAGGGTATTCTTTTCAGAATGTTGGGAATCCATCCCATCAAGGATGGAATCCTCAGGCTCCGCCTCGTTTACCTTTTCTGGCAACGTTAAACTTGCCAGATCTGTCGAAATTGACGAATGATCCGATCCGGTATAGTCTGGGGTGGCCTCCAGTTCCCACCAAACTTCCTTCAGACATTCCAAAGTTTGAAGGCAAGAATGGAGAGGACCCGGCTGACCACATCACCACCTTCCATTTATGGTGTTCATCTAACTCCCTGATCGACGATTCGATTAGGTTGAGATTGTTTCAACACACCTTAACTGGAAACGCTGCCAAATGGTATATTGAGTTAACTGGGGGCAGTTTTGCTACATTTGGAGAACTGGCTGTTACATTTCTAAATCATTTCCAGTTTCCCGTCCATTATGACGTCGGGACTGAACTCCTAGCTAATTTTAAATAGGACGACGCAACCCACATTTCTGACCATATTCAGGAATGGCGGAGAAGGAAGAGGCTTATTAAAGCTCATATTCCAGGAGAATTCCTTTTGGAATGGTTTCTGAAATCTCTGCAGTCAGACATTTCTAAGGATGTATCCCTGTCTAGGGTATTTTCTGAGGAACAGGCCATTTTTAGGGCCCAGCAGCTTGAATTGATATATTCTCAGTCTGGGGTCCTTCATAAATATTTGCCCAATTCTCCTCGCTCCAAATTAGATTTATCCAAAACTAAGCCTGGTCCTCATGGTGATGGACTTATTTGGTCGATCAATAGTGGTGCAGCTAGCCTGCTTAATCAATTGCAGCAGTTGTCTTTGCAATCTGCTCCTTCTGGTCAGGCTGTGCCTGCTGAGTCATCGCCTTCCCAATCTTTGTCAGTAAATTTCGTCCAAACTTCAGACCCCAAAGGAAATCAACAATCCGAAGGGAAGAAGAAGGGACGGAATAATAAGAAAAAGGGAAAGAATGGGAAGGGTAATGCGAATAAAACCAACAAGCATGTTGGTGAGGGTCCAAAGGATAAAAAGAAAGTGAAGTTTCCATGCAAGTTGTGTAATGGAGACCATCTTACTCACCTTTTCCCTAAAATTCAGGATGCACAGTTCTTGTTAGCTCAGCAAGGTTCTTCCAGTTCCCAGGCTGTGTTGACAAACCCTTTTCCCCAAGGGCAACAGCTAGTTGTTGGCGCGAATCAAAATATTGGGGCTTCCTCTGGAGGCACCCAGGAAGGGGAAATTCCATCAAACATATACATGATGAGTGCTCACGTGGATGTCGCTACGAGATCCCGTGATTATGGTGAAGAAGAGTCTTCGAAAGCTAAGGGTGCTCCTGATGCTACTTAGCCGCTTCATATTATGAGGCCTACTGTTGAGCCTATACCTCGGATGCCAAAAGCATCTACTAAGCGTACGACGATTAATCCAAATGCTAGGGCTACCCAGAACTACTCTATTGTGGAAGATATGGCATAGAGTCCTTGTGCCATGTCGACTTTAGAGGTGCTCTAGTCTTGTCTGGCTCAACGCAGTGCTCTGCTCACTGCTCTTGGGGCTGTCGATCCAAAGAACTCTCTTATGATTACATTCGATATGACTAATTTTAAAAAGAGACTTCCCCATCATATGGATTTTCATATTAAATCATCGTACCGGAAATGCAATATTTTCCGGACGATCGTTGATGAGGGTGCTTCCACATGTGTGATATCTCTCACATGCTGGAAGGGAATTGGATCTCCCGCAGCTGTTCCGTTTGCCACTCTTCTGACTGCGTTTGATGGTCATTCTCACAGACCGCATGGTATTGTCCCAGCTTTGCCTATCTGTGTTGGGGGCAAAACTGTAAATATAGAGGTTGAGATAGTTGATGCAAGCTTGGACTACAACCTTCTGTTGGGGAGAAACTGGATTTATGAGATGGATGCCATTGCATCTTCATTGTTTCGGATTATTTGTTTCCCTCACGAAGGGAGGATTGTTACAGTGGATCAACTGGACTGTCCTCCTGTAGACCCGAATGCATCTACTGACTCAACTATTCCAAAGTTGGATAATACCAAGGCGCCTGTTGAGAATTTAGGGGTTGGAATGTATTCTTCCTTGATGGGTACTTTTGATATTCCTCCTCCTACTGTTCATATAAATGAAATTTCATCCTCCAGGGCTCCTCTTCGAAGAGAGTTCTTCAGAACTCATTATTTTTCGGACCCTTGGACCTTACCTTCCCCTACCGCCACATTAGCAGAAGGTCAAGTGGGTGGAATGGAATTTCCAATGTCTGCAGCAGAGATTTCTTATCAGTCTATTATTGACTCTGCAGAATCCATCCCAGCTCCTCTTTCATCGGAAGAGTTGGATGGAGATGTGGCTCCGGCTTGGACACTTAGTTCTTCTTCTGCCCAGGATTGCCTTGATACCACTCTTCCATCTGAAGAGGCCATCCTGGAAGCTATGACTGGTATAGATAGACCGTGGGATGATTTGCATCATCGGTCTTACTTTTTACCTGATTTGAGCGAAGTTGAAACGAGTTTTCCAAGTCCTCCATCTCCTGGTCCTGTTCACCCAGTCCTGAACCCTTTAGCACCAACACATGTATATGCTGAAGGGAACATGGCTGTGATTTCTCCAACTATCCCGGTGAACATCTCCAGGGATCCCAATGTTATTGAGAATGTCTTCATCGGAGCTGAATGTTCCCCTGAAGAGATTCAGATTTATACCGATCTCTTTAAGGAGTATAGGGATGTATTCGCTTGGTCTTATGAGGAAATGCCTGGTATAGATCCATCTATTGTCCAGCATGAGATCAAGACTTACGAAAATGCTAAGCCTGTGAGGCAAAAACTTCATCTGGTCAATCCTAGGAAGGCAGCAGCTATCAAAGCTGAGGTTGAGAAGCTGCTTAAGGCGGGATTCATTTTCCCTGTTCCTTTGACTGAATGGGTTTCAAATCCCGTTCCCGTAGATAAAAAGCAAGGAACGATTCGAGTGTGCATTGATTTTAGAGACCTAAATAAAGCATGTCCTAAAGATAATTACCCCACACCATTTATCGATCAGATCATTGACGAGTGTGCCGGTAATGAGATTTTCTCCTTCATGGACGGTTTCTCCGGATATAATCAGATTACTATCTGTCCTGAAGATTAGCATAAGACTGCCTTTATTTGTCCCTGGGGTACATTTGCATACAAGAAGATGCCTTTTGGTCTTAAAAATGCTGGGGCTACCTTTCAGTGGGCCATGTCATATGCCTTCCACGACATCAAAAATATTATCGAGGCGTATTTGGATGATTTAGCTGCTCATTCTCGAAAGAGGATGGATCATCCTGCTCACCTCCGGCAAATATTTGAACGATGTCGTTTCTATAAGATTAGGTTGAATCCGAACAAGTGCGTTTTCGCGGTTACATCCAGTCGGTTATTGGGATTTATTGTGTCTAGGGAAGGGATTAGGGTAGATCCCTTCAAGGTTGAGGCAATACTTCTGTTTCCTCCCCCGTCCTCTATTCATCAACTTCAAAGTCTACAAGGAAAGGCTAATTTTCTTTGGAGATTTATCGTAAATTATGTTGAAGTTACCAAGGGATTTATGAGATTGTTGAAGAAGGGAGTTCCATTTCTTTGGGATGACTTCGCTCAATGCTCATTCGATGCTTTGAAAAAAGCATTGACCTCTGCTCCTTTATTGATTCCACCTGATTATAGCAGGGATTTCCTTTTGTATCTTGCAGCAGCAGAATCTACCATTGGTATGGTTCTGGTTCAGGAGGATGATGCTCTTGCAGAGCATGTTATATACTATCTTAGTCGAGGATTGGTAGGACCTGAACTCCGGTATACTCCGATAGAAAAATTAGCTTTAGCAGCTGTTCATGCTGTGCAGTGACTCCGGCATTACATTCTTCTACGAAAAACTTATGTTTTGGCAGCAGCCAATCCATTTCAGTTTGTCCTCAGTAGGCGAGTGATTGGGGGCAAATACAATAGATGGATTGTGATTTTGCAGGAATTTGATCTTGATTTTATGTCTGCCAAGTCCAAGAAATCATTGGTTTTCGCGGAATTGATCTCCGAGTTGCCCTGTGGGGATGAGATAGTCTATGATGAATCCTTTCCGGATGAACATTTGTTTCTTATCTCTCCACAGGATCCTTGGTATGGAGATATAATTGTGTATCTTCAGACTGCGAAGTTTCCCTCTACTTTTTCGAAAGATGAGCGCCGTAAGTTGCGTCACTTGGCTAAGAATTACTTGATCATTGGTGATGCTTTATACCGTCGAGGGGTTGATTCAATCCTAAGACGTTGCTTAACTCTCGAAGAAGCTGAGGCTGTGCTGAATGATTCCCACAGTGGAGCTTGTGGTGGTCATTTATCTGGGCTTGCTACAGCCCAAAAGATCTTGCGTGCTGGGTACTTTTGGCCTTCAATTTTCAAGGATTGTATGGAGTCGGTCAAAAAGTGTCATCCGTGTCAAGTTTATACTCGAAAAATGCGTGCTCATCCAGCTCCGCTTTTTCCAGTCATTACTGTCGGTCCCTTTACAAAGTGGGGTGTTGATTATACTACTTGTAACCCGCCTTCGGCTAAAGGTCACAAGTACATTATTGTAGCAGTAGACTACTTTAAGAAGTGGGTCGAGGCTATGCCTACTTTTGGGAATGATGGTGAGACTGCAGCTCTTTTTCTTTTCAACCAGGTTATTTCTCATTTCGGTATTCCTAGAGAGATTGTCACTGATCATGGCAGTCATTTTTAGAATAGCATGATGGCTGAGTTGGATCTAAAATTAGGTTTCCGGCAGGAGCATTCATCTCCGTATTATCCTCAAACCAATGGGCAAGTGGAAGCCACGAATAAATCCTTGAAGAAAATTCTTCAAAGGAAAATCGATAAAGCTCGATCCAACTGGCATATCATGCTATATCCTGCACTTTGGGCATACAGGACGTTAGTGAAAACTGCAACTAGCTTTACTCCGTTCCAGCTAGTTCATGGGTTGGAATCCGTATTTCCCATTGAATGTGAGATTCCTTCTCTTAAGTTAGCTGTTGAACTTCTTCCTGACACTTCTAGTCTTGAAGAACATCTCCTTCATCTGGAACATCTCGATGAGCAGCGTCAGGATGCCGCCACGATGAATGAAGCGCATAAAAACAGAGTTAAAGTTCAGTACGATAAAGTGGTCAAACCTAGGGTTTTTTCGGAAGGTGACCTTGTTTTGGTCTATGCCCAAGAAAAAGATGCCCTGGGGGCAGGAAAGTTTAAATCTATGTGGTATGGCCCTTTTATCGTTAAAAAATTCCTTAAAAAAGGAGCATATACCTTGGTTGATTTTGAAGGGAACGAGTTTCTGGAGCCCATAAATGGGCTCTATTTGAAAAAGTATTATGCCTAGGCTTCGACCTGACATTTTTCTTTTATATATAGTAGTTTTGCTTTGTACATATCTGGTTTTTCGATCTTTGATGAGATGGTGATGTTTTTGATCTGCTTTGGCAGGTTGTGTCGAATGTCATGAGTCATTTTGGTTTCGCCGATGGTGCTAGTAGACACACCTGGAACTTGGCTTCCGCGGCTTGGGTGCTTCATCATCCATCCGGTCAGCTGTTAGTATCAAGAGGAGTCTGTATTGGTCCTGCTTCAAATAGTATAGCTGAATACACTGCAGTTATTTGGGTGTTGATTTGTTGGTAGTTTTCTTGGACTCTCAGCTGGTGGTGTCGCAGTTGAACAATATTTATCGGGTTCGAGATCCATTTTTACTCCGGTTGTTCTTGAGGGTACGTTTGTTACAAAGATCATTTCAATTTTTAACTTTCATTCATATTCCTCGAGCTGAAAATTGGATGGCAGACTCATTAGCTAATCAAGCAATTGATTGGCATATTAATCATTCCATACAATAAAATTTAATCATCAAAAGCATCATACAATTTTATACATTTGTCACATCACATCAAACATCGCTGTATATATATCATCAGAATGTTCAAAAAACTATACAAAATCTGGATCCATAAGTCATACAAAAAATTGGGCTTATGCCCGATCATGTTCAGTCTCAAAAAATATACAGTCATCTGATATATCATATCTATCTAATCCTGTGGTCCCTGGCCAGAAGTTGTGTTCCTATAGAACACGATCGCGGTGGCAACTCGGCGGAATAACCGTACCCAGTCACGGGGTACTCCTACCACCCGTCTCTGAATGGCTTCAGGTAGATCTTCCACTGCAGCCATAGGTACTTGACGGGTTAACCCCTCCAAGTTCCTCTGTACAGCCTGGAGGGTCCTGTCTGGATCTAATGTATCCGCCTTGCCTCTGCGACGCTTATGTCGTGGGTAACCCTCAGGTTGGACTAGTCCAATATCTGTATCATGATCATTTTAAAATTGTAATTCATTTTGAATCCAATCAAAAAACATGTTTGTTTTCCACATTTTTTCACATATATTGAAAAAATCCAAAAAAATTATATAAGCCAAAAATTGCAAACTTACCGAATGTGCCCCATGCCGTGCCTGGTGGAAGGAAAAGGTCTGGATCGCCTCGGAAATCCATCCCGGCATAGGGATAGTCTTCCACAGCGATGATTTGTTCTCCCCACCAAAGGAAGAACTCATCATCCCAAGTGGTTCGGGGAACTTCACTTCCCCCCAATCTCTTCATCAAGTCAGCCCATCGGGCAATTCTTGGATCTCTCGGGCTGTTGATAGAAGAGATCACTTTGGGTCTCAGCCCAGGAATCTTCTAGAAGAAGAATGTCATCAAGATTGTACCATATCCAAAAAAATTTGTCTTTGTTTTCCGGATAGAATTCAATTGTTGCTTCATGTTCATTAGTAGAGTTGTGCACCAATCATATAAATGAGTTAAGCATTCCACTGCTATACTCATTTGAGTCCTGGATGCCTGGTGTAGGGAAGTAGATCCTGCCACCCTGCCAATGGTAAAAAGGAGGATTTTCATGTGCAAGTCTCTTAAATATTTGATAGCAATTTGAGTTCAAAATTTCTTGGAACCCTCTACGCAGTAGACGTGGACGTAATCTTCCACGGTTAGCCCTCCCAAAGGCTTACCATGCAAGTCTACTGGCTCCCCCCTCCGGGAGAGTCCATTAATAAAATAGATATCTTCCACCTCGATGCGTATGGGCATCTGATCTATTATGAAGCAGTCTTCTTCCGGTTCCCAATAATTCACAAGCATTTCGAGCAACCGGACATTACTCTTCATATTTGGCATTTTGAAAAACTTGAGCGACCCGCAATTTCGAAGAATATTGAGTGATACTTGGTCCTGCATGACTTCATTGTCAATGGCACTGTGTTCATGCTCTCTCCAAGATATAGTCATCCTGCAAAAATTCAATAATTCGTTCATTAGCTACGCATTTTTTCATTTTGGGTTGCACATACGCGACTTTCTTTGTACATAGTCGCATATATACGCGGCTTGGTCATTATAAACCCGCGTATGCGCAAACCCGTGATTTTTAGCAAATGATTCTACGGTGAAAATCCCTAATTTTTAACTTATGAACAGACAAAATGAATAACAAGGATGAATTAAGAGTTTACCTGACAAATTCGGTGAAGTTTGACAGTCGATTGCTCCTGTTTTGACGAAATAGGTTTTTTCTCCAGAGCACTTTTTCCCAAATCAACAATGTAACAATGAACCAAATATGAGGTAACTTATCTATTTATGCCCAAAAAGTTGAAAATTTTCGCAAAAATTTGTTATGCTTATTTTTTCAATCTATCTTAAGCTGCATAACTCAGATGCTTGGAAGTGCCCAGATTGGTATATTTTCAGGTACATTTTGACGAAGTTGATATTTTTCCCGGTTTTTTGTTGAAATTTGGTACCGGAGGACAGGTGGTTCCCTAAGGCTTTGATCTTTGGCCTAGGGAAAAGTGTCCAAAAGAATTTAATTTTTCTCCTAAAGTAACTTTATAAATTTTTATAAAGTTAAATCTAATTTAAAAGTGACTTAAGTGATAAAGTTACTAAAGTGACTTTATAAAGTTATAAAGTCAAATCTAATTTTAAAGTGACTTTAAGTGATAAAGTTACTAAAGTTAAAGTGACTTTAAATAAAGTCAATATAAAATTAGAAAGGAAAAAAGTGACTTTGGAAATAAAAGACTAAGTGGGTCTTTATTAAAGTGGGGTGAATTAAAAAATAGAAAGTGAGATTTAAATGAGCATTTAATCTCAGCCCTAGATCTCAATCTATCTCTGCCATTGGATTTAGGGATTCCCCAAAAGTCACTTAGGGTTAGGTTAAAGGAGGAAAAGGAGGAAAAGGTCATTCATTCTTTCATGAGCAGATTGGGAGAAGGAGAGAAAGAGAGCAAGGGAGATTTCTGGGCAGTGAGGAGAAGGAGGCAGCGGCTTGGCACACATTCCAAGGCAGCATTTCAGCAAGACATTTTCAGCAAGACAGTTCAACAGCTTTAGCACACAGCAAGGCAGATTTTTGGCACGATTTTTGAGGAAGAAGGGCCGTACAGCTAGGCCGTACAGCAGGGCCGTACAGCAGCCGTATAGCAGATTTGCACTGTAGATTTGCACAGATTTCGAGGAGCAGATTTGAGGGAGGCCGTACAGCAAGTGGCTGTACCTTTGACACGCATTTCAAGGCAGAAATCGTACAGCAGATTTTTGGACAGCTTGCACGCTTTTCTAGGCAGCCGTACAGCAGCATTTAAGGCTGTTATTTGGCACGAAAATCGAGAAATCTGTACAGCATTTATTGCTGTTCCTATTTTGCTGTTTGCACATTTTCCAAGGCGGTGGTTAAGCACGAAAAAGAGATAAGTTGTAAAAGTCTGTTTGCTGATTATTTATTTTGCTGAATATTTCTATCACTGTAAAAAGCATTTTTCCAGAAATAAGAAGGAGCTTTCGAACTGGTTTTCCCCAAGAGTTGTAGGGGGTTTTTCCAGGGTCACCTTGACCAAAAATACTGAGTTATGATGTGTTGAATGACTGTTTGTTACTGTTGTTATTTTATTTCTGCATTTTCAGCATTCTGAAAAAATTTCCAGAATTTGTGTTTTCAGCAAAATTTATTTTCCAGTTTATTAAATGTATGGATATGGGAAAGGGCATTCAATTATTTTGGAGTAATAAGGCGAAAACTGAAAACCGGGGTGGGAAACTAGAATTTTCTACATTTTTGATCCATGACTGCTGACTCGTCATGGCAGGTATATGATCTTCACTGGCATATAGGTTAGGGAATCCACTTTCCGTTGCATTTTGCATACTAGCCTCCATTCTGATCACTTGCCATAGGGTCGATCCCATCAGGTCATGAGTATTAAACCCATTTCACTCACCGATTATTTAATCATGACTTGGTGGTAGAGCCTTCCTTTACATGGGCTTTCTAGTTAGTTCCTCACTATCACTTGTTGCCCATGCTGCATTTTATGTAGGCTCGGGAGTCCTCTTTAGTCCCGCCATGACTTATGTGTTGAAGCTTCATTCTTCTTCTTCTCCACTATCATTTTTCTGGCTATTACCCTAGAGGCTCCCTGGTGTTGTTGAGTTGTATTACTGTATTGCATATTGGCTACTTGTTTATCCTGGCCTTTAGCCGGCTTCATTTGGACTCAATGTTTAAGCTTTGAGCTCCACTTGCCTATTTGCATGCTAACTATCGTATGCACTTAGCTATCGGACTTCCGACACCCTTACCCATGGATGGAACATTCCTCTCGAGTATCGCTTACCAGTTTCTGCCACCTTGCATTGAGCATAGGATCGTTCCAATCCCAAGAACTAGTGCATCTGTTTCTTGATACTCGTTCTATCCATTGTACCATAGCATTCTTTTATTCTTTTTCAGGATTATTATATGAAAAATACAAAAAAATAAAATATAACAAAAAGAGCGGGAACAGGATATAACTTCATAATTTGATGGCAGTACAGTGTCAGTTTGTCGCCCTTGAACAAAGCATATACACTTATATCTTTCCTCCATTTGGGATGGTTTTAGTTTTTGACCTAGGTTCAGCCTTTGCCTTGTTTCACTGGTCGGTTCTCCTCCGGTTGGTTATCTCTTCCAATCATATGGAGAGTTTGTTTTGCCTCCTGCATAACAGACTTATACAGTGTCACTTCTTACTGCCATGGTCATCACGAGTCATGATTTTTTTCAAGGGAAGTCTAACTAGAGTCGGCCATTCTGCGGTGTCTCTTAACTCATTATTCAGTCGGCCTTCCCGGTTTTGTCAGTATCTTGTTCTATCACATCAGATGTTTTGGTCTTCTACTTGTGCTGGTTTAAGAAGGTCTCCATTGACTTCTTGCTGGCGGGTTTGTCTCTTATCGACTACGACACATTGCTCTGAGAGCAAACCTAGAGCCGCACCTTGGACCTATTTCCATTATTGATAGGTGACCTTGTGCTTAGCATTTGATCATCATTATGGGTCTTTGACTGAGTGGTTTCCCCTGTGTTTGATGTCAGCATAAATTATCACACTTGGGATTCGTGCAGTACCTTGATTTCAATTTGACCCTATTGGTGGATATCTCGCCTCTGTGTTAGCTTTCATTATTGGTTGGTTCAGAGGGTTTCTTCCGTGCGCTAGCTTCATCTTGTGCATGTCAGAAACGTACTTCGGTTTGGTTCCGTCACTCTACTTCGTCCGATTCCTTCCAAATATTGGCCTGCGGGTTACACTCGCATCGGTGATGTGATGCCTTAATGCCTTCCTTTCCAAAGATATTCTTTTTCCCATCGACTCTGACTCATTGCGTTGGGAATAAGGTCTAGAGTCTTTTTGTCAGTACCTTAGGGTTTGTATTCATCAGTGGCAGACTCTTCGCTATCAACAGTGAGGATACATCATTGCCTCCTGATTGATAGATTATTTCAAGTGTTCGACTTCAACTCATTCATTCACACTTGCTAGATTGTACTGTGGCACCTTGACACTCATTATCATTATCGGTGGGTTGTCTCGTGTTTGTTAACGATATACATCAATGACCGGTAATCAAACGATTTCTCACATGGTCAACTTCACCTCATTTATTCCCATAGTGTAGAATTGTGCTGTTGTGATTGGTGAAGACCTCGGGTTGCAACAGCATTTCTCGGTTCACTTTTTACAGTCCATTCAGTTTCTGCCAGTGATGTCGTTCACCCTTATATGTTGCAGTGTCAGTACAGCAGCATCCTATATGTTGGCTCCCGATTTGCGTGATTGTACCATTTATTCCACCTTTTATGATTGGATTGTAGGAGATCTGCCATTTATGTATCATTCGTATTATCCGGGGCCAAAGATCATCGATCAGCTTTCTATATGTGATACTTGGACATTGATTCAGACTTACATTTCCGGGCCATGCTCAGATGATTCATTGTGTACTTTCAGTTCATCTATACTTGTATACATGTTGGATCTATTCAGTACTTTCTATATGATGTATTTTTGACTGAGCATGGGTATGCCCGCCTCAGCATGAGTTGACTCTCTGGTTTCTTTCATTGGTTTTTGGCAGGCTGAAATCTTGTGAAGTCCTCTCTTGTCCTTGCGAAGTTCTTTCTATGTGCATAATACATTTCGGCCATCATGTACCCCTTCTGACCTCATATATTAGGGGGCATCTGTTATAGCATCATTTTTCACCCTCATGTGATTCATGATTATCTCTATGGCCTTGGGCACCCATTCCCACAGACTTGAGCAAAATTCATAAAAAACAGTGTTAAAAATCCCATACGCAAGTATGCCCAGACTTTTCCGCATGTATACGCGAGTCCACATGTACTTTTCCGTGTATGCCATTAAAATTATTAAAATATATATAAAAATTCCCTATTTTTGGGCTGGGTTGATGGTTACTCTAGTAGTTCAACCACCCTAGTACGTGGCCAACTGTTTCCAACTGATTGAAACTACTTTGAGGGAGTATAAAATCCCCTCATGTGCATGGCCTAACGGAGAGAGAAATTTTATAGATATTATACTCTGTTGGAATCCCAATTCAAGTCTGAATTCTCGTGCCTCCTGCACTTTCCCAGATTTTTACAGGAAACCCTTGTTTCCTGGAGATGTTCATTCATTTATATGCCATCTCGAGTGCACAAGTCTTGAAAGTATCTTAGCAAGGCAAGGGCGGGACGGATCCGAACGACGGTCTGTTCGAAGATCGTGGAAGGATTCAGGTGATCTCTCCAATTTTTATTTTTGTACATGTTGTTCGCAATAATGAAGAACCATCTTGTTCCTGAACTTATGTGTTAAAATCTACTTGTATATGTGAAAAGGTTATCATTTAAGCATTTATTATTGTTTATATAATGTTTCACATGGATTACACTAACATTTAGGAGCAATATATGTTGTACAACTAGGTTTCCGTGCACGTTCTTTCTTGTTTTTCAGGTTGAAGAGGAAGAAGGGTTGCTGGGGGTTTGGACCCCACGAGATCTACATCGAACGTAGGACTATGGGTGAGTTCTACTATCGTTGTTATCTAGTTTTTAGCATTTAAGTGTGGTTGTGTGTGAGTCCTTCTGAATAGCATGCCCTCATCTATGGAGGTTTTAACCCAACAAACCTCTAGGGTGTTTTTCCCTGAAACAGAAAAGGAAAGACCAAAATCAAGCGATGAGATAAAATGGTAAGAAAATTAAAAATTAAGTTCTTTCCCAAGGATTATCAGTTAAATATTTTTAAGAAATTACATAATTTGAAACAAAAAGGAATGATAGTGAAATACTATACAGAGGAATTTTATAAACTGAATATCAGAGCTGACCATGTAGAGAATGATGTTGATAAAGTAGCCAGGTATATAAATGGCTTGAGGTATGATATCCAGGATGAGATCAGTCTATTAAATCTAAAGAAAATTGAAGATACTTGTCAGGCAGCCTTAAAATAAGAAGAGAAGATACAGAGAAAGCAAAGTCAGAGGAATCAAGGAAAGATTTTAGCAAGAGGAAAAGGAACATTCAAACCCAGATTTCAACATTTCTAAATGAAGCAGGAGGTTCGAGTGGCAGATCACCACAGAGAGGAGACTCTGGTCGAGGAAGGTTTGTACCCAGAGGTAGAGGCCGAGGAAGAGATATTCGGTGTTTTACATGTGGTGAATGGGGACATGGGTCATGGGACTGCCCTCATAACAGGTCGACAGCTCAGATAAATGTAAATGTTGTTGAAACAAAGGAAGAAATTCATCAGGTTGCAGGGCAAGAGGAACCACCCGAAGTAGGAGAATCCTTGTTATTGAAAAGGGTATTTCTTAAAGCAGAAAATTAAGCAGAAGAACTAGCTCAGAGGAAGAATCTATTTAAGACTAGATGCAAGTCCAATGGTAAATGTTGCAAAGTGGTAATTGACAATGGATCACTGATAACCTTGTTTCTACAGAGATGGTGGACAAGTTGAAATTGTTATAAACAATACACCCTACTCTTTATAAGGTATCATGGCTACAAAAAGTACATCAAATTATTGTGACAGAACAATGTAAGGTAGAGATCCAGATTGGTACTTACAAGGATGTTATATTATGTGATGTAATGTCAATTGATGTATGTCACATATTATTTGGAATACCTTGGTAGTTTGATCGGAAAGCCATACATGATGGCAAAAGAAACACTTATACTCTGGAGAAATATGGAAACTAACACACATTGCTGCCATTGAAGGATAAAGCTGACAAAGAAACACCTGGAAATTTTTTTATGCTGATGAGTGGGAAATAATTGTTGCAAGAAGTCGAGAAGGATGAGGAGATGCATTTTGCTGTTATAGGAAGACCCAAGGTAATTCTAACTTCCAAAAATTTAAAAGATTTATTTGAAGAAATCCGAAATCGATTGAATGATTTTGCTAATATTATTGTGGATGAGTTTCCAAATTCATTACCACCAATCAGGATTATTAGTCATGACATTGATCTAATACATGGAACAAGTTTGCTAAATAAAGAAGCATACACATTAACTCCTCAAGAAAATGCATAAGTCGGAAGATAAGTGCAAGAGCTGATAGATAAGGGGTTGATAAGAGAAAGTCTTAGTCCATGTGTTGTACCAACAATACTCAGTCCAAAGAAAGGAGGTGAATGACGCATGTGCACAGATTCCGGAGCCATAAATAAAATCACCATCAGGTATCGTTTTCCTTTACCATGAATGGATGATTTAATGGATTTCTTGAGTGGATAAAAATATTTTACTAAGATATATTTGAAGAGTTGTTATCATCAGATAAGGATTAGAGAAGTGGATGAGTGGAAGACTGCCTTAAAAAAAACAATGGTTTGTATGAATGGTTAGTGATGCCTTTTCGGCTCACAAATGCAACTAGCACATTCAGGAGATTAATGAATAAATTTGTTATCACAAAAGAAGACCTGATAGGCTGCCAATCAAGTTAATGTCATGTAACTATTTCAGATCAATATTTTTGCTGAGGCTTGGCCTCCTCAACCTGAGAGGGCTCTCTCAAGGGTTTATGATTTTTGATAAATATGTAGATGGCTCACTCTATATGGGATAAAAATAGATAAATGATATCAATTGGTTGTAAATCACATTAGCAAGTGTACATTGGGCTTATGGAGTCATAATAGCTTTAGAAAAACCAAAATAATCTACCTAGCATGGAAGTCAAGGCATATCAGAGTTCAAGTCAAGGAATAAACATGTAGAACAGTGAAACACACAGTCAGTTTGTCTATGAAGGAAGTCAAAGAATCATTGAGGAATTTTGAGTAACATAAACAAACACCACTACAATATAATATTGAAAATATTTCATCATAGCAAGAAAATATAAGAACTCCTTATGAATCTTGAGTTGTCTAAGTAGAAATTCTGTATTAGGCTGAAAACAGTCATTTACAATAAACATAGTCTTTTTGCTAACAAATGTCCAACCCCCTTGCTAATTCGACCTCTTGGCCTTTAATAGACCATTTACAACATAGGATAACCTTATCCTCATCTAGGTACATTTAATTCCTACTTTTTGACACCTTTCCTAACCATATAACATGGTCTTTATTACAAAATGACAACTGCAAACCTATAGAATAGGCCTAACACAAATAGGACTCAAACTAATTAACTCTACTTATAAAAACCTTATCCAAGCTATATTACATCATTTTCCACCTATATCTCCATAAGGTCGAATCCAAATGATAAGCTCTAGCACTTAATGTCCTCAATGCTAATCTCCTGCAAACTAGGAAACTGTACCCTGTTTTCTAGGTTTAGGATTTTTTGTGCTCTTGAGACACTTTAACCACCATGAACCCATGAATTCGAAGTTGTTTACTATCAGGAACTAAAATAACATATGGCCAAAATCATCCATGATTTCTAGCTATGCAAAATCAACTTCTAACTCCCAAAATAGAAAAAACAAAGATGCGCTACGAAAACAACACAGTTTCGTAGCACTTTTCGTACCGTAGAATTTTTAACCATTTATATTCAAAATTTTGGCTTCTTTTTAGATTTATCTTCATTATCAGTTAGCACAGCTTCCCTATAAATTTCAAGTCTTCATACACATATTTTCCCTTCCAAAATTTAAGAGAGAGAGTGAAAAAACATGCTATAGCAGTTTTGTAGCGCTTTTCACTGATTTTTCATTATGTGCACTACGAAACTGCTGAGTGAGCAGTTTTTTCCAATTTTTTTCCAAAATGTAAAGTGTGAATGTGCAAAAAACTTAAAATAAACCTTATTTCATCATATCACTTGAAAAACAGAGTTATTCCAGCCTTCTTGAGGTCCCTTCTTTATTTGCAATAGGTTGGCTTATTGGTTTTTCCTGTTTTTTCATGAAAAATCGGTCTCGGGACAGAGACTATATCTCATACTCCATAATTTATTTTGTAAAATGGAAGGATGATTTTGTATTTCATGATGTCTTGAATAAAAACCTCTCTTTTTTTTTTGAAACACGTCTCGAACTGTCCAGAAACGGCCTTTGACAAAAATGTGTAAAATAGGAAAACTATGTTTCTAAAAATAGGGCTTCAAAGAAAGCTTTGTATCTCCCAACTGATTACACATATGAGAAAAGTGAGAGAGGTTATTGTATCTAGGGCAGTGATGAAGAAAATTCCCTTTCAGTTTTTGAAAATACTTTTTCATTTGGCCAGATAATGAACTTGAAGTTGACTGCTAAACATTCATGTACAAGACATTTTGTAACAATAGTTTCATATCACATTTTAATTTATCAATTTCTCCCACCTCCTAATGAATTTGAGGAAATTGAGAGAGGTTTGTGTATTTAGGTCTGTTAGGAAGAAAAACCTCTTTCATTTTTCCTAAATTCATTTTGAGTTGCTCAAAAATCTCCTTGGAAGTTGACTACTTAAAACCAGAAAACAGAGTTTTTGCTTCCTATTGTGCTACAAAAGTAGCAACACTTTCGTAGCGCATTTCCTCTTTTTTGAAGTAGCGGCACTATGAAACGGTGGATTCCTGGCTAATTGTAGAAATTTAGCCCGAAACTTAATTGAATGACCCTTAAATGAAAAATATGAATCTTTGATCATGGAATGGACCTAGAAGGACTTTATTTGAACTTAAATGATGACCTTTAAACTTATAAAAACTATGACCTGCCCTTAACCAAACTAAAAATGACTTTCAGACCCTATTTTGACCCATGATCAAAAACAAACTTGACATAATGATGTTTTGAAAATTTTTGGGTGATAACAGAAGTCTTGAAGGAATATGCAGGCAAGTTTGTAATTGTTTATCTTGATGATATTCTAATTTTTAGTCGAAGTAAAGAAGAGCATCTCGAGCACCTTAAATTGGTTCTAAAAAATTTGTAGAAAGAAAAGATGGTAGTAAATTTGAAGAAATGCAGTTTTATGAAGGAAGAGCTAGTCTATTTGGGATTTGTAGTTTCTAAAGAAGGTTTGAAAATGGATTCGAAAAAAATCCAAGCAATTTTGAACTGGCCAACTCCTAGAAACATATTTTAGGTAAGAAATTTTCACGATCTTGCAAGTTTCTATAGAAAATTTATCATAAGATTTAATTAGATTTGTCCACCTATTATTGAAACAATCAAGGAAACTAATCAACCGTTTAAGTGGAGAGAAGCATCAGACCAAAAATTTAAGTTGTTGAAGAAGAAAATTATAGAAAACCAATTTTAACTTTGCCAGATTTTGAGAAAGTTTTCCAAGTTGAAAATGATGTTAGTGGGGTTGCAATTGGAGAAATTTTAAGTCAAGAACAAAGGCCAATAACATACTTCAGTGAGAAACTGAGTGAAGGTAAGAATAAATACT
This sequence comes from Pinus albicaulis, assembly GCA_034641835.2. Classification (NCBI taxonomy): domain Eukaryota; kingdom Viridiplantae; phylum Streptophyta; class Pinopsida; order Pinales; family Pinaceae; genus Pinus; species Pinus albicaulis. Next base: position 1,255,731,952 of record CM076578.1, on the reverse strand, counting down.
CATCTTTTGACAAAGAGTTTTATGTTGTTGTGAAAGCCTTGAAAAAATGGAGACATTATTTTTTACCAAAAGAGTTTGTATTATATTCTGATAGCCATGCATTACAGTTTATAAACAACTAGCCAAAATTGAACCAGAAACATGCCAAATTGGTAGAATTTTTATAGATTTTTTACTTTTGTGATTAAGCATACAAGCGGTAATTTGAACAAAGTTGTTGATGCTTTGAGTAGAGTGAATTTAATCTTGCAAGAATTACAAGTTGGTGTTGTATGATTTGAAGAAATGGTTGACCTGTATAAAGAAGATACAAAATTTAAGGAAATTTATGCAACTCTGAAAAGCCCAGTAGTTCATAATAGAAGCCAATGGTTAGATTATCTTATCCAAGGAGGGTTTCTATTCAAAAGTAATAAACTATGCATTCCCAAATGTTCTATGAGGGAAAACATAATTAAGAAGAAACACAGTGGAGGCTTATCTAGACACTTTTGACAAGACAAGAAATTTGTTCAGGTAAATGATTTTTATTACTGGCCAAAGATGAAAACTGATGTTAAGATATTTGTTGAGAAATGTAGGATTTGTCAGCATGCTAAGGGGAGAAGTCAAAATACAGGATTGTATTGACCATTACCAATACCAAACCGACCATGGGATGCGGTTAATATGGATTTTGTTTTGGGTTTACCAAAAACTCAAAGGAAAAATGACTCCATTTATGTTGTGGTTGATAGGTTTTCTAAAATGGCTCATTTCATTGCATGCAAAAAAACTAGTGATGCAGCACATATTGCTAATCTATTTTTTTTAAAAGTTGTAAGATTACATGGATTGATTGTGAGTATTGTGTCTGACGGGGATACTAAGTTTGTTGGTCATTTCTGGAGAGCTGTATGGAAAAACTACGTACCAACCTTAGTTTTAGTTCAGCTTATCACCTTCAAACGGATGGATAAACCGAGGTAGTGAATAGAAGCTTGGGAAATATATTGAGGAGCTTCGTGTATAAAAACCCAAAGTAGTGGGATTTAGCACTTTCTTAGGTTGATTTTGCTTATAATGATACTCCCAATCGAAGTACTGGGATGAGTCCATTCCAAATTGTTTTTGGAATGAATCCAAGAGGTGTGTATGAGCTCAGAAATTTAGGAAAACAAGAGATGAGGAGCGCAAAAGCTGGATAATTTGCAGAAAAGATGCAGAAACTACAAGAAGATATCAAAAACAGTTTGCAGGAAAGTAGTAGAAAATACAAGCAGAGAGTTGATATGAAGAGGAAAGAAAAATAATTCCAAGTAGATGACTTATTCATGGTGTACCTTACAAAATAAAGGTGACCTGTTAGAACTTACAACAAATTAAAAATGAAGAAGATAGGAAAATGTGGAATTTTGAGGAAATTTTCTTCAAATTCTTATGAAATTGAATTGACAGAAGGAATTGGAATATTGCCTATCTTTAATGTTGCAGATTTGTACCTATACAAAGGAACAGAGGAAGATCTACCATAATACTCTACAGAAGAGGAAGAACAGACTTTGAATTGGAAGGAATAGATGCCAAAGATGGAAAAGAAAGAAGTGGAGGCCATTTTGGAGAAAAGAGCAACAAAGAAGACCAGAGGAAAAACTTACTACTAGTATCCAGTCAAATGGAAAGGACACCCTGTGGAAGTTTCCAGTTGGATGACAACAACAGAGTTACAGAAGTTTAGTACAAATCCTGAAGCATTGATAGATCAATCTTTTCTTCCCCGAGACTCTGATGCAGGAGCATCTAGACTTAGCCAACAATGTGATTGGATGTTCACATGTTGTGGCTAACATGAGGTGGACAAACATTGGCCATTAATATTTTACTTAGTTTTAAATGAGAGAATTTAGTTTTTTTGGATTTATTAAATTAATCAGGAATATAAATAGAAATTGGTTTCTCCCTGCGAGGAGATTAAGCCAAATAAATAGAGTTTAGGATTAGGATAGGAAATTGTTGTTGGAGTGGTTTGAACAAAGATTTTATTTCAAGAATAATGAGAACCGATTTCAGGCATGTATATATATGCAGTAGAATAGTGCGAGGGATGTAGAGAGAAAGAGTGTAGGAAAAAGTGAGACTGAGTGAAATAGGTGTGTGAGAGGCGAGAGTAGAGAGAGCATAAAAATTGTAATAATCAGTCGATAAAGGGCTTGGCTCTATAAATTATTTATTTTATAATTTTCAAGCGTTTTGTGTTGATCAAGCTCTCTGTTCAACTGTTTTTTTAAACTCAATTAAATCGCATTTAGTTAAACAACGGAAGAAAAATCAGATTGCAGGAGCGACGAGGGCCATAGATATGAACTCGATCAACAAGATAGATCTCATCACAAATTGGAAACCATCGGACATTGCAGAGAAATGAGTGTAACTTTAAAAGCTGAAAGTTAATCTATTTTACAAGCGATGCGAAGTGAGGAGTGGATAAACAACGGGAATCGTCGAATCTGATATTAATCTAATGGTGGAGATCATAGCGTAGGGGAAGCGATTTCACGCTTCGCAAGACTTAGGGAATAAGTGTTAAGCCATCGCAAAGTAAAATATTTTATTTGCAATGCAAAAAGGAAGAGGACATGTGGCAGCTCAACGTAGTTTCGCACTCCGCATGGATTAAAGCTTAAGCGTTAAGGATAAACTATAAATTGTAATGTTCCCAATTTTTACAGTTAGTGGGAACATTGCATTTTAATTTCAGTTTTCTTTATTCATGAATAAAAGTATGTGAAGGAGGTTTATTAAACTCCTAAGTTGAGAATAAATACATGCCCAATGTGAAAGGGGAAAAATCTGCGCTATTATATTAAACACCCCTAAGTGTGAAAAGGGGAAATTCATTTGAATGGGTCAATATTGGCCCCAAATACAGCGCAGATTGGAGGGAAGCTTATCCATCAAGCACAACGTACTTATAGAAGAGGATCTCTTGTGTGAAAGAGGATAAGTTGAAGAAGGTGGTTTAAGGTTTTGGCAAGCCCTCATGTCATAAAAATAAGGAGAGGCAGAAAGAAAAGGTTGTTGAAGAATTTTAGAGGTTGCTGCAGCAACTCTAGTCTCTTGGTTGTTTAGCCTAAGGGAAGAGGATTTCCTGTTTAGGAATCATCTCTCCTTCCATGGAGTAGCTCTTTGGAGGATATTATGATGCATCTCTCCACTATCCGGCATTATGGCCAAGCTACATATCTATATCAGCGCTGGTCCTGTTGAGGGTTTTGCAACTGCTTGTGAGTTGCAGCAAGTGGGTGAACTAGATCTGCAAGATCTAGTTGTTTAGAGGAGATTTATCTCAGGGAGGGTGTCTTGTGACCACCCGAAAGATGATCTCACTCTCATTTTACTTTAAAATCTGTAATTTTTATCTGATGCATCATTTCATTCAAGCTACTTCATAGTCCCTTCCATGAACTACGTTATTTCCATGTACATGTTTCACTGTTGTCTAGATTTCTCATTGTACTTTCTTTTTGGTGATTGAGGCTTGCCTCTCACTTTGAGATTTGTAAAGTAGCTTTCTGATCTATTCACATTCAGATCTGATATGTACTTTAATGAAATCCATCTTCAAAAATATCTAAATTTTTCTGCAGTTCAGTGTATTAAAAGCTAGATCTACACTTTATTGTGCAATATTTTGATAAAACCCCAAGGGGATCTTGTTAAGAAGGCTGAGTAGTTTCCATATCTGGTATGGATCTGATGTTTTAGCCATATATCAGTTGTAGATCTGATTTTTAACCTAAAATAGCTAAAGCTCCTCATATAGGACATTGTCAAGTCTTTTCTGCAGCTTTTACATGTAATACTGCTTAATTTCTGAAGAAATCTTGCTCTTGCTTCATGTAAATTCAATGCTTCTACAAAGGAACTTCATTATGGATCTGATTTCTTGCTGCCATACTGTAATATGAGTTTAATTTCTGATTTCCAATGACTCCCAGCAGAAACTACACAATTCCTGAAGGAGGGTTTCTCTATTAACTCAACCCTCTCCTTTAGTTGATTTTCAGCTAGTGTTGATTGTGGGAGATCTATTTTAGCCGTCTAATCCTATTTTTTTTTGCTGAAACTCTACATGGGGGTCCCACATAGCCTAAAATAAGGGAACCCAGCCCTGGTCTACGTTATTTTTACACTGGATTTCTTATATAGCGTTTCCCTTTAGCCTATTGTAGATTTTCCTGAGAGTGGAATTTCTCGCTTCTTACTTGTTTGGTTTTTGCTTCTCTTTTGGATCCATTCTTTAGATCTATAGATCTAAGGTTCCCAAGGGTAGAAAAATCCAAGAGGAGTGTGTCATTCCCACACTTTCTGTGTTTTATCAGTCTTCTATAGACAGAGTCTGGAACAGGCTAGGAAGCCTCTGGTTTTCACCCTCTCTTTAGAGGTGATATAAGTAGTAAATTCCCTACCATTCTATATTTGGTTTAGAATTTTTGGTGTGTTTCCATATTGCTGTGAATCCATAGTGGAAAATCTTAATATATTCCCTACTGAGCTTATTTTTCCCCATTTGGAACATTACAGTGGTATCACAGCATGATCTCTGGCACATCCTATGAGATCAAGCTACCAGTGGATTAAAGAGAAAAGGCAGACATCAGATTGATGGAGCAGATGAGATTATTCTCTTCACTTTACAGATCTAAGAAGGGCCTCTCCCAAGAGGTAAATCAGAAGAGAAAGAGAAGAAGCACCGAGACTCTTAGAGGGTTTTGAGAAGAAACAAGTTGCAGAGAGAGCTGCATGAGATTTCGAGAAGAAGAAGGACACCCTAGCGCTTCCTATCAGCAAAGCAGAAGACCAGAGAATCCTAGATCTCCTCATAGATCCACTATGCCCACTTTCTTTGAAGAAGGTGAGAGGTATAGCAGTGAAGGAAAGAGATGCAAAGAAAATCCTAAAGGGTTTCAAGATGAAGAGGAAGAACTATACACTTCCTGTCATCACAAGGCAGGGAGAATGACAGAAGAAGAGATCTCATTGTTTCTTTTTCAAACATTGAAGAGCATTGAAGAAAATCTCAAGGAGTTTGAGGAGGAAAGGAAAAAGATGAGCTACAAAGAGACATCTCCCAAGGAAACAAAGGAGAATGTCAACCTTGTCACTTTGGGCAAGAGATCTCCATTTTCACTACCTACTGCTAAGGAACTTGCATCTAGAGAAGAGGCACTTGCATCTTTGCAAGGTACTCTTAAGTTCTTAACATATGGGGTCCCATGCATGAATCAGGAGATGCATGAGGAGGAGAAGGAAGATACCAGCGCTGGTACATTTGAAGGAAGGAGGCCATCATCCTTACCAGTAGTTGGAGACATCATTGATCCGGATGGAGGAGCTCTTATATTCTGTCAAGAGGTTCCTACATATCAGTTGATCCAAGGTATGCATAAGATTTCAGCACATAATATTTCAAGATCCATACATAGCCAAGGGTTGGATCAAGGTGTTGATTTGAAGCAAAGGTATATCACAGCGCTGTCACTTAGTGGCTGTGATAAAGAGGCTTCATCATTCTTGGAGCATGTTGGAGGTTCTACAGATTCAAATATTCACTGGTTTTGGAAGACCATACATGAGAAGGAGGTCTCACTAAGAGATCACAACAGAGATGCATTTCAATATTCCATGAGTTGCAAAGTTCTTCAGTGGGTTAAAGGAGATGGTATTCTTCAAATGGAGAGTGCCATGATTATGCATCACATCACTCAACTTCCATATTTGAGTGAGTGGATGAGGATGGTGAGCAAGGGGTCACATGATCACTTGCAGACATATATGTACCAACAAGCTTGGTTACGCTGGTTGCCCTTGGGAGACTCATATCACTCTCCAAAGGCACCTATTTTTCTGATCTATGCCTTGAAGAGAAGTTATGAGATGTATAAGGAGGCATGGCAGCGCTGGTTGCCTTGGGATAGTTATGATCTTTACCCAAAGATTCTCACTCTCTTATCTCATGCTTGGTACATCATTTGCAAAATTTTATGAAGAGGAAGCATGGATGATGTGGTTGTTAGAAGGAGAGTTGGACATCACAAGTTAAATCTTATGTCCATGTATTCACCTATGCTTGAAGTATGTCTCATATGTCCACATGCATCTTTGTTGGAGGTATATTTCATGCATGAAATTTGGCTTGGGAGGAGGAATGACTCCCACATGATGTGGTATGAAGGAACTTGCTTGTACTATGCTGATGAGAAATTTTACATGTTCATCATTGTGTTTTTGCTCCAAGATCCACATGATAATGAGGCAAGAAGGCTACAAAGTCCTTGTTGTTATGGCTGCTTTTGGGTGAGTATGGTTGCTACCCAATAGCTCATTATTTTCTGAATCATGCCTTGGATTTCAATGTCATGTTGCAACAAGAGAAGGCATGTACAATTTTGTTTCACTTGAGAAGGTATGGCCACAACATGACATCTCCTATGTCTATGTGTTTTGCATGGTGAAAAATTTGGCATGATTTTCTCAAGATGTGCATTGATGGTGGTACTTTGTATTGGGCTAATGTGACATATCATATGTCCATTAGCATGGTTTGGTTTCATGATGCACATGAGGAAGAAAGAAGGCAGCAAGATCCCTTGTTGCTTTGGTGCTTTTGAATGAGTATGGTGACCACCCCATGGCTCATAATTTTCTGGTTCATGCCTTATGTATCAAAGATAAATTACAACAAAGAAAGGCATGCACATCATCTTTTGGGAAGCATGGCTTGTCCATCTTACATGGAGGAGATAGAGGATGACAACGAAGGGCCTTGATTCGATGGTTGATCTTGGGAGAATATGGCTTGATATCTTTTGTTTACCCATGTTACTCCTTCCCTTCTTCTTTGCATAATGCTGAAATAATGGATTTTGAAACCAACAAGGCTAACAGGGCTAAGAATGGAGGCATAGCAATGCTTATTCAAGTTCACAAACATGGGATGGAGGCATGATCTGCATGATGAAGATTTTCCATTATGGGAGGGGCTACCTTAATTTATGTCTCTCATGTGTTTGTGATGGTGTTGGACATCATGCATTTGTCATCTTGTACTTCATGGTAAGAAGAGGACATCTAACCTCACAGTTGGAAGTCATCTCATGCATTGGTAGGACAAATTTGGAACCAAACATACATAATCTATTGCAGAAAACAGAGGAAGCCTTCCTTATGTGGATTCCATTTGGAGGGAATAGATGGTTTGCATCTACAATAAGAGTTGCTTGAGGGTAAGCAACATTTTGCTGGGGGAGACTGTAATGTTCCCAATTTTTGCAACTAGTGGGAACATTGCATTTTAATTTCAGTTTGCTTTATTCATGAATAAAAGTATGTGAAGAAGGTTTATTAAACTCCTAAGTTGAGAATAAATACATGCCCAATGTGAAAGGGGATAAATCTGGGCTATTATATTAAACACCCCTAAGTGTGAAAAGGGGAAATTCATTTGAATGGGTCAATCTTGGCCTCACCTATAGCGCAGATTGGAGGGAAGCTTATCCATTAAGCACAATGTACTTCTAGAAGAGGATCTCTTGTGTGAAAGAGGATAATTTCAAGAAAGTGGTTTAGGGTTTTAGCAAGCCCTCATGTTATAAAAAGAAGGAGAGGCAGCAAGTAAAGGTTGTTGAAGAATTTTAGAGGTTGTTGCAGCAACTCTAGTCTCTTAGTTTTTTAGCCTAAGGGAAGAGGATTTCATGTTTATGAATCCTCTCTCCTTCCATGGAGTAGCTCTTTGGAGGAGATTGTGATGCATCTCTCCACTATCTGGCATTATGGCCAAGCTTCATCTCTATAGCAGCACTGGTTCTATTGAGGGTTTTGTAGCTGCTTGTGAGTTGCAACAAGTGGGTGAACTAGATCTGCAAGATCTAGTTGTTTAGAGGAGATTTCTCCCAGGGAGGGTGTCTTGTGACCACCCGGAAGAGGATCTCACTCTCATTTTACTTTAAAATCGGTAATTTTTATCTTCTGTATCATTTCGTTCAAGCTACTGCGCAGTACCTTCTATTAACTACATTATTTTCATGTACATGTTTCACTGCTATCTAGATTTCTCATTGTACTTGCTTTCTGGTGATTAAGGCTTGCCTCTCACTATGAGATTTGTAAAGTAGCTTGCTGATCTATTTACATTCAAATCTGATATGTAATGTAATGAAAGCCATCTTCAGAAATCTCTGAATTTTTCTGCAATTCAGTGTATTAAAAGATGGATCTGCACTTTATTGTGCAATATTTTGATAAAACCCCAAGGGGATCTTGTTAAGAAGGCTGAGTAGTTTCCAGATCTGGTATGTATCTGATGTTTCAGCCATATATCAGTTGTAGATCTAATTTTTAACCTACAACAGCTGAAGCTCCTCATATAGGACATTGTCAAGTCTTTTCTGCATCTTTTACATGTAATATTGCTTAATTTCTGAAGAAATCTTGCTCTTGCGTCATGTAAATTCAATGCTTCTACAAAGGAACTTCATTATGGATCTGATTTCTTGCTGCCATACTATAATATGAGTTTAATGGCTGATTTCCAGTGACTCCCAACAAAAACTGCGCAATTCCTGAAGGAGGGTTTCTCTATTAACTCAGCCCTCTCCTTTAGCTGATTTTCAGCTAGTGTTGATTGTGGGAGATCTGTTTAAGCCCTCTAAACCTATTTGTTTTTGCTGAAACTATACATGGAGGTCGCACACAGCCTAAAATAAGGGAACCCAACACTGGTCTGCATTATTTTTACACTGGCTTGCTTATACAACATTTCCCTTGAGCCTATTGTAGATTTTCCTGAGAGTGGAATTTCCCACTTCTTACTTGTTTGGTTTTTGCTTCTCTTTTGGATCCATTCTTTAGATTTGTAGATCTAAGGTTCCCAAGGACAGAAAAATCCAAGAGTGTGCCATTCCCACACTTGCTGTGTTTCATCAGTCTTCTATAGACAGAGTCTAGAACGGGCCAGGAAGCCTCTAGTTTTCACCCTCTCTTTAGAGGTGATATAACCAGTAAATGCCCTACCAGTCTATCTTTGGTTTAGAATTGCTAGTGTGTTTCCATACTGCTGTGAATCCATAGTGGAATATCTTAAGATATTCCCTACTGAGCTTACTTTTCCCCATTTGGAACATTACATAAATTGTGTGATCTGCAATCGCCAGTAATTGGTTAGACTTGTCGTGGGACTCTTGGGTAAGAGATTCCACGCGATGCAAATTTATTTGGATTATATGTGTTGTTTATAATTTCGTTGTTGATCGCGCATATGTATGTATGTAAGTATGTTTAACGAATCATGAGGTTAATTCAAACCCGCTGCACGATAAGAAGGTTCTATAGAGTTTAAACTCTATAGTTCCGTGAATACTCTGATATTTGTGCAGCTAGTTTGCATCACATGGCCAATCTAACCTGATTTTCAATATATGTATAATCCATTTGATTTTTTTGAACATTATGCTATCTTATGTCTCTCTAAGCACAGTGAGATTTTGGCCATGAAGTTGCCATAGTGAAAAAAACTTACCTAAAATATTTAACATATCCATGTACACTCCTTTGTAGAAAGAAATACACTATTTACCACATTTAATATATATATATATATATATATATATATATATATATATATAATTAATTAATTTAATTATTAAACATATCATTATAAATATAAATATTCTATAGATAAACCTCAATCATATATATATAATTTTGATAATCATAATATTTAAGAAGTCACTAATTATATATAATTGGAGGATTACATTTTCTTGATGTGCAATATATCACCCACATTTAAGTGTCAAAGAAATGAATGGGTAACTTCACATCAAAGAATGTCTTAAAAAATAAAAATAATATTATTAAGAATCAATATAAATTCATTATTCGCAAAATATTAAAAAAAAAAAAAATTATTTAACAAACTAAAAAAAAATTAAATTTTAAAATTTTTAATTAGTCTAAATATATTATAAATAAAAAATTAGCATATCATATACAAAATAAAAATGAATTTAACATATTATCATTTACATTAGAGAGTGTTACTTGAAATAACTTTTGCACACCCTTACTTGAAATAACTTTTATAATAATCTTGTAAATAATTCTATTACAAATTTCAGGTGATTCGAGAGCGTAAAAGAAACTCAAAAGAATTGAGTTAACAGACGATTGAATTCGTGCTCTTAGATTTCTTAGATTTATGGACTTATTCCTGGATTAAGGATGTTACTGTAATTCAATATAATATAAATTATAGGTATGAAAAATTAAAGCTTAATAAAGGTTTAACTTTTCAAAAGGTATTGTATTTGTTTTTTAAGTCATCTTAATACAAAATACATACATCAACGACCCAAAATAAATCTACATCGATGCAGTTTAGGTTTGAAAATTCAATCTAAGTTATTGAAAAAAAAGGCTATATTCAAAGTAATAGTAATAGAAATGAAATAGGAAGACTTCCCCAACAAAATCAAAACCATAAATTTTATATAAAAAATTACACAAACATCAGCATCATGGCAGACACATAAAAATGCAATTGGATCTCCAATTTTTTATTAAACAAACATATTAACCAACTGAATGCTATAGAGTAATATAACCTATCCACGATGTCATATATCTAGTGCTGCAATATTCTGTAAAAACATGAACATCTGAAATGAACTATTTATGGAGCATGAAATTTGAAAGGGAAATTATGAGAACCTTCCGCAGCAGCCGCCATTTGGTATTCTCGATCTACTGTTCCGACGCATTTCTCCTCGCTCAGGAGCTCTCTCTGAACTGCACGGGACGTGACGAGAAGATGGAGCATTGCCATAGCTGACAGATTTTCAGCCCCTCTTTCTTCTTCCACGTTCCCTGTTGAATGTAATCTTATAGTTGAGCAAGGGTTTAGTGTTCTCGCTGGGCCGAGACCATTGGGCATAAGCTGTATAACGTGCAGTTGCGCCTGCAGAAATTTGACAAATTTTCTCGCTTCCTCCAGCATTGTCCCGATGTCTAACTTGAATTTTAATGGAATAAGTTTCTCCAGGGAACGGATTTTTTGCTGGATTTTCCTCCGACGATGGCGCGCTGCAACGCTCTGAGGCTCCACTGAAAGGTCACTAGTGGCCGTACAACGATATAACTGAAACTTATTAGCTGCTGAATTTATATTCAACGAAGGTGATAGGGAGGAAACAGAAAGCTTGGGAGATGATAAGTTGAAATCAGACTGGAATCCCTTAGCCCAGCTAGGAGTACAAATATTGTTCTGCAAGCTATCCTTGCTTCCGATCAGCGAATTAGATGATAGGGACGAGACATAAAGCTTGGAAGATGATAAGCTGAAATCGCACTGAAATCCAGTAGCTGCCACAGGAAAAATATTGTTAAACGCCACTTTCTCCTTGCTTCCGATCAGCGAATTAGATGATAGGGAGCAGACAGAAAGTTTGGGAGATGACAAGTTGAGATCAGACTGAAATCCATTAGCCATAGGAGAAATATTGTTTTGCAAGATCTCCCGATTTCCAACGCTTCCCTGGCCGAGAGCAGAACCTCGCGGGAGCTTCTGGATTACATCTTCAATAGTATAGGCCCAACATACGGATCTTGGTCGCTTAGTTATTGGTTCCTTATTGCTGTCCTCATATGACCCTAAGGGGCTTAACGGGGTCGATATCAGTGGCACTTCGTACTTCTGGCCTGTCTCAGGAGTGGAAGAAACATAAGAATACCCCATTGGATTATCATATTCATTACTCTCTTCCACAGTATCTCCGTCCCCAACCAAAACAAATTCACCCACGGGTATTTTATCTAAATCTAGAGGCTCAATGGATGAGATGTGAGAGGAAGCATGATAATATGCATTATCGTCGAAACTATTATTACGAATCCTCTCCCTCTCGTGATCTTGCAACTCGCGCGCAGCCATTCCCATCCCTTGCTTCTCGTTCTGAAACTCTCCCATTCCCATCCCGTGCTCCTGAAACCCTCCCATTCCCATCCCTTGGTTCTCGTTCTGAAACTCTCCCATTCCCATCCCGTGCTCCTGAAACCCTCCCATTCCCATCCCTTGGTTCTCGTTCTGAAACTCTACCATTCCCATCCCCTGCTTCTGAAACCCTCCCATTCCCATCCATTGGTTCTCGTTTTGAAGCTCTCCCATTCCCATCCCCTGCTCCTGAAACCCTCCAATTCCCATCCCTTGGTTCCCGTTCTGAAACTCTCCCATTACCACCCCGTGCTCCTGAAACCCTCCCGTTCCCATCCATTGGTTCTCGTTCTGAAACTCTCCCATTCCCATCCCGTGCTCCTGAAGCCCTCCAACTCCCATCCCTTGGTTCTCGTTCTGAAACTCTCCCATTCCCATCCCGTGCTCCTGAAACCCTCCCATTCGCATCCCTTGGTTCTCGTTCTGAAGTTCTCCCATTCCCATCCCCATCCGGTGCTCCTGAAACCCTCCAATTCCCACGCAATGTAAGTCCATTATGACAAAATCAATAGCTACGGATTTTTCCACTTCCGACACCAAGGCATTAAACATTCAGTTGAGGCTTGTAGGCTTTTGTAGTTCAAGCCCAACTGCGCCCGACCCTCTATGGGGTTTTACCAAACCATTTCGCATTTAATATTAAATTAAATCATTCGAGTTTTTTTCCCGCGATCGACAGTAATCCCGAGGTTACCACCATTCCGCATACGATTGGATCAATAGCAAACCGTTGGATGGAAAACCTTTCGGATAAAGGAGGAAACAGTTATGTGAACACATCAAATATTGAAACTGGAAACCCTAGGTATATGATGCCGAAAACTCCGGCTGTTTTCTATAAATTTTATTTTATATATTAAAAATTCAAATGATACAAATATTTAAATAAATGATTATAAAACAGTTACGAATTATTAAATTAGACTCACCCTTAAAAGGTTAGTTAACGGCCAGGGTCCATGCACCGGCCAAAGCAGAATCAGGCGGGCTACATATACATTACTCGATCTTATTAATTAAATATATATCTCGACATAAATGCTTTTGTATGAGGTGTTTAGCACCTGTATTTGTGAACTTTGGATACAATAATATACTTATGTATTAAATAAATGTAAATATTAAGGCTATTTAAATTGGTATGGTTTAGTATAATTAAAATATTATTTTAGTGGAAAAATTCTTTAGTTATGTTTGAGCCATATGAGTTTTGGGATGGGTGATCTCATGGACATCTTGGTTATCTGGTGCAAGTCTTGTTTTGGAGAATTAATCTCAACCAAGGCTTTAAATACACTCACAAGAAACCATACCTCAGTGAATATGTTTTGCATGTTGTGGATTGTGTTTGCTAGTTTAATTAAAAGTCAATTTGAAATTTATTAATGGTTAGTAGAAACACATGGGAAAACATTTACTCATTAACTCATCCTCAATGATGTCAACCCATCTTGTGTATTAAATTGTGTTGGTCGTGAATTAAATGTCTTAGATATATAAGTACATGTTAGATGTAATGTGGTGGATGTAAGTCTTGAAAGACAGGAAGGAAAAAATAGTGAAGCAAATTTTGGTGGCCCTGTGAAAACAACACTTGTGTAAATTCCACAACCCTCGTGAATTTAATAACTCTTTTTTACTAGTAAAGGGAGTAGCAACATTCATATCTGAAAGTATTTCATGATTTGAAGTTATAATGAAAGTTTTAGTACCTTCATGATTTGATTTCTGCAACAATATGGTTTGTGTTGAGGAAACTATTTTCCTTTGTGTCTTAAAAGAATTAATCTCAACCACCAGGTTAAATACACTTACAAGCAACCATACCTCAGTTAATATCAACCATTGCCTTAAATGCACTTACAAGCAACCATACCTCAGTGAATGTTTAGAAGGTTGGGGATTTTAGGTTAAAAGACACAGAGTAAATGAATTCATGAGTAGAGTACATAACACATTCCACAACAAAGTAAATTAATTAAAAGTCAATTTCAAATTTATTATTGGTCAGTAAAACCCATGGGAAAACATTCAGTCATGCAAACATTTACTCATCCTCAATGTTCACAAAATGATGTTCCCCATAATGTGTATATTTACTCATCCTCAATGTTCACAAAATGATGTTCCCCATACTGTGTATATTTACTCATCTTCAATGTTCACAAAATGATGTTCCCCATACTGTGTATTAAATTTTGTCTGCCATGAATTAAATGTCTTAAAATATATGTTTTGATTTTACATGTAAGGACACGTTAGATATAATGTGGCGGATGTATGTTTGGAAAGACAAAGGAGAAAATCGTGGAGCAAATTTTCGTGGGCACGTGAAAACAATAGTTACAAGTTTTACATTGTGTAAATTGCCCATGAAAACAATAGTTACACAAGCTTTAGCGTGTGTAAATTCCGCAACCCTCATGTAAGAACTTTTTTACTCGGAGCCGCAACCTCCATATGTGAATGTATTTCATGATTTGAAGTTATAATAAAATGTCTATTTTCAAGTAATAACTCTTGTTTTACTATTCCACAACCCTAGTGAATGTAAGAACTCTTGTTTCACTTGGAGCCTCAACCTCCATATGTGAATGTATTTCATGATTTGAAGTTATAATAAAAAGTTCCGTTAATCCTGATATAGTTCTCGAAATTTTCAAGTATCGTTATTACTGCAACACAGTGAAAGTAAGAACTCTTGTTTTACTTGAATGTATTTCATGATTTGAAGTTATAATAAAAATTTTCGTTAGTCCTGATATAGTTCTCGAAATTTGCAACACTTTGTTTTACTCTGTCTCATCGTGAGTAAAATTATTGCATATTATTAACTCCACTATATTTTCTATTTTAATCTTAGCCAAACTATATTACAAGGAAAACCTTCATGATTTTATTTGAGCTACTGTATGGTTTAGATTAAGTGAGTTCCAAAACTCTATGTAAACTTATGCAACTGTGTTGTTGTGTTGTCTTGGTTAAAGACATTTAGCAACTTTGAGTGAACTCTGTGTGTTGAGGAAAAAAATTTCCTCTATATTAAAAGAATTAATCTCAACCACCAAAGTAAATAAACTAACAATCAGCCATACCTCAGTGAATGTTTTGTAGGTTGTGGATTGTGTTTGCAGGTTAAAGGACATGGAGTAAATGAATCCACCAGGTTAAATACACTGACAATCATCCATACCTTGAATTTTTTGTAGGTTGTGGATTGTGTTTCCAGGTTAAAGGACATGGAGTAAATGAATTTTTGAGTACATAACCCATTCTGCAACAAAGTATATTAGTTAAAAGTCAATTTGAAATTTATTAATGGTCAGTAGAAACCCATTTACTCATCAGCAATGTTCAGAAAATGATGTCTCCCCATCCTGTGTATTAAATTGTCTGCCATGAATTAAATGTCTTAGATATATATGTTTTGATTTTACATGTAAGGATGTATTAAATTTTGTCTGCGTGAATTAAATGTAGACAAGAATGAAAACAACAGTTAGTGTGTAAATTTAGCTACCCTCTTAAATGTAAGAACTCTTGTTTTACATATGTGAATGTATTTCATTATTTGAAGTTATAATATAAAGTTTGGTTAGCCTCCATATGTGAATGTATTTTATGATTTGAAGTTATAATATAAATTCTGGAAATTTTCACTTATTACCGCAACACTCTGTTATACTTGTTTCACAATGAGTAAAATTAAATTTTCACTTATTTTTATTATCGCAGCGCACTCTGTTTTACTTGTTTCACAGTGAGTAAAATTAAATTTTCACTTATTGTTATTATCAAAACACTCTATTTTACTTGTTTCACAGTGAGTAAAATTATTTGATTATATTTGCTCCTCTGTAGTTGCAATTTTAATCTCCGCCACTCTATATTAAGAGGAAGACCTTCATGATTTTTCTTAAAAAATTTCTAACATGGTATCACCGAATTGTGTTTCTTGATGCAATTTTAATCTCTGCCACTACTGGAGTTTGAAAATATTTGTTGAGTGTATTCTCCATCTCAAGCAATGAGAATTTTTTTACACATTGAGAAAGTTTTTTTTACCTAGTGAGGATTTAAAAGGAGTTCTGAAAATATTTGTTGAAGGTATTCTCCAGCCGCAGCAGCCACAAATACCACAGTTTAATGACAAGAATTACGATTATTGGGCTATTACAATAGATGCATCAACATAAAATGCTTTGACACAAGCCGAAAATGATGTGTTGGGAGATAACAGGAAGGACTCCAAATCCCTCTTCTACATCTTTCAAGAAGTTCATGAAAGTATCTTCCCAAGGATTACAGCATCAACAAAGTCCAAGAAAGCATGGGATACCCTTCAGACAGCCTACCAAGGCATGACAAAGGTGAAGACAACAAAATTACAAATGTTGAGAAGAGATTTTGAGGCAATTTGTATGAAAGAGTATGAGAATGTAGAGTCATTTTTTACACATGTAATTGGGTTTGTTAACCAAATCAGGTCTCATGGTGAGACACTTGAGGAAAGGATAATTATTGAGAAAGTTTTAAGAAGTATGCCAGCAAGGTTTTATGCCATAGTTGTGGCCATAAAAGATACAAAGGATCTCTCACAGTTTTCACTGGATGAGCTTCATGCATCACTAATGTCTCATGAGCATAGGTTGAACAGAGGAACAAACTCCCCATTGGAGCACGCTTTCAAGGCAAAATATTCATTCATTCAAGGTATAGGTTGAGGAATATCATACTATAGAGGAAGAGGAAGAAGCCCACACAGAGGTGGAAGAAGAAGCCCTTCAAGCTCAAGTGGAAGGGGAAACAATCAAAATCCAAGCCAAGGCTCAAGCCAAAATAAAGCACAAGGTCAGAGGTATGATAAATCTCAAGTTCAATGTCATTATTGTAAGAAGTATGGTCATTATGCAAATGAATGTAGAAAGAAGCAATATGACATAGGTAACAAACAAAGTGAAAATTTTATAAGGGAAAATCAAAGCATGATAACATGTTTTTAGCTTGTAATGTAGCACAGGAAAAACAAGGAGATGTATGGTTCTAGATTCAGGGTGTAGCAACCACATGACATGGAACATAGAAATGTTTTTAAATTTAGATGAGAGTGTAAAATCTGAAGTGACATTAGGGACTGATAGCAAGGTCTCAGTCATGGGAAAAGGAAGAGTACATACTCTAACAAAGAAGGGAGAGAAGAAGTATATTTCAGTTTTTTTTTTCCTAGTTTGAAGAACAACCTCATAAGTATTCGTCAACTCATGCAAAAGGGCTACAATTTCTTTTTCAAAAATGATGTATACACAACCTTGGATAAGCCTCCAAGTAGACATCTTATTCCAAAAGTTCATATAACAAACAATAGAATGTTTCCCTTAAAGGTAAGATCAGATTTGAAGGAAGAAGGTGTTCAAGCACATCTACCAATAAAATAAGAAGAGGATGAAAGAAAAATTGAAGCTATCACACTAGTATAATTTCAAGTAGAGGTCAAAGATGAAAACTGGTTATCGAATTTGAGATTTGGTCTTCTCAACTTTGGAGGTTTGAATTTGTTGCATAGGAAAGGTATGGTGAAAGGATTTCCACTAACAGAAAAACAGGACAGCCTATGTGAAGGATGCATCTTGGGCAAAGAACATAGAGAATAATTTCAAGCATGAAATTATATAAGGTAAAAAGCACCTTTGGAAATTGTCCACTCAGATTTATGTGGACCAATGCAAACACCATCAATTGGTGGCAGCCATTATATTTTGACATTCATAGATGACTACACAAGGAGGACACAGACCTATTTCCTAAAATGGAAAAGTGAAGTGTTTGAGCACTTCGGCCACTATAAAGTTCTTGTTGAGAAGAAAAATGGACACTACATCAAAGTCTTGAGGAATAACAGAGGTGGAGAATATATCTCAAGTGAATTCCTACATTTTTGTAGGGAGCATGGAATTTAGAAGCAGTTTACAACAAGGTATACACCTCAACAAAATGGTGTCGTGGAAAGAAAGAATAAGACCATTATGGAAATGGAAAGGAGTATGTTGAAGGCAAGGAATTTGCCAAATGATTATTGGGCTGAAGCTGTCGCTTGTGCAGCGTATATCATTAATAGGTGTCCAACCAAAAGTGTTATGAGTAGAGTTCCTAAAGAGGCATGGAGTGGAATAAAGAAAAATTTCACTCACATGAGAGTATTTGGGTGTGTGACGTATGCACATGTCCCAAATGAGTTGAGGAAAAAGTTGGACAGTAGGTAATAATTAGCAGAGATGTTTAGTTCATAGAAGATGAGGCATGGGATGGAAGTTTAGAGAAGAAATTCAAGCTCAATAAAGCAGCCAACATGTGACACCACAAGAAAATAATAGGACAGCATTGCGCAACCAAGAAAGTGCTTCTCCAAGCACACCACAAAGACTCGCAACTCCATCTACTTCAAGTACAACGCCAAGCCCATCTTTAGAAATCATAAGAAGACCAAAATTTAGAAATTTAAATGAAATTTATGAGCAAGATGAAGTTGATAGAAACACTGGTTTGAATTCTATATTTGTATTATTTTGTCATGTAGATGAACCAATACATTTTGAGGATGCATTCAAAGAAGAGAAATGGGTTGCGATAATGGATGATGAATTAGGAGCAATAGAAAATAACGACACATGGGAGTTAGTGGACCTTCTGCAAGGAAAAGAAGTCATTGGAGTGAAGTGGTTCCATAAGACCAAGAGAAATATTAAAGGTAGGAGTGAAGGGCATAAAGCAAGGCTAGTTGTCAAAGGATACAAGCAGCAACATGGAAGAGATTAGGTGGAAACATTTGTGTCAGTCACGAGGATGGAGACAATGCATACAGTGTTGTCAATTGTCATGCAACAGTAATGGAAATTCTATCAAATGGATGTAAAATCAACGTTCTTAAATGGAGTGCTGAAAGAGGAAGTATATGTTGCGCAAACACCTGGTTATGAGATAGAAGGCTGAGAAGACAAGGTGTATAGGTTGTGGAAAGCTCCCTATGGGTATAAGCAAGCACTACGTGCATGGTATAGCACGATAGATGCTTACTTTATGGACAATGGGTTTGACAAATGAGACGGTGAACCTACTCTCTACATGAAATAAACTGATGGTAAGATTCTTAATGTCGTTTTGTTTATAGATGATTTGATTTTTATAGGGAGTGATGATTTCCTCATCATTGATTTCGATTGAGTCATGAAAAGTTAGTTTGAAATGACTAACTTGGGGTTGCTAAGATATTTTTTGGGCATAGAAGTGAAGAAAACAGAAAATGGTATTTTTATCTCTAAAGCAAAGTATGTTGCAAACATTTTAGAGAGGTTTACTATGCATAACAACAAGCCAACACCAACTCCAACAGTAATGGGGTTGAATTTGAGCAAGGAAGATTGTAGCAGCAATGTCAATCCGACATTATACAAATGTATTGTGAGCAGTCTAATGTATTTGACTGCAACTAGGCCTGACAAAATGTATGCAGTGAGTTTGGTGTCGAGGTTCATAGAGACACCCAAAGAGACACATTCGCAAGCAATGAAAATAATTTTAAGGTATGTCGATGGGATGAAGGAGTATGTTGTTTTGTACTCCACAACAGATGATTTTAGGCTGGTTGGTTACACTAAAAATGATTGGGTAGGAAGTGTTGATGAAAAAAAGGGAATGTCAAGATATGCATTTAATTTGGGTTTGGGAGCCATTTCATGGGCTTCCAAGAAGCATTCGATAATGTCATTGTTAATAGCATAAACTGAATATGTTGCTGCAACAACAACAACGTGTCAAGCAGTTTAGATGATGAGGGATTTATACAATGAACAAGATGGAGCAAACACTATGTTCTATGACAGTTGTTCAATAGTTTCACTATCAAATAATTATGTCTTTCACAAGAGGGTAGAGCACATTGTTTCTAAATATCATTTCATAAGATAATTAGTTAATAACAATGGGATTATGTTGGAGCACTGCAAGTCAAAAGAACAAGTTGTAGACATCTTGACAAAGCCATTGTCACATGATTTTTTTTATCTCAAATATTTTTTTTGGAATGGTCAATGGCGGCAGTTTCGATTAATGGGGAGTGTTGGAGAATTAATCTCAAACACCGCCTTAAATACACTCACAAGCAGCCATACCACAGTGATTTTTTTGCAGGTTGCAGATTGTGTTTGTAGGTTAAAGGGCATGGAGTAAATGAATTTATGAGTAGAGTATATAACCCATTCCGCAACATATTAAATTAATTAAAAGTCAATTTGAAATTTATTAATGGTTAGTAGAAACACATGGGAAAACATTTACTCATTTACAATGTTCAGAAAATGATGTCCGCCATCTTGTGTATTATATTTTGTCTGCCATGAATTAAATGTCGTAGATATATATGTTTTTATTTTACATGTAGGGATAATTTAGATGTAATGTGGTGAATGTAAGTCTAGAAATACAAGAAGGAGTAAATCATGGAGCAAATTTTGGTGGGCTCTTGAAAACAATAGTTATAGGTTTTACTGTGTGTAAATTTCTCAACCCTGGTGAATGTAAGCCGCCTCCATATGTGAATATATTTCATGGTTTAAAGTTATAATATAATGTCTGGTTAGTCAGAATATAATTCTGAAATTTTTTCACTTATCGTTATTACCACAACACTTTTTTTTACTATGTTTCACCGTGAGTAAAATTATTTGACTATATTTTCTCCTCTATAGTTGCGATTTTAATATCCGCCACTCTGTATTAAGAGAATACCTTCATGATTTGTTTTCCGCAATGGTATGGTCTGGATTAAGTCATTTCCGCAACTCTGTGTGAACTTTGTGTGTTGAGGAAAATAATTTCCCATGTTTCTAACACCCGAGAAGTGATGACTAGTTTCAATCCCACTTCTTCACTGAATCCAAAAAGTGATATCTAATTATTTTACAACATCTATTTTTGGAAAAGGAGGTTTTGTCATAGCTTCTAATGGAATTTCAACACAACTAAAAAAACCTGGGTGGCCGAAGGATTTTACAGATGTTTTTGTCATCGGTGCGCACATCAGGTGTGAATGCACTGGTGCGTTTTACCATGTACACATCACTATGAAAATACGAAGCACCATGATGGAAACAAATTTTGGATGCCCCGGGGCATTTAGCGACGTCCCGGGGTGTGCCACCCAACAAGACATGTCGGGCCGATGGAAGGTGCATGCACCGCACCGTTAAGGTGTAAAACTGCACCAGGACGTCTAGGTTCTCAAACACACTAGGTTGTTAAGTTATAAAAATGCACTGGTGCATTAAAGGCAAACCGTACTGGTGCATGAAATGCCTATTGGACCACTTGGGTGGTTGTCACGGATAAAGCGCACTGGGCATTCTAATTGGTATTGGTATTTGTGTGGTGCCTAGAGGTTGTAAAAACACATCGATCACACACTAATGCATAGTAACTAACACACACCAGTGTTCATTTTGTATTTTTTAGAAACATCGACCTGTGACAATGCAATTATTGTGATTTTTTAAAATTCATTATTCATAAAAAATCGGCACATATCTTATAAAAATATTCAAATCAATTAAATTTTTATTAGTGCATTTGAATGCGATGTTGAATTAATTTGTTATTTCATATCATCAAATTTCACATCTCTTCATTATAATATTAATCATCCATTTATGTAATTAGTGGTGTAACATTTCACAACGAAAATGGAGAACACAATAGAATAAATTAAAACGTATATATATATATATATATATATATATATACATATATATATCTATATATATATATATATATATATATATATATATATATATATATATATATATATATATAAGACACTCTTTGTCATACAAAATGGGACAGTTATTGGTATCCCTTTGTCTTTCAATTGGGACACTGTGTCCATTACATTAAATAAAATGTCTTATTTCATAGGAAAATATTTCAAAAAAATACAACGCCTTGCTTTTATATGCAAACATATT
Source organism: Pinus albicaulis (assembly GCA_034641835.2). Lineage (NCBI taxonomy): Eukaryota > Viridiplantae > Streptophyta > Pinopsida > Pinales > Pinaceae > Pinus > Pinus albicaulis. The sequence goes on along the minus strand of CM076578.1, from coordinate 1,255,709,911 downwards.
GATCATCATTCTTCACTGGAACTGTTGTCACTGCTCAAGCTACTTCCATGAATTTGGTTATTTGGAGGAATGTTTTTTTCATTTTGTTGTTTGTTTTATTCTTCTTCTAGTTCCATCTACAAACATAAAAATAAAGTGTAATGAGTGTATACACATTGGTGAGAATAATTAAAATTGCAATATTAAATAATATACATAAATGTAAATCGAAAATAAATGTACCATAGCAAGAATTTACTCATGAACTATACAAATTCTTTCAAATCCAAATTTCATGCCATCTCTCAACAATTCATTTGCTGGCGCAATTCCATACTTTTTTTTCTACAAGTTTTATACCACATAACAAATCATATATTTAATATAGAATATCTTCTTGTTCTATTAATTATAGACATAGGTAAGTAAAACAAGATATATGCTTACAAATTTCACAATTAATTTCTGATATGCCAACATATAATGACAACCCATATTTAACCCAATGTCAATCAATTCTTCTGATGGTTCTTCTTTGTATGTTAGCACCTATTTGAAGACATTCAATGATGATTGTTATAAAAGAACTTAAAATATACAAAAATGAAATCTAGTTAAGTTGTTATCAGGAAGTAACAATTATTCACAAACATAGATATCAACCCTTTTCTTCCTTGTTGTCCTTTTTTATGTGCTGAATGGGTTCCATTTTCTTTTCTTTTCTATAAGAAAACACTTGAAAATTAATATTTAATGCTAAATTGTTTATTTATTGTGCCTTATCAAAAAATTCAATGATTGCATATTACATTTCAAGCACGTTGTTGTTGAGATGGATCCTCGTGCGATGCAATTATGTCCATTTCTTTGACAATTTCCTTGTACACCTTTTTGGACATTCCTACTAGCATATTTCTGATATCAGCTCGTTCATCCTTTGAGATTTTCATAATCTTCCTAAAAAAGTAATATGGCAAAAAACTATTTAATTTTTTATATTTATATATGAAAATTAAATATAACAAAAGTGATATTTATAAATGATTGCTTTCTAGTAATATATACATATAATTCTAGAAAATCATTTAAAGGAATATTTCTTTTTCATTTCTTTTTTTGTACATTTTTTCTATTAAAAGTGTGACATGTCTCATTGACCAATTCTCTAGAAGCTCATCCTGTAGTTTAAATAAAATTTGGTTCTTAGAATCATTGGATTGATTTTTATATTGTAAGTGGAAATAACGTTTATACATTTGTTCCAATAGATCCTTCAAATTTTTGTAAAATTTTCCTCCCCTTTCATTAACCTCTAGCACCACTCGAGATGAGCTAAGGAGCAACTCATTTTCATTTGCATGTTCTATTTTTTTTTTCTTAGAACAACCTTCCTTTTCTTTTTCGTTGGTCCTTGTAGAAAATTAAACATATGTGAATTATATATTGTTTGAAACATGTTATATAGTATTTTCAAGTATATTATTAATGAAAATTCAAAAAATAAACTCATATTGGATCAATAATATTTTTTCATTCACCTAATTCATCCTTCTACAATTTTTCCATCAACCTTTTACGCTCTTCTGGTCTTAGATAAGAAATAATCTTTTCGAACTTCCTCATTTTGTGGCTCTGCATATTACACAATAAACAATACATGTTAGTTAAACTTACATATAGTTCAATAATAATTTTTATTAGATATCATTTTTGGGATTCAACTGCGTTAAGTAAGTCATTCATCTATGACTATTTCCATGAGAGGTAGTCATAACTGAATAATTTCTCATGATTTTGAATAGTCCACTTAACACTCATTGCATCGGGTGTTGGAAAAAATATTAAGAGGGCGGTGGGGGGGTCAATGAGTTTTTGCAATAATCACAATATTTTACTTTTCTCTTTACTTATTTCTATACATGACTTTGATTATCCCAACTAGCGTATGTACGCAGTTATCCAAATAGAAAATAGCGTATACTCAGATAACTTTACTATTTTTTAGATGAACATTCAAAAAAATTATTTAACTCCGATTATCAATTATGCATCAGATAGTTAAGCATAAAATATGTGGAGTAATAATAGAATAAATCATCACACTAGAGCATCGCACATGAACACCAACATTGATATGAATGTGATCGAATAAAGTGCTTAAGCAGTTTGATTAGTTTGTTCTTTAGATTGATTGTTAACTAAAGTATGATTTAATAAAAAATGACATAAAACAACAGCAATAAATGATAAATAACAACAATAATCAGAGAGAAGAAGAAGCAAACAATTTTCTGACGGAGTTCATCCCTCCTGGACTACATCTCCGAGTCTGATTTTAAGTGGGTGTCTGTTTTTATTAGGATTGATATTGAAGAATATTTACACTGAAATGGAACAGAATGTTTGTGCTCACAGGCACTTCTAAACCCTGTAAATAGAAATTACTCTTCCTTTCCTTTCCGACGCTTGTCACCGTGCTCAATTTCGACCACCGACAGCTGAGCAATGCTGCAAAAAAAACTGTCTCCAACCTGCTAAAACTGATCTACAATAACACAAAATGTCCCTTTGAATGAATTTGACATGTATTTATAATATTGCATTTGAACCTCTGGAAGCCAAAAATAACAATTGGTTGACGAAATTATGTGATTGGGTATCGAATCCTATCTTCTAATTTATGAACCTAGGGATAAGTCCTACACCTTAGCATTGTATTTAATATAAAAACCCAAAATAAAACATTAGGATAAAATCATTAACCATAGTGCTAGCTAACCGGGCGAAAACTTTAATGTGGAACATGTGATCAGGGCAACGGATAGAAAGCACCGACGGTTACGGTTTAGCACCATCGGTCTTGGTCTTACCCCAGTGGTTCCGGTACAGATGTCACATGACATATCTTCCCGACGCAGCTTAAACAACTGGTAGTTTAATACGTGGTTTGACATTTCTGCCATGGTTGCGTTACCTGTCAACTTTTAAGCCACGATCTTTTCAAACTCATTCACATGGATAAAAATTATCTTTGACACGGTTTCACTTTGGCAGTTAATACTTTAACACTATGGGTTTATTAATAAAGTTTTAAAACAACATTTGTTTTAATATCCGAACCTTAGCATAAGGTTTATAACATATATTTTTAGGTTTTAGAATATAGTTTAGGCCCGAACCTTGTAATAAGGTTTTATAACATAGATTTTTAGGCCTTAGGTTTTAGCATGTCTTTTGCGCTAGGGATTTTTCACCATAGTTTTAAAGTTTAGGAATAGGACTTAGGTTTTGCACCATGCTTAGGTTTTGACACCATAGAATTTTAGGTGTAGGTTTTAGAGATAATGCTAGGATTAGACCTTAGTAATATTATTAGGTCTTAGCACTAAGTTAACCATTTTTACATCCAAACTTCGAAACATGTGGACCATGATATTGAAGAGCCTTTCACTGGCGAAACTGAACCATAATGAACTTGAGGACGTTTTCTTCGGATGACACTGACGAAACTAGCAGATTGGAGACTGAACTAGATTTCGATTGTACTTGGAGCTCTGTCGATCTGTACTGATCAAGATCCTCCTAGATCAATCCTCTCCACTTAAAAAGCTTTTGGACCACAAAAGCTTGACCTTAAACTGACAATAAGTGAGAATACAACTTTCTCACTTTCATCTTGAATTTTATGACATACAACCACACCTAATCGTCGACTTGAAACTGATGCTTATCATGGCGTAACTTGAACCTAACTTGACTCAATGCTTTTCATGGCACAAAAGAATGTAATGCTTGATTGTAAGCTTGATGCACATAAGTTAAAAATTCATCCCACAACTTAGGATGTTTATAATTGTTACCTCGAAGAATATGTATCTCGGTCCTCTTCACCATTTCTATGTGTCCTTGAACCAAATCCATGCTGCCCCATGGTTGCAAAGGAATTGGAAGTGGCATGTGCAAACCAATGTTTCAATTGCATGGCTTACTTTTCGAACACATTACACATCCCTTGATGTACTTCACAGTTGTTTCATACATATGAGGCCAGTAACAATACCTTTGACTTTGTGTCATAGTCTTGCTTATGCCGAAATATACTACAATCCTAGAAAGATGAACTTCCCGAATAACCTGCATCCTTTCTATCTGAGCATTATAAGTTAGTGATTCAAAAGTATCTTCGAAATCATTATCAGTACTATACTATTCTATATATATTTCATAAACCAATGAAATTTTATGCAGTACTATTGAAGCATTCAAAGACAGTATATCAACTACTTTACTTGTTACACTTTCCTTGTCCTTAATTACTAAGTGAATTTGCTGAAGAAATCCCATCCAACGATACTAAGATTTTTGCAACTTAGTATATTATTGAAAGTATTGAAGCAGCTGATATTCTATGTGAATCACTGTTTCCATTGCATATCCTTTAGCATCTATTTTAACTTCATATGGATGTTGATGATTTATCAATGCTGTGAATTTTTTTGCTTAAATGAATCAACTTTAAAATCGACACTTATTCCCCATATCCCGTTTTTCTTATCAGCTAAAATTATGGGTGAACTTTATGGAGTTAAAATGTGTCGCATTAACTCTTTTCCAACCTTCCCTGAATTTTTTTGCTTTACTTCTTTATGCTCTATAACTGACTTGTGATACATTTCATTATTAGAAGCATCAAGCATCAACTACATCTCATGTGATATTTCCATTTTATGAAGTACATGTTTTGGTTCTTTAACTAGATCCTGAAATGAATCTACCATTTTAACTAAATTGCCTTTAGACTGAATTTCGCAACCTAAACAAGTATCCTTAAGATATTTATGTTTTTCTTTTATCGGCATGAGTATGTATCTCTTACTTGAACTTATTAAGCGCTTCATCTTATTAGCATTAATTAAATTCAAGTGATCTTTGTTTTTATGTGCTCAAACGATGTACTTAATCCCATCTTTCCTGAGATGATACACATGCTCTGTTCTATAAAATACTGCATCACAGTCATAGAGATAAGGGCTACCTAAGAAAATTCCAAAAATGTCTAACAGTATCACATCTAGCTCCACTTCATCGATATAATTAGCTGGGATTGCAAATTTTAACTGGCACTGTTTGGTAACATGAATTTGACTTTGTTCCTTTAACCACCCTAAAGGATATGGCTTTGGATGATTATGTGTTTTCAAACCCAATTGTTTAACCAATGATTCATAAATCAAATTTGCCTGTGATCCCGTATCGAACAATGTATCTATCTTAGTATGCTTTGAAGTTACCCTTATATGAAATAGCTCAATTATTTTATCTTCATTCTATTTTTTGATGTTTGAAGAAGCAGAAGTACTAGCATAAAAAATTTTACCTGTTGTAACCATAACAGTGATTTTACCTTCATCACCTGAATTGGATCCCAAGTCCAAGCCTTGTTGGACTACTTTTTCAGCCTTCTTTTCAGCCTTCTTCGATTGAAAATTCTTCGGCTTCAGTTCCAGATGAAGTTTCCAACACCTAGCTTCATCATGGTCGATACATTGGAAATGTGTACACGTAGGTCTATCTTCTTCCTTCTGAGCTGTGGCAGTCTTTTTTCTCTTTGACTTTCCCTTATTTTTGCTATCTTAAGTATCCAACTGAATGGATGTCTTTGGTGTAAACTTGAATGGTCTACCACCTTATTCAACATGAATTTATTGAACACAAACTTCGTCAAAATCATTAGGATTGAACATTAATAATGTATGCTGCAAATATGAGTGAAAATTGCCAATATACTTCAACAAAGTTTCTTTTGTGTCCAAAGAAATACCAAGTGCTAATGATTTCTTTTTTAATTCCTATGTGAACTCTTGAACAATCTATCCCTTACCTTGTCACAAGCACTGCCAATCAATTACAGCTTGCTGTGTGTGACCCAAAGAATAGAATTGTTTCTTTAGAGCTTTAATAAACTTAGTCCATGAGGTGATAACTTTTCCCTTATGCTTTAAATCTATCTGTGTCCTACTCTCCCACCAGATCAAAGCAGTACCCCCCATTCTCGGGGTTTATTTCACCATCATACACAGGTAATTAGAACTTAACATCAAGTTTCAATAATGGACTCTTAGGTTTCTTTTCTTTTTTTGATTCAGAACTAGAAGTATAAGAGGAAGAAGAAGATAATGGAGATGATGGAGGAGAAGAAGATTTATCTGCCTTTCCTTTACCCTTGTCCTTCCTTGATGCCTTCAACAATGGGGCTGCATCTCTATTATTTTTGTCTTCATACAATTCTTCCAACATTTGTTGCATGTTTAGAAACATCTGATGGATTTGATTCTCATCCATGGGTTTTGTTTCAGTAGCTTCAGAAGTGTCAATGGTTTCAGTCCTTGTCATCGTTGATTGATGAAAAAATTTCTACTTTCCGATCTCTGGATTTAATTCCTCAAGCTCACATTTTCAAAGATGCAATCCCAACCTGGTTAAAATCCACTGAAAAGCAAACTACAAGAACAACCTGCTTTGATACGAAAAATGGTCTGAATGTGATCGAATAAAGTGCTTAAGCAGTTTGATTAGTTTGTCCTTTAGATTTATTTTTAACTAAATTATTCTTTAATTAAAAACGACATAAAATAGCAGCAATAAATGATAAATAACAACAATAATCAAAGAGAAGAAGAAGCAAACAATTTGATGAGAAAGTTCATCCCTCCTAGACTACATCTTCGAGTCTGCTTTTAAGTGGGCGTCCATTTTTATTAGGATTGATCTTGAAGAATATTTATACTAAAATGGAATAGACTTACTATTCTTGCACGCACTTCTGAACCCTGTAAACAGAAAGTACTCTTCCTTGCCTTTCTGACGCCTGTCTCCATGCTCAATTCTGACCACTGACGGCTGAGCAATGCTACAAACAAAATTGTCTCCAACCTGCTGAAACTGATCTACAATAACACACAATTTCCCCTTGAATGAATTTTAAATGGATTTATAATACTGCATTCAAACCTATGAAAGCCCAAAATAGCAATTGGTTGAAGAAATTATGTCATTGGGTATCGAATCCTATCTTCTCATTTATGAACCTAGGGATAATTCCTACACCTTAGCATTGTATTTAATATAAAAACCCAAAATAAAACATTAGGATAAAATCCTTAACTGTAGCACTAGCTAACCGAGTGGAAAATTTAATGTGGAACATGTGATCAGGGTGGCAGACAGAAAGCACTGACGGTTACGGTTTAGCACTGGCGGTCTTGGTCTTACCCCGGCAGTTCCGGTACAAATGTCACATAACATATCTTCCTGACGTAGCTTAACAACTAGCAGTTTAATACATGGTTTGAAATTTTTGCCACGGCTGCACTACCTGTCAACTTTTAAGCCATAGTATTTTCAAACTCTTCACATGAATAACAATTATCTCCGACACAGTTTCACTTTGGTAGTTAATACTTTAACACTGTGGGTTTATTAATAAAGTTTTAAAACAACATTTGTTTTAATATCCAAACCTTAGCATAAGGTTTATAACATATATTTTTAGGTTTTAGAATATGGTTTAGGCCTGAACCTTGTAATAAGGATTTATAACATAGATTTTTAGGCCTTAAGTTTTAGCATGTCTTTTGTGCTAGGGATTTTTCACCATAGTTTTAAAGTTTATGAATAGGACTTAGGTTTTGAAAACATAGACTTTTAGGTGTAGGTCTTAGAGATAGTGCTAGGATTAGACCTTAGTAATATTATTAGGTATTAGCACTAAGTTAACCATTTTTACATCCAAACTTCGAAACATGTCGACCATGATATTGAAGAGACTTTCACTGGTGAAACTGAACCATGATCAACTTGAGGACATTTTCTTCGAATGACACTGACGAAACTAGTGGATTGGAGACTGAACTGGATGTTGATTGTACTGGGAGCTATGTCGATCTGTACTGATCAAGATCCTCCTGGATCAAAAATTTAAGGTGGAAACCCAATTTGTGAGAAAACCATTGTTCTTGTCGTCTCTACCTTCGATATTTATTATATAGAATTTTTTTTTCAATATTGTACTGATTGTGACTCATATTAGTACATAGGAATCTACCTACAGAAGGCGCAACCTTCTCTTGTTCTCCTGCTGCTACTGGAAGGGAGTTCCAACCCCCTGATCTCATTTACCAGCCACTACTCAAAGGGAGCTAGAACTCCTGATTATAATACTAGCTTCTACTAGCAGGAAGCTTCCACTTCCACACTGAAGGCTTCAACCCTCATACCCACTGCATACCACGTTTCATAAATTTTCACACTAGATCCAACATCTTCAACACACCTCAACATCAAGAACAACACCAATAGAATTAACCCAAAATTCAAACATAACAATGAGATCACTGTAACAAAAACATAATAATAAACCCAGATTTTAGAAACATGTAGAATCAATTTCAACCCTGATCATTCATTATCTTAAATGCATACACTACTTCACTTTACTGAACTTGCGTATATATAGCCTTTCTTGCACACCAACCTGCGTATATATCTGTTAATACAAAATTTCCAGAATTTGATCAGTCTCAGAAATAGATCTGAGGCTTTCAGTCGTATATCCTTTCAAATTTCCATAACCCTTATTTAGTTAGAATCATTAATCATATTTAATCACTCATTGATCAAATTTGTACATATTCAACTTAGCAACACATAAAGTATTCACGCAACCCAGATCTACATGAAGACTTCATTGAAAGACAACAGAAATGTAACAACAGTAAACATATATCCTCTCCATCAAGCTTCAGAAAACCCTGACTTCAAAACGCACTTTATCTGGAACAAACCTGAGTGTATACACATTTTTATCATGACAAACCAGCGTATAGATCTAGAAATATTAATTTTGTAGAAGATTTCAAACCTATAGACTTACCCAAATTTCTTCACTTCTCTTTAGCAAACATGTGCCAGGTCACAGATCCAAACATCTCATCAAGAGATCATGCAAGTACATAGTCTTTTCAGGTCTAGAGATGTTGATCCATCATTGTATCCATGGGTGCATCATGATTTCAGATGTACAAATAAACAAAACCAATTTCATGCTGATATACTTTAGAGAGAAATACTCAGTTCAATACCTTACTCATGCACCACTTTTCACTATGATCTTCTTCCCTTTTTATAGGTTTAGATTTTATCAATACCATGAGCCAAAACCACACAAGTGCTGATGGTATTCTTGGATGGAATCAAATAGATGACAACACACTCAATATTGTGGGCTAAAACCATGGTAATGCCCTATGGTATCATAATTTTAGAGCGCAAAAGGCATACGCGACTTGGCCTCTTCATTCCCGCATGTATACGCAACCTCTCTTCATAAAAACTGCATATATACCAATTCTTGGGGTATATACGGGTTTCTTGTATAGAGACTTGCATATGTACGCGGGTTGCCTTCATCAAACTTGCGTATACATTGTGAAATATTACCTTTTTCATTTTTCTGGCACTTAATGGAATTCCTTTCTCTATCACATCTGAACTGATCTCTAGAAACATCATTTTTACATATTTAACAAATAGGTTGCTATCAAAAAGATAACTCATCAAGTAGGTTGCCATCAAGGACAACATATGAAGTCATAATGCCAACAATCTCCCCCTTTGGACTTGATGGAAACCATGTTGGTGTTTTATCACCACAAATAATAGATACATTGAACATAAACATTATTCAAACACCAAATACTCTCCCCCTTTGACATAAAGAGCAAAGGGCAAACAATTTCTCCCCCTGAGCACAGGTAGACATATTTTCAAATGAAATACATGACTCTTTAACTCAACAGAGTACAACCTTTCCTATCACCAAGGACATCAAAATTACATCAAGGATCCAACTAATTAGATTTACAAATGACTCAATTACCCAACCAAGCAGGTTTTCAAATTTGATCATGATAATATTTACATCAGAGATCTCATTATGAACTTTATATCAAACAAAAAAAATGACTTGTTAAAACCAAGATCAAGGAATCTCAAATAGGAGATCATAACACAACAACTAATCATGATGCCAAAAATGCAGCTTCTTCAAATGCTCCCCCTAAACCTCTGCATCCTGAACACTTTCAACAACCAATTCATCAAAGGCATATTCATCAGAAATATCAAAGAAAGGTACTGTAAGATGAATACTAGAGCAATAAAGTTTACCCATCAACACCACAAACTGATCTGAAATATGACCCATATAATTTATGTCAACAAAAACCATACACGGTTTTAAGCATACACTAGTAGAAAATGATGAAATTAGTGACTAGGTGACTAAAAAAGTTAGTCACCACAATGATTTTAAGTGAATTACTACTAAATTTGGGCAATTTTAAGTGACTGAACTAAAAATGACTAAATTAAACGACTAATTTAGTCTAGGGATAAAATATACGACTAGATAATAAGTGACTAAACTAAAAACGACTAACTTAAATGACTAATTTAGTCTACAATTAAAATATATGACTAGATAATAAGTGACAAAATTAATAATGTTTAATATAAATGACTATTATAGTCCAAGAATAAAAATATGACCAAATAAGAAGTACAAGAAGTATATGAATTGGTTATTTATGTTAGTAATTTTTAATTGTGTCACTCCATAAATGTAAAATTGCAATTTTGATGCTGAAGTGTTACATTTCACTACAAGGGTCTCTAAATCCAACTGCAGTGTTAAAATTAAGAGAAAAACGGGTCTCTGAATCCATCTAAAATGTTAAAATTATGAAAACACTTTTGTTTCTAAAGTTTAACATTGCAGATGGATTCAAAGACCACCTTCTTTGAATCCATATGTAATGTTAAATTTATAGACAAAGAGGTCTCCGAGTCCATTTGAAGTGTTAAAATTTAGAGACCTTCATCTTCAATGTTAAAATTTAATTAGATGGATTCAGCGACCCCCTTAAAAGAGTGTCCATCAATCCATTTATAACACTAAAATTATAACACTTTTTCACAATATCACTACTAAACCAATGTAAAAGTTGCTATTAAAATGGTTAACCACAAAACATATTAACACAATCAATAACTTTATCATAAATAGGAAAAATAGAATGAAAATTTGGTACTTATGCAAAATATATCTAACTCTAATTTAGTTTTTAATAATTAAATATATAAATATAAATTATAATAAAACCCTCTTTGTTTATTCCCTCCATATTTTTTAATTCTTCCCTCTATAATCATTTTAAATTTCAGGAGCTATTTCTTTGCTGAGCGTTAATGGGTTTTAATTCTCCATTGATGGTATGGAATTGGCAGATTCACTCCCAATACCCTTTCAATTAGAGAAGCTGTGGGTGTTTCACGCAGTGGTGATCGTTGTACAATGGAACCTGCACCACATTGGAAATAGACAAGTTACACTGAGGCCATGACCAACCTCGGTGAACAATTCCGGTGAACAATGTGGAGATTCCGCCCACTGCTGAAGAGTATTTGGGGCCTATTAATTCTTCCAAAAAGAAGTGTTTTCATAATACGATGGAGCGAACCAGGAGGAGAAAATTGAAAGTACTCTACTCCCTAGCTACGCTCGTTGTTGCGCCTAATCTAAATCCAAAGGTAAGCCTCACCCCCATATCCCTCTGAGATTGTTAATAACTAATTTTTCTATTGATTTTTGAAAAATGGAATAAATTATATCATTAGACCTGTTAGAAATCATTGTCCGTAGTGTGAGGACGAGGAGGACTTCAAAACTATGAATCCGTAAACTCTCAATGCAATATTATTTCTCAAGAGTTCATAAAATTATGGTTTGTGTCATTCACTGTGTTTGCATAGAGAAAAGTGAGGTTCTCTTACAACCTAGGGTAGAATATATGTGAACCGTGCATGTTTCATGCTAATAAAATAAAATATAAAAAAGGTCAACAATATCTGATGTCTAATGCTGGCAAAAATTATTGGTGCTTTTAGTGATTGCAACATAAACTTATTTTCTGGCAGTACAAAGAGCTCTGCTTTTGTCGGGCAAGCAAGAAATCCATTCATTCTCAGAAGTATTTGGACAACATGGAAGAAGGTTGTTGGTTTGGTGTGCCTTCTGCATTACATACGATGCATAGTTAGTGACAGTGTTGGGTGTTGGATCTAAGCCATCCCATTGAGATTGATACTGCTATCGAATCTAAACTCACCCACCGATCTATGTCTGAAAACACCCCTCATTAAAAGAGCTAGAAATCTGGATACCAAAAGAAAGTGGAGAGGAAGCCTGGTGTGTTAGCTAGTGGTTGAGTGTTGTGGCAAGTAGGAGCTCTTAAGTTCAAGTCCCTGGGTTGGTGGCCTCTGATAAATTCTTGATATTGGTGGGCCTCACTCAATGTCCTACCTACCTGGGGTAGGTACCAAAAATTTTCTAGCTAGTTTACCTTGGGTTTCATCCTTAGAATGAGGGGAAGTGCCTGGAGTAACATGGGATATGTATTTACAAGGAAAATAAAATTCTAATGTTTGCAAGAGGAGAAAAAGATAAGAAAAATAGCATAGATCCATCCAACCCTCAATCTTTTAAGAAGCAAAATGTTTGCATCTGTCTTTTTAATGCATCTTGGTGTTTAATAGATCTAGGGTTAAGATGGATCTTCTGGTCACCTTGTTTTAGTAGGCAAAATTTTGCCCAACTAAGGACCATTTCACATGACAAGATAATCAAAGTCAAGTTTGGATACAGTAGTATATGATTTTTCATAGGTTTCTGTTAGTAGTAGTAAGGTTCTGTTAGTGATATTTAAGGTCAAGTCAAACACTTTTTAGTGTAAGTTTTGGATTTTGTCACTTTCTTGAAGTATCTAGCCTCACGTATTAGGCAGTGAGAAGCATTCTTTATTCTCTCTAGTCAAAAAAATTTGGTACGCCTCTATTTTATGTTGGCATTGAGCGTGGGGGGGGAATTTTGCAATTTTTTTTGGGTAGTAAGTATAGTAGTTTCATTGATAAATTCCATTACTTTTGGATCCCTTTGAAGTATATATTGACCTTTGCTTGAAGTTGTTATTGTTGGAAACTCATGGATAATCAAGAAAGCTTGTAGTCCATGTATAATGGGTTGGGTGCAATTTGTATTATTGAATGACATTGTTCAAAATCTTAACCTAAAACCTAACCCCCAACAAAAACAAAAAAACACTATCCCTGTTCATTGTTGAGGAATATAGTAAATTTCAATTTTTTCTATGCTATGCTAATTATATTTGTATTTTTTTTTTCAAAGTCAGGAGGTAGAGTTTATATTAAAAAATCTATGGCCATACCATACAACTTAAGTTTACAAAAAATATGTAGTCCTGGGCAATCATGACTTGGAATTCCCAGCTAAGGATGAAGGTTGAAATAGCAAAAAAAAATACTATGGAGGCCTATCCATATCTACCTCTTAGAAGTCCACATCCATACTACTTAACGCATTGGAATAATGTAAACGGTACTCAACAAACACACTAGGTTACTAAAAGAAAATAAAAAATGTAATGCCCATTTTGGGCTTTAGTTACTAGGTCCACATGAATTGTTAGCCTCTAGGTCTTCATATTTCATTGTTGTAGAGCCAGTATCAAAGTAGATTTCCACATGTTTGTCTTTAGTGAGGCCTTCCAATAGCTTTGAGATATGGGCAGTTAGGGTGTATCCATTGAATGATGTATAGAAAATGAGGTAGAGTCTACAGAGGTGTTGCTTAAGTTGAGAGTAGGAGCTAACTCAAACTCTAGAGGGAGGTTGAAGTGAACAAATTTACACCCAACCATCATTTATAGACTCCATATTTGAGGCCATTTCCAACTAGTTCCCTCTAAAAATGGTCATGGAGGCCTGAAGTTCATCCTCCCATTCCCTCTAAGCCAGGAAACACTTAATAATCTTTCCAGAAATTCCACCAATCAATGCACTCATAATCCTACAGAGCACATAAAACTGAGTTACCAATATTTAACCTTGGCTCATAGCCAAAGCCCACCTGCAATTCTGATGGAATTCTCACAATGATTATGGCATAAAAGGGTATTAGCTCTAACATCAAATCCATTACCCACAAACAATTGCAAATCATTATACATTCGAATACTTATCCCTCTCACCAAGGATTTATTTAACGTAACATAGGACCAATGTTCACCCTTTGGATGGATCAATTAATCCCACATGTAGGATCCATTTCCACCAAAATATAGTTCTTTAGAGAATGAATCAAATAAACGTGCATAAGATTAGAAGGTGAGGTCGTTTAAGCCTTGTCCTCCACATTTTCTTCATGATAGGTATCATGGGAAGGGTTTCTTGTCTTAACACTTTGCTACTTCATGTGAGTGGGCACATGGAGTTCAAGCCTCTTACCCCCTCCTTTACACACAAAACACCTCCTTGTATTTGAACCCTTTAATCGGCCTTTTAGTTTTCTTCAACATTTAGAATTTAACATATTTTGGAAAGCTTTAGGTTTGTAGGTAGGGGGAGTTTGAAGGAGGGATTAGATAATTGCCATTTAGTTTTTGATCACTGTCACCTTTCAAACACATTTTTCTTTTAGTACATTGGCCTTTTAGTTTGCTTCAACATTTCGACTTTAATATTTTTTGGCAAGATTTAGGTTTGTAAGTAGGGGGAATTTGAAGGAGGGATTAGATAACCACCATTGAGTTGTTGATCACTATCACCTTTCAAACAAATTTTTCTTTTAGTACATCAAATCCTTGATGGACTTTAAGAGCTTCTGGTTCATTGGAATATGCTGAAAATAATTGCATTTGTGCTTAGATTCATGTCGATATCTCAACAGTTAGAGAAAATATCTAACATTTATGATTTTACCTGATATCTAATAGAGATATCCATATGTCCTGTAGCACATTGCTTAATAATTCAATATTTTTGATATATAGATTTTTTTGTTGGAGTTGAATTCAAAGGGAAAATGTGGAGACAAGTAGTGTAGAACACTATGTATTTCCTGCTTTGCTAGGTTGTTGCATTCATCAATTATGTGCCAAGTCTCTTTCTGGAGCTAAATTTAGGAGTAATTTGTAGAGTATATGGTGTTTTTTATCAAATATTTTGTAGAATTGAGAGTAGATTTCATGCAAAGAGGGGCAGGAAAATATTAGGAGTTGAATTGAAAAGGAAAATCTGAAGACAAAGTAGCATAGAAGACTATTTATTTCCCACTTTTCTAGGTTGGTGCATTAAAAAATTATGTGTCACAATTTTTGGAAGATTCCAACTCTTCTATATTTGTTAGAGAAGGGAAAAAGTCTACTAGAATAGGGAATCAACTTGGAGTAGTGTGCTTCAACCTTCAAATGTGGGTAATACCTAGCAAGTGAATTGTCGATGGATCCAAGTGGCACATATGTATTTGGACTGTTGTGAAAGACAGTAAAGGTGAGGTTGTGTTGCACATGTCAAACTTGAGGTATGCCATTACAAGTTATGAAAATTTTCAAAATATGAAATGAATTTTGGGACAACATGCATTTCTTTGTTTTTGCAATTTTTCTTTGTATCACTTAATAATATTTCTAGAAATTCCACCAATCAATGCACTCATAATCTTGCAGAAGCACATAAATTGAATTACCAATATTTAACCTTGGCTTAGAGCCAAAACCCACTTGCAATTCTGATGAAATTCTCACAATGATTCTGGCATAAAATGGTATTAGCCCTAACATCATATCCATTAACCACAAACAATTTTAAATCGTTATGCATTTGAATCCTTATCCCTCTCACCAAGGCTTTCTCTAATGTCACATAGGACCAACATTCACCCTATGCTCTCTTGAATTTCAAATTTGATTTTATTATTTTCTCACTGTTAAGACTTCCTTTCAAAATTGCTCTACTTTCCATAGGGTTTTAGTTTAGTAGTGAAGATAGTCCCTTTCCTAGTTTCCCACTGCTTTCCAATCTCATGAGAGCATATGCCCAAGCGTCGTGGACCGGTTTTCCTACATAAGTAGGTCGCTTTGTGGTTCACCCCTTATGGCCCGAGGGCTATTCGTCATGTGGAAGTGGGGCCATATGTAATATCTAGCTTGTTGAAGCGTCATGCACAAGGAAAAATGTTGCACCACTGTGTACTCAGGCAAACCAAAATCGTTGATGCCCACAAATCCAGATCTAGTTTTTTCATGTGTGCCATATGTGTGCATGGGCATGTTTGTGCACATATATTTCTCTAAGCTAAGTATCATATATGAGAGTTGACAAATCGAGACTTGTCTAACATTTGTAGGTTACAAATGCTGATTTTTTTTTCTAAACCATTTCAAACTCTGAGAAGGAATTTCACTTACTGTGTTGACATTTTCTTTAATCCAAAATTGTGATCTACTTGATAAGGCGTTATAGTGCTTCTTTGTTAGATATAGAATGGAAATTGTGATCTATTTGATAAGGCGTTACAGTGCCCATCCCTAGAAGTAGTCACCCCATGCAAGCTGGTAGTGGGAAATATTCAACACAAAGAGGGACTATAAAGGCAAGGTCGTGGAGGATTAGAGAAGTTAAGTTTTATATTACCCCCTCTCCTTGCGCATCAATGAGTTGGGAATTGAAGGAACTTAGGGAGGTAACTTGCTCAGGGGACCTCTTTGTTATATTTTGCTGGATTTGGTTCCAAAACACTCTATGGCAAGCAGGGTCATCAAGGTAATTGGCACAATCATTAACAGGAATGTCAGAGGCAATTTGGACAGGGGATGGAAGCTCATAAACTCTGTACCTAAGTCACCTGATACGGGGATATGGGGATTGGAGAATCAGATTTGGGTACGGTGACCCTCGGAACATGACACGTTTGTGATACGATACGTTATATATTATTTCATTAAATATATATATATATATTAATATATTAAAAATTATATATTTTTTACACAAATTCATACAAATTCATTGATTCAAACATAGATTTAAGATCTTAGATACTCATGCATGATACATTGAAACATCATACAATTGTCAAATTTACTTAGAAAGACAAGATAGTAAGATACTGTAGTTTTCTCATTAAGTCATCAGAATCAAAATTTGTTACATAAGTACACTGCCAATGGCAAATAGAAATAGAAAATACAAAAAAACTACAGTCTACAAGACTACAAGTCTGAAGCCTCAATGAGTTAGAGTTAATGAGTCATCAATTCTCATCATCATAATCAACATCACTGTCCTCATCCCGATCATCATGCTCACCACTGTTGTCCTCTAGCTCTGATGCATTCTCCTCCTCTGTCATCTCTGCATCTGCTGGTGTGGAGGATGACGCCTCTACTCTATCATCAAATGTGATAGGCTCTAGCACTGGCGCATTGAGATCCAAGTTGGCCAGTGCCAACTCAACGCCGCTTTCCAGACCCATATCATCAGGAAAGACATCCCACATCTTTGTCTTTCCCTTCAACCAATCCTCCCTCTGCCTGTAGATAAGACGAAGGTTGGTGTGCACATACACCATTGTCTCTGCCCTGGACTGCTCAAGCCTGCTCTTCTTCACACTATACAAATTCCCATATGTGCTCCAATTCCTCCCGCAACAAGAGGATGAAGTCACCTAAGAGAGGAGCCTCATGGCTAACTGCTGTAGAGGAGGTATTGTTGCCCCATGAGTTGCCCACCAAGAATACGGCTTCTTAGCCCCCTTGTCTCGAAGCACATCATAGCCTGCAAATCGCCCAGTGCCAGTGGAAAAATCTGCAATGGCATCCTCCACCTCATGAAGGGATGCCCTCTCTTGAAAAATCCTCCTCAATGCATCTTTCCTAACCTGTGATATTTCACCATCCATGTGAGGAGGGAATCTGTGGGAAGGTCCACCATTCAACCACTCATGGCTGTAGTATTTTGGGTTCAAGGAGTGAGCCAAACAATGTAAAGGTGTGCAATTCTTGTCCCATCTACTGACAATAATATCCTGTATGCTGGTGAAGAAGGCCTCTGGTGATGTCTCCTACTTTGGGCACTAACTATGTAAAACAATGGTCCTCATAGAATCAATCATGGAATCCCATCCCTCATAAACCTTTCATAGGATGGGTTGGTTTGTATTTGCAAATCGGAGCAAGGAAATTATAGGCTCCATGATCTAAATAACTAGATCTATCTTCTCCCACCATAGATCATCCAACACTATGTCTTTCACTTTCTTTGAGGCTGCTTGATTTGTCTTTCTCCAAAAAGACCAAAACTCTGAAATAACCATGGCCCCAAGAGCGGTCTTGACCTCCCTCAACCTCTTCAACATGATGAATGAAGAGGAAAATCGTGTATTTGCAATCTTTAACACTGATAGATTGTTGTACTCCTTGTAGATAGTGAGGGAATTTGTATGGTTTTGTACAAAGTTGCGGATATGTCGTGCATCCTCAATAATGGCTCCAACCCAAAGCACATCAGAAGCAATAGATTTTAGTGCCAAGTTCAATGAATGGACAATGCAAGGTGTCCAAAATATTTGTGGATATTTTTCTTCCACAATCATGCCAACAACCTTGCAAACAGGTGCATTATCTGTAATGATTTGCACACAAGAATTGACACCTACATCTTCAATAATTTTAATAAATAACTCACCCATATATTTTGCATCCTTGTACTGTCCAAGGGCATCCACCGATTTCGAGAAAACTGGACCATTCAAGGATGACACCGTGAAGTTGATGAGTGGGTGGCGTGCTGGATCTGTCCATCCATCAGAAACAATGCTAACCCCAGATGTTGGCCATGCTGATTTAATAGGCTCAAGCATTTTGTCCACCTCTTTCTTTTCCTTTGTCAGCAATGTGGTTCTGAGCTTCTCTGACCCAGGAGGCACATACCCTGATGGAGCTCCATGACTAAGAGCTCGACACATCTCAATAAATAGAGGTGACTGTGCAACATTAAAGGATATGAAGTTCTGATAGAAAAAAAATGCAATGGTGAGATCAAGCTCTTCCCTCTTCTCTTTTTGAAAAATATTGTCCATTGGACCAATTGCAATTGCCTTTCTCTTTGCTGATTTTCCCCTACTAAAAGTCTCAAAAGGGAACTTGTTGCTGCTTTTCCTTAAGAATGGAAGGGGGTCATCATTCTTGTTTTTTTTTTTTAATTTTGATGGCACATTTGTCTCACCAATATATTGCTTTTTCTCCAATTCCTTCCTTTGTGGCGATTGAATTGTTGTACAACATTTCATGCCACAACCTGGAATACCCAAAAAATGAGCTTTCACACGGAAATATGTGCAAGTGAAATGGTCGTTGCAAAAATTTCATTTCCATGAAAAATTTCCTCCTCCTCCCTTTTTTCCTGCCCCTCCCTCTCTTGTCACATATTTCCACAATGGGTATTTGGGGTCAACAATTTGTTTTCCCTGCACATTTGAAGCTGCTGTTGCAGCCCCACTTCCAATAGATGGAATACTTGTAGACCCTGATGAAACAGGGATAAGAGGGGCATCTCCAATGGGGACATTCTTCCCCTTTCTTTGCCCCTGTCTTGCTGCCTTTGATTGAGTCATGAATACTGTAAACAATAAACAAAAATAACCAAATATATAAAACATATGCACATGCAAACACTAACAACAAACTAAATGCAAAATATAGAGGGACAATGCACTTACCGGATGCTCGAATCTCTTCGAAAGAACTCCATTTCTCCTTGCTCACACTTGCTCCTTGCTCACCCTAGCTCCTTGCTCACTTCATAAAATGAAACCGGTGAGAAAGAAACACAAGAATCGCCCTTTTATAAAAAAAACAACGCACTTTTTGGACGGCATGTCCGGCCGTACCCGATTCACGGGGTACGACTGTATCCATACAGGGTACGGTCGGGATTCGCTGTACCCTGTACAGATACGGCCATACCCCATGAATTGGGTATGAATCTGGCTGAATCATATTCGATTCGCTGAATTCGGGATTCGGAGCCCCTGGGGGGCGAATCCAGTTTCTTAGCTCTGTACATATTCTGGGAGGCATGGAAGACAAAAAAGGAAAGAAATGCAATGCAGGAAAGAAAGAGTGGGCGGTAGATGAGGATATTAGAATGGAGATAGTGGCATTGAGTAGGAAGCTTGATTATTTGTCAGCTTAGGTGGATGTGCTAACTAATATTCTCTCCACTCACTTCCAGCAGATTCAAGATGTGAGTATGGAAATCCATCATCTCCAGCTCCAAATGAAAAATGCACAGGCTATGCAGTAGGGAGAAGCACGAGGAAGAGATCGTCAGGTGTCTTCAGTAAATTTAGTCCAAGATGCTTCAATTGGATTTCCTGACAGACCTCAACCAGGTAGCCTTAATAGATAATTTGATTTTCATAGATGATTAAGAATCCACCTTGGTTTAAATTTTGTTGAATGCATGTCAATAGCTATTACATATTACGCCTATTCCATAAATTGTATCCTTGTGGATTTTTTTGGACTCTAGAGCCTTGCAGTAGGATAGAGACAATCAACATGATCAAATTAGTTTAGTTACAAAATATTATGCTACAAAAAGCTATGGATGTACCTTTGCTATGATTCAACACCATTTTTCCAATTCAAACTACCTTGTTATTTAAAAGAAAAGAATATCTGCAATGCTTATATTTATATCAATGATTCAAACCTAGATATTTAGGTTCATCATCTAGACAGAATTCCAAACGTTTCAAACCAGGATATCTTAGTTTCAAACTAGGATTCTTAGTTTTGAACCATGAGAATTGGCTTGCAAACCAGGCGGATAACATTCGTTAACTGCAAAATAGAGAGCGAAGCTGCTGGGATCTCCTTCCTCTGCTTCGACGCCTTCCCTTTGGCTGCAACTTTCACTCAAGATGCCTTATTCTCTTTACGTTCTCCTTGTCATGCCTTTGATGCCCTTCTGCACCAAACTTCTGGGTCTCAGTGCTTATCTAATTTGACACTTTCTAGATGCTCATATCTTTTTTACAAAAAAAATTGCATGCCCAATTGCCCCAGTGGCCTTCTTCATCACTCAACCAACTTTTGGAGATTTTCCTCCTCGGGAAACGCTCAAGGTTCCATCATTAAATGTTGGGCATGTGGCACAGAGGGAGCTGCTGGGCCATTTCTGGTGTGTCCATCATGCAAGAGTGTTCAACCTCTGGATTCTTCAGTGAACTATTTTCAGATATTCAATCTGTAAACCTCTGGAAGTTGAATGAATATGAAAATTTGTTTTTATGAGGAACCCCACACACAAAGATATATAAATATTTATTAATGTATAACTAATCCCATTGGATAAGTTTTATATTTAGTCTGGGTAAAATTTTATTGCAAGCAGGAGTGAAATTTATTATGTGGGCATGCTTATTTGCAGGTAGCCAGAGTATGATGTACACACAAATGATCTGGAAAGAAATTGCAAAGATTGGCAAAAGAAATTGCATCCTGATTTATTTCAGTGCAACTCCGAGGTTAGTTCTATTGTTCCTTTTGCATATTCCTATTTCTGTAACAGATTGGTGGGTTGCAACTTTCTGTGACTTTTGCACTAATCTCGTGTTTTCATTATGGAACTTTGAGTGATTTTTTTTTCATTTTCTCATCTATTTGGGACCAGCAAGAGAAGGAGCATTCTACTCAGTAGTCTACTCTAGTGATAAATCTTATAATGTTCTTCTTAAACCTCTATCCAGAGCACGGTATCTGGTGCACAAGTCTCCCATTACCATGTCTTTGTTCTCTTGAATTTCAAATTTGATTTTATTATTTTCTCACTGTTAAGACTTCCTTTGAAAATTTCACTGCTTCCCACAGGGTTTTAGTTTAGTAGTGAAGGTAGTCAATTTTCTAGTTTCCTACTCGATTCCAATTTCCCGAGAGCATATGCCCAAGTGTCGTGGGCCGGTTTGGCTACATAAGTAGGCTGATTTTTGGTTCACCCCTTATGGGCCGAGGGCTATTGGCCATGTGGAAGTGGGGCCATATGTAATATCTATCTTGTTGAAGCGTCATGTATAGGAAAAATGTTGCACCACTGTGTACTCAGGAAAACCAAAACCGCTGTTGCCCACTAAGCCAGTTCTAGTTTTTTCACGCGTGCCATATGTGTACGTGGGCATGTTTGTGCACATATCTTTCTCTAATCTAAGTATCATATATGAGAGTTCACAAATCAAGAATTGTCTAACATTTGTAGGTTACAAATGCCAATTTTCTCTTCTAAACTATTTCAAACTTTGAGAAGGGAATTTCACTTACCGTGTTCAAATTTTCTTTAATCCAAAAGTGTGATCTACAATGACTGGGAGTTACAGTGCTTCTTTGTTAGATATATTTGTAAAATATAGAATGGAAAGTTACTAAAAGTTTGTCATATATTTCAGAGTCCAAAAACTGTTAGGTTAAATTATATAAATCATAGTTTAGCCAGTTAGCATTCATTTTGAGACTGTAAACAGTCAGTTGTACAGACATTTGTGCCATAGTAGTCCACTTTTCAAACATAGAATATTATGCATATTCTATCATTGCAACAATCCATAAACAGATTCATAAGGTATATAGACATTCAAAAAGACCAAGATACTAGTTTGAATTCAGCTGATACTTATTTTTCTTACAATTAGTTTGTTAGTTGATGCTACCAACCTCATTTTGTTTGTAAACAAAACTCATCTCAATTGCAACCTGTCTTCTAGATGGATTAGATGATCTTTAGATATTTTACTACAACCGAATGGTCTCTATTCATTCTATGAAACACGTAAAGTGTTAAATACTATTCCCAAACAAAGTATCATTTTTAGATTAACTAGATCATCTCTTATGCAATACTCTGAAATGAATAAATTATATACCTCCCTCAAAAAAAATTGTGCTTTTCGATTATAAAATTTTGCAGAAGCCATTATTTATGACATGATCTTCAAGAATATCTGCACTTCTTATAGGGGTGGCAGGTGACGGGGGAAGGTTCTTTTCGGCCCCGAAGGACAGATTGAATTAGGTTACTCTTGGAATCTAGGAAAAACCTCTGATCCTTCAAGGCCTTATTCTGGCTGCTTCTTCTCCAATCGAGTCCCTCATTAGAATAGGAGACTGCAATAACACCATATGTCATCTTGTGTTGAGAACTTTTTCTTCAGACTCTTAGCTGCGACATCTCCACACAAGAATCATGGAAAATCTATCCATATTTTGAATCACACAAGTAAATCATGTTCTAAGAGACCTCAACAATATAGCTGATAGGATGGCCAACCAAGCCTTATCACTAGCACCTGAAAGCATGCATATTAAAGGAACAATGAGGGAGGCAATAATACCATAATTCAATGGATATGTCTACTCAATTAAAAAGCATGGAAGTATCGCTTTCAAGTTTCTGCATGCCTGGAACGTGGCAATCACACACTGTTTTGTGAAAACAATGATAGAGTTAAGTTGAACTTCCATATTGTGATAAGTAAGTTAGAGGAAAAATTTTCCAAGTCTCAGGAATCCATGAGAGGTATAAAACAATCATGTGTGCAATTGGAATACCTTAATAGGTGAAGAGATGCATTTCCTTGTGTGAATGGCATGGTATAGCCAGGTCTGGCCCATCTCTAGAAGCAGTCACCCCATGCAAGCTGGCAGTGGGAAATTTTCAGTACAAAGCGGGACTACAGAGGCAAGTTCATGGAGGATTAGAGTAGTTAAGTTTTATATTACCCCCTCACCTCACACATCAATCATTTGGGAATTCAAGGCACTCAGGCAGGTAACTTTCTCAAGGGACCTCTTTGTTATATTTTGCTAGATTTGGTTCCAAAACACTCTAAGGAAAGCAGTGTCATAAAATTAATTGGCACGATCATTAACAGGAATTTCAGAGGAAATTTGGACAGGGGCTGGAATCTCATAAACTCTGTACATGTTCTGAGAGGCATGGAAGTAAAAAAAGGCAAGAAATGCAGTGCATGAAAGAAAGAGCGGGTGGTAGATGAGGATATTAGAATTGAGATAGTGGTGCTGAGTAGGAAGCTTGATTATTTGTCGGATTAGGTGGATGTGCTAACTAATATTATCTCCACTCACTACCAGTAGATTCAAGATGTGAGTATGGAAATCTAGCATCTCCAACTCCAAATGAAAAATGCACAGGCTATAGAATAGGGAGAAGCACGAGGAAGAGATCGTTAGGTATCTTCAGTAAATTTAGTCCAAGCTACTTCAATTGGATTGCCTAACAGACCTCAACCAGGTATCGTTAATAGATAATTTGATTATCATAGATGATTAAGAATCCACCTTGGTTTAAATTTTTTTGAATTCGTTTCAATTGCTATCACATATAGACCTATTCCATAAAATGTATCCTTATGGGTTTTTTTGGACTCTTGAGCCTTGCAGTAGGATAGAGACAATCGACATGATCGAACATGTTTAGTTACAAAATATTATGCTACATTGTGCTACAGAATGCTATGGATGTACCTTCATTGTGGTTCAACACCATTTTTCCAATTCAAACTACCTTGTTATTAAAAAAAAGAATATCTGCAATACTTATATTTATATCGATGATTCAAACCTAGATATTTAGGTTCATCATCAATACATAAGTCCAAACGTTTCAAACCAGGGTATCTTAGTTTCAAACTAGGATTCTTAGTTTTGAACCATGAATGAGGCAGATAACATTCGTTAAGAAGAAAATAGAGAGTGGAGTTGCTGAGATCTCCTTCCTCTGCTTTGGAACCTTTGCCTTGGCTGCAACTTTCACTCAATATGCCCTATTCTCTTTATGTTCTCCTTGTCATGTCATCGATGCCCTTCTGCACCAAACTTTCGGGTCTCAGCGCTTATCTTCCCCTGTTCATTGCAGATTTAAATTTTGGTCATGCATACAAAATAAAATGATCCCCGTTTCTCTTACAGAGCAGGAAAAAATCAATATTAATACGAGTTATATTAATAGAACCATCTGGTGAAGCTTAGTAGCTCTTGACTTGTCTATATTAGTTATTCTTGTTTTTTCTGTCAAGTCATTTAACTTGACAAACTCTAGGATTTGATGGGGAAAAGTTTCTCCAGATATCCCTAAGAAATCAAAACAGTAATAACTTAGCATTAGAAAAGCATGTAATGGAACTATGTTTACTTTGTATGACAAACTTAAAAGGGAAGCTCCTGGCAGTATCTCCACTACAGAACTTTGAAATATTAATCAAAAGAAAATTTTGTTGTCAAATGAGCTAAACAGAAAAGTTATTTCTGTAAACATAAAAGCTAGACAAGCTAGACAGGTTCATATGAAATTTTTGTAGCAATGGACCATTATAATACAAAAAGTTTCTGTCTATCAAAAAAATCATCAATGGTGCTTACTTTAATTAATGAGCACTTGAATCCAACTAAAATAGGACATTTCAATTAAAAGGTGCTCTTCCCTTAACACTGTCAAAACTTAGAATTTATGTTGGCACTGGGCAGGAAAGAGTTTCTTTCTGTGAGGGGTCATTGTGTTGTAAACTAAACTGCACATCAGCAGGGATGCTTCTCAAGAGCAATGCAAGAGCTACATAAATACCACCTCGTTTGCCTCATTCATCGTTTAGTACAAACTAATCAACAAGCTACGGTTGAACCTGGTCAAGCAGCCCTCTAGTCAAGTCGAGTCAAACTTCTGCCCTTCAAACTTCGGCCCTCTTTGCTCTGACCTAGGCCGAATTTCAGCGTCCAGAATATGCCCAGAAAACTCGGCCTGCCCAGAAACTGCCCAGAAATTTACATGTGCAATTTCAAGAGAGAGAGAGAGAGAGAGAAATATGATAGAGATGAATTCATCCTTCTTCTCCTTCGCTTGAATTCCCATAAACTGTCTTTCTTGTGTGTGAACGAATGGTGGCTTTGTGGAGGAGTTTGAATGCCTTTATATAGTGTTTTATCTTCACGAATGGGTTTGTATCTTCACTGGAGCCGAATTGACTTGAGGAAGGGCTGATTTGATTAGTTTGGAGACAAAAATTCAAAATTCAAATTTCTCATAATATTTCTTTCAAGTGCTAATCAATAAAAATGACATGAAGAACATGCCTTACATTTACATTATACATTACAAGGGCTTAAATATAAATTATGAAGACTGACCATAGCTATAAAATTCAACATAGCATGCCTTGCTAGGCAAGTTTAACATAATTTTTTTTGTTAATAGTAGTTCATCTTTTTTATGGATTTCAAGTGTTTTAGATTATAAATTCTAGCAAAAACATTGGAATTATCTGCTAGAGGTATTTTTGATGTCTTCATAGAGAATCTAGATAACATCTTGATGTAAGATGCATTATGGTCTCTCAGTCTGATGATGGTGACTGTGTCACCATCAGGTCTAGTAGCATGTTTTCCTCTTATTCCATTTTGTTATCCTTTAGCTACTGTATATTTTTTCCTGCATGACATCACTGCATGGAAACCAAGACATTATGAAGTGGATTTTTGCTTTTTATTCCTCATATAATGTCATTGTTTTGCCATCTTGGTGTTAGTATGCTAATGTTTTCAGCAATAACATCCTCAGAATCTGGAGATATGCTAGCTTCCTGGGTGTTCATCACGAGACTATTTTTTTCCTCCAGTGAGAAAAAATCGTAATTTCCATTCATAGTGGAATGGATAATTACATTCTTTAGGTGCCTACAGCATTTTTCATAAAGAAAATCAGATTTAGCAGCATCTTCTTAGTCTCAAGGCTGTCTAATACATATAGGCTAGCTGTAAATATAATTTCTGTTAAAAAAGACTCCCACATATATATTCTTCGAGTGTTCTATCCAGCTTCCTGGATTTTATACAGTCTCATCACAGATGGCCAGACTATATAATCCTGGTGGTTGAACTATTTTATAGTAGCATATTGTTAGCAGGTGATTTAGAATAATCTTTGAATGAATGTTACCTGTTGCATGTGTAATGGAATACGCTTTGGTCACATTAACAGGTTTACCTCGAGAAAAAATAAATTTCTGTTGTAATGTGTTGTTTGAAAGCATAAAGACAAATATAATTGGATGATAATACAAAACATCATAGAGGATTTATCCAACACTAATATTTTCATCTTGATCAGTTTCATTTGTTGCTGATTAGCATACCAAATAAATTGGAGCCTGTGTACATCATACAACTAACTAAATATTTGCATTTTCATCCTCATAAATTCGTCCATTTGGTGTGCATATTGTTAGTCATTTAAGCTGTTTGACAGACACTATGGGTTCAATCTAACCACTCGAGTCCATCTAAAAAATATGGTTAATAACTGTTGGATGTTATGTTGCAAAGAATGATATTTTCAATGTCATTGCCAACCAGAATCTAGATGACATTTTGGATTTGTTAAGCATAGGCCTGATCCATAGCAGTGCTGATTTCTTTGGAAAAATTTCTGACAACTCTTTTGTGTTTCCTACTATGCTTTGCATTATGTTTTTCACACTACGGTCCTGGAGTTGAGTTGGGTTTCCCAAATGAGACATTTTACAAATGTATTATCTATATTATATAATCATCTTAGGCTTTGGACAAAGTTTTTAGTACATAAATCTCTTGCAGAGGGACTATATTCGACGTTTACTCTCATCGCTTGGCATGCATGAGCTACGGATGTGCCATTGTTGGGCTTTACAGATGAATAAAGATAGAAATCCCCTTATTTACTGAGTGGACTCTGTTTTTAATTGATTTCTCAAATTCCTTCCAAATTTCTTGATGAGGGCAACAACCTCCTTCTCTGTTGAAGTAAACATCATTTATGGTTGGATTTTTGTAAGATTTCATGTATTACCAGGACATTGGGAAAACTTCAGCCTTACAATGTCGTGGAATCCAATTGTGAAGGAGCTAATTGGTCCAGAGAACTACTCACTTGATTTTTACTGCATACACTACAACTACATAAGAGATCCACGATGTAGAGCATGATGTAGAAGAACTCCTGTGGAAAATGGTCAGGTTGTGAACCTTTAGTGGTCAAGCTTCCTTTGCCAGCTCAACTTTCAAAACGCTATAAAATGATGATGTTGTGTTACCTTGGAAACCTTCTCTTGTGGATAGGATAATACTCTGGAGTCATTAACTAATTCTAGTTCCATTCATGAAGATGTAATGGGTTCATGGTTGCACTACGCTATTGATGATTCATTAGATAAAGGAATATTGCTCTGAATTCTTTGGAGGGTTTTTCTTGCTGTATCTCTAAATCTAGGTCACTAGATCCAAGGTTATTTCATTTGCTATATTTTTATTTCACCCATTTACTTATCTTGGATCTAACACAAGCACTTAATTGAGTTGTCATGCTTGAGAAAATTGAATATATATTGCTCATTTGAGGTCAATTTACAATGACTTGTTTCAAAATTGGGAATCGAGATATCTTTATGATCTACACACTCAAAGAAGACTAATCAATGTGAAAATAGGGTGAACAACCTACTTAATAATAGGTGGAACAATTCATGCCATTTGAGATTGATTTCTAGGGTTAAATTCAAGCCTTCAGATCTAATTTTATTTTGGTGGATATTGCATGATCCATGGTATGACCAACTTCCTGGTTATTCATTTAACACCTCAACACATGTGATTTATTTCTTGTATGTCATTTTACTCACTCTGCATCAAGGTCTGAAATGTGGGATGTTACACCTTGATAATTTCAATGTTTTTTTTGCACAATGAAGTCTTAAACACCTTCTAATGCAAGAAAATGCAACAATGAGCTCAACAACCCACTTTATAATTCAACAACATACGTAGATTTGTCACTGACATAAAAACTTGGCTCTAGTTCTCACTGTTTATCTACGTATTTTATGTGGTCAAGTACTAAAGTTTATTGCACCATTCTTTGATGATCTATATTCTCTGAAACTGTCATATAACACTTAATTTCTCATCTCTTAGCATTGGTGATGAGGATTACATCTTGTGACATTGTTTAAAGTGTCCTTAAAGCAAATCAATACACAAGGTTCACAGAGTTTGAAGCAATTTAGTGTTTCAAGTCCCTCTTAAGGTAAACCAAAAGCATAATAAATCCAACAACCTAGCCTATAAGGCTGATGCCACACCTGATCTCAGACTTAAGCACCCTTAATCGACACCTATCCCATCTAACACAAAACTGTGTGTTCAAACTTAGTCTCTTCACTGTTGAGCATGATAATGACTTCTTCTAGGTTGGAAACAGTGCATACTGCAAATTATAAGCTGCAATAATAGATTTATCCTATTTGAAGATTTAACAGAAAGGATCCTGAACTTTGTCTGATATGGGTTTCAGAACTGTAAAAGATATGGTCGGTCGTGCATATATGCTAAAGATGGATAAAGAGGTTATAGACATTATTGAGAAGCTTGAAAATATCGATCGTTCTTTGCTACTTTGGCCTGCAGCAGAGATTCGCCCAGAAGCTACTCAATATTGTGTTCAGGAACAAGTTCATGGTCTGGATATGGTACATTTGTGTGGGGCTCCTCCTTGATCTTGAGTCAAACATTAGATCATCCATGCTCCCTCTTACATTTGGCTCTTCCTACAATTGCTCTTCTAGCAGCCACCCTTTACGTAATTACTGTGTTCTGTATCCTCCTTTCATGCAGCTGCCCTTCCACACCATTTTGAACTACCATTGATGTCAGACACAACTTTCTGATAATGAGGGGGTTCTATTGCCTTGGTGGTTTTGAGGGATCACAGGTAGGGGTTCAAATATCCATCCCCCTCTCCACGGCCTCTTTACTTTATCTCTAGCATTTTCTTCACCATGATGTCTTGGTGCTCATAATATTCAATCACAAGGTACTCATCATCTATTGAACTAGACCGTTGAGAGAAGCAAAGGATGGCTAAGGTGAAAAATAAGCCCCTTGACTACTTTAGGCTCTGAAGATTATGGCAAAGTCCTCTTCCAATTCAGATGAGGAAATCCTATTTGAAAAGCCAGTTTAAATCCCTTGATCATGCCTCTATCTTGGCTAGATTGTTACATTTTTCCATAGGTTTATTGTGTCTTAACTATCCTCCTTGTCTCTTAGTTTGACTATGTACGACGGGTCCCACTTCCTTTGTCAGGGATGGAGGATTCAAGCTCCCTTGGTTTTTAAAGTCAACAGTCATCTACTGGGGGATTTTCTCTCTCTAGACAGGGTGGCTTTTACTATTTCAATTATAAATGCCCCCACACATGCTACTAGTCTTTCTCAAGGGCTACCTGATAGACTGATATCTGAAAATACTTCTGTTTCTTTCTAACCAAACTTCCATAGCTGGCGACATGTTTCCAAATTGCTTTAAGCTTTGTGGATTCTGATATCATATGCCAGTTTTGAAAGAGATCTGGTAACAAGGTAGGAAAGCTCCAACTGAGGTCATGTTTCTCTCTAAAATGACTTCAAATATGGTAGGGGTAATCACACATAAGGAGCAGAGGAAAAGGGGGCATCAAAAAGGGCCAAGGAAGCATTTTCCTCAGGAGTTGATCCTGTGTTAGGTTGTTTTTCAGTGGATAGATGTAAGAGAGTATTTGCTTTAGTCAAGTCCTCCTTCACCCAAACCTTCTTCCAGGTTTTGTTGAAGTTTCCCCTTCTTTCATGACCTCTCTTTACTATGTACAATTCAGTCTTGGAAGCTCTCCATTTTCAGTCATTCTGTCCCCCCTCGTTGGAATTCTGAAATTTTCTAGGATCTTTCTTGAGTGTTTTGTTGCATCTTTATTGATCTGGGTTCTAAATTCCTCCAATCTTTTCTTGTTGCTCTCCTTAAAGGTGTCCATCTTCAACTTCATACCTAAAGTTCCAAAAAATAGAGCCCAACAGCTGTTGTAAGGGCCCCTTTGGACTTGCTAAATCTTCCATGCTAGAGAGCGTTATCTTCAAATTCCATGATTTCTCACAAACTTAGCCTTGGATCCATCCTTGCTATCCCAAAAAATATAATCCTTAATTATGTTCGGGTTGTATCAAATGAAGCACAGATGAACGAGCAGACATTCTGGGGATATGGTGCCTGTGTAGTTTTCCTTAAATCTTTTTTTCTTCCTTGCAAATATGTTGGACCATCTTTTCCATTAAAGCCTTATTAATCCAATCCCCCATAACATAGACCCAAGCCTCTGCAAGCCTTATACACATTCTTCCAGGCCAGCAAGATAATATTTCTTGGTCTGTTGTGTTCCTTAACGGAATACACATTTGCTGATATTTTCAGAATTGGCCAATTGTAGATTATACTTTGACAGTTGTAGTTTGCCAGCTAGAGTCATTTCCCTTTCCAAATTGTTCCTTTACTAGACAATCCTTTAATAATATTTTTCCAAAAAGGCCCTTCTTAGTGTGATCATGAAGGAGAAGTATTCCAAGAGATCCTTGTAGTTGTTTTGGTGCTCTTCCTGTTGTGTTTGTATTTGTTAATTTTAGACAGACTTACTAGGTTTACATAGCTGGTGACATGTTTCCAAATTGCTTTAAGCTTTGGGGATTGTGATATCATATGCCAGTTTTGAAAGAGATCTGGTAACAAGGTAGGAAAGATCCAGCTGAGGTCATGTTTCTCTATAAAATGACTTCAAATATGGCAGGGGTACTCACACATAAGGAGCAGAGGAAAAGGGGTCATTAAGAAGGGCCAAGGAAGCATTTTCCTCAGGAGTTGATCCTGTGTTAGGTTGTTTTTCAGTGGATAGCTGTAAGAAAGTATTTGCTTTAGTCAAGTCCTCCTTCACCCAAACCTTCTTCCAAGTTTTGTTGAAGTTGCACCTTCTTTCATGACCTCTCTTTACTGTGTACAATTCAGTCGTGGAAGCTCTCCATTTTCAGTCATTCTGTCCCCCCTCGTTGGAATTCTGAAATTTTCTAGGATCTTTCTTGAGTGTTTCGTTGCATTTCTATTGATTTGGGTTCTAAATTCCTCCAATCTTTTTTTGTTTCTCTCCTTAAAGGTGTCCATATTCAGCTTCATACCTAAATTTCCAAAAAACAGAGGCCAAGGGCTGTTGTAAGGGCCCCTTTGGACTTGTTAAATCTTCCATGCTAGAGATTGTTATCTTCAAATTCCATGAGTTCTCAAAAACTTAGCCTTGGATCCATCCTTGCTATCCCAAAAAATATAATCCTTAATTATGTTCAGGTTGTATCAAATGAAGTACAGATAAACGAGCAGACATTCTGGGGATATGGTGCCTGTGTAGTTTGCCTTAGATTTTTTTTTCTTCCTTGCAAATATGTTGGACCATCTTTTCCATTAAAGCCTTATTAATCCAATCCCCCATAACATAGACCCAAGCCTCTGCAAGCCATATACACATTCTTCCAGGCGAGCAAGATAATATTTTTTGGTCTGTTGTGTTCCTTAACGAACTACACATTTTCTGAAATTTTCAGAATTGGCCAATTGTAGAATAAGCTTTGACAGTTGTAGTTTGCCAGCTAGAGAGTCATTTCCCTTTCCAAATTGTTCCTTTACTAGACAATCCTTTAATAATATTTTTCCAAAAAGGCCCTTCTTAGCGTGATCATGAAGGAGAAGGATTCCAAGAGATTACATGGTAGTTTGTTTTGTGCTCTTCCTGTTGTGTTTGTATTTGTTAATTTTTAGACAGACTTACTAGGTTTACATTTCAAAGGTAACGTAGTAGAGTCAGCAAGAGGCAGAGGAGTAGCTTTAAGGGACAACACAGAGGAGCAAGGGCAGCAGCAACAACTACGCAGAAGTTGCGCAACGCAAAGGCTTCAGCTGCTATGCAGGCTTAGGAGAGGCAGTGCTGTAGCTTCAGAAGGCTTCCAGAGTTATGCAGAGGCCTCCAGAGGTAGCGTAAGGACTGCGCCACCGACTCTGGGGTTACACAGTCCCCTTTTGAGCAGCGCAGGGGCACGCAGAGCCTAGCAGGGCTGACGCTGGGGCTTCAGGGGCAGCGCTGGGCTTTCTAGGGTTAGAATTGGGCTGACTCTTGTAAATCTCGTTTGAGGGTGTGGATCAGTCTGAATCTTAGTCTTAGAATAGCGGGTTAGCTACAGATCTACTTTTTCTCTGTCGGGTTAACCAAATTTGTTGCCCAGATTTGTTGTACTCATAATCTACTTAATAAAAATAAACCCTCATATTTGCTGCACTGGTTTTCTCACTTTGGTTTTTCCGGGGACTTATGTCCAAAAATCAGTGTGTCACTTTGTTGAATGAGCGTAATATTCAGTAAATGATCTGCATGTGTAGGCTGTTAGTTGTGTTTACTTCGGTATTTTCTGAATATTCTTTCTGAAAATAACTTGTATAACTTAATCAAGTAGGAGAAATAAACCATGATACTACGGTAGGATTTCTGCATAACTGTATTCAAGAATTTTCACAGATTCCAGAATTCCAACCTGACTGGACAAAGAATTTAACAACCAAAGAAAGAGAGAGAATGAATGTCTATGGAAAATACTGTCATCTGGAATATTTGTCAAGTTAATGTGCTTTATACTGCAATGACGTTTATATTCATAATATCATATTACTTTACACAATTACTATTGGAATGTCGAGAGGTTTCTAAAGGAATATCCAATTGACAATTTTTTTGTTCATGTCACATAAAGTAGGGGAAAGGAGATGCCTTAATTCAGAGCTTTGGCATGCCTGTTTCGGACCGCTTGTGTTCTTACTTGTTGTTGGGAGCAAGGTTGTTTATTTTCCATAGGGTTACAATGAGCAAGTGAGGTTGTTTCTCACTAATTTTTAATTTGCAATCTTCTTTTGGATACAAATGACTGAAAATAATGAATGCTTATCTTATTTTCATCATAAAATGTGATTCCAATATTTTGAAATTTTAATGTTTCGTAATGAAACTAATCATAATCAATGTGATTTTAGGTAGCTGCTTCAAAAAACAAGGAGGTTGATGCTCATATATCCAATTATACGAATTTTCCAACTCAATTAAATAAGCCAACTTCACAATGTTACAAGGCATGTGGGTTCTCCGCATTTCATCCTTGCTTTGGTTGTGAACACTTTTATTCATATCGCTATATATACAAGATTTAAAATTTAATAAACACCTTATTGAATGCCAGGAAGATGTGGAAACAGATGAAGTATATGCTCAAATGACATTGCAACCTCTTAATGTTGTAAGACATTTTCAATTTCATTATATGTTCTTTGCTGTAATTTCCAATTTTGGTGAGAAATGCTTTGGTACTAGTTCCATTTGTGCAAGGAACTAAAAATTGATGATACTGTGCAACAAGCGAAAAATATTGTTATTTTGGTTCTGATCTTGGCACACCAAGCAAGCAACCGAATTACTTTTATAAAACGTTGACTGCAAGTAACATTAGCACCGATGATAGGTTTTATGTGCCACAATGCACTGTGGAAAAAGTTTGTCCTCCACTTGTGCGGTTCTTATTTTCCCATAGTTGTTGTTCTATTTGTGATTTAATAGATAAGTGCTTAGAATTTTAGACATTTTTTAAGAGAAGACTACATTCTTTGAAGGATCAAAAGGTAAGGGTATTTTTCATATTTGTCTCTTATTAAGTTTTGTTTGTTTTGGGCAGGATTTCACTAAGCAACCACCTTTCCAGGAACTCATAGCCAAGGATATTCATGACAATGATTGGAAATTTCGGGATATTTTTCAGGGTAAGTTATAACAGTTATTTGAATGTTGTTTTGGAATAAAAGGGGATAGTGAATATGTAATTATGTGTAGTTTAATTATGATACTCTTATATCATTGCAATGCATTTTGAAATGTATACAGGTTGTGCATATATCAAATTTGTTGCCACATTTGAGGTCATATGTGGCAGATATATTTTAAAATTCTTGTTAATGGTGTTAGTAGCTACCTGTACACTCTAAAAAGAATCTGATATAGCTAGTCCCAGTTACTTTACCTTTGAATGTGGAGCCAACATGTTTATTTTTTCTTTGCATATAATTTTTTGGCTTTTGGGAATTGGATTCCTTTTCCCCTGGAATAGTATGTCGATAATTGAAGATTGTTATATTGAAGTTATATTTCCGATTAGTATCAAATTTACAAAGTCTTATCTTACTCTTTTTTAGTTTCTTGCTGTAATCTTGTGTCAGCAATACTTTGTTCCACTCATTAGATTTCTACTGACCAGTTTTATTGTTGAAGTGTCACTGCTTCTTAAAGATAACTAGATGAAACGATACAACTACAAAAGTAGAGCATGAGACATTAATAGTAGAAATTGCTAGCTCTGCTGTGTTTGATTATGTTGGATAAAATCAAAATTACAGTGTACCATAAGCATGAGAATTCAAAATACTGAATGTGTGCTATTTGCATTGATTACTTTAGTTGAAGATAACATTTCATCAACAAATGTTGTACAATGAGAACACAGTAGGTACAAAATTTATTCTATGGTGATGTTTTATTTATTCATTTTTTTATGCAGGTCATTTGGCTAGATAGTGACCACTATTTCACAACTGAAGAAAGCTTGTTCGATTTTCTTGCTTTTATGGGGAAAAGTGACATTAACAATATTTCTTAACTTAAATATTTCTTATGTTGAGGTATATATCGTATAAATCCTTTATAGTCTACTTTAGTTTATATTCCAATGTTCATCGACTTTCATGTCTTATACTCTGCATTGTATCTTGTTTTTTTTTTGCCAGAGAAGGAACTCAGTATTGATGGCAAGAAGCATGAATTGAAGAAAGAGGAGAACAATAACATTAGAGCGACAAAATGCAAATTAAAGGGAGTGAAGAAAACTGGTCTAATGGTACTTGTAGGGCCAATATCCCGCATAAGACACACATAGAGACTGATGACCAAGCTTTCAGAGTTGGTGAATTCACCTGCAATGTCTTCTGCAATTTCTTCGCAACATAATGATAATGTTTTGAAGTGATGAAACAATATTTCATGTGTAAATTGTACTCCAACCAATATTAAGTTGGAAACTCATATTGTAATACTTGAAATTTTATATAATATAATTTATGTGTTATTTATAGTTGCCCTTGATATTACTTAGTATTGTAATTAACATATGTAACTTTGTGTTTTCATATTAGATGAACATGTAAATTGTATGACATTATTTTTTTAATTTAGTTGCAAAATCATACTAATTAATGTATGTTGATTAATAATGAACACATAAAATAAATCTACAATTACTAATTTAGTAGTTTATATTTATTAATTATGAACACAAATAAAATGAATATAAGACTAACTTAGTAGCTTATTACGATTGTTAATGAAAGTAAATGAAATGAATATAAACTACTAAAGTAGTCATTTATATAATGAATATGAAACTACCAAAAAACAATAAATAACTACTGCAAATGATAAATTTGTGATTGCAAATAGTGAATAAATTTGCATATATACGACTATTAGTAGCTAATTTACAGTATCTTATAACACGACTAAAATTTAGTCATATTTCTTTGTTCATTAATTAGTTTCAAACAATGACTAAAATTTGCATATATATGACTATTAGTAGTTAATTTACAGTATCTTATAACACGACTAACATTTTAGTCATATTTCTTTGGTCATTAATTGGTTTTTTCAGGTGATCATTTAGTAATATATTTTGTTGTATATTTGGTCATTAATTGTGATAATTAATGACCAAATCAATAATTAAATCAATGACCAAATCAATGACTAAATTAATGAAAGTCAATGACTAAATCAATGATTAAATCAATGAATAAATTAATGACCAAATATACTACTAGACAACAAAATTGAGACAACCAATTAATGACTAAGCTAAAAACGACTAAAAATTGGTCACGTTATAAGATACTGTAAATTAGCTACTATTGTTCATTGATTGAAAAATAGTCATTTATATGCAAATTTTAGTCGTTTTTTTAGTAACTAATTAGCCATTTTGTACTAGTGATAGAAACTCGTGTATATACGCGATTCCCATTTATGAAACCACCGTACTAAATTTAATCTTCTTAAATTAAGAAACTTTGATAAGTGAGGGAGAGACAACTCCCAACTTCTGTCTGAGATATTCGAATGATTCCTTGGAAAGAGGTTTAGTAAATATATCAACAAATTGTTCTTTTGAGGGAACATACTCCAATTTTCCCTTTTTTTCAAGCACTTATTCACGTAGGAAGTGATACTTGATAGGAATGTTCTTGATCCTAGAAAGCATAATAGGATTTTTCAAGATGTTGATGGCACTTGTATTATCACATAAGATGGAGATGGGAGGTGAAAATTTGATTTGAATATCTTGTAATTTTTGCATCATCCAAAGACGTTGTGTGCAGCATGATGCAACAGCCACATATTATGCTTATGTTGTAGATAAGACAATAGAACTTTGTTTCTTGATGAACCAAGATACTAATTGGGGCCCCATATAGAATGCCCCACCACTTGTGCTTTTTCGATCATCAATATTTCCAGCCCAGTCTGCATTTGTGTGAGCATGAAGAGTGAGATCAACATTCTTTGGATACCATAGACTAAAGTCTTGAGTCCCTTGTAGATATTTGAATATTCTTTTTACAGCCTGAAGGTGTGACTCTTTTGGATTAGCTTGGAATCGTCCAACAATACCAACTACATGCATAATGTCTGGTCTTGTCCTGGATAGACAAAGTAGACTTCCAATCATAGATCTATACTCTGGTTTATTCACCATGGGAGAATCATCATGAGAACTGAGGTTACATTCAGTTACCATTGGATTATTCACAGGTTTGTAGTCTTCCATCCCATACTTCTTCAGAATTTTCTTGAGATATTTCTCTTGTGATAGAAATATGCCATCTGTTTCTTGTTGCACTTGTAATCCAAGAAAATATGTTAGTTCCCCAAGTAATGACATTTCAAATTCTTGCTGCATAATAAAAGAAAATTTCTGACTCATGTACTCTTCATTACTCCCAAAAATGATGTCATCAACATACACAACAATAATTAATAGTTTATCGTTCTCAATTTTTGTGTATAATTTACTGTCAGTATATCCTTTTGTGAAACCTTGTTGTTGAAGATATTTTTCAAGATGATAGTACCATGCTCGAGGAGCCTATTTGAGACCATATAGAGTCTTTTTAAGTTTGCAAACAAGTTTTTCATCATTTCCAAGAATGAATCCTTCTGGTTGTTCTATATAATCTTCTTCTTCTAGATCACCACTGAGGAAAGTAGATTTTACATCCATTGGATAAACTTTGAATTGTTGAAAACTTGAAAAATAAAGAAACATTCTTATGGCTTCAAGTCTGGCTACAGGTGAAAATGTTTCTTCAAAGTCTATACCTTCTTGTTGAGCATATCCTTTATAAACAAGTCTAGCTTTCTTTCTAATAACATCTCCATTTTCATTTAACTTATTTTTGAATATCCATTTTGTTCCAATAAAATTTTTATCATGAGGTATTGGAACCAATTCCCAAGTATGATTATTTTCAATCTGATCAAGTTCTTCATTCATGGCTTGAATGCAACATTCATCTTTACTGGCTTGATTTACATTATGCAGTTCAATAGTGGATAAGAATTATAAATAGCTAGGGGATCCTACAAGATTTCTTCTTGTTTGGACGCCTCATCCCTTTTCTCCCAATATTTGAGATTCTTGATGATTCTTTTGAACATACCTGAATGGAGCCTTTTCTGATATATCTTCTTTTGGAGCTTCATTGGGTTCTCCTTATATATTGTTGTTATTTGATGAGGGAAAATATACATCATCATCATCTTCATTTGTTTTTTTATTTTATTTTCCCTTTTAGGAGTCATGAGAGACTCATCAATTACGAGATCAATACATTCAACAATATTCCGAAGTCTTTTATTGTAACATTTGTATGCTTTAATTCTAGAAGAGTAACCAAGAAATATTCCTTCATATTCTCTAGGCTCAAACTTACCAAGTGTTTCATCATT
Source organism: Pinus albicaulis (assembly GCA_034641835.2). Classification (NCBI taxonomy): domain Eukaryota; kingdom Viridiplantae; phylum Streptophyta; class Pinopsida; order Pinales; family Pinaceae; genus Pinus; species Pinus albicaulis. Next base: position 1,255,670,925 of record CM076578.1, on the reverse strand, counting down.
GTTATTGATAAAAAAAATTCTTCCAAAAACTCTAAAATGCTTCACAATGGGAAGATTACCATACTAGACCTCATAAGGAGTTTTATCACTATTCACACAAACATGAGCCTTGTTGAGAATATTTACTGTAGTATGTGTTGCTTCTCCCCAAAAGGTATCAGGAGTTCCAGATTCATCAAGCATAGCACAAGCCATATAATGAATTGTTTTATTCATTATTTCTGCCACACCATTTTTTTGTGGAGTTCAATCTACAGAAAACTATCTTTTTATGCCATAATGCTCATAGAAATCAAAGAATCCATCTGATATATATTCTCCTCTTCGGTCAGATTTAAGACATTTGATTTTTATATCTAATTCATTTTCAACCAAATCTTTGAAGATCTTAAATTTTTGAAATGCTTCATCTTTATGTTTCAGTAAACTAATCCAATATATTCTGGAGAAGTCATCAATAAATATAATATAGTATTGTTCTCCACGAGGTGACATTATCCTTACAGGACCACATAGATCATTATGTATAAGTTCAAGAGGCTTACTTGCTATTCCTTCTTTGGCATTTAATTGAACCCTTGTTTTCTTACCAAATTGACATAATTTTCATATGGTAATTTCAGGAAGAGTGATTTTGGGTAGATCACGAACAACTTTCAATCTGCTAGATTTGCTTATTTGAGAGAAGCTCAAATTTCCAAATATTTTGTGCCATAACCAATTTTTTGTAAATGTTTTCATTGATGGAAAAGGTGATGGCAAAGAAGTAGCACTTGAAATAGCAGTAGAGGCAAAAGAGAAGACAGGAAGAGGGGCCCAGGGTTTTGGTGAATGGTGTAGTAATATTTACAGGAGAATAGAGAGATCTCAGTTTGGAGCATGAGAAGAACAGAGTGAAAGGTTATTTGCACTACAGCAACAGATATAAGGCTTGTAGAGATAGAGTGAGAGTTTATTTGCACTGTAGCAGTAGATATAAGGTTATTAGGGACAGAGTATAGTTGAGAGAGGGCTAGATTCCTCTTTCCAGAGTTATTATATTGAGGAGGAATTTGAGTTATTACCCTCTGAGTGGAATGGATTAATCTCTGTGAAATGCAGAGAAGGGTTACTTCAGTTAGACGTAGATAAAACTCAGTTTGGATGCGCAAAAAATGGGAAATACAGTACTAATGTTGTAATAGATTCGAGCTGTTTAAAGGCACAGCAGAACTAGAAATCAGTGGAACAGTGGTGAAGCCACATTTTTAACAAAGATAAACAAGTAAAAGAGGCGGAATTAAATTAAAATAAATTTACACTGTGATGGCGCCAAGTGACACTGAAACCCTAAATAAAGTGATGGTGAGAGGCGGAAGTTATAAAGAAATGCATCTGAGTGGTAAATCAAAGGAAGTAACCTTACCGAAGATGTGGAACCATGCAGAAAGGGCGGAACGGAAAAGCAAAAGAACAGTGGGGTTCTATAATATATATGGTCAAAAGAATTGATAAATATATGATCTAAGTCATAATGCAAGGTTAATACACAAACTGTGTAGTTAAACAAATAATGGAGAACAAATATACATTGAAGTGGATTTATAAGAAATGGAACCTCGAGCGAAGTATATATACAACGAAGGCGCGAAGAATTAGAAGTGGAACCACGAACATAACGGAACCTAGAGTAAAGAGTAAGGGTAGTTTTGGGAAAGAAAATCGGCAGTATCGCGCAGTGACTAAGGCAGTAAGTGGATTTCACATTTTGAACGCAATCTATGTCGTTGACGGACACGTGGAGAAGGTTGGTATAGTAATATCGCCCCCATCGCGTTTTTTCTTGGCATTAACCCTCGTGCAATAAATTAACGCGATATTTGTTTGCATGCATTGGATCATCCAAACCAATGCAACGAGGCGTCAACCGTTGGATATGAGCAGGAGTTAACCACCGGGACCCACTTACATCGCGCATTTTCTGGGATTTAAAACTCGCGCCATTTAATTACGCGATTGCCGTCGGATGTGCACCCAAGGGATGGTTGGAGTGCGAGAGCAAGTGGATCATTGGATCCAAGCGGAGTTGCATACATGATAAGCAAGGTACTTTAAGTAGCTGTGGGGCCAACATTTCAATTTAATATATGTTTTTGATATTCAAGAGTGAGTGCGGTGATAACTTGTTTATTATAAAGGCTTCATGACATAATATGGTATTATGGTTAATGACAAAGCCACGAGCACATAGGAGAATGGTAAGCTATGACCATTGTTACATTGAGTTGTGACAAATATTAATGGTTTTAACACTTGACTCGGGGAATATGCATACATGGTGATATATATATTTATATATTGTGATAAAGTTTAAACCTATATGAAACGAGGTGCGTGCTGGGTGTATGTTAAAGTTAATACATGGGTCATCACATTTGGTTGGGAAACATATATATATGTTGGTATTAATACATGTCGAGGTATATATATATATATATATATAGAATGTTTATAACGATTGATTGGTGAATATATATGTATGTTGGGTTGGTGTATAAAAGGCGAACATTGATTCGAAAAGAAGTTCAAGCTGAAGTATGAAATGTCAAGGGGTATGATATGCCAGGACTTATAAAAACAAGAGCCGAATATTAAAGTCAAGAGTTAATATATATATTGGTTGCCGAACCTTGTATGGGGCGAAAATGCATGCTGGACATTATTATAATTATATGAAAGAGATTAAAAGGTTTTTTTTATAACACCGAGAGTTGCTTGAGTTATATTAAAAGACAGTTGTATATACAGCAGTTACTCAACTGCAATGAATAGGAAAAAATACGGAAACGAAAGAGACAGAGAGTGTTGTATTAAAAAAGAGAGAGAGAGAGAAAAGGAAAATACAGTGAGCCGAGTTGTTGAATGGGTTGATTTGAAATCCATATTGTAACTAAATGTAAAGGTTTTAACTGATTTTACATTGTTTGTGATGTATTGGAAAGTCTCCTGAGAAAAACAAAAATCCCACTGTAAAATTGAAATTAATACATGTTTCTAAATAAGCTGGTAAAAGAAATAAGAAGGCAGAAGACAAAGAGGCATGGTTGTTCATTTAAAGTTCCCTAAGGAATGCTAACAGTAATAAGGAAATTTCTATAAATAATATCATATTGACATGCATAGAGAGGTTAGAGAATGCAAAAATGATGCAGTGAGGCAGAGAAGAAGGAGGAGATGATACAAAAGAAGAGAATGCAGAAATGATGGAGTGAGGCAGAGAAGAAGGAGGAGCTGATAGAAAAGCAGAGAATGCAGAAATGAAGCAGCGAGGTAGAGAAGAAAGAGGAGCAGATAGAGAATCTGAGAATATGCAGAGATGATGCAGAGCAGATATGAGAACTGATAAATAGCAGAGAAGATGGTACAAGAACAGAGCTGATATCCAAGGTAAATCAGCAAGTGTTTTCTTTTGAAAGAGTAAGGAAGTTGGTGCTTCCACATCAAGTTGTAGCTTGATAAAATGTTATTTGTAGCTGAATGAGTTAGGAGCCTCCTGTGGGTTGGAGCCTGTTAGAGTCGGTCTTTACATCCCTCCATCAGAGATCATTTCTCTTATTGCATTTCATTTTTATGGGTCTCATTCAGCTCATTCATCTGCATTCCATTAGGAGCATGCCATCATCTGATGGAAGGGCTTTGTCACTCATTCTCCCTCATGTTTGTACCTGCTGGTTGTTCAAAATTTATCAAAATTCATCAAAGTTGATTTCAATCATTTACAGTCATAGATGGTATTTTGGTCAAACAAGAGTCATTTCAGTTTTTAGGTCTAGGGTTTGGTCTTCACAATGTCAAGTAATGCCAGCAGGGCATGGGGAGGTTCTAAATAATTTTTCATTTCAAGATTTTCATCATCAATAATGCTCAAGGATGATTCTTCTTTGAAACTCTGTTTTGAAGAAGAAATCGTCAAATTTATTATTTGTAATAAATATGTATATTTTAAAATTTTTCAGTTGTTATATTTTTCAAGGTGTAGCCCTGGTCATCCTTTGCCGAAATCCAATGCCACCACCCTGCAAAAAATCAACAAAGGAGCCATCCTTTCAGCCAAAAATCAAAGAGGAAACTTGAAAAACAGAGTTGTATTAAAATGTGAAAAGTGCCAATTTCAAAACATTAAAAAGGTGGGTTTTTGAGAAACAAAAATCAAATCCATCACTATAAGATATTTTCATTGTTTGAAATATCCATTGGTATGCCAAGAGATCGATTGAAGTCAACTTAAGTTGTGAAAGAGCAAAACTGTGATTTTGAAGGCTGACTGTGTGTTTGGAGTGTGTGCGGCGCATTGGAGGAAGGCGCGGCGCACATAGCCACTTTTCATTAAGTTAAATTGCATTGTCGCGACGCATCCAGGAGGTGCGGCGCACTGGGTTTGTGCGCGGCGCACAGAGCCTCCAAGCCCAAATTTCATCACTGCTTCCCAATTTTTTTAAACTACTCAAATCTTTTGATCCAAGTAAGTTATGCGTCCATGCCATTTGATTTTAACTCGTGTTGGGTGTTATTTGGAAGGAGAAATTTAAGAGTTTGATTGGTGAAATGATAAACCCTATAATTTGATTTGAAACTACTTCAAGGGTTTGAAATGGATGTTTTAAAAGAGTTTTTTTGGTGCCAAGTTTCCATTTCCCAGTTGTGATTCCTTTCCCCTTCATAATCCTATCATTATGGTCAATCCTTGATTCCCTTACATTCCCATATTACTTATCCCTACAATCCTATTATCCCTAAACCCTACCACCTCCCCATATCACTTATAAAATCCCTAAATCCCGAAATCCCCCAAGCATTAAATTTACTTGGCAAATCCCCAATTTTCCCATTGTTCATATTTCCTCATAGTCCCTCATTTCCTATTTAGCACATTTGGCATTGAAAACAAAGACTCTAAGTCCAATTTCTCATTTTCAACACACCAAACATACACCTTGATTTCAGCACCATGACAGAGACAGATTCATCATATGAGCAAGACAGTGAATTAACCACAGAGCTAAATGTACCGAGAAGGCCTCATAAAAGTGGCAAGCACGTTAGAGAAGAGCCCACGTCCTTGACTCAATTGCAGGCCTGCTCGCTTGCAATGGCATGCTTTCAGCAGCAGTCATGCTTTCAGTATTGTGAGATGATTGCTCAGATTTAGCATCATTAGGAGTTGGTTCGCTTATTTGTCCTACATTTGCATGATGGTCATGTAAACCTTGCTGGAGTGAACTTCACCTTGACACCAGAAACCATTTCTCAGGAAACCGGGATATCGAATATAGGTGAAGAGTGGAACAAGAGACAACAGTTGGATAGAGCATATTATGAACCTTACATTAGGCCTGGCTATTTGAGGCAGCTCAGCAGGGTATTCCCATTTTGGTTTCTGAAGGAGTCATATGCACCATTGATGAGACTCATCATCAGATACTTCAGCTGTGAGGGTCGGTTCTCACGCCTTTATGCATACCACATTAGACTTTTGATGCATTTCATGAGAGTTAGACTGATGAGTATTCCATATTTCATGTGTCGAAACATAGAGCGGATGACTACTCTTGTGCAGAAGAAGACTCCAGAGCAGCAACATAACAACATTTATCATTATGCGCTCATCAAGATCATTGTAGTACATCAGCTTGGATTGCAGGGCATTGCATGGGAGGAGTTCATTTCCCGTGACTTCTTTACAGCCCCTCAGCCTCCTCCAGAGATTGTTCATGATGCAGGAGAGCCTTCACATCAGTTTGAGGTTCCCGAGATAGAGCCTATCAGTGCTCCAGTGTGTGTTACCTATCAGAGAGGCCCCATAGCCTTATTTGCAGCAGCACGACGAGTACTATATCCACCAGGGGTGGAAGGGGTCTCGTTACCTTCATCAGCAACGCGAGTACTATCTCCACTTGGGGTGGAAGGGGTCTCGCCTTCTACATTAGCATAGGTACAGGACAAAGGAAAGAGGCCTATACAGGATGAGGGCCCTTCAGGAGGCCAAGACACTGATTTTACACTCATTGATGTTGATTTGAGCTCTCCTAGCTCAAAGATGAGAGAGACCATCCAGGAACAGAAATTTGAGATCAACACATTGACCGTGAATTTGCAGAGAGCTTTGTGGATTATAAATTACTTGGAGCAGCATAATAAACAACTGGAGGATCAACAGACACTCACGGAGTTGCAGAGAATCCGTGAAGATCGGGAACTGGCCCGAAAGAGACCAGGTGACATGACACCTTTTGAGTGGCAGATTTGGCTTGAGAGAGTCAACATCCATCTTGAGAAGTTTTTGGCGAAGGCCAATAGGGAAAAAGACATGCTCAGGCACATGAAGAACCACTATTGGGCCCGCACACATGTTTGCAAAGCTAGGATGAAGATCCTGAAGGCGAGGCTGAGGAGAGCACTGAAACGTCGGAAAAGGCCTGATCCACTCTGAATCTTGGTCGAAGCTTCTTTGGATTGGCATGGAAAATGATGGGGTGCCTTCACTCCAAATTTCAGCAAATTTGGAGTAAATTTTGTCATTTTTTAAATTTTGGTCGCAAAACAGATTTTTCCACCCGACACGTCGCGCCACTTAGCGCGTGCTTATGATTGGGACATATTCTGGAGGAAAACTTGATATTTTTTAGTCTGTTATGATCAATTATGCATGCTCAAGAATGGATGAGATATTTCATCAAGTTATGGGTGGTTTAAAAGGTCAAAAACACTCCAAAAATGGCCTTTCTGCCACTTTTTGCCCCAGCAGGAACCAGTCTTGGGAGATTGCAGTTTTTGAGGGGAAAACGACATCCAAATCCAAAAATGCCACTTGGGTTGGATAGTAGACAGACATGGCTTTCCAACGAGCTATCATGAGCTCAATGTGGACTTCGCTAAGTGCCTCAAAAACAGGCTCAAAGTGGCGCGACACATTGAGTTTTCTGGCGCGGCGCATAGAGAAATTTGGCCTCATTTTCACTCTTTAGCTCAGAAATTCGCCCAGTTTGACTAGTTTCACTTTTTGATGTAACTATTGATCTATCTTGATGTAACTTGATGAATATGATGTAATTTTGGCTCATATTTACTTGTTCTAGAGGATTCATTCACTAAAAAGTGAAAATTAAATGAATGAATCAGTTTCCTCCCATATAGAGGCAAGTTGTTTGATTGCCTAGATTTCAGTTCCTTGTTTAGAATTGGTTGAAACAGATCCTAGAAGGATGAGATCGACCCCTATAGGCATGGGAAGGGGTTAGGATGGTCTATATCATGTATTTTCTGAGACATTTTCAAGGTTGGATACTTGGGAATTGTTGGCACTTCATTGTACATCACTTCTGCATTTTTGGCAAAGGAAAGACCAGGGTTTTGCAGCACTTTTTGGGATCCTTGTGGCTCTGAGTTTTGATGGTGTTTCTTCTCTATGTATTTGTAAGTTCACTGATGTATATGTGTACCATTTATCCTTCTTTTTTCTTCTTAAATTAAACAAATCAGTGTTAAAGGTGGAATTCAATAGCTTGCTTTGCTCTGCCTTTAGTTTTGTTTGATTTTACATATTTTCATTTGTTTGAAGAGGATCCTTGGGATCTCTTTCCCTCTTCAACTCCTCAGCAGTCTAAACCATCCATCCATTCATTTCAAAGCATCAAGACCATTTCTTTCCCTACCCCAATCAGAACTCTGCGAAAACTGAGCCTTATCCCCGCACCCAAAACTGCCTTTCCCTTTTTTTCAACAAAAACCCCCAAAATCAAATAAAATCATTACACTTATATACCTAGCCTAAAATTAGTTTTTATTTCAGCCATCTCAAGCCCTATTGATACATTTTTACTGAGATTGACCTAGAGAGAGCCCTCTCCTGTTCTGGTAGGGCTAGCTACCAGACTGAGCGTGGTTTGATGTTACCATGAACTCTGCCTTCCTTCAGCCTGAGGTGGATATATGCTATAACATAGTGGCACCAATACTGGGGAATCAAAATGGTTTTCTTGTTGGTGTTATATGTTTCATAAGCTACAGACGGAGTCTGAAGTTAGCCAGGTAGCCTTCGAAATGCTATTTCTTTGCATTAGTGGAAGTAGATGAATGCTGCTTCAGTCCATCTCCGATCTAGCTTGTGAGCGTGATGCTTCACTTGTGAATTACCCCAGTATATCAGATTTTTATAGACTTTTGGGTGATTGAGTCTAGAATTTGAATAGGCTGAAAGAGTTTGTTTTGTCCCTTTGATTTTGATCATAATTCCACACTGGATTCTAGAAGATATACTAGAGCTAATCTCGATCCTGATCTGCCTCCAGTGTACGAGAATCCCAATCTGATCTCAAGAATCCATCGAAGAGAAAGTCCCATGATTCCTCTTTTTAAATCTCATTCATGTTCTGTTATTTTTTAATATATTGAAGATCTCGATTTTGATGAGCAGTTCGAGTTGTCTTTGTTTGAAACCAAGTCTGAAAGTGATCTTGATTCCACTGTCATAGATCCTGAGTTTATCAAATACCTTGAGATTGAAAAAGCTAACAAATCCATTGACAGCTATATTTTGAATATTCAGAACTCTATTGTGGCAACGAATATCCCTGAATTCATAGAGTCCGCTTTTGAAACTCTTGGACCATCAACAGTTGCATCTGGTTCACAAATTCCTGTTGAGCCTCCCTTTATTCCTACCATTTCTGTGCAACCTAATATCCTTGATCAGCATTCTATCATAATTCCACCTCCATCCCCACCTCATACATCTGCTACTCCTACTCCACCTATATCCCCGAGACCGATTTTGAATCCACCAAGAGCGATGGCTGCCAGATTTGCACCTCTCGTGTTACCACAAAACCTTGATGCTATGTCTGCAGACTACCAAAGTAAGATCCCATTGTTTGATGGCACTCCTCAAAGTGTGCCTGCTTAGCAGCATATAGACAAAATGGGAGATTTCTTCGATCTCCATGAAATTGATGCAGAAAATGTAACCATGAGATTATTTGTGCAAACTTCCAGTGGTGAGGTAAGAAAATGGTTCCGAGCATTGACACCTAGAAGTATTCCTACATTGGCAGAGCTTCATAGACAATTTTTAGATCGGTGGGAAATAAAGAAATATCCACTCCAGATCACTTCTGAATATACCAATATCAAGCGCAATGCTGGTGAGTCTGTCCAAGACTATTGTATCAAATTTAATGCGGTTTATAATGCAATTCCTGATGATTTAAGGCCATCTACGAAGTCAGATTTGCTTAAGTTCCCAGATGGTTTTTATCTGGAGATGAATTATTCATTACGAGACATAGATCTGCCCACTTTGGAGGACATGCAGAAAATTCTCGTGAGTGTTGAGGCCAATTTGAATGATAAGAGAGCTAGATTGAGAGCCGAGAAGAAAGTCTCAATAAAGGAAGAAGCTTCTACATCAGATCAATTCCTCTGCAAGGTGGAAAAAATGTTTGAAAGGTTCACACTTGATAAGCCCGAACCATAGATTCGAAATCCCAATTTTCGTGCTCAGCAGCAGCCACAATTCTGGATTAAACAACGAGAGCAGCGAGCACAAGAACTAGCAGTCCAGCAGCAAGTAAAGACACCTCTTCAGCAGAATTTTGTTGGTCAGGATTCAGATGATGAAGATGATGTAGTAGGGGAGGAAAATCACTTCTTTATTCCTGATGATTTTCCCATTTATATCACCGAAGATGAGGAGTATGCAGAAAGTTTAGCGGTACAAAGAGATGAGGATTTTATCTTGGCCAATGATGCAGCTCTTGAAGAAGAGTCAGATGAGTATCAGAGAGGTTATATGAATGCTTTGTCCACCCAGTAGAAGAAATATTCTCTTAGAAACAGATATGTGTCTGTCAATCCAATCCAAAAGAGAAAGGAAGTTTCAACACCTAAAAACGATTCACCTGTTGCACAAAAGAAAGCAAAAGAGATAGTTGATCCCGCTGCCACCAAGTCATCATCAGCAGAAAAATCAAATCAGCCAATTACATCGAGGGAGAAGGTTGAGAAGAAAGATGTTCCAGCCAAAGAGATTGAGAAGACTTCAGCCTTTAGTTTGGAGAATGAGATTTCAAAATTAAAGGTATCCATTCCCTTGAACGAACTAATGAGGAACAACAGTTATAAAGGTCAAGTCTCCAAATTTTTGAATTTCGATCCCATGTTTGATATGGTGAATATTGAAGATGATCAACCAGAACTGATATTTGGACCAGCTTTAGATGGTGAGTCTCCGGACAGCGAAGTGCCTCCTTTTTATATCAGTCTTCGATTGCATGAGTTTGTATTGCATAATGCCATGTTCGATTCTGGTGCTTCCCATAATCTTATGCCGAAAGAAATCATGGAAAAGTTGGGTTTAGACATTACCAGGAAGTACCATGATCTTTATTCATTTGATTCTAGCAGAGTGAGATGTATTGGGCTCATTAAAGACTTGGTTGTTAGTTTGGATCAGATTCCTACAAAGAATGTTTTGATGGACGTTGTTGTAGCAGACATTCCTCCGAGATTTGGTATGTTGCTTTCCAGATCTTGGGGAGAAAAATTGAAAGGGACATTACAATTAGATTTCTCCTACGCGACGATTCCCGTGTTTGGTCAAATGAGAAAGTTGTACCGGGAACAAAAAATGAAGTATATGATTACAACTAAGGAGAAACCGGTTAATCATCCGATTAATTATGTACATACAGATCTAGAGTCTTTTGTTTTGTTTGCCGATAGTTTCAATGATGTAGATAGTCAGTTAGTTCAAGCAGAAGATATTCCAAAGATTACCGAGAATTTCAGAGAAGTTTTGTAGAAAGAAAGGCAAAAACCGGAAAGCACAGTTGAGCAATCAGCTAAAGATAGTGGACAGCAAGCAGAAAAAACAGAGCTAGCACAATTTCAGCACTTAGAGGATGATGAAGAGGGTCTATGGACCATGGATTTCGATGGTGAAGTGGGAAATGATGGTACTGGGATTGGTATTTGGGTACGCAGTCCTTTTTCCGCTCCAAACAAGGTACCGAGCAATGTACGGGTATGTTCTTACAAATTAGCATTCGATTGTTCGAACAATGAGGCTGAGTACGAAGCTCTGATTGCTGGCCTAAAAATTCTTAGAAAGCTGAATGCTAAGAGAATTGCAGTCTATGGCGACTCCGAATTGGTGATTAAGCAAGTGAAGGGTGAATACCAAACGAAGCATCCCCGAATGCGGGCTTACCAAAATGTTGTTCTTGATATTTTGAAGTTGTTTTCAGATTATACCTTGACTTGTATTCCTCGCATTCAAAATGGAATTGCAGATGCACTTGCTAAGGCAGAAAGTAATTTGAAGATCCCAATGAATTCAAGTAATAAGTTCAAAATCCATGTGAAGCACCGTCCTACCATCCCAGATAATCAAAGATGTTGGCAAGTTTTCCAAGATGATGATGAGATTAATGATTTTCTGCAAAACAAAGGTAAGTTCAAAGATACCTCAATTGATGTAGAATATGATGATGGTGAAGCTGATGTACAATTCAATCAAATGGAAGTGTTACAGCTGAAAGATAATGTTATTCCTAAAGGCTTGATACCTTTAGAAGAGCTCTTTGATTAGGATGATGTTGCTAAAAAACCAACCTTACGGCCAACTGAAAAGGGAGTTGAAGATGTAAACATTGGAACAGTTGAAAATCCAAAGATGGTGAAGTTATCCAAATCATTGCCACCGGAGGTAAAAGCAAAATATGTGAGTTTGTTGTCTTATTTTGCTGATGCTTTTGCTTGGGACTATTCAGACTTAAAGACGTATGATACGAATATAATTCAGCACACAATTCCAATCAAGCCTAATCAGAAGCCTTTCAGAAAGAATCTAAGAAGAATCAACCCGAAGTTGCTTCCATCAATTGAGAAGGAGGTAAACAGGTTGTACAAAGCGGGAATCATTGTTCCCATCAGATTTTTTGATTGGATTTCCAACTTGGTGCCCATTAGCAAAAAGACAGGTGAGATCCGTTTGTGTATTGATTTCAAAAATTTGAACAAGGTGTCATTGAAGGACAATTATCCATTGCCTAAAATGGATCATATACTTCAGCGAGTAGTTGGAGCTTCCCGTATGTCACTACTCGATGGTTATTCTGGATATAACCAAATTCTGGTCCATGAGGATGACCGAGACAAAACAGCGTTCACCATTCCATGGGGAACATTCCACTATGCCAAGATGCCTTTCGGTTTAAAGAATGCTGGTGCGACATTTCAGCGGGCGATGGACATGGCTTTTGCGAATGAGAAGGATGTTTTTCTTGTTATATACCTTGATGATTTGACGATCTTTTCCAATTCAGATGAAGAGCATATGTATCACTTGAAAGTTGTCTGTCAAAAGTGCAAAAAATATGGTGTGTCGCTTAATCCAAAGAAGAGCTTGTTTGCCATGGATGAGGGAAAATTACTTCGTCACATTATTTCAAAAGATGGAATTCGTATTGATCCAGCACGTGTAGAAGCAATTCAGAAAATTTACCCTCCGAGGAACAAGAAGGAGATTCAGTCTTTTAATGGTAAGATGAACTTTTTACGCCGTTTTGTGCCTAACCTTGCTGAACATCTAAGAGAGATTACAAATATGCTTAAGAAGGACAGCCAAGTGAAGTGGACTGAAGAGGCGGTAAAGTCCTTTAATTTGGTGAAGTTGGCACTATCCTCGGCTCCGGTGTTAATCAGCCCGGATTACACCCAAGATTTTATTTTGTTTTCATTTGCTTTGGAGCATACCATGGCAGTTGTGCTAATGCAGAAAAGAGATGAGCATGAGAAGCCAATAGATTTTTTCAGTCGGACTATAAGAGATGCAGCCTTGAAATATAACATCATTGAGAAGCAAGCTCTGGCACTGGTAAAAGCATTAAAAGATTTCTGGGTATACATTCTGCATTCTCATATTTTGGCTTATGTTTCTAACGCTGCTGTGAAAGATGTTTTAGTACAAACTGATCTAGAAGGAAGACGAGGTAAGTGGATTGCAGCTTTGCTGGAGTATGACGTGGAGATAAAGCCCACGAAGCTTATTAAGGGACAGGGGCTGGCGAAGCTTATGGCTGAATCGAATTTGCATGCTTTAGACATAAATCTGATCGCTGCTATGTCTGATGAGAATGAGGAAAATGCGCCACTTCAGGGATCGGAAATTTTTGTTGCTTCTCCGTGGTATTCAGATATTGTGTATGTTCTTCAAAATTTGTCACCACCACCTGGCATGACAAGAAAAAAAGGTAGAACTCTGAAATTAAAGGCTGCAAAATATTGTATTTTGAATTCTGCACTTTATTGGAAAGATCCTGGTGGTGTTTTGTTGAATTTTTTGGTGGAAGAAGAAGCAAAGCGGGTTATGGAGGATTTCCATAAAGGAGATTGTGGCGGTCACTTGTTTTGGAAAACAACAGCCAATAAGATTTTGAGAGCGGGATACTATTGGCCGACATTGTTTGCTGATGTGTATAAGATTGTCAAAAGCTGCCATGAGTGTCAGATTTTTGAAGGAAGGCAGAAATTGCAGCCATTGCCACTTAAGGCTATTGAGGTAAGCGCCCCTTTTCAGTAGTGGGGTTTGGATTTCATTGGGGATATCCATCCTCCTTCTTCAGCTCAGCATAGATGGATCCTCACGGCGACAGATTATTTCACGAAATGGATTGAAGCAGTTCCCACCAGACAAGCTACGGATGCGGTAATCATTTCTTTCCTTGAGAATAACATTTTGTCTCGTTTTGGTTTCCTGAATAATATAATTACTGATAATGCAACAACTTTCAAATCAAGAAAAATGATTGAGTTTTTTGAAAATTATCACATCATTTTGGGACATTCAACCGCTTATCATCCGCAAGGAAATGGATTGGCGGAGTCTTCCAACAAATCTTTGGTCAACATCATTAAGAAATTGCTGGAAATCAATAAGAAAGGCTGGCACAAGAGGTTAGTAAATGCACTTTGGGCTGATCGGGTAATTCAGAAGAAATCCATTGGTATGTCCCCCTTTGAGTTGTTATATGGAGTAGACATAGTGTTTCCTACCTCTCTTTCTATTCTGGTGGTCAAAATTTTGCAAGAAGCGGGAAGTGAAGAAGATCACATGCAGAGAATACTAAATCAGATGATTCATTTGCAGCAAACGAGAGAAGAAGTTTTCCAAAACACATTCAAGTTGCAGGAGAGAATCAAGAAAATCTATGACAGGAAAGCAAAGGCGGACAAGTTCCAATTGGAAGAAGTAGTGCTGAAGTGGGATGCTAGAAATGAGGACAAAGGTAAGCACGGTAAGTTTGAAAATATCTGGAAAGGTCCCTTTAATATTGTTGCATATCGTGGTTAGAATGCCTTTCTTCTGAATGAGATGAACGGGGAAGATTGTCCAGGAGGGCCGGTCAATGGTCGGCTGCTCAAGCGGTACCATTTCTGAGATGTTTTCTGCTGATTACATTGCCATTTTACATACCGTTTTATTTCAGTTTCATCGCAAGTATGTGCTGTGATCTTTTCTTCAGTCTGGGGCTCAAAGTGAAGGCTATAATTCTGAAGAAGGATTTCATTTTTGGGTTTGAGTTTGTCAAGTCAATTTTTAGTCATTTCAGTTTTAAAATTGAGTTAGTTTGAATCAAGTTTCAGTCAATAAATTGAGTCAAGAGTTTTGTCAAAATAATGGACTCCATAGCCCAATGGACGAAGGCACTGCCTACTCTCCCAGAGATCTACCGTTCTTGGCACCTCCCAGGAGCTACCATCCCCATTGGAGCCAATGTTAGAGTCGGCCTTTACATCCCTCCGTTAGAGATCATTTCTCTTATTTCATTTCATTTTTAGGGGTCTCATTCAGCTCATTCATCTGCATTCCGTTAGGAGCATGCCATAATTTGACGGAAGGGCTTTGTCACTCATTCTCCCTCATGTTTGTACCTGCTGGTTGGTCAAAATTTATCAAAATTCATCAAAGTTGATTTCAGTCATTTACAGTCATAGATGGTATTTTGGTCAAACAAGAGTCATTTCAGTTTTTAGGTCTAGGTTTTGGTCTTCAGAATGTCAATTAATGCCAGCAGGCCATGGGGAGGTTCTAAATAAGTTTTCATTTCAAGATTTTCATCATCAATAATGCTCAAGGATGATTCTTCTTCGAAACTCTGTTTTGAAGAAGAAATCGTCAAATTTATTATTTGTAATAAATATGTATATTTTCAAAATTTTTAGTTGTTATATTTTTCAAGGCGCAGCCCCGGTCATCCTTTTCCGAAATCCAATGCCACCACCTTGCAAAAAATCAACAAAGGAGCCATCCTTTCAGCCAAAAATCAAAGAGGAAACTTGAAAAACAGAGTTGTATTAAAATGTGAAAAGTGCCAATTTCAAAACATTACAAAGGTGGGTTTTTGAGAAACAAAAATCAAATCCATCACTATAAGATATTTTCGTTGTTTGAAATATCCATTGGTATGCCAAGAGATCGATTGAAGTCGACTTAAGTTGTGAAAGAGCGAAACTGTGATTTTGAAGGCCGACTGTGTGTTTGGAGTGTGCACAACGCATTGGAGGAAGGCGCGACGCACATAGCCACTTTTCACTGTGTTAAATTGCACTGTCGCACCGCATCAAGGAGGCGCGGCGCACTGGGTTTGTGCGTGGCGCACAGAGCCTCCAAGCCCAAATTTCATCATTGCTTCCCAATTTTTTTAAACGACTCAACTCTTTTGATCCAAGTAAGTTGTGCGTCCTTTCCATTTGATTTTAACTCGTGTTGGGTGTTATTTGGAAGGAGAAATTTAAGAGTTTTATTGGTGAAATGATAAACCCTATAATTTGATTTGAAACTGCTTCAAGGGTTTGAAATGGATGTTTTGAAAGTGTGTTTTTGGTGCCAAGTTTCCATTTCCCAATTGTGATTCCTTTCCCCTTCATAATCCTACCATTATGGTCAATCCTTGATTCCCTTACATTCCCATATTACTTATCCCTACAATCCTATTATCCCTAAACCCTACCATGATAGAGATAATAGGATTGTAGGGATAATAGGATTGTAGGGTTTAGGGATAATAGGATAATAGGATTGTATTATCCCTAAACCCTACAATCCTATTATTCCTTACACCTTCCTTTCAACACCATGGCAGAGATAGATTCATAATATGAGAAAGAATATGAGCAAGACAGTGACTCAACCACAGAGCTAAATGTACCAAGAAGGCCTCATAAAAGTGGCAAGCATGTCAGAGAAGAGCCCACGTCCTTGAATCAATTGCAGGTCTGCCTGCTTGCAATGGCATACTTTCAGCAGCAGTCATGCTTTCAGTATTGTGAGATGATTACTCAGATTCAGCATCATCAGGAGTTGGTTCGCTTATTTGTCCTACATTTTCGTGATGGTCATGTAAACCTTGTTGGAGTGAACTTCACCTTGACACCAGAAACCATTTCTCAGGCAACCGGGATACCGAATATAGGTGAAGAGTGGAACAAGAGACAGCAGCTGGATAGAGCATATTATGAACCTTACATCAGGCCTGGCTATTTGACGCAGCTCAACAGGGTATTCCCATTTCGTTTTCTGAAGGAGTCATATGCGCCATTGATGAGACTCATCATCAGATACTTCAGCTGTGAGGGCCACTTCTCACGCCTTTATGCATACCACATTAGACTTTTGATGCATTTCATGAGAGTTAGACTGATGAGTATTCCATATTTAATTTGTTGAAACATAGATCAGATGACTACTCTTGTGCAGAAGAAGACTCCAGAGCAGTAGCATAACAACATTTATCATTATGCGCTCATCAAGATCATTGTAGTACATCAGCTTGGATTGCAGGGCATTGCATGGGAGGAGTTCATTTCCCGTGACTTCTTTACAGCCCCTCAGCCTCCTCCAGAGATTGTTTATGATGCAGGAGAGCCTTCACATCAGTTTGAGGTTCCCGAGATAGAGCCTATTAGTGCTCCAGTGTGTGTTACCTATCAGAGAGGCCCCAGAGTCTTATTTGCAGTAGCATGACGAGTATTATCTCCACCAGGGGTGGAAGGGGTCTCGTTACCTTCATCAGCAGCGCGAGTACTATCTCCACTTGGGGTGGAAGGGGTCTCGCCTTCTACATCAGCATAGGTACAGGACAGAGGCAAGAGGCCTATACAGGATGAGGGCCCTTCAGGAGGCCAAGACACTGATTTTACACTCATTGATGTTGATTTGAGCTCTCCTAGCTCAAAGATGAGAGAGACCATCCAGGAATAGAAAGCTGAGATCAACACATTGACCATGAGGTTTCAGAGAGCTTAGTGGATTATAAATTACTTGGAGCAGCGAAATAAACAACTGGAGGATCAGCAGACACTCACGGAGTTGCAGAGAATCCGTGAAGATCGGGAATTGGCCCGAAAGAGAACAGGTGACATGACACCTTTTGAGCGGCAGATTTGGCTTAAGAGAGTCAACATCCATCTTGAGAAGCTGTAGGCGAAGGCCAATAGGGACAAAGACATTCTCAGGCACATGAAGAACCACTATTGGGCCCACACACATGTTTTCAAAGCTAGGATGAAGATCCTGAAGGCGAGGTTGAGGAGAGCACTGAAACGTCGGAAAACGCCTGATCCACTCCGAATCTTGGCAGAAGCTTCTTTGGATGAGCATGGCACATGATGGGGGACCTTCACTCCAAATTTTAGCAAATTTGGAGTAAATTTTGTCATTTTTGAAATTTTGGTCGCAAAACAGATTTTTCCGCCCGACGCGTCACGCCACTTGGCGCGCGCTTATGATTGGGACATCTTCTGGAGGAAAACTTGATATTTTTGAGTCTTTTATGATAAATTATGCATGCTCAGGAATGGCTGAGAGATTTCATCAAGTTATGGGTGGTTTAAAAGGTCAAAAACACTCCAAAAATGGCCTTTCTGCCACTTTTTGCACCAGCAGGAACCAGTCTTGGGAGATTGCAGTTTTGGAGGGGAAAATGACATCCAAATCGAAAAATTCCACTTCGGTTGGATTGTAGACAGACAAGGATTTCCAACAAGCTATCATGAGCTCAATTTGGGCTTCGGTAAGTGCCTCAAAAATAGGCTCAAAGTGGCGCGACGCATTGATTTTTCTGGTGCGGCGCATAGAGAAATTTGGCCTCATTTTCACTCTTCAGCTCAGAAATTCGCCTAGTTTGACTAGTTTCAATTTTTGATGTAAATATTGATCTATATTGATGTAACTTGATGACTATGATGTAATTTTGGCTCATATTTACTTGTTCTAGAGGATTCATTCACTAAAAAGTGAAAATTAAATGTATGAATCAGTTTCCTCCCATATAGAGGCAAGTTGTTTGATTGCCTAGATTTCAATTCCTTGTTTAGAATTGGTTGAAACAGATCCTAGAAGGATGAGATCGACCCCTAGAGGCATGGGAAGGGGTTAGGATGGTCTATATCATGTATTTTCTGAGACATTTTCAGGGTTGGATACTTGGGAATTTTTGGCACTTCATTGTACATCACTTCTGCATTTTTGGCAAAGGAAAGACCAGGGTTTTGCAGCACTTTTTGGGATCCTTGTGGCTCTAAGTTTTGATGGTGTTTCTTCTCTATGTATTTGTAAGTTCACTGATGTATATGTGTACCATTTCTCCTTCTCTATTCTTCTTAAATTAGACAAATCAGTGTTAAAGGTGGAATTCAATAGCTTGCTTTGCTCTGCCTTTAGTTTTGTTTGATTTTACATATTTTCATCTATTTGGAGAGGATCCTTGAGATCTCTTGCCCTCTTGAACTCCTCAGTAGTCTAAACCATCCATCCATTCATTTCAAAGCATCAATACCATTGCTTTCCCTGCCCCAATCAGAACTCTGTGAAAACTGAGCCTTATCCCCGCACCCAAAACTGCCTTTCCATTTTTTCAACAAAAACCCCCAAAATCAAATAAAATCATTACACTTATATACCTAGCCTAAAATTAGTTTTTATTTCAGTCATATCAAGCCATATTGATACATTTTTAGTGAGATTGACCCAGAGAGAGCCCTCTCTTGTTCTGGTAGGGCTAGCTACCAGACTGAGCGTGGTTTGATGTTACCCTAAACTCTGCCTTCCTTTAGCCTGAGGTGGATTTAGGCAGTAATAGAGCCTACAGAAAACCAGTGGTGAGAGGGAGTTTGAGCTTGCCTTTGCATCACAACAATAATAAGATGTGGTTTTCTCCCCTTATGGGTTTCCACTTATATCTGGTATCTCTGTGCATGAAGTTTATGTGTTGATATGATTTATCTCATCTGCTTAATACTTGCTGCTCTCATATTAAGTCTGTTGTTACATTATATTAATACTTGCTGCTCACATTCTAAGATTACTCACATATTAAGTTGAACATGAAATGAAGGTGTAAATTGTTTATAATGAAAAGATTTAAAAGTCCGTGAATGTGTTAAACTGATTCACCCCCCCTCTTAGTTTAACTAAGGGTTCAACAATTGGTATCAGAGCAGGTTCCTTTGGTGTAAGATTAATATCTTGAAGGAGATCTAGTTGAGTCTGTTAGTCATCAGTATTTTTTACTTGTTGGTGATGACTAGTTGTAACAGCCAAGTTTTCCAACAGCCGATCTAAAAATTTGTCAAATTTTCCAGCTGGGAAAACACCTATAAATTTTTTTTCTCTCCTACATGTCAGTCCACCCATGACAAGATGAAACCTCATTATCAAATCCTACCTAGCCTCAGCCATACTAGTCTACTCATCAGCTCTAAAAGAGACAATCCAAATCTATTCAAACAGTCTCCCCTAAGTTAGGAAGTGGAACTTTAAGACATTTCTCCCTTGGCAAACCATCCAAGAGCCAAAAAACCTACATCTTCTATAGACCAGTCATAACATACCTTCCTACTCTGCTAATAAAGTTCTTTACAGCCCTAGGTCCCGTCACTAATGCACCCTTAAGTCTCGGCAATACATAGACCATCAGTCAAGCTGATTTTAGGTGTTTTTACAGTGTTTGATGGATTTTTCAAGGACAGAAACATACCAGCATCTCTGAAGACAATTTTTGAGCTTCACATGAGAAGACAGTTGCTTCTCAAAGTGATCTTGAGCCTGGGATGCAGCTACAGGATAAATATTTTTCATCAAGCTCTTGCGACCTCATTCAAAGCCTGAAAGGACAGTAAAAGAAAAAGCAACACTAACAAGAGGCTGTTGAGATGACATGACTAAGAACCTCCTTCATTTATAAGCAGAGAGTTTGAAGACCAAAGAACCTCCTTCATCTATAAGCAGAGGGTTAAAAGCGCCTCCTTCATCTATAAAGCAGAGGGCGATGGACAAAGTTTGATTTTAAGAGTTGCAACTGACTGTAAGACAGATTTGTTTTTAATAAACAGTGAAACTGTGACTAGGGTTTTCTGAAGTAAAGTAATGATTGAAGGCAGAGGTAAAAGTAGTAGTGTTTTCGAAGTTTGTTTGCCTATCATCATGTGTAAGAGAAACCCTTCTCAAAAATGCTCATCAAACACTCTTCAGCAGATTAAGACAGAGGTTGAAAAAGCATCAGACATTTTGTTAAGTGAAGGGCCTCCTTCATTCATAAGTAGAGGGCCAGGGCAGTGACTGATTTCAAGGTTTGACTGATCAAAAGATGAGTGGTAAGAATAGTAAGAGATAGTTGAAACAGAGAAAAAATTTAAAAGGACCAAGAAGGAAAGTAGGGGTACCACTGCAATCCAAGGGGCTAAACTTGTCTCTTAACAGGGTTTCTTTCAGAAGACAATCTGCAGCTCAAAAAAAACAAAATTGAAGAGTGGTTGATGGGATGGGTCATTGCACAGGTCATGAAAAATGCCAATGATGAGGATTATGTTTCAAAGAGTACTGATCTTCCTACTCATTCGGGGATGTCCTTCAGATTACTCATCATAAGTTGACAAAGGAAAATCTGAGTTTAGTTCTTCCCAAGAAAGAGGTGGGAAAGCATGAGTAAATGCAACTGAAGTTGTGCACTCATAGTCATGAGAGAAGTTCAAACATCACTTACCAGCTAAGTCAACTTCACAACAGGACATAAATTCCTCCAGACCATCAAGGGTGAACAATTACAGTTTGGGTTTTCAAAGCAGTAAAGCCACCTCCACCAAAGTATCAAAGAGAAACTCATATAACACAAATGACAGTAGATGAGCGAATACCAAGCCAAGAACTGGAAAAAGGATGCTAAATTTGTAGTTGAGCTCCTTATCCAGTAGGAAAAATAAATTCCACTCAAAGGACACATCTATAGTCCTTCGTACAGCTCAGAACAAATTGTTTCCCATACAGTGCAAAATATTAAAGGGGGAGACCGTTTTCTCCCTATTAGAACAGTCAGAGTTTCAATTTCTCTGAAGGGTTATTCCTTTCCAAAAGAAGGTCTGGCTTATAAAAATAAGCATTGTCACTATGGTGTTTGTTTGAGAAAGAGATAGTCTTGGCTATGATTTCACAAAAGGCAGGGACTTCGTGTTTTGATTTTAAACAAAGGCCTTTTTGAACGTTTTCAACACCCTCATTAAATACACCAAGGGGTTTTACACTTTTTTCAAATACAGGAGCTAGGGACTGTTGCCCCCACTTGTTTGGCATTTCAAAACAGAGAACAATCCTTCCTTTGCTGGTAAACGGAGTCAAAGAAGAAGTTTCAAGAAATTTCACAATTTTTTCGGGGTTTTTCACCGCGCGGTGTGCCTGTAGGATTGTGCGGCACGTTCAGCGCAATTTTTACAAAGGGCTTGAACTACAGCGCGGCGCGCCTGTAGGCGCACGCGACGCACCTGTAGGTTTGGGTCCTGTCGGCCCGATAGGTGACCCGACCACATTTCTTGCGTGACACTCTCTTCTTCAAACGTGCCGCGCCTATAATAGGCCTTTAAAATTCCTCCAAATTGCTTCAAAGTAGCTCCAACTCACAAACAAAGATTGCAATGATGTTTCAAGGTATTTTTTGTCTTGCCCTCCCTTTAAATCAAGTTACTAGACAGGGTTATGAAGCAGTAAAGGCCATGGGGTAAGTCAAATTTTTTGAGTGAACGTTTTGAAGGGAATAGTAGTTGATGAGAGTGAAATGTTAAATCCTAGCTTCGAAAAGCTTAAAGCTGTTCTTAAATTGCTCAATCACCACATTCTTTTTTCTAAAGGGGTTGTCAAGCCTTTGGGACATTTAAACTGCTATAGCATGAAATCCATAACTCTGTCAACTATATGTAATGAAGAAAAGGTGCTTGGGAGGTTTAAATCTTCATTTTAAAAGCTCAAGAGTGTTGTAGTTTGTGATTTCCCAGCAGTAAGCATAGCAAAATTTGGGTTCATATTAATGTTTAAAAACCTGTAAACTGCCCTCAAAAAAGCATTAGAAGATGGAGGCATTGTTTTAAAAGAAAAAACTCAGCATTTGAAAAAAGGAACAGTGGTCCGAATTTCAACCACAACAACCATACATATGTTACATGGTCATTGGTCAAAATTTTCCTCTGTGGGTTAAAAAGGTAAAAAACAGTGTCAGTAAGGAATGTTGTCACTGCAATTCGAAGGTGTTTTTGTCAAACTTTGTATGAGGAAAGTGAAGTATAAAGAGGGAAGTGTTTTGTTTGAAAAGGATTTTATTACTGTTGAATACTACAGGTCTTTTTATTCTCACATCAGAAACACCAAAACCCTGTGACCTTGTCCAAACACAGAAATTCATTTTGACTGGGTATATCTTTTGTTGACTGTGCACTTGTTTTTAAGATTTTTTGTTGGTTGGCATACAAAGAGAAAGGGGCAGCCTTATAAGGCAGGGCAGCAACATGAGGAACATAAAACTTATGATGAGGGTGAAACAGAGCAACAGGGGCAACCATAGCATGTTACACATCAACCACAGAAACCTCCTCCAGGACAACAATTTCAAGAAGAAAAAGGGCAAAGTAACAAAGATAAACAAGGCAACCCTCAAGCAAGCACTGATGAGGGCAAGCAAGTACAAAACATGGATCATGAATGGCATTCTCCAAAGCATGTGCTAGCTGCCTCTCCTAGGCAAGGGGCCATGACTTCTTCACCAAAGCTAAGAATGCCAAGATCACAAGGTAAAAAACCAAGAAAGGCTCAAGGAAGCCAAAAGGAAGCGCCCAGCACGGAAGGTGAAGAAAGACACATCAGGACTTGAGATATTGGCTTCTACTTCAAATCATGTTGCTAAGGACCCTTGAGGGTCATACACACCGATTTTGGGCAAATTTTGACATACTTTGGTTTTTTGGCATTTTTGAGTTTTTGGTCAAAACTCATGAAATTCGCCATTTCATTTTGGGGATTTGTCAAAGGAGGAGAATGGTATCATTGGATGCTATAATTTCAGGAGCACACCCTCAGCGATTTTCAAGACATTTGGAGATCATTTTCTCCCCCGAAATGGCGAAAAAGGCTCGCTTTTTGCACACTCTGCCCGGTCTATCAGCATACTGTAATTTTTGGTTTTTTACACACAGGTGTAGTTTTGGAGGACTTCCATGCATCGGATTGGAAAAATTTCAGTTTTTTTGGAAATTATACACTCATAGCTTTCCAACGAGCTATCATGAGCCTCGTTTCAACACTGGGAAGGCTGCCAAATGTTGCCCGAAAGTCAGGGGACCTTTTGCTGATGTAAATTTTGAATATTTTTGTAATTTTTGAACCTCAAAAAATTGCTTTTTCCAAATCTGCGTTTAGCTATTTTTGCACATGAAAAATGATGAAAATTCAATTATTTTTCCTTTTTTAGCATTTTTTAGATATTTTATGAGATATTTTGTGCCTTGGGCTTTGCAAAGCCTCAAGGACAAGATTAGATATTTTGATTAGGTCAATAGGATGACAAGTTGAACCATGAGGTTTTCCTCACTTTGGCCTATTTATTCCAAAGGCTTTCATTGTAAACAAGGTTGAACTTGAGAAGAGAAGAAATATATGGTTATATAAGCTTTGGAAGAAATACTTGTCTTATGCTTTTGGATTGCCTCTTGGATGTTCTTGGATGAATGAAAAAGGATTATTGATGGATTCCATGACTTGGTAGAATGGTATAGTGTCTCTTTCTATGTTTTGTCTTCTAGTTTTCATTCATGAATACATGTTTCTTGCTTGCTATAGATCAGTAGAGAACAAATTTGAGATATGCCCTTGGAGGCACCTCAAATTTCCTGTTTCTTCATAGCTTTCATGTTTTATTCCTCCTTAGTTATATTAAAGAATTCTTAATTGCTCTTTAATAACTTGAGGATATTGTTGCTTGTTTCATTCATAGTTCTATGTATTGCTAAGTATGATTTACGATACGCCCTGCTTACCTATGGCTATCCATAGCTCCATCCATGAAATTATCTCTTTGACTGATTAGATTATCATTTTGTTGAACCAAGGAGGCCTAGTTTCGATCTAGCCCTTTGTCTAAAACTATGCAAATCTTGTTTTCAAAGTGCCCAATAACTTGAAGTACTGTGTTTAGGCGTTCCGGCATAGTGATTTGAGTTGTTTGTTTGTCTTAAGTGTTTTCCCCAAAGTCTGAAAGCCATTTCCTGAAGTTAGAGAGTTAAAAGTCTCTATGCATGGCTTGAATGTTTATTTCTATGTATTGATTAGTTTGAAGTTACATTTGCATGATTAATGGTTTTCCCTACCATGTTTATGATTGCTATTAAACTAGTTACGCTTGAAATCCTTTGTTGTTCACAAACTTGATGTCCATTTACTCCATTTTTCCCAAAGATCCTTTCTACCTTGAATCAAATCGGCCCTTCAACATCCTTGTATCACCATCTAATAGCTTTCTTGACCTTTTTCAACCCCATAGTGCAGTTGATCTGACATCTTTTTACCTATCTTATATCTTTGATCAGTTTCATCCCTCACAACTTAAAAAACAAAAACCAAAAAAATTACTTCATAACTAGCCTAAAATCTGAACACAATAAGCAAACACACAGATATCCCTTACATATATAGAGAGAGCCCTCTCTGAGTCCAGGAAGGCTAGGTCCTTGGGCTCCAAAGACTGGTTTGATGTTACACTGTCATTTGGCTTGCCAATCAGCCAAATCACGGGACCCTAACATAATGGCGATCACGGTGGGACTTACTGAGTGCATGACAGTCTAGAAAACTCTTATAAACTCTTTATTCCTTCAACACTAAACACAGACCATCAGCCTATAGAATCCTTTAGAGTAAACTCCTTGTTTCACCATCTTAGCAAAGTGATGAATCAGATTTATAACACTCTTACATACTAGGCTGCACATAAAAACTCAGAAAACCCCAAAAAACTCGTTTAGATTGGTTTTTGTCAGTATTGGTGGTGGACCATACACATATACCTCAAAACAACTAAAAATCCACCTGGCTACTCCACTAGCTTCCAGTAGGCCTTACTACTTTACTAAACTCTAGGCTACTATCGATTGAGCCACCTCATCGCCACACTAACATAATGGCTATCACGGTGGGACTCTGAGTAATAAACAAACTTAGTTTCCCTAATCTTTAGAGGCCTTAAGAATACTATCTGATTGACTTATCCCACCGCTCACTAACATAATGGCGATCACGGTGGGACTCTGAGTAATAAACAAACTTAGTTTCCCTAATCTTTAGAGACCTTTAAGAATACTACCTGATTGACTTATCCCACCACTCACTAACATAGTAATGATCACGGTGGGACCTTCCGAGTTAGTGACAATCTAAGTACACCTTAGAATTCTCGAAGTCTCAATCAAACTTAGAAAACTTGAGTGTTGTTTGAAGAGTAGAAGCTAGCTCTTTCACCATCTTAGCAAAATGATGATTCAGTTATAGGAAACTCTTCCAAACCTCATAGGCACATAAAAACTCAAAAAACCTCAAAAACATCCCCAGATTGGTTTTTCCT
Source organism: Pinus albicaulis (assembly GCA_034641835.2). Classification (NCBI taxonomy): domain Eukaryota; kingdom Viridiplantae; phylum Streptophyta; class Pinopsida; order Pinales; family Pinaceae; genus Pinus; species Pinus albicaulis. The sequence continues at coordinate 1,255,644,955 of CM076578.1, read as the reverse complement.
AGTTATTGGTGGTGGACCATAGCTACATCTCTGTAAAAACAACCAAGTTCCACCTGGAGACTCCACAACTCTCAATAGACCTAAAGACTCCACTCGAGGAAGAACCTAAAACATGACCAGTCATCCTAGAAACAAAAAGCACTCAGGCCTTAGTTGGATTCAAGAAATTATTGTCTTTATCTATAACTATGTTCTATCCTACTTTAAACCTGATCAAGAATGCACCGATGAGATCTACATTGATCATTGGAAGGATCTCAAACCTCGAAAAGAGAATCCTCAAATTTCAGACCATGAGCAGGCTTATACACCTGTGCTTACCCCAGATTCACCTATGGAAAACCTAGCAAAACATGAGCCTCATGCTACCTTTCCCACTCTGGCTGAAACCTCAAACAGTCATAAATCTATTTTTAGACTACCTATATCCACAAAGGTCCTAGAATGATACATGCCTCTGGTTTTACCTCCCATCTTCCAAGCCCTTCCTGCAAATCTTCAAAATAAATTACCCATATTTGATAGAGAAAGCTCCAAAGTCACCGCTAAAGAGCACATCCAAAATCTTGAGGATTTACTTGACCTTTATGAAATAGAAGAAGATGATGTGTGTATTAGAATGTTTGCCTTATCATTACAAGGAAAAATTAAGAGTTGGTTTAAAGACCTTCCAGCTGCAAGCATTACCAATTTTCATCAGTTCACTCAAATATTCCTAGATAGGTGGGTGGTCATGGGTAATAAATTTCTCATCATAAAGGAATACAATCAGTTAAAAAGACAACCAGGGGAGACAATACAAAACTTTTCAGCTAGGTTCAATAAAGTATACCATGCAATGCCTGCTAACATAAAGCCACCCCTTGGATGTGCTCTCTTGCACTACCCAGATTCTTTTGTCCCAGAGATGGTTTTCTGGATAAGAAATAAAGATCCTTTGACCCTAGAAGAAATGAAAAGGATAGCAGTTGATGTAGAATTCAATATACTAAATAGGGAGGCACAGCTAAGAACCATAGAGAAAGACAAAGCAAATCAAGAGAGAATAATATCTTCAGAGGAAATCATTTTGGACATAGAATCTTCCTTAACTCCAGATTTGCAGCCACTAGTTTCCATTGAGTTACAAATTGCAGATAAAGAAATAGAGGTTGAGAAACACATGAGAGTTGTCACACTATCCTTTCAAGATAATTTACTGTCAAAGTGTATCCTTTCTCATCAACCTGATGACCTTCACACAGTTTTCAGCCTACCCTATCAAAACACATCAGCTTGGCAAGAGAACTACACTGCAATATATGATGAGTCTGATAGTTCAAGTGATCATGAGCAAGGGGAAGATTTGCTTTACCAGGAGAGTCCCAAATATAGTCAAGTGGAAGAAAGAGTAGTCTTGAATGAAGCCTATGTCTCAAATCCTCTAGATCAGGTATCATTCCAAGATCCATTGGTCGTTTTCCTTGAAAAGTCTGAAAGAGTAGTGGGTTCTATCATGAGAAAGTTGCTACCTAGAATGAGGAAAAACTTACACACCACTATCCGAGCACAAGCCAAATGGGAGTGGTCTTTTCAGTACCTCAGCATCATGAAAGAACTAAACCAGAATCACCCATGTGATCATCTACTTGACTGGTTACATTGGAAAGAAGAGTTCACCAAATGAATGTATGTTGTGTACAGTTTAGATTCGGATAGATAGACAGCAGTGTAAAATAAGCTCATCCTTGTGAGCATCTTTCCAGTTTTAGATTGTTTGAAGAAAAGTGAAAAAGAAGAAAATACAAAAACAGTAAAAAGTAGAAAAGGCAGTTGAAAAATAGAAAAAAAAGCCCCATGTTCAAAAATAGTCATTTGAAGCCTTTTTTGATCTAAATTATACCTAATTATAAAATGTCTTGTTCAGCTATCTAGCCTAATCATAGTTGAACATGTTTAAATTTATTTGCTGATAATTTAGTGAGTGAATAAGATGGTAAAAATTGTGTAAGATTGACTTATCAAAGAGAGTAGATTAGGAAAAGATACTAGTTCCACATGCCTAAAATAGACCCAAAGAGAGAAACGGGAATGAAAAACAAATTGTACACCTTAGCCCCGTTTTTCTCAATTTCCTTTTTGAAAAATAATATTTGTGTGCAGTTTTTCCTTTCACGCCACAAATACATGACAAATAAGACTCTTTAACCCTGATTTGACCATTTTAAATTTCATGTTTTAGATTAGAGAACAAATCCTGTCAAACAGCTTAATCTTGACAGTTGATCTAGTTTAGGTAGAGTAATGAAGGATTTCATCAGTTTAATCTAAACTCCTGGCAGATATAAGTGTAGTGTTATAAAGGTTCATTTTACAAAAAAGAAAAAATATGTTTGCAAAAGGGTAGCTAGTCCAAATGCACCCAAAAGAAGAAAAAATGTTAGGGAAGATAGTGGGGTAGGTAGAAATATCATTGATGCTAATCATGCTATCTCTTTTCAAAAGTAGCATCAAAGAAGAGTGAAATTTGTGCCAATGGGTAAGGCACTGGTCTTCATAAGCCAAAGATCTGAAATTCTGGACACCTCTTGAAAAGGAGCTTCCCTCCCCAAATGGAGCCACTGTTAGTCATCAATATTTTTTACTTGTTGGTGATGACTAGTTGTAACAGCCAAGTTTTCCAACAGTCGATCTAAAAATTTGTCAAATTTTCTAGCTGGGAAAACACCTATAAAACCTCATTATCAAATCCTATCCATGATGAGATGAAAACCTCATTATCAAATCCTACCCATGATGAGATGAAAACCTCATTATCAAATCCTACCCATGATGAGATGAAACCTCATTATCAAATCCTACCTAGCCTCAGCCATACTAGTCTGCTCATCAGCTCTAAAAGAGACAATCCAAATCTATTCAAACAGTCTCCCCTAAGTTAGGAAGTGGCGCTTTAAGAAATTTCTCCCTTGGCAAACCATCCAAGAGCCAAAAAACCTACATCTGCTATAGACTAGTCATAACAAACCTTCCTACTCTGCTAATAAAGTTGTTTACAGCCCTAGGTCGCATCACTAATGCACCCTTAAGTCTCAGCAATACATAGACCATTAGTCAAGCTGATTTTAGGTGTTTTTGCAGTGTTTGATGGATTTTTCAAGGACAGAAAAATACCATCATCTCATAAGACAATTTTTGAGCTTCACATGAGAAGACAGCTACTTCTCAAAGTGATCTTGAGCCTGGGATGAAGCTACAGGATAAAGAGTTTTCATCAAGATCTTGCGACCTCATTCAAAGCCTGAAAGGACAATAGAAGAAAAAGCAACACTGACAAGAGGCTATTGACATGACATGACAAAGAACCTCCTTCATTTATAAGCAGAGGGTTTGAAGACCAAAGAACCTCCTTCATATATAAGCAGAGGGTTAAAAGTTCCTCCTTCATCTATAAAGCAGAGGGCGATGGAGAAAGTTTGATTTTAAGAGTTGCAACTGACTGTAAGACAGATTTGTTTTTAATAAACAATGAAACTATGACTAGGGTTTCTGAAGTAAAGTAATGATTGAAGGCAGAGGTAAAAGCAGTAATGTTTTTCAAATTTTGTTTTCCTGTCATCATGTGTAAGAGAAACCCTTTTCAAACATGCTCATCAAACACTCTTCAGCAGATTAAGACAGGGGTTGAAAAAGCATCAGACATTTTGTCAAGTGAAGGGCCTCCTTCATTCATAAGAAGAGGGCCAGGGCAGTGACTGATTTCAAGGTTTGACTGATCAAAGATGAGTGGTAAGAACAGTAAGAGATAGTTGAAACAGAGAAAAAATGTAAAAGGACCAAGAAGGAAAGCAGGGGTACCACTGCAATCCAAGGGGCTAAACTTGTCTCTTAATAGGGTTTCTTTCAGAAGACAGTCTGCAGCTCAAACAAAACAAAATTGAAGAGTGGTTGATGGGATGGGTCATTGCACAGGTTATGACAAAGGCCAATGATGAGGATTATGTTTCAAAGAGTACTGGTCTTCCTACTCATAAGGGGATGTCCTTCAGATTACTCATCATAAGTTGACAAAGGAAAATCTGAGTTTAGTTCTTCCCAAGAAAGAGGTGGGAAAGCATGAGTAAATGCAACTGAAGTTGTGCACTCATAGTCATGAGAGAAGTTCAAACATCACTTACCAGCTAAGTCAAATTCACAACAGGACATAAATTCCTCCAGAGCATCAAGGGTGAACAATTACAGTTTGGGTTTTCAAAGCAGTAAAGCCACCTCCTCCAAAGTATCAAAGAGAAACTCATATAACACAAATGACGACAGATGAGCGAATACCAAGCCAAGAACTGGAAAAAGGATGCTAAATTTGTAGTTGAGCTCCTTATCCAGTAGGAAAAAGCAATGCCACTCAAAGGACACATCTATAGTCCTTCGTATAGCTCAGAACAAATTGTTTCCCATACAGTGTAGAATATCAAAGGGGGAGATCGTTTTCTCCCTATTAGAACAGTCAGAGTTTCAATTTCTCCGAAGGGTTATTCCTTTCCAAAAGAAGGTCTGGCTTATAAAAATAAGCATTGTCACTATGGTGTTTGTTTGAGAAAGAGAGAGTCTTGGCTATGATTTCACACACCGGGAAGGCTGCAAAATGTTGCCGGCAAGTCAGGGGACATTTTGCTGATGTAAATTTTGAATATTTTTGTAATTTTTGAACCTCAACAAATTGCTTTTTCCAAATCTGCGTTTAGCTATTTTTGCACATGAAAGTTGATGCAAAGTCAATTATTTTTCCTTTTCTAGCATTTTTTAGATATTTTATGAGATATTTTGTGCCTTGGGCTTTGCAAAGCCTCAAGGACAAGATTAGATAGTTTGATTAGGCCAATAGGATGGCAAGTTGAACCATGAGGTTTTCCTCACTTTGGCCTATTAATTCCAAAGGCTTTCATTGTAAACAAGGCTGAACTTGGGAAGAGAAGCAATATATGGTTATATAAGCTTTGGAAGAAATACTTGTCTTATGCTTTTGGATTGCCTCTTGGATGTTCTTGGATGAATGAAGAAGGATTATTGATGGATTCCATGACTTGGTAGAATGGTATAGTGTCTCTTTCTATGTTTTGTCTTCTATTTTTCATTCATGAATACATGTTTCTTTCTTGCTATAGATCAGTAGAGAACAAGTTTGAGATATGCCCTTGGAGGCACCTCAAATTTCTTGTTTCTTCATAGCTTTCATGTTTTCTTCCTCCTTAGTTATATTAAAGAATTCTTAACTGCTCTTTAATAACTTGAGGATATTGTTTCTTGTTTCATTCATAGTTCTATGAATTTCTAAGTATGATTTATGGTACGCCCTGCTTACCTATGGCTATCCATAGCTCCATCCATGAAATTATCTCTTTGGCTGATTAGATTATCATTTTGTTGAACCAAGGAGGCCTAGTTTTTATCTATCCCTTTGTCTAAAACTATGCAAATCTTGTTTTCAAAGTGCCCAATAACTTGAAGTACTGTGTTTAGGCATTCCGGCATAGTGATTTGAGTTGTTTATCTGTCTTAAGTGTTTTCCCCAAAGTCTGATAGCCATTTCCTGAAGTTAGAGAGTTAAAAGTCTCTATGCATGGCTTGAATGTTTATTTCTATGTATTTTTTAGTTTGAAGTTACATTTGCATGATTAATGGTTTTCCCTACCATGTTTATGATTTCTATTAAACTAGTTATGCTTGAAATCCTTTGTTGTTCACAAACTTGATGTCCATTTACTCCATTTTGCCCAAAGATCCTTTCTACCTTGAATCAAATTGACCCTTCAATAGCCTTTTATCACCATCTAATAGCTTTCTTGACCTTTTTCAACCCCATAGCCCAGTTGATCTGACATATTTTTACCTATCTTATATCTTTGATCAGTTTCATCCCTCACAACTTAAAAAACCAAAACCAAAAAACTTACTTCATAACTAGCCTAAAATCATAACACAATAAGCAAACACACAGATATCCCTTACATATATAGATAGAGCCCTCTCTGAGTCCAGAAAGGCTAGGTCCTTGGGCTCCAAAGACTGGTTTGATGTTACACTGTCATTTGGCTTGCCAATTAGCCAAATCACGGGACCCTAACAGAGTCATGGACTATCAAAATGTACTTGTGTTAAATACAAAAAAATTTCTTGAATGGAGAGATAAGGTTAAAACATGTTTAATGGCTTATGAACCTGAGGTATGGAAACTTGTATGTGATGGTTACTGCACAGACTCTCCCTTAGTGCAAGAACAACATATGATCACCAAGGAAAAATGTGTGATATTCAACAGTCTTCATAACAAGGATCTTGAGTTAATAATGGATTTAACTTCTGTAAAAGAAATCTGGGACAGATTGCATTTCACGCATGGAGTAGACATTGATGATTGCATTGTCAAGAAGGAGAAAAGAATTAAGAAGAAGAAAACTTCTTTTCAAAAGGAAAATGCTCAATCAAGTGAGGTACCTGCTAGTGTGAATGATAGTAAGAACCATGAAGAAATTGCAGCTGAAGAAAAAGCCAAACTTGACACAGCCCTGACTGAAATAGAAAACTTGAAGAAGGAAAACAAAGACCTTAAGACATTGGTACAAATATGTGATGAGAAAGAATATGAAGATAGGAAAGAAATTATTTATCTAAATACACAACTTGAAGAAGCAAGGAAATTTGAAGACACTCTGCTGCAACAAATGAAAGAGAAAAGTCTGGAATGTGATAAACTGGAAGAAGTAGTGAGCCTAAGAAAGAAATTAGAAAAGGCCCAAAGAAAATTATTAATGAATACTCCTCAAATGAAAAGCTCTGAATAGTTGGACAAGATTCTAAATGCTCAAAGGTCACCTCTCATAAAGGTTGGGATAGGATATGAAGAAGAAACTAGTAAGTCCAAGGTAGAAGATAAAAAGAATATCATTTTTGTAAAAGCTGTAAAGGACAATGAAGCAGCTCAACAGATTCCTACAGAAGTAAAAGCAAGCAAGAACATAAGTTGTAAAGAAACAAACAAAAACAAGCAGAAACATGAAAGGACAGAAAATGAAAGGATGAAATAGTCAGCTGAAAAAGACTCATACACTCTTGATTATGAATTGAATAAATTTGGGAGATGTCAAAGAAGTTTCTTTCCTCCTATGGGAAGTATCACTTGTTTCTCTTGTCATAAACCAGGACATATTGCAGCATATTGCAAGACAAAACAAATCCAGTCCAACCAGCAAAGGATGCAACAAAAGAGAAGAACCCCTCAAGCAAGCAAATGGAAAGGACAATCTTTCAGCAGGTACTCAAATCATTTCCATGGCTACTGTTATGCATGCAATAATTTTGGACATAAATTTGTTGATTGTAAATTGTATTAAAAAAGGGGAATAAAATATTATACATCAGCTCAAACATACCTTGGAAAAGTAAGATGTTATGTATGCCTCAATATTGGTCACAAAACAAAAGACTTTAATTTGCCATATACATTAAAGAACTCCAGACAGAGGATGGAATCAAGAGAGATCAATCGAAACTATGAATAAAAAAGAAGAGCAGACATTATGAAGAACCCCAATAAAGTATGGAAGGAAAAGAGAAAGGGGGAGCCTATTATCTCAATAACATAATGAATCCATCATAGTCTCAGGGGGAGCTGCTCTACGAAGCAAAGAAAAAATCCATTCAGTGACAAATATGAAGCAACATCACAGGGGGAGAGCATGACAGCAACAAAACTGAACTCGGCCCACTAAGGAGAGCTGGTCTACTATTGTAGCCCTGTCAACTTTTCCTTTCGAATTAACTCAGTTGTTCCACATAATCTTTTGCAACTTTCTTGTAATTTTATTTATCAATTTCGAAGAAATTGACAAATAAATATATTTAGCAAACCTTGGAAAAATTTAAATATATTAACCCTTATAACTCCGCAATATTTCCAATATAGAACCGGCACCAAATCCGGGATTTAATTATATAGTAGGGGTTAATTACTTCGGGTTTTATGTGAATCACTCGATTACATCACCAACGGAACACTTAATGTACTTTAGGCCTCAGGCCCACACATACAATCAACTGGCTAATAGAATGTAGCCACCATACCTTGGATTATCCTTCGTGCTACTTCCGAATGTGATCACCGTTCGATGAGCCTCCCTCCAGATCAACGGCGTACGTGGATATCGCGCTGCCTCCTTCGTCGGTAATTAACGTGCGATGAAGGTGGTTTTTGGGGTCCCGCCTTAGGCCACGTGTCAGCCGCTTTATGGAATTGCTCCCAAATGGAAAATATCGCTTCCTCCACAAAGGCAGTGTGATATGGGTGGTTTGGTTTCGTAAATCCACTCTCGGTTTTGGAACAGTGATTGACCAGGTGTTAAGTCGGGGTTATGATATCCTTTGGTTCACTAACTTAGGGTCTGGCCTCGGGCAGGATTTCCAATTAACAGCAAAAAAAATTTATCTCTTTATTAAGTGGGGGTTCCACTATGACCATAATTCCATCGTTCTATGGGCAACAAATCCTACGGTCACGCTCTTCAAGGCTAGCATCTACAGTGTCTGTGATGATGGGTTAATATATCATCTCGGCTTCCTACGAAATGTAATGTGACAACTCCAGGGGATCCACAATAAACCATAGACAGGGTTCATGGAGATTACACAGCAATTCGATTCATTTAATTAATCACAGGACTGGAGATTCAATATGCTCGAGACCAAACAAATTCGCACAGAGACTAATTCAATCACACACAAGTAATCAATAAAATGTTGGATTTTATTCAGCTGAAGAAAAAAGCTTAACACACGACTTTACTGTGAAAATCTCCCCCCTTCAATGCATCCGGGAGTTACATTTATACATCAACATATGTCTCTTCGGTTCCTCTGTGAGGACTGTTATTGGTAAATCAAAAGCCTAATTACAATTTGTTCAAATAACTGAAACATGACAGATGGACTGAAATAAAAGCTATTTGACTTCTATTGACCCTAACTAATCTAAATGAAACAAGCAGCTAAGGTATTGACACCTTGCTGTTATGATTCAATGATTTTGAACCCTCCAAGCCACAACATGTGGAAAAAACCTCCTACATTGCTGGCTAGTGTCTAATGCCCCTGCATCAGACTCCTGAGGGAAATTTTCTTCATGGACTCCTGTCCATGAGCTTTTCCACTGGTCTGCCTATATTCGGCAACATTCGTTCAGTCATCCAAGTGGCATCTTCCTCTGACTGGTCCTTCCATTTGATTAAGTACTAAAATTACTCTTGTCCTCTAGTCTTCCTGAACATTCTTTTGTCCAATATCTTCTATGGTTGCAATGGTTGTGCTGGAGGTAGCTGCTTTTCCCACTAAATATATTCCTTGTCAGCTGGTCCCTCTTCTGCACCATCATCTTCATACGTGTACAAATCTGCAACATTAAAAATGGGAGATATTCCAACATCAGGAGGCAATTCAATCTCATAAGCATTAGCAGAAAACTTTCTAAGTATCTTGCATGGCCCAATCTTTTTGAACTTCAGTTTTTTATACTGCTTCTTTGGGAATCTCTCCTTTCTCAAGTGTGCCAAAACCAGATCTCCTACTTTAAAATGGAGTTCTTTTCTACTCAAGTCTGATCTGCCTTTGTATTTGATGCTGCTGCCTTGTAGTTGTTGTTTGACTTGTTCATGTATGGCTTGGATTTCTGAAGCAAATTCCTCACCATCTGCGCTCCTTAGCTCTGCCTTTCCTAGGTTTCTTAACTCTGATATTCCTCTGGGGTGCATTCCATAAAAAATATGGAATGGACTCTGCCCTGTGCTTCTGTTTGGTGAGTCATTATATGCATATTCTTCCTGGGGAAAAATATGATCCCACTACTTGGGATGCTCTCCTGCAAGACTTCTCAACAAATTTCCTAGACTCCTATTCACTACCTCAGTTTGTCCATCGGTCTGAGGATGATAAGCTGAGATGAAAATTAGTTTGGTACCAAGTTTCTTCCACAACTTCCTCCAAAAATGGCCCATAAACCTGGTGTCTTTGTCTAAGACAATACTCTTGGGCAATCCATGCAACCTAACAACTTCTTTGAAAAACAAGTTAGCAACATGGGTGGCATCACTAGTTTTATAACATGGGATAAAATGTGCCATTTTGGAGAATCTTTCCACTACAAAAAAGACTGCATCATTCCCTCTCTGAGTCTTGGGTAATCCTAGAACAAAATCCATACTCACCATGTCCCAAGGCCTGTCTGGAATAGGCAAGGGAGTGTACAATCCTGCATTCTGGCTCCTTCCTTTGGCATATTGAAAGATTTTGTAGTTTTTCACGAACTTATCCACTTCTTCTCTCATCTTGGGCCAATAATAGAAGTGACTCAGCTACTCATAAGTTTTATCAGTACCAAAGTCTCCAGCAAGTCCACCACTATGCTTCTCCTTGATCAAATTTTCTCTCATGGAACATTTTGGTACACACAGTTGGTTTCTTCTGAATAACAAGTCCTCCTACAAGAAATAATCCAGCCACTGGCTTCTATCTGTTAGAATAGGGTTACAACATGCCTCAAATGCTTCCTTAAAATCTGAATTGGTTTTATACAATTCTTTGAGAAAATCAAATCCTACAACTTCAAAATTGGTTTCTTGAACAAGCATGTGCCTCCTACTCAAAGCATCAGCTACTTTATTTGCTTGCCCACTTATGTATTTCAAAACAAATTTGAAACTTTGGAGATACTCAACCCATTTGGCATGCTTATGATTCAACTTGGGCTGCTGTACAATGTACTGTAAAGCATGATTGTCAGAATATAATACAAATTCTTTGGACATCAAATAATGCCTCCACTTTTTCAATGCCTAAACAACTGCATAGAATTCCTTATCATAAGAGGAATACTTCCTTCTGGTGCCATTCAGATTTTCACTGAAATAGGCTACAGGCCTATCATCCTGACTCAGCACAGCTCCAATGGCTTCTCCACTGGCATCACACTTCACTTGGAATGGTTTAGTAAAATCAGGCAGAATCAAAACAGGCTTTTCAGTTATCTTTTGCTTCAAAAGTTTAAAGTTTCTTTCTGCTTCAGAAGTCCATTTAAATGCTTGTTTTCTCTTCTTTATTGTCTCAACAATGGGTGCATTAATCTTATTGAATTTTCTTATAAATTTCCTATAAAAAATGGCAAGTCCATGGAAACTTCCTACCTCAAAAACGTTTCTGGGTGAAGGCCACTCCACAATTGCCTTAACCTTTTCTGGGTCCATCTTCAATCCTTCTTCAGAAACAACAAAGCCCGAATACACCAAATATTCCTTCATGAATGAGCATTTCTTTAATTTTATCAGTAGTTTCTCTTGGTGCATCTTCTTCAAGACATAATTAAAATGTCTTAAATGTTCTTCTTTGGTTTTGCTGAAAACTAATATATCATCCAGATACACTATCACAAATTTACCAATGAATTCTTTCAGTACTTCATTCATAAGTCTCATAAAAGTGCTAGGTGCATTTGGCAACCCAAAAGGCATTACCATCCATTCATACAGCCCTTCATTTGTTTTAAAGGTAGTTTTCCACTCATCACCCTCTCTTATTCTAATCTGGTGATATCCACTTTTTAAATCTATCTTTGAAAAATATTTAGCACCACTCAAACAATCCATTAAATCCTCAACTCTGGGAAAAGGGAATCTATACCTGATTGTTATCTTATTTATTTCTTTGGAATCAGTACACATTCTCCAGCCTCCATCTTTCTTTGGGCTCAATACTGATGGTACTACACATGGACTCAAACTTTCTCTGATCAGTCCTTTGTCCACCAATTCCTGTACTTGTCTCCTGATTTCCTCATTTTTTGTGGGAGTCATTCTGTAGGCTGCATTATTTGGTAGATTTGAACCAGGGATAAAATCTATCTGATGGCTGATCTTTCTCACAGGTGGCGGCTCATCAAGTAAATTATCCACAACAATGTCACAATAATTGTCTAACATCTCTTGGATTTCTATTGGAAATTCGAAAATCTTTGTAGAAGTAAGAACTACCTTAGGTTTGCAAACTAAAGAAAAAATTACCTCTTCTTCTTCTATCTGCTGCAGATATTCCTTCCCACTCAGCAACAAGGTCTTTGGATTAATCACTCTGCTTGATGGCTCTCCTTCTTTCATGGGTATCAATGTATGATGTACCCCATCCTTGAAGAACCTGTAAGTATTCTTCTTGCCATCATGCACTGCTGCTCTGTCAAACTGCCAAGGTCTACCCAGCAGTATGTGACACACATCCATGGGCATCACATCACACAGGACTTTGTCTTTGTATTTTCCCATTTGCAACTCTATCTCACATTGTTCTTAATTTACAATCAACTGGTGCCCTTTATGCAGCCAGGACACCCTGTAGGGATTTGGATGCTCCCTTGTTTTTAGCTTCAACTTCTCTATCACCTCAGTGGAAACCATATTTTCTGTGCTACCACTATCAATGACTAGCTGGCAGCATTTCCCTTGGACTTTGCATATGCTCCTAAACAAGGTATTCCTTTGTGCAGGTTTAGTGACCTCTTTGGTTTGTTTCAACAGGACCTTATTAACCACCAAGGACTCTCCCCTCTCTGGTAGAATTTCTTCTTCAATTGTTGCCTCTTCTCCAGACTGGGCAACAAAAGCAATTCTTGGACCAGCACTCACATTCTCTGGGCACTCATAGTGCTTATGTCCCACTTGCTGACATCTATAACACCTTAATTCTCTACCTCTGCCTCTGCCTCCTCTTCCTCTGTAAGAACCCCTTCTGCCTCTTGCATCACCCTCTGTAGATGCATTCTGAGGTGAGCTACTACTAGCTCCATCCCTAGGTGTAGTAGGCTTTCCTCTACGACCCTGACTTCCCTTTCCACAGAAAGTACCTCTCTTTTTGGCAGACTGCTTCCTCGGGAGTTTCTCCTTTGCTTTCAAGGCCATCTGATAGGCCTCTTCAACTGTCTTAGGAGACAGAAAACCAATCACATCTTGTATCTCCAGCTTGAGACCATTCACATATCTGGCAGTCTTCTCTAGTGTGTCCTGAAATTTCCCAGCTCTTATGCTCACTCTATAGAATTCTTCTGTGTATTCCTTTACCGTTAGCAACCTCTGTCTCAGGTTCTGCATTTTCCTAAACAATGTTAGCTAATAATCACTAGGCAATAATTTATCTTTTAATTTAGCCATCATTCTGGTCCAGCTTTTGATAGGTTGCTTGCCAACTCTCCTCCTTTCTGCCTGCACTCCATCCCAACAAAGTGCAACATGTCCCTTCAGCTTTGCTACTGCAAACTTGACCTTCTTATCCTCACTCATTTCTTCATAGTCAAAGAATTTGTTCATTTCATTAATCCAATCCACCAGCTCCTCTAGATTCAGTCCTCCTGCAAAACTTGATACTTCAATCTTGGGCTTAACTGCAGACCCCAGAACAGTTCTGAGGAGCCTCATGTCAGGGGGAATCTCAGCAACTTCTCCAGCTTCTTCTATCTCAGGTTCACTGATGTCTTCAAGATCTCTAGGCTGTATTCACTCTATGACATCCATTCTGGCTTTGAACATCTGCAAGGTTTCCAACACTTCTGCATTGGTGACAGGTCTCCTTTTTCCAGCACCTCTACCAACTCAGATTGCCATGTTAATTCTCTGCAAAAACAACTCAAAAAAACGCTCTGATACCACAATTGACAACATCAAAACTGAACTCGGCCCACTAAGGAGAGCTGGTCTACTATTGTAGCCCTGATAGCTTTTCGTTTCAAATTAACTCAGTTGTTCCACGTAATCTTCCGCAACTTTCTTGTAATTTTATTTATCAATTTTGAAGAAATTGACAAATAAATATATTCAGCAAACCTTGGAAAAATTTAAATATATTAACCCTTATAACTCCGCAATATTTCCAATATAGAACCGGCACCAACTCTAGGATTTAATTATATAGTAGAGGTTAATTACTTCGGGGTTTATGTGAATCACCCGATTACATCACCAACAGAACACTTAATGTACTTTAGGCCCCAGGCCCACACATATAATCGACTGGCCAATAGAATGCAGTCGCCATACCTTGGATTATCCTTCATGCTACTTCCGAATGTGATCACCATTCGATGAGCCTCCCTCCAGATCAACGACGTACGTGGATATCACACTGCCTCCTCCGTCGGTAATTAACGTGCGATGAAGGTGGTTTTTTGGGTCCCGCCTTAGGCCACGTGTCAGCCACTCTATGGAATCGCTCCCAAATAGAAAATACTGCTTCCTCCACAAAGGCGGTGTGATATGGGTGGTTTGGTTTCGTAAATCCACTCTCGGTTTTGGAACAGTGATTGACCAGGGGTTAAGTCGGGGTTACGCTGTCCTTTGATTCACTAACTCAGGGTCTGGCCTCGGGCAGAATTTCCAATTAACAACAAAACAAGTTTATCTCTTTATTAAGTGGGGGTTACACTATGACCAGAAGTCCATCGTTCTACGGGCAAAAAATCCTATGGTCACGCTCTTCAAGGCTGGAATCTATGGTGTCTGTGACGATGGGTTAATATATCATCTCGGCTTCCTACGAAATGTAATGCGAAAACTCCAGGGAATCCAAAATCAACCATAGACGGGGTTCGCGGAGATTACACAGCAATTCTCTTCATTTAATTAATCACAGGACTGGAGATTCAATATGCTCAGGACCAAACAAATTCGCACAGAGACTAATTCAATCACACATAGGTAATCAATAAAATGTTGGCTTTTATTCAGCTGAAGCAAAAATCTTAACACACGACTTTAATGTGAAAATCTCCCCCCTTCAATGCATCTGGGAGTTACATTTATACATCAACATATGTCTCTCCGGTTCCTCTATGAGGACCGTTATTGGTAAATCAAAATCCTAATTACAATTTATTCAAATAACTGAAACATGAAATATGGACTGACCTAAAAGCTTTCGACTTCTATTGACCCTAACTAATCTAAATGAAACAGGCAGCTAAGGTATTGACACCTTGCTGTTACGATTCAATGATTTTGAACCCTCCTAGCCACAACATGTGGACAAAACCTCCTACATTGCTGGCTAGTGTCTAATGCCCCTGCATCAAAGCAGTTCATAATTATTCCCCATGAGAGTAACCTAAGAAGAGTTCCATGTAATGAGAACAGCTATGAGATCAGGAAGGGAAAAGAAAATTTCTCTAACGGAGAACATCAGCCATGAACATGTAAGCTAAGAAGACATCAGCACATTAACTGATGATCACATTTTACATCATACTACTAGAATTAAAAATGAATCACATTAATAAGGATGAGTAAGAAAAGTGCCTATCATCATTTCATTACATCTTTCATCTATGAAAATTCCCCTTGGAGGAATACAGTTAAGTGAGTAATCAACCCATGAAGATTCATAGAAAAGAAATTGAAGATGCCTTCCAAAGATCTTTATATTAGAACTGTTGAATTTATTTTTAAAGCAGCAATGATTATGGAGCAGTCTTAGAAAGGAAAATGCAGTGACATTTCTGTGAACAGAATGACAGAATAACCAAATGGTGAATGATGCCAAGATCAAATTCAGGATATTGATGACTGCTGGTGTGAACAGTGGAAATCTCAATAGTAGAATTCATGAAGGATGTCTTAATTATGGGTTTATGTGCAAACTGAAGTGAAACCTCTACATGGTTTATCAAAGAAGTATTAATGGGTATTAGGCACAAGCAGCAGGCCTATCAGTAAAATATCAAGTGTTATCAGTGGAGCAGCAGCATGATACAGGTTCTCAGGATCAAAGGATTATGGCAAGAGTACATTAAGGTAGTATCCCAATGTTATCTGCATTTTAAAAGCATAGAAGGGTCATTGAAAAAGCAAAAGGATCATTATTTTTGTCTATGCCTAAAACATTATATTGAGCATTGAAGCAGTATCTTTCTCTATATATAATTGAATGCCTTCCTGAAGTTAGCACATATATATCTTCAAGGATTTTTACTTAGGATTATTCATAAAATATGTGAAGTCTGTTGGATGAGATATCAATCAAAAAACTTGAAGATGCCTTTGTTGGAAATCACCATGACAGAATAGTTGAAGTATTGGAAGTATGAATGACTAGCATTCTTAACCTAACAGTTGAAGCTCAGAAGTTTGTTATTGATTTATCACAAGCATACTTCAGCAGAAAGGATTTGCTGGTAATTAAACTTTAAAGAGAGATTGATTATTGACATACATACCCCATTATGAGACTGACCAATACATTGAAGGGTTTTTTTTTTAAAGTACTATGTACAAGCAGTAAAGTCATTTGGTCTTTTGGATTGAAAGATATCATCTAATCTCACAATAAGTTGTAAACTCTGACTAGATTCATTGATCACATCAATAACAAGGACCTGTAGCTATTAAGTGTAATATCATTATCAGCATTAGCACATATCATCACCAACAGGAAAGAAAAGTGAACCACATAAATAAAAGATATATTGGCTTCATCACAATTGAACAGATGTATACTGTAGATGTGCATTGCAGAAAAAGACTTACTCCATCTACAACCTTCCTCAATAAATACACATCACAGATGAAGATTATAATATAGACTGAAGTATAGCTGAAGCAAGCTTGGTATGTCACATGAAGCATTCACAATCTTTAAGGTTTGATCCAATAATGCATTTATTATTTGATAAGGCTGGTACAATATGTTCGATGAAGTTTCATTATCTTCACTTTCAGCTTTATACTAGTGAAAGGAGACTATGCTTTGGGATTGTATCAATTTACAGTGTATATTCAAGTTCAATAATCCTCAAAAGTGTTCTCTCAACATCTCTTGTCCACCAGTTTAGAGCAATAGGGTACAAAGTCAGAAGAAGAAGGCATAAACTAGGAAATGTGCAACCCTTTGCCATTGATGTCAAAGGGGGAGGAAAATCAAGCAAAAAGAGAGTATTAATGTGTTGCCATCAATGCCAAAGGGGGAGACTGTTGGAAATGTTTTCATTGATGGCAAAGGTGATGCCAAAGAAGTAGCACCTGAAACAGCAACAGAGGCAAAGGAGAAGACAGGAAGAGGGGCCTAGGGTTTTCGTGAATGGTGTAGTAACATTTACAGGCGAATAGAGAGCTCTCAGTTTGGAGCATGAGAAGAATAGAGTGAAAGGTTATTTGCACTGAAACAGCAGATATAAGGCTTGTAGAGATAGAGTGAGAGTTTATTTTCACTGTAGCAGCAGATATAAGGTTATTAGGGACAAAGTATAGTTGAGAGAGGGTTCGATTCCTCTTTCCAGAGTTATTATATTGAGGAGGAATTTGAGTTATTACCCTCTGAGTGGAATGAATTAATCTCTGTGAAATGCAGAGAAGGGTTACTTTAGTTAGACGCACATAAAACTCAGTTTGGATGCGCAACAAATGGGAGATACAATACTAATGTTGTAAGAGAGCGAAGCTGTTTAAAGGCATAGCAGAACCAAAAATCAGTGGAACAGTGGTGAAGCCACATTTTTAACAAAGATAAACAAGTAACAGAGGAAGAATTAAATTAAAATAAAGTTACACTGTGATGGTGTCGAGTTACACTGAAACCCTAAATAAAGCGATGGTGAGAGGTGGAAGTTATAAAGAAACGCATCCGAGTGGTAAATCAAAGGAAGGAACCTTACCAAAGATGTGGAACCATGCAGAAAGGGCGGAACCGAAAAGAAAAAGAACAGTGGGGTTCTATATATATGGTCGAAAGAATTGATAAATATATGATCTAAGTCATAATGCAGGGTTAATACACAAACTGTGTAGTTAAACAAATAATTGAGAACAAATATACATTGAAGCGGATTTATAAGAAATGGAACCTTGATCAGAGTATATATATACAATGAAGGCGCGAAGAATTAGAAGCGGAACCACAAACAAAACAGAACCTAGAGTAAACAGTAAGGGTAGTTTTGGGAAATAAAACTGACAGTATCGCACGGTGACTAAGGCGGTAAGTGGATTTCGCTTTTTGAACGCGATCTATGTCGTTGACGGACACGTGGAGAAGGGTGGTATATTAATACTGCCCCCAACATGTTTTTTCTGGGCATTAACACTCATGCATTAAATTAACGCGATATTTATTTACATGCATCGGATCATCCAAACCAACATGATGAGGCGTCAACCGTTGGATATGAGTAGGAGTTAACCATCAGGACCCACTTACATCGCGCATTTTCTGGGATTTAAAACTCGCGCCATTTAATTATGCGATTTTCGTCCGATGTGCACCCAAGGGATGGTTGGAGCACGAGAGCAGGTGGATCATTGGGTCCAAGCGGAGTTGCATACATGATAAGCAAGGTACATTAAGTAGTTGTGGGGCCGACATTTCAATTTAATATATGTTTTTGATATTCAAGGGTGAGCGCAGTGATAACTTGTTTATTATAAAGGCTTCATGACATAATATGGTATTCTGGTTAATGACAAATTTGCGAGCGCATAGGATAATGGTAAGCTATGACCATTGTTACATTGAGTTGTGACAAATATTAATGGTTTTAACACTTGAATCGGGGAATATGCATAAATGGTTATATGTATATTTATATATTGTGATAAAGTCGAAACCTATATGAAATGAGGTGTGTGCTAGGCGTATGTTAAAGTTAATACATGGGTCTTCACATTTGGTTGGGAAACATATAGTATTAATACATGTTGAGGTATATATATATATATAATGTTTATAATGATTGATTGGTGAATATATATGTATGTTGGGTTGGTGTATAAAAGGCGAACATTGATTCGAAAATAAGGTCAAGCCGAAGTATGAAATGTCAAGGGGTATGATATGCCAGGAATTATAAAAACAAGAGCCGAATATTAAAGTCAAGAGTTAATATATATATTAGTTTCCGAACCTTATATGGGGCGAAAATGTTTGCTGGACATTATTATAATTATATGAAAGAGATTAAAATGTTTTTTTTTATAACGCCGAGAGTTGGTTGAGTTATATTAAAAGGTAGTTTTATATACAGCAGTTACTCAACTACAATGAACAGGAGAAAATACGGAAACAAAAGAGACAAAGAGTGTTGTATAAAATTAAAAAAAAGAGAGAAAAATAAAATACAGTGAGCCGAGTTTTTGAATGGGTTGATTTGAAATCCATATTGTAACTAAATGTAAAGGTTTTAATTGATTTTACATTGTTTGTGATGTATTGGCAAGTCTCCTGAGAAAAAAAAAAATCCCACTGTAAAATTGAAATTAATACATATTTCTGAATAAGATGGTAAAATAAATAAGAAGGCAAAAGACAAAGAGGCATGGCTGTTCATTTCAAGTTCCCTGAGGAATGCTAATAGTCATAAGGAAATTTCTATAAATAATATCTTATTGACATGCGTAGAGAGGTTAGAGATTGCAGAAATGATGCAGTGAGGTAGAGAAGAAGGAGGAGCTGATAGAAAAGCAGAGAATGCAAAAATGATGCAATGAGGCAGAGAAGAAGGAGGAGCTGATAGAAAATCAGAGAATGCAGAAATGAAGCAGTGAGACAGAGAAGAAAGAGGAGCAGATAGAGAATCTGAGAAGAAGCAAAGATGATGTAGAGTAGATATGAGAACTGATAAACAACAAAGAAGATGGTATAAGAACAGAGTTGATATCCAAGGTAAATCAACAAGTGTTTTCTTTTGAAAGAGTAAGGAAGTTGGTGCTTCCACATCAATTTTTAGCTTGATAAAATGTCAGTTGTAGCTGACTGAGGTAGGAGCCTCCTGTGGGTTGGAGCCTACAGAAAATTAGTGGTGAGAGGAAGTTGGAGCTTGCCTTTGCATCACAACAATAATAAGATGTGGTTTTCTCCCTTTATGGGTTTCTACTTATACCTGGTGTCTCTGTGCATGATGTTTATGTGTTGATATGATTTATCTCATCTGCTTAATACTTGCTGCTCTCATATTAAGTCTGCTGTTACATTATATTAATACTTGTTGCTCACATTCTAAGATTACTCACATATTAAGTTGAACATGAAATGAAGGTGTAAATTTTTTATAATGAAAAGATTTAAAAGTCCATGAATGTGTTAAACTGATTCACCCCCCCCCCCCTTAGTTTAGCTAAGGGTTCAACACAATTTTCTGTATATTTACTTAAATAACATTACTCTTGGCCACCTTTCAATATATACAAATTGCTTGGTGTTCTAGTTCCTTTTATTACAGTTTTTCTTGTGTCAAGTTCACAAACTACACATTATTTTGATCTAAATACAACTTCATTTCCTTGATCACACATTTGACTCACACTCAGAAAGTTATGCTTTAATCCATCCACATACATAACATTGTTAGCTTTCACCTTTTCCTTTAGAAAACAGAACCTTTACCCTTAATGACAGCAGGAGAGTCATTTACAAAAGTAACATTTTTTTCTTTCTCTAATGCATTGTATGAAAGGAGTTTATTTTAATCACTTGTCATGTGTTTTAAGTTTCTGCTATCAATGTACCATTGATTTTCTTCTCCTTCTACAAATAAAGCTATGCCACAACTTTCAACTCATATGTAATGTTCCAAATTTTTCCTTCAATAAATTGGAACACTAATTTTGTCCATTTTCACTTAGGAGATGAATAATTGGCTGAGGAGGCCCATTCATAATAAAAAAAGGGATAAAATCCCTCTAGTATGAAAGGGGACCAGCCTTGGAACTAGATTTCACACCCTCATGTGTGAAAGGGGACATTTTGCAAAGAGGCTTGGTTAAGTTTGACCAAGTCAAACAACACAGAGTATGAGGTGGAAAGCACTACATGGGACAATGCAGAGATAGAGGAGGGAATATTCCTTGAAGGAGGAAACCCTAATGGAGTGGGGCTCAAGGAGAGGGAGCTCTCATGTGTTTAAAAGGAGGACAAGGCAACCATTGTTGCTCATGCTTATGATTATTCATTTCATGTCTATTCAGACATTGTGCATTCTTTTGTTGTTTAGCAAGAATTGCTTGGGAAAGTGATGTTTAGCATTTCTTCTCATTATTGAGAGGCCTCTTGAAGGATTTTTATTCATTCTCCATACATCTTGGCTCAATTCTGAAGCCTATCCTTTGAATTACTGCGTTATTTCTGCTCAAGTATAATGCAATGTTGCTGGGGTGTTGCAGTGGAGGACACCATACACCATTTCCTTGGCTCATCTATCAAAGGAGGGAGCTTCTATTCCTTTGGGAGGTTAGTGAGGGAGATTCAGGAGCTTATTGCAGATCTTGGCAGTGGGCCAACTCATTACTTTTCCCCTACATTGCAGTTTTCTTCAATAACTGCATTATTTTCATGGTGCATTTGCTGTGGGGTTTTGCACTGCTGATTGGAGGGTGAGATTTCCAATGATAGGATCAGCCTTCACTTGGAGAATCCCTTGGAGGAGGTTTACTTCATATAATTCATCATATTCAGCCTTCTCTATGTATTTCTAGTTTCTGAGTTGTAGCTGCTGCCCAGCAACTCTGACATTTTTTCCATTTTGGATATTTCAGCCAATCCCTTGGAGGATTGATGTATTATTGCTTCTAAGGGTTAGATATTTTCTCCCATATTGTATTTGAGCTATATCATTTCCATATCCATGTATTGAAATTTTATTGTAGCAGTACTCCCTAATAGACTACGTTGTCATAGCCAAGGGTTTCATATATGTAGCAGTGTTCTGTCATTTCATGTACATGTATTGTTGAGGCTTGCATTTCCTTTCTTGAGAGGTTGTTTCCTCAAGACATTTTACTCTTTCTACTGCTATAATTTTTTTTTTTGGCTATTCAGATCTTCATATGCTCATGGTTGTAAAATAACGCTATCTTTCCATTTCTTGCTCAAGAATTGTTGCAGTCCATCACCGGGCACTTTCTGAGGACATCTAGTAGTGAGAGATTTGTTTAACCACTCTAGAAGGATTTATTTGGAGCCATATCTTGGATTTAATTCTTAGATATATTGATCTAAGGGATCCAGGTCCTGGTTTCAATTCCTGTAGCATCCATTACTGGAAAATGCATTTTCTAGTCATGCCTTGCTAGTTGTCCTGATTTGGGACCATTACAGTGGTACCAGAGAAACATTCTTGGCTTAGCTTGTGAGTCTAAGCTTAAGAAGATTAGAATGTTGAAGAAGATGAGATTTCTCTCATCAGTATTTAGATCTAGAGAAAACCTCTCTAAGGAGGTCAATAATATTGAAGAAATAGAAGAGGAAGGACCATGCACTTCCTATTCTCATCAAGAAGAAGACATTGAGTATGGAAGACACTTGGATTATGAGATCCTGAGTGATTACCTTTTTGAGTATAAATCTCAACCTAGAGCCTTCAAGGAGGCTCTAGATTTCCCTCATTTCATCCAGTTGAAGGAAGAGAGGAGACCTTGTAATAAAAGAGAAATCAAAGGCAATAGATTTATGTTGTATACTATTGATGGGTTATCTACAACAAAATATTGGGTGAGAAAGTTGGAGGCATGTTTCCTACTACATCCTGTA
The DNA here is from genome assembly GCA_034641835.2 of Pinus albicaulis. Lineage (NCBI taxonomy): Eukaryota > Viridiplantae > Streptophyta > Pinopsida > Pinales > Pinaceae > Pinus > Pinus albicaulis. The sequence goes on along the minus strand of CM076578.1, from coordinate 1,255,622,389 downwards.
GCGGGGAAGAAATCTATTGAAATATCAGCGCTGCACTTGGAGGGTGAAGCCTATGTTTGGTGGTGCAGCCACTTGAACCATGCAAGGGTGGAAAATTTTGCAGAGTTCACTCAAAGGTTGATCAAAACCTTTGGTGGAGAAGGAAACAAGGAGGAAAATCTCACATCACTTGAGGAGCTTTGTCCTAACCCTGTTACACTCATGGAGGAGCAGCCACATGCATCAAAAGTTGGGGTAGCCAACACTTTGGAGGAAGGAACTCTTGTAGCCCTACAAGAAGTTCCAAAATATCATCAAGGTATGAAAATATTTCCACATTCTTTTGCTGCAGCAAATTATTTTGATCAATGTGGAGATTTACTTTTGCATGACCAAGGGTCAAATCCCTTTGCTACTAGAGAGCAGCTTGGTTGCACTGTGCTGTGCAACAGGGAAACATTCAAGAAAGAAGCAAACCATCATTCTCATGAGCCATTGTTGGATTGTACATCACATTTGAGGTTGGGGTTTGAAGACTTGAAGGAAGATGGTAGACATCTTGGAGTGAGAAACCCTTTCTCCTTTCAAGATGACACTTTCTCAATGAGCTCCTCTCAGCTCAAAGAGGAAATTCTACTTTCAGCCGATCCAAGACCTCATTGGTTTTGGAGGAATATTTTTGAGAGCGAGGTCTCATGGAGAGATCTCATTAGAGGTGCACTTCAACACACCATGGAGTGCAAAGATTTTATTCCTTTCTCACAGGAGCAGATAGAAGATGGAGGACATCTTAGGATGGATAACATCTCTCATGCTTGTGTTGGACATCCCTTGAGCGATACACATCATGATGAGAGGTTTTCGCCTACCACCTATTTGGGTCCTTATAGGGTCTCATTGATCCTTGAGAAGCTTGCATTTCAAAATCCGATGAAGTGCAAAGAAAGGAATCTGATTTGGGAGGATGAAACAAACCATGAAACTCCTTGGAAAACTCATGAAACTATCCTTAAGATGGAGTATGAAACAACCTTTTCATCTTTAGAGGGATTAACAACGCTGTCAAAATATGATGGAGAGGAGATGCTACTTTCATCACTTTTGGATCCTTATGGATTCAACATAGTCATGGGTGAGAGATCTTCTCTAGGAGGTCTCCAAGGAGATGCATTTCAATCTTCCATCAAATACAAGGAAAGAGATTTGGTTTGGAAGGATGGTAGCCCTCATAGGAGGAGTACCAAAATGAAGAGAAGGAGAAAGCATCCACAAGTGATTGAGTGGATGTGGTTGATGAGCAAGGAGCTGGGAGGCTACTTGAAAATATATGACACCGGGTAGCAGGAGGCTTGGCGGCGCTGGTTACTCTTGAAAGAGTTTGGCCATCACTTGGAAAACACTCTTCCTAAGAGTAGGAGGATGGAGAAGAGATTGCAGGATACTTGCATCATTGAGAAGCATAGAGTGTGGATGCATGGTTTTGATGTGATACTCATATCATTCATTGTGTCTTCATCGCATGAGTTGTATGATGAAAATATGGGGAGGAAACAAAATATTTTTTTTCTTTTCTTGTTCTTGGGAGAGCAAGAGAAGATTTGTTCTCACACTTTGCATGATGTTGCAGGAGGAGGAGATGGAATTATCTCCTTGGTATTCGATGATGATTTTGAAGCACTTCAATCTTGGGAAGTATTCCATATTTGTTGCAGCATTATTAAAGGAGTCTTTGACAAGGAGCATGTCAGAGAACAGATCATTGTATTGACAAGAGCTTATTTGCATGAGCTCACAGTGCTGTCACTTTGGAGAAGAAATTTATGGATGGAGTGTCCCCAGGATCACTTCACATTGTATGCACTTGGTGAACAAGGAGGGGATGATGATGATAGAGTGGTGGATAGAGGCATCTATCACTATGACATATTCTTCTTAACTTGGGCTTCCAAGCATGAGGAGGATTATCTTCTTGCAACACATTGTTCATTATTCTTCATAGCATGCCACAACACTATGGAGGACTCACTCACGAATCCATGTACCATCTTACTTCCAGCGTATGGTGAGGAGTTTTTTTTTACGTGTATTGACTTCCACACTCTTACCATTTTTATGTAGTGCATTGCTTCACATGAGGGCAAGCTTGTCACATTGATCCATGATCATTATTGGGCCAATATATATGATGGAGGCAACCATCTCTTATGTGGCCTTGGAAAAATGTTTAATAATCACATGTATGTTCATTTGTTGCACTCAAACATGTACCATATGAAGACATGCATGATTAACCATGTAAAAAGATACATTTTTCCTTGTACTTTTCTCAAGTAGCAGCTTGTAAAACTGCGCTATGCACACCTAGGAGACTGTTGGTATCTTCAAGCATCACATGAAGCCATCAGTATTTCCTTCATTTTTTTGCTGATCATGACTTCATTTGCTAATATAGATCAGATTTGTATGAGAAGCATGATTATGAGAAAGACACATGAGTTGTATGTTCCCTTGAGGGGAGGAAGTTCCCACATTTTCTACACTACATGCTCTAAAGGGAGCATGGGAGGAGATTTGGCCACCACATCTACATATGTGTTCTCTTTTGAGGTGGACCATGGACCTGATAGAAATCCATTGTACAACCATGGGCAAGTTCTTGATCATGTATCATGGTTACATTTAGCCATTTACTATTCATTAGTAGATGTGATGATTCTTGTATGTTAGTTACCATGCTATTTCTGAAGTTGCAGTGGACGAGACTGCGTTGTATCCTTGAGAGACATTGTTTGTATCATGCATCATCATGTAAAACTTACATCAAACTTCTCTTTGGGATACTCTATGATTATCTTGTCCTATTCATCATGGATGAAACATTTTGGGCCAGCTTGTTCTTCATTGTTGGAGGAGAACTCTTTGGAGGATTGTTCCTCACTTTACCATTTGAGGGCAATACTTTTGCAGCCCAGAATCAGCACACGCTCTAAACTTACCATAAGTGGAGAGAAGGACAGCTTGGGGGTAGGCTATGATGCTTACCATGTTCATATTTTCAACCCACCTTCATTTCCGGAGCTTGTGGTGGAAGGATATTTTCAGGAGTTGCCTTATTGGGAGGTGGCTCATTTTTTTTGGATGATTTCTTGGGGATGGAGGATCCACATCACAAAGATGATCCTCATCACATTTCAGACTCCATGCCTTTATTTGAGACTTTCCAATTCTATCCTTGCAGTTGCTTGAGGACAAGCAACATTTGGGAGGGGAGGACTGTAATGTTCCAAATTTTTCCTTCAATAAATTGGAACATTAATTTTGTCCATTTTCACTTAGGAGATGAATAATTTGGTGAGGAGGCCCATTCATAATAAAAAAAGGGATAAAATCCCTCTAGTATGAAAGGGGACCAACCTTGGAACTATATTTCACACCCTCATGTGTGAAAGGGGACATTTTGCAAAGAGGCTTGGTTAAGTTTGACCAAGTCAAACAGCACATGGTATGAGGTGGAAAGGACTACATGGGAAAACGCAAAGATAGAGGAGGAAATATTCCTTGAAAGAGGAAATCCTAATGGAGTGGGACTCAAGGAGAGGGAGCTCTCATGTGTTTAAAAGGAGGACAAGGAAACCATTGTTGCTTATGCTTATGATTATTCATTTCATGTCTATTCAGACATTGTGCATTCTTTTATTGTTTAGCAAGAATTTCCGGGGAAATTTCTATTTAGGATTTCTTCTCCTTCTTAAGAGGCCTATTGAAGGATTTTTATTCATTCTCCATACATCTTGGATCAAGGCCAAAGCTTATCCTTTCAGTTACTACGTTATTTCTGCTCAAGTATAACGTAGTGTTGCTGGGGTGTTGCAGTGGAGGACACCATACACCATTTCCTTGGCTCATCTGTCAAAGGAGGGAGCTTCTATTCATCTAAGAGGTTAGTGAGGGAGATTTAGGAGCTTATTGTAGATCTTGGCAGTGGGCCAACTCATTCCTTTGCCCCTACAACACAGTTCTCTTCAGTAACTGTGTTATTTTCATGGTGCATTTGCTATGGGGTTTTGCATTGCTAATTGGAGGGTGAGATTTCTAGTGATAGGATCAACCTTCAATTGGAGAATCCCTTGAAGGAGGTTTAATACAGATAATTCATCATATTCAGCCTTCTCTATGTATTTCTAGTTTCTGAGTTGCAGCTGCTACCCAGCAACTCCGACATTTTTTTCCATTTTGGATATTTCAGCCAATCCCTTGGAGGATTGATGTATTATTGCTTCTAAGGGTTAGAGCTTTTCTCCCCTATTGTATTTGAGCTATATCATTTCCATATCCATGTATTTACATTGTATTGTAGTATTACTCCCTAATAGACTGCGCTGTCATAGCCAAGGGTTTCATATATGTAGCAGTGTTCTGTCATTTCATGTACATGGATTGTTGAGGCTTGCATTGCCTTTCTTGAGAGGTTGTTTCCTCAAGACATTGTACTCTTTATATTGATATAACAACATTTTTTGGCTATTCAGATATTCATATGCTCGTGGTTTTAAAATAACACTGTCTTTCCATTTCTTCCTCAAGAATTGTTGCAGTCCATCACTGGGCACTTTCTGAGGACATCTAGTAGTGGGAGATTTATTTAACCACTCTAGAAGGATTTATTTGGAGCCATATCTTGGATTTCATTCTTAGAGACATTGATCTAAGGGATCCTGGTCTTGGTTTCAATTCGTGTATCAGCCATTACTAGAAAAGGCATTTTCTAGTCATGCCTTGCTAGCTGTCCCGTTTTGGGACCATTACACCGTAAGTCCTTCTTTCTCCATACCTTGGATTTTTTGGGTATATATTATTTTGGCTTTAGTTTTCTCATGAATTTATATTCTCCATGTCCAAAATTATTGCAATACATACAATCAATTTCATCTTGACGAGGAGAAATTTTTTTATAAGAATTATTTTTTATTCGAGCCTTATTTCTTTGCTTTATGGCTTCTCTCGTCATGATGTTTTTGTATGCAACACATTGAGCAGCTTTATGACTAAAATTATGACATGAGAAACATTTTACGTTAAATAAGAAATTAATGTGATCATGGAACCTTATATTGATGTTTACCTGAAGATTGATACTTATATTTTTGTTCATCCTTGAATTGTAGTGGTCATGCTTTACCTGGTCATGAATTGAATTCAGATAACTTGCTGCTCAAGATTGAGAAGATTCTCCAATAAATCCAAGACCCGTCTTTACAAGAGGAGAGTGTTGAACTTTTATAATTTCATCTAAGGTTTCAAATCCTTTAACAAATATGAGATTTAAGGTTTTTACTTTCTCAATTTCCTTTCTCAGACTTACTATTTCACATTATAATTTCTCATTGTGCTTCTCCTTTTCTATAAGCTAATTCTTTAGAGTATCTATGGCTATTTTTTTCTTCTTCCAAACATATTTTGAGTTGATAGATTTCTTCAAGAAAATCATCTTCTTCTAAATCATCCATAAATGTGTATTTAGTCTCACTAGTGCCCTTTTCAAATGCCATGAGTGGTCTAATATCTTGATCATATTCTCCTTCTTCACTATTTGATAGGCCATCACTATATTCATGAGTATAATAATATTTTCTATTGATAAAATGTTTCTTATTTCCTTTTGTCAATTCCCTTCCCTTTTCGTACTTATCATTATGGGGACATTTAGCAGCATAATGACCAACTCTTACACAAGTAAAACATTTTAAAGGAAGCTTAAATCTAAACCTTTGAGTGCCAAGTTGAAGTTTATTTACAGAATTTATTTCATCTTCTTATGAAACATACCCTGATCCTTCTTGTTCTTCCATTTCCTTGCCTTTGGCAACAACTCTAAAAATAGCTTCTTTAACTTCAGATGGACCTCCTTTTCTCATTTCACACGCAGAAAAAATCCCATTAAGTTGAACAATGGTAAGAGTTTGTAGATCCCGTTTCTGTTCAATAACAGACACTTTTGGCTCGAATTTAGGAGTTAGAGATCTTAAAACATTTTCTAATAGAGTGGTTTAAGTTATAGTTTCACCTATATTTCTATACGATTTACAATCTCATCTAGACATAAAAAGAAACTAGCAATTTTTTCATCATTATGAATTCTGACTATTTAGTATTGAATTATGAGAGTTTGGAGTTTAGGAATTTTTATCTTGGCATCACCTTCATAGCTCATAATGATTTTGTCCCATATTTCCTTTGATGTCTTCAATTACATAACTTTGACAAATTCTAATTCAGTCAAACTCCCCAATAATGCATTGAAAACCTTTGTATTGGTTTAATAGTTCTTTCTTGTTGCTGGATCTGCTGGAACTAAGGCTGGAAATTGATAACCGCCTTCAACTATAGCCCATACATATGCTCCAAGAGACTGAAGATAGGATCTTGTCCTTGTATTCCAAAAGATTAAATTGTTTCTCTTCAAGAGAGGAGGCCTTATAGATGTTCTCCCATCTTTATTTCTCACCTTAGATGATCTTCCTTCTCGCGATTAAGCTTCTTCAGAAGGACCTGATATGATACCAATTGTTGGAAAAAAAACTGAGAAGGGGGGGGGGGGGGGGGGGCGTCATTCAATATTTACAATAATCACAATTTTTTACTTTTCTCTTTACTGATTTCTATACGTGACTTTGATTATCCCAACTAGCGTAATATGTGTCTATCCAAACGGAAACTAGCATATACTCAGATAAATTTACTATTTTTTAGATGAACATTCAGAAACATTATTTAACTCAAACTATTAGTTATGTATTAGATAATTAAGCATCAAATATGTGCAGTAATAATAGAATAAATCATCACACATGAAAATGAAGATTTAAGGTGGAAACCCAATTCGGGAGGAAACCACTGTTGATCTCGTCTCTGCCTTGAATATTTATTATATAGAAAACTACATACAATATTGTACTGATGCAAACTCATATCAGTACGCAGGAAGCTATTTGTATAAAGATGCAACCTTCTCTCGTTCTCCAGCTGCTACTGGAAGGGAGCTCCAACCCCCTGATCTCGTTTACCAGCCACTACTATAAGGGTGCTATAACCCCCTGATTAGAATACCAGCTTCTACTAGCAGGAAAATTCTACTTCCACACTGAAGGCTTCAACCCTCAGACCCACTGCAGACCACATTTCATAGAGTTTCACACTGGATCGAATAGATTCAACACACCTCAACATAAACATCAACACCAATAGACTTAACCCAAACTTCAAACAAAACAATGAGATCACTGTAACTAGAACACAGTAATAAACCCATATTTGAGAAATATGTAGAATCAATTTCAACCCTGATCATTCATTATCTTAAATGCATACGATACTTCACTTTACTGAACCCGTGTATATACGCGCTTTTCTGCACACCAACCAACGTATAGATCTGTGAATACTGAATTTCCATTATTTGATGAGTCTCAAAAACATATCCGAGGCTTTCAGTCATATATATTTTAAGATTTGTAAGGCCCTTATTCAGTCAACATCATTAATCATATTTAATGATTCAATGATTAGATTTGTACATATTTAACTTAGCAGCACATACAGTATTCAAACAACCCAGATCTACATGAAGACTTCATTGACAGACAACAAAAATATAACAGCAGTAAACATATCTCCTCTCCTTCAAGCTTCAGAAAACCTTGACTTCAGTACGTGCTTTATCTGAAACAAACCCATGTGTATACGTGCTTTTATCGTGATGAACCAATGTATAGATCTAGAAATATTAATTATGCAGAAGGTTTCAAATCTATAGACTTACCCAAATATCTTCAATTCTCTCTAGCAAACATGCGCCAGGTCGTAGATCCAAACATCTCATCAATATATCATGCAAGTACATAGTCATTTCAGGTCTAGGGATGTTGATCAATCATTGTATCCATGCATGCATCATGATTTTAGATATTCAAATAAACATAACCTATTTCATGCAGATATACTTTAGAGAGAAATACTCATTTCAATACCTTACTCATGCACCACATTGCACTATGATCTTCTTCCCCTTATATAGGTTTAGCTTTTATCAATACCATGAGCCAAAACCACACAAGTGTCGATGGTATTCTTGGACGGATTCAAATAGACAACACCACACTCAATATTGTGTTCTAAAACCATGGTAATGCCCCCTGGTATCATAATTTTAGAGTGCAAAAGGCATACGCAACTTGGCATCTTCGTTCTCGCGTGTATAAGTGACTTCTCTTCATAAAATCTGCGTATATGCTAATTCTGGATGTATACATGGGTTTCTTGTATACAAACTTGTGTATGTACGTGGGTTTCCTTCATCAAACCTGCGTATACATTGTGAAATATTACCTTTTTCATTTTTCTACCACTTCCTGGAATTGCTTTCTCTGTCACATTTGAACTAATCTATAGAAACATCATTTTTACATCTTTTACAAATAGGTTGTTATAAAAAGGCAACTCATCATGATCTAAGGCTCAAGTTTTATCTAAAAGTTGAAATTTCTCAAAATTTCTTTGAACCTGAACGATCGGATAGAGTTTGTCGTCAGGATTCTGGCACTACTCGTTTCATCAAAATCCGAGTTCGTATGACTGAGTTATCAGTTGTTGTTCGTTTTCCAAAACAGGAAAAAAAAGGAGCATAACAGGTACAGTGATGATGTGGCAGGTATAGTTAGCATTGTAGGGAATATTATCTAGATTGCATCTAGTGGAATTATAACAAGTGTAGTCCTCAAATTCATCAGATGGGTTTGTGAAGAGAGAAATTTTCAAATGACCTCCAATATTCTTCCTACCTTTGAATTTGAATTTTTGTAAGGTTAGAGTACAACCCAACCAGAGGGCACCACGTGTCCTCTCTGGTGGGCCCTCTCCAACCCTTTGGTCAAATTATCAATTTATATGAAGATTGGACTAAGGCCAATATGGCAAAACATATACATATATGTATATATTGTAATATATATATATATATATACTATGCTTTAAAACCCACCTCTCGGCGGAGTTTAACCAAAGTTGGAGGAGTCCCCAAGTTTGGCGGGAAAGTCTTGTTATACATTTTTTTAAAATTTATATGGTGGAGTGGGGGTTGAACTAACGATCTTCTGCCTGCCAACCGCATGCCTTACCAACTCCTCTTCTCAGTGGTTCTTAACTGCTATACTCGTCAGATAAATTTATCACTTGTAAGCCCAATAGTTGGGGGTTGGAGGGGGCTAGCCCCGCAGGAAAAAAGCCAAAAACCAAGCGCCAAGATGAATTAATGACAAAGTTTTTTTTAATGTGTTTAATTAAGTTTTAAATGTGGTTTAACCACGTTAAAATGAGATTAGTACTAAACGTTCTTATCACTTTAAAATACACTTATCTGCCCATTAAACATTGCCTAACACTAATATAACTACAGTTTAAAATGGCTGGGCCTTAGAGGAGCATGCCATTTATGGCGGAATTTCTAATTTTAGAAATTTAACTCGCAGTTCCTCCAATTTTAGTGGAGAAATTGGGGCAAAAGCATTTTTGATCATAACTCATCGAATTTTCACCCAAACAGAGCTCAAAAAGAGGCATTTTAGGCTAATTGGCATGCTGGAAACTCAATGAAGTAGGTTGTAGAGGCAGAAAAGGTCATATACAGATGTTTTAGTGCATTTGAATATTTTTGAAGGCTAGGGCCACCAGGTGTTAGGGTCATTTCCAGAGCATCCAGAGTCCAAATTTAGCAAACAAATAGTCATTTTTGGGAGATTATGATGTTTTAAACTCATTGGAATAGGATACAAGAGGTTATGAAGCATGTAACAACAATTTGAGCACACTTGAAGCTAAATTAAAGGCCCACACTATGAAGCTAAACCAAGGAGATGTAGCCCAGGATGGGCGAACTCCTTTATCAAAATTCTGTGTGTTAAGCTCTGTTAAGTGTGGTTTTTTTGTTTAATATTGCTTATGTTCTGTCATTTAAAATTGTGCTTTATAAGCTTATGAAAAACTCATAATTTCACTAAGTACACTGTTTGAAAATCACATGCTCATAAACAAACCTATGAAGGATAAGTAAAACAAAGAAAAAAAAAGTTTATATTTGATATGATACTAGCACAACAATAACTAGCAATCATTTTCAAATCAATTTGGTATCAAAGCACAAGGTTGATTTCCTGTTTTACTTGAAGGTTTTTAATAGTTACAAATTTACTGATGCTTACAAGGTTGAGATTGCAGAGAGGAGAAGGGAGGCTATTGATAGTTATTCCTGAAGTTAGGAAAAGAAGAAAGAAGGGTGAGAAGGCATAATGCTCACCCAAAGTACCACTCAAGTCAACACTTGAAGCACCTCAAATTCCATCTCCAACAGTTGAGATAGAAGAGGAATTAATTGCACAAGAGGCTGAAGTGATTGAAGAGATACAAGCTCTAGATATTGAGCTTGAATCTACTGCCAAGATGCTAGGCCATGAAGGAAGTCATGAACATTATGAAGAAGAGGATGTCAACAGGGAATTCAAAGAAAGGATGTTGAAAGTTATGTATGAATATTTCATGGAAAAGGAAACCAGAGAAGGTTCAAAATACCCTGATAGAGAAGAATCTTCAAACAATAAAAATGAGGAAAAGAGGATATCAAAAGGTAGTGGAGGAAAACCACCTCCCTCTCTAGCATCATCATATTCATCATCCTTAGAAGCATCTTCATCTTCCACATCCACTACAAAAAACAATACCCATACTCATTCCAAGATCCCAAAAGGGAAGACTCCATTACTCAAGTTGGACATCAAGTTTGAACTTCCCATATACAATGGCGAGGTTAATGCTGAGAAGCTAGACAATTGGATTCATCAAATGGAAGTATACTTCAGAATTAAAAATATACAAGAGGATGATGTCAAGATCCAGTTGGCTTCATTAAGGCTAGAAGGAGCAACACTAGTTTGGTGGGAGGCTAAGACAGAAGAAGAAATGTGAATACATGGTAAGATTTCCATTTCTTGGGTTGAATTCATGTCTTCCATTAAATACAGTTTTATCCATTAGCCTATATGCAAAAATAAATTATGAGTTGGAAAAACTTTAGACAGCTCAAAGGCCAAAGTGTTCAAGAGTACACATAGGAGTTTAGAAAGAGGGCTTTGTTGTTAGGAGTAAACTTGAATTCTCAAGATACACTCTTGAAATACATAGGAGGTTTACATTCCTATTTGAAGCATACTATATTATGTTTAACCCAAGAAATTTAGATGAATTTTGCATACAAGCCACAAACTTGGAGGCAAGGGGAAAACAAAACATAGAGGAGAAAGGTGAAAGTGAGGACAAGGGAAAAGATAAGGGAGGAAAATGGAAGGGAAAGACGAATGCAAGTATTCAGAAAGAGAAGGAAAAACTCATTTTCAAAAACTGTTCAAAGATTGGCCATGATGAAGACCATTGTTGGAAACTTCATCCAGAATCGAAACCAGATATATTATAAGCCAAAGAGAAATACAAAACTATTTCTATAGTTGAACAAGACTTAGGGTAAGATTCAAGAGATGAGACAAAAATTACTACTATGGGTTTGAAAGGGAAACATTTTGAATGTACTAGTTCCTCAAATAGTCACATCAACACTCCAAATGAAGACATAAGAGAAGAATTGTTCCATGTTAGAGTGATTTCTAATCATACGAAGTGTTATCACAAAATTGCACCTGATTGGCTTCTAACCAGACAGCTTTATGTAACTGTTTCAAACCAACTTGTGACTGAAGCTTAGCCTCTTCAATCTGTGAGGGCTCTCTTAAAAAGGGTTAATGATTTTTTTATAATGATAAACTATATGGCTAAATCTACTTGGAAAATGACTTGTTTGTGATAAGTGTAGGTTGAAAAGAACATCAGTGTGAAAACATTGGGCTTATGGAGTCAACAAAGCAATAATTCAGTAGTAGGTTCACTTGACATGGAAATTGAGGCAGGTAATAATTTTTAGCGTAGGTAAAGCACACATGGAAATATAAATAACATAGTCAATTCATCTATGAAGGAAGTCAGAGCATTAAATGAATGAATTTTGAGTATTAAATATGAAAACCACTGCAAACGGTACACATATAAAATATAGATCAAGTAGGCACTAAAAAATCCATGAGAATATTAGGTTGGTCAAGTAAAAATTCTTTGTATTACTGAAAACGGTAAATTACATAAAGCTATAGATTTGCCAAAAAGTCTCCAACCCATAAAAAATTGAATATTTTCCCTTTAATAGACCTGTTACATGATGATATGATCTTCTTCATGGCTAGATTCATCGAAATTTTTCTAATTATACCTTGCATAACAAGAAAACATCTACATTAATGAGAAAATGACAGCTATTCTATTTGACAGCCCTTTTCCTAATAGGACTCAAATTTTTCATTATTACATCAACTACCTTATCTCCTAATATCAGTTACATATTTGAAAAATATTCCTTCACATGTTCGAATAGGGTGTGATGGGACTCATCACTACATGACATCTTAATTGACCTCTTCTAAATCTAGAAACAAACCCTTCTTTTTAGGAAAACTGGTCCTTATCTTCAATGCATGATTTCGATGTTGAGTTGTCTTCATCTCTTGGTCTTTAAGTCTTGGATGACTGCTGGCAAGATCCCTTGAACCTTTGAAAGTATTCACCTATCCATAACTGCACAAAAAACTACTCATAAAGCTTCAAAACGGTATGCTACGGAAGTATTATAGTTTCATAGCGTTACAAAAATGCCTTTTGCCATCAACTTTTCTTATTCTTTCCTTCTACAATATATTATTCATGTCTTGACACCTCTAACATATCATTTTCACCCTTTAGCAGCTTCTCAAAATAGTTCAAAATGAAAAAAGAAAGCTACAGTAGTTTCGTAGTGTTTTCTTGGCTTCAAGCCTAGGAAACGCTACGAAATTGCTGAAAAGTGTGTTATTTCCAGATTTTTGTCAAACTTCAAAAATTTGTCTTCCAACTGTAAAAAAATTGTTTCCAAGATGAAATTGACCTTTAAAATCATAAACCAGCTCAAACTATGAACCTTGAGGTGTTTCCTCCTCATTCGTGATGAGTTGAGCTATTGGATCCTCAACTACTGTCATTTTTAAGCCTTTCTTCTCCAATTCCTCATGGATTAGTTCTAGCTGTTCCTAGAGGTCTTTAACCTGATCCTTCAACTTTTTTTTTGTAGATTTCAATTGAAAATTCATTCTCCTGACATGTTTCACCTCTTTCCTCAATGGCATGGTCCATTTGACTAACTGGTGTGTATTATCTAGGGTCTTGGAAACACTATCAACCTGCTCTTCCCAAATTTCTTTCATATTTTCAAACTGAACCTTCTAGACATTGTGTTTTCTTGCTTCTTTCTTCATAACTGAAATTTCGTGGTTAGCTAACCTTAACTATTATTCAAGGAGTTCAAACTCTTTTTTTTCAATTAATTTTTCTTGTCCTTTCTTTGGCTTGCTTACTGTATATTTTTCTACAGGAGCTGAAAGATCAATAATGTCTTGTGGTGGCTTGACACTATCAGTAGCTGGATTAACTTCTTTGTTGCTCTCCAAATGTTTTCTAGCATGCCTTGTCATGGGATTTCTTGCCTGGAATAGAAAAGTTGCATCTTCTCCTTCAAATTCTAGTTTCTTTGCAGATTTGGATTTCTTTAGTTTCTGTCCACCTTCTTCTATATCCCCAGCTTCGACTATAGGAATCTCTTCAATATAAATAGCATGTAATATATCTTCTAAATTTCCTTTAGCTATTGTTCTGTCTTCTACAACCACTTCTTGACTCCTTGTTATCTTTTTGTTGCCTTTTTTACTCACAGATTGCTTTTGTTTTGCAGGTTTGACCACTTTTGATTTTTTTCTTTTTAGGAGGGACATTGGGTGTATCAAAACTCTGCAATTGCTTTGTTTCCATCATGACTAGTTCACTTTTCTCTACTCTTACTGGTTCAGTTGGTTCTGCCGCTAAAGGTGATGGGATACCTCTAGGTTTAGGAGTTCTTATAGGAGTAAGGGTATCAAATTCAAAACCAATAACAAATAAGAAAGGAGACCAATATCTGCCTAGTCTCTAGAGCTTATCTAAAACAAACAGTTTAATTAAACCATGATGAAACAATGAAGTATCACTTCCTTCAGATTTTTTGATTGGACCTTATATTCCATTTTTGATAAATTTCTGTGTAAATAGAAGGGCAGATCAAGAGATATATTACCAGTAAAGTGTAGGAGAAGCTTGAAATGTTAAGAGTAGAATTCAAGGTATCTCCCTTCACAAGTAAAATATTTATGGATGATGAGCAACAACTTTGAGTAGTTACCTTTCATGCAGCTCCTTGGAATGGCATTAGTAAGGTCCATTTCACTTTTTTTTGGCTTGAAAAACTATTTGCACTCCTCCATGTTGAATGTGAACCCTTTGAACCACTTATCTTGTCCTCTTAGAATCCCTATTGCTGCTGCAATGACCTTTAGTGTAACGGAAAGATTCAACATCCCCACTTTAGTAGTTTTTCCATTAAAATTTAGAGCAAATTATTTGGAAACCTATACATGACAACCTTGTAGTATTTCACAAAACTGTAAACATCCTGTCATTCTGAAGACTTCTACTATTGTTGGTTCTTCATTGATCAGATTCATATTTGATGGCTCATATCTTGGACATTGGCCACCCTTATTTGTCTTTCTTTTTTCAACCATAGTTTCTTTAGTGTCTTCTCAGCCTCGCTTGATAGTTCTCTGCCTCGCTTGATAGTTTTCTGCCTCGCTTGATCACTGATATCCGTAACCTTTGAAAACACCAGCCATAGATTTGGCTTAATGAAATGCTCTCGAGAGCTCAATATCACGCAAAAAAGGAATGAAGAATGAGAAATGACTTAATTTGGAGATATTTTCAAGTTTTATGTCCACTCACAACAAAATGATGACTCATACATGCCTAAAATGGTGATGATGACTTTAGACCTAACCATGTACCTTGACCCTAATTGAATCGAATGGTATCTAACTTATCCTTTTCAAATTATTTTCTGACACCTAACAACTAACTTGACATGAAATACAGGAAACCTCACTTTTGTAGTGTATTTAGTGTAAATCTGGGTGTTTTCGCTACGAAAGTATCAGCGGTTTCATAGCGAAAAGTTAAATTTCTCAATGTATTTTGCTACGAAACTATGGTTTCTTGGCTAAAATGACCATTTCGGTACTAAAACCTTGGGAAATGAAAACTGTCAGAAAATTATGAGTGATGCAACATGACGGGATTTGAAAGTGAGTGGGTTTAGTCCTTAGGGTAAGCTTAATAAGAGAAATTTAAAATTTTCCTTGACAAAGTAATGAAAAATGAACCCTACAATCCTACCTTTGACACATGAACCTATATGACTTTGTCAAATGAGGCTTCATTTTTCTGAGTGATAACACAATGATTGATGCATTATTTGATATAGGATCACAAGAAAACTTGATTTCAAAATATTTAGTCAAAAATCTTAACCTTGAAAGCATGGCACATGATAAACCATGCACTTTTGGATGGATAGTTAAGAATGCTAATTTACAGGTTACAAGGAAATGTATTTTCATATTTGCTATTATTGCAAACTTTGTTGGTGAATTTGAGTTAGATGTAATTCCACATGAAATTTAAGAGATTATCTTGGCTAGTACATATTTGTATGACAGGAAAGCGGTGTTTTATCACCATGAGAACAAATATCATTTGACCAAAGATGGAGTGGAGTATATTGTGAGAGATCATCACAAGAAACTAAATATTTATTTAGTTAATGCAGGGCAAATGAAGAGGCTAGTAAATGCAAGTAAAAATTTTTGCTTCTCATGATCAAGAAAAAGGAAGATGTTGACTATAATATTTTGATGGATGTGATGACAAATTGAAATCTGATTATTTTGATGTGGTAAGTCAACATGGCGAGATTTTTCAAGAACCAAAGGGGTTACCACCCAAGAGGGGAATTCAACTTGAGATTCAACTGGAGCAGTATGTTCCACTTCCAAATATTAGTATGTATCGCATGCCAATTATGGAAAGTTGGGAAATCAAGAGTCAAATCCAAGATTTATTTAATACATGTATCATATGCCCATATACTTCACCATTTGGTCCACCAATAGTTTTGGTTCCAAAGAAGGATGGGACTTGGTGGATGTGTATCGATTTTCGTGCACTTAACAAAATCATGATAAAGAATTGCTACCCACTCCCACGCATTGATGATTTGCTTGATTAGTTAAAGCATGAAAAGTATTTCACTAAGTTATATTTGAGAAGTGGTTATCATCAAGTTAGGATAGCCGAAGAAGACATTTGGAAAATTTCTTTCAAAACTAGACAAGGATTGTATGAGTGGTTGGTTATGCCATTTGGCTTAACAAATGCATCTTCTTTCATGAGAGTGATGAATCATGTAGTTAGACCATTTCTAGATGAATTTTTCATTTTTTACTTAGACGACATACTCATATTCAGCAAATCAAGAGAAGAACCTATCATGCATCTGAACAAGGTACTTGATGTTTTGAGAAAAGAGAAATTATGCATTAAGATGTCAAAGTGCGAATTTGGTAAGACTTCATTGGTATATTTGGGACACATTTTTGGAGGAGGTGAGTTGAAAATTTATCCTTCCAAATTTTAGGTCATTTTGAATTGGCCCAAGCCCAATAGAGTTACCGACGTAAGAAAATTTTTAGGGGCAACACAGTATTGGAGGAAATCCATTGCTAATGTTTCTTCCAATGAATCTCTTTTACATGCATTGAAAAGCATAAAGAAATTCTTCCATTGGGGAGATTCGAAATAGAAATAATTTGATGATTTAAATCAAAAGATAAGTTTAGAACCAAGTCTAGCACTTCCAGATCTCAGACAGCCATTTGAGATCCAAACGGATGCAAGTGATTATGTTATGGGAGCAGAGCTCATGCAGCACGATAAGCCTATCTCATTTCATTATGAAACTTTCAATAGAGTTGTGATTAAATATCCCACCTATGATAAAGAGTTATATGCATTGGTACAAAGTGTAATTAAATGGAAGCATTATTTGATGGGGAAAGATACCATTATCCATATAGACCATCAGCCATTGCAGTACTTACAATCACAGTCGAAGTTGCAGTAATCAAGACATTTCAGGTGGATAGGTTTTCTACAACAATTTCACTTGGTTATCAGGTACAAAAAAGGAATCTACAATAAGGTAGCCGATATGCTCTCTAGGCCTATTATAAATATATCCATTATTCTCAAACACAATTCTATTATGCATGAAAGTTACATTGAGCAATATGTGAATGATAGTGGTTTTCAAGATGTGTATGAGAACTTAAGTAGGGGAAACCAAAGTGGAGAGTTAGATTATCAAGTGCATAGAAGTTTTTTGTATCACTTGGGCAAGTTATGTATTCCACAGGGAGAAAGAAACATTATCATAAGGGAGGCACACACATCATTGATTGCAAGACATTTCGGTGTAGGAAAGATAGTAGCACATCGGCAAAGGTATAGTTATTGGCCACACATTAATGAAAGTGTTTCTCGTTTTATTAGAGGATTTTCCTTATGTGAAACAGGTAAGCCTTGCAATAGGAAGCTTGGTTTGTACACACCACTTCCAGTTCCTTATCATCCTTGGGAGAGAGTCTCAATGGATTTTGTAGGAGGCCTTCCTATGCCAAGGAAAGGTCATGATTATTTGTATGTTGTGGTAGATATATTCAAAAAAATGTGTATTTTGATGGAATGTAAGAAAACTATTACAACTGAACAAACTGCTCATATTTTCTTTCAAAATGTATGGATCCATTTTGGTCTTCCTACTTCTATTGTAAGTGATCGAGATTCTCGATTTTTTCCGAATTTTTGGTCAAAATTTTGGGACATGAAGGATACAAAGTTGAAGAAAACTACAACATTTCATCCACAAATAGATTTCCAAAGAGAGGTGATAAATAGAATTGTTATTCATCTTCTAAGAGGCTATTGTAGAAAGCATCCCAAGTTGTGGGATGAACAATTACACCACATACAACATGCATACAATCGGCAAAACATTCTTCCACAAATACATTGCCATTTGAGGCATGTTTTGGTTACTTGACAACATCTCCATTGGAATTTATCTTTGAGAAAGATATTTCTATAGATGAACATAGTGACATAGATAAAGCAAGAAATTTCATTAAGAAAATTCAGTTGGTACATCACATAGTGCGAGAGAAACTTGAAAAGAGTCAAGGATGCTATAAGGCAAGGAATTACAAAAGTCGAGTTGATCATAAATTCCAAGTTGGTGATGAAGTTTGGTTGTACATAAGTAAGGAAATATTGCAAGGGGGAGGTAAAAAGCTCAAACCAATCCATTATGGTCCATTTAAAATTATGGGAAAGATTGGTACAAATGCATTCAAGCTATATTTGCCTCCTTATATACGAATTTATTCTGTCGTTAATGTTGAGAATTTGAGATTGTTTGAGCCTCCTTTTATTGATGATCAAGGAGAAAATTTTCATCTGCCATAAATGGATGATTTATCACCAAAATATCTTGATGAAATTCAACAAGATCTCATATTTGACAGAAGAATCAGAACTTCAAGAAAAGGTAATGTTGAATAGCTTAGAGTTGGACTCAAAGGTTAAAATCCTTCAAAGGCCAAATGGTTGGAGACTGGAAAAGTGAGGGAGTTGTACCCTCACTTGCTGAACAATTGATAGTATCTTTTGGGGTCCAAAATAATTCTAGTGGGGGGGAATGATCCAAGGCTCAAGTTTTAGCTAAAAATTGAAAGTGCTCAAAATTGCTTCAAACTTGAATGACCAGATATACTTCGTTTCCATGATTCCAACACAACTTGTCTCATCAAAATATGAGTTCGTATGACTGAGTTATTATCTTCTATTTGTTTTACAAAACATGAAAAAAAAGGAGCAGAACATGTACAATGATGATGTGGCAGGTACATTAAGCATTGCAGGGAATATTCTCCATATTGTAGCCAGTGGCACTGTGACAGGTGTCATCTTCAGATTCGTCAGATGGGTTTGTGAAGAGAGAAATTATCCAATCACCTCCAATATTCTTCCTAAGTTTGAATTTGAAATTTTTTTAAGGTTGGAGTAGAACCCAACTAGAGGGCACCACATGTCCCCTCTGGTGGGCCCTTTCCAACTCTTGGGTTGAATTATCAATTTATATGAAGATTAGACTAAGGTCAGTATGGTGAAACATATACATATATGTATATTGAAATATATATATATAAACTTGGGGACTCCTCTAACTTTAGTTAAACTCTGCCGAGAGGTAGTTTTAAACCATAGTATATATATATATACTATGGTTTAAAACTCACCTCTCGGCAGAGTTTAATTGAAGTTAGAGGAGTCCCCAAGTTTGGCGAGAAAGTCTTGCTATACCTTTTTGTAAAATTTATATGGCGGAGTGGGGATCGAACCCACGACCTTCTGCCTGCTAGCCGCGCACCTTACCAACTCCTTTGCTTAGTGGTTCTTAACCACTATAATCACCACATAAATTTATCGTTTGAAATTTTGATAGTTGGGGGTTGGAGGGGGCCAGCACCGCGGGCCAACCCCCTCCCCTTATGGCCAGAATTTGAAAACCAATAGCCAAGATGAATGAACATCGAAGTTTTTTTAAATGTGTTTAATTAAGTTTTAAATGTGATTTAACCACATTAAAATGTAATTAGTGCTAAACACGCTTATCACTTTAAACTGCACTTATCCGCCTGTTAAACACTGATTACACTAATATAATCACAATTTAAAACTGTGGAGGTTTACAGGAGTGCTCCATTTATGGAGAAATTTCTAATTTTAGAAATTTAACTGGAAGTTCCTCCAATTTTAGTCGAGAAATTGGGGAAAAATCAGTTTTGATCATAATTCATCCAATTTTCGCCCAAACAGAGCTCATAAAGAGGCATTCTAGGCTAATTGGCATGTTGGGAACTCAATGAAGTAGGTTTTAGAGGTAGAAAAGGTTGTCTATAGATGTTTTAGTACATTTTAATATTTTTGAAGGCCAGGGCCACCAAGTGTTGGGGTCATTTCCAGAGCATCCAGAGTCCAAATTCAGCAAACAAATAGTCATGTTTGGGAGATAATGATGTTTTAAAATCATTGGAGCATGTTCCAAGAGGTTCTGAATCTTTGTAAAAAAAATTTGAGCACACTTGAAGCTAATACAAAGGCCCACACTATGAAGCTGGACCAAGGTGATGTAGCCCAGAAGGGGTGAACTCCTTTATCAAAATTTTGCATGTTAAGCTATGTTATGTGTGTTTTCTATGTTCAATATTTCTTCTATTCTGTCATCTAAAATTATTCTTTCTAAGCTTATGACAAACTCATAATTTCACTAAGTACATTGTTTGACAATCACATGCTCATAAACAAACCTATGAAGGATAAGTAAAACAAGGCAAAGAAAATTTTATATCTGATATGATACTAGCACAACAATAACTAGCAATCATTTTCAGATCACATCATGTAGGTTGACATCAAGGACAACATATTAAGTCATAATGCCAACATTGGGTGATGCTCACACGGGTGAAGAAGTGAGATTGAAATCCGAAAAATGATATCTAATATAATGCACTGTGGAAACCCCTCATACTTAAATAATAATTTTTGTAAATAATTTACAAAGAAATTCCCTTTTTTGCTTTTCTTGATCTGCTATCATTATTTTTGTTACTTTAACTCTTTTCAACCATTTCTTGATCAATACAAAACCTATACCATACCATTCATTAATATATTTTATAAATAAATCACATACTTTTTAGGTAAAAATTAAATAAAAACGGTGCTCCTTTCGCAAAGTACGCATTAAATGTGGTATGGTATGTTCTTATCAACGCACTGCCAATAAATTAGAAACACCATATGGTTCTCTTTGTAAAAAAGGAGACTCGGTGTGTTATATGTAAACCGGTGCACCGATTAACACAAACATAAATTAATAATTTCTTTTTTTATATAATAGTGTTTTTTTTTTCTTCTTCTTCTTCTTCTTCTTCTTTTTTTTTTTTTTTTTTTTTTTTTTAGTACGTAATTTGTGCGATGTACTACAATAGTGCACCAATGCGCTATTTTAAACAGGGTTTACCAATTAAAAAAAAATATGTCTTTAAAAAAATTGTGCAAAGGCCGACATGGATTGGGATCTGACTCTGCAAGTGGTCCCATGGGTTAGATGCCACACACCTATATATATATAGTAATACAAAAGCTATAAATCTAAAATGAAAATCCCTAATTGTGAAGTCACATAAACAAGAAAAAGCAAGGGATTAACGTAAGAATGGATTTTCTAATTTTTTTTTTCTTCTGAAAAAGCATGCATGTATTAAATCCAATAGAAACTGTAAAAAAATAATTATTACAGTAAAATTTAACAATTTTACTCTACTACAGGGTTTTTGTGCGAATCACCAGATATTTCAAATTCTGATTCTCTGAAAAGTTTTGTTGCTCGATAATATTTTGCTGCTCCATAGTGCTCTCGTGCTCTCTTGCTCCAAGTATGTCTCTCATGAAAATATCTCCCTGAAATTTTTTTCAAAAATAATGAAATAATGAATAGATTTTACTATTTAAAGAACTTTTTTATGAAATTAGATTTCCGAAAATAATTTTCTGCCCATTTTTCAATTTATCGCTTTTTTTCACTTCAAAAAAATAAAGTTCACTTTTTTATTTCTGGATTTTTAGTGCGTTTGTTAACTAACATCATCGGTGCATCAGTTAATAAAACCACACTGGTGCACAGTAATTAAAACACACCAGTGTGGTTAACTGTACATTAGCACCTATAACAATAAGTCCATTTTTAAGGCACCAAAATTACTTTTACGTATTTTGTACACCAAAATTTATTGTTGATTTTGCTCAAATGTAGGAAGAAAATCTCATAATTATATCAAATAGAAAATTCTTCATAATCCAGCTCATTCCATAATATTTATCAAAGTCCATTGCAGAGTTATCCCTATCCATCTCGAGATGTAATTACTTTATATTTTATTTATATTTTCATTATCTAATTGAATTTATATTTTTTATCCATGTCAATCAGCTAAATAAAATTAATGTATAGAAATTTGCAGGTTTATGCAAATTCAAAGTTGAGTTCATATGCACAAAATATTCAAACAACTCCAAAACGTCGGAAGCTCTTATCAGGAGCAACATACTGCAAGGTGCATTTGGTAGATGAAAATGGACAACCACTTCACCCTGCTAATTGTAACATTGCTTCTTCTAGCCACAATCCTGGGACATTGATGGTAATAATAATTGTTTGTTAAATTAATGTATTTATTTCAACGTTAAACCAATTAAGCATGCATTGTCAGCATATTTACTAATTTATATCTTCGATTTTTCACTAATTATGTTGAAATATATTTTTGGAAATTATTAGGATTCTAGTGATGATGAGAAACCTACCTATCATCTTCCATTGCACCCCATGAAAATTTCAAATCGAGAGAAGGATACATTAAGAGAAAAAATCGTAAAGGAACGATACCAAGAATGGTTGAATCAACCACCTATTCAATTCCCACTACTTCCAGATTCACCAATTAGGAATGACTACAACAATAGTATTTCTTCACAAGTTGGCAATGGAGGAAATCAAATAGAGGTTGGTATGGAGGATTACTTAAGGGATATGACTTCCATGGAGGCAATGTTGTTATATGCATTCCAGAATGATGATCAACTAGGGGATGATGCTCATATCGCTGATACGTTTTTCGAAATCCTTAAATTTGCTTCCACCACCCCTCTCTTTGGACCTGGTGGCCAGTTAGAGTATACCTAGTTGTGGACAACGATGTTACTGTACAAATTGAAAGAAAAGTTTGGCTTGTTGAATGCATGTTTCTTGGAAATTTTGAGATAATTGACCATCAAGTCCATTATATTTTTAGAAATATAATCACACAATGAACATTACAAATGGTCAATTTTGTGAACGTTAATAATTATCGGCATTAATGTACATTTAATTTTTTCCATGACCAACTACAAGTTATTCAAAGATAGGGTTCTTCCAAGTCATAATGTCTTGCCCGGTAGCTATGAAGAGGCAAAGAAATTACTGAAAATATTGGGTGTTGAGTACATATCATATCATGCATTTCCAAATGATTGTATTCTATATAGAGGAGAATATGTAGACAAAGAGACATGTCTGAAATTTTGGCTTGACAAGTATGATAAATCAAAAAATAAGGGTAAATCATGTCGTCTTCCTTGTAAGATATTGACGCACATGCATATAATCCCATGGATTCAAAGGTTCTTTCTTTGCAAAGAATTAGCTATGTTGAAGGGATGACATGCCTCACACAGAAGTGATTTGGGAGTTATGTGAATCCCAACAGATTCAATAGCCATAAAGCATATATAGGATACATGGCCCGAAAAATTCAAGGGTGAAGTATGAATTCTATGACTCAGCATAGCCATGGATGGCGTTAACCCATATTCCCTCCAGAACACCAACTATTCCTTTTGAAATGTAGTAGTGATCAATAAAAATATCCCTCCATGGTTTTCTGTGAAGAATGAACACCTTATGTTGGTTCTCATAGTCCCTGGTAGAAGACAAGTGAAGAATATGGATGTCTACTTACAACCATTAGTAGATGAATTGAAGGAATTATGGGATGGGATAAATGTTACTATGTATCAAGACCCATCATAGCAGAGAGGAGTTTTATGTTGTATGAAATATGTGCTTACACGACACATGATTATCTAGGCTTAGGATTTTTCTTTGGTAAATTACATTTTTATTGATTTGTTTATATACATAACAATATTCTTTCGCATATTGGTTATTTAATTCGTTGTAATTGTTTTGATCTTCATGATATTATTTAACATGCCATGCATATTGTATACAATAATTTCATAGGTATTGTAAAAAAAGGGTATTATGGATGTAAATGTTGTGGACCTTCTCTGAAAGCTAGATGGTCCAATGACCTACGAAATCCATTGTATGAATGCTCCAGAGTATTCCTCCCAAAATAACACTCGTACAAAAGAGCAACATTGGCTTTCAATGGTAAATAAGAGAGAAACTAAAGGCCTCCAATAATGACATGAGATGAATGGCTTAGATCATATGAGAGAGAGAAGGAGAAGGAGTTCATAGAAATGTTCGATTCAAATGGGGAGCCTATGTTCGATGATCTAGAATTATTTGACACCTGTGTTGAGAAATTGCCCATTCGGATGAAAAGGAAATCTATCTTTTATAACCTCCCATAGTGGGAGCATCTTAATATTATCCACTTATTATATCCCATGCATATATTTAAAAAAATCTCATGTTCTTTATGGAGGCACATATCATCGAAACAAAGGGACACATTGGTTGTTAGGAAAAATCTTATTACTTCAAAAACTAAAAGGAAACATTGGCCGAGACGATTAGAAAGCACATGATCAGAGGTAGTTGGTCCCTCTAATTTTTATTTTAAAGAGGGTGATTTCCCGTGGATTTTAAAAAAAGATGAGCTTTCTTTAGCAAAGGAATTTATAATGGTTATAAGTGTGCCATCTTCATATGGCTCTTCACTATGGCATTTCTTCACCGTGGATTACCATTTGTCTGGGTTGAAATTGCATGACCATTTCAATCTTCTAAGAGTATGTATAATGTCAAAAGCATGCTTTTATTATTTGTTATATTAATAAATTTTATCCCATGCAGAGATCATAAAAAAAAACTAATTTTGTATATTATTGCATGCTTTTATAGCTTTGTAGGGTCATTATAGTTTGTTTGTGTGTGAGTGTGTGAAACATGACTTCCCCCAAGACCTAGGACATGCCATATCTAAATTATTTTCATTTTTACGTTGGATCACGTCAAAGGAGATTCAAGTGGATAGCATTCCACGATGGTGTCAAGAGATAGTTGAGATTGTTTGTATGTTTGAGAAGGAACTATTGACAAGTTTCATGGACTTGCAAGTTCATCTTCTAAGCCACCTAGTAGATGAGGTATAATTAGTTGGGGTGGTTTCTTGTCATTGGATGTTCTTATTAGAGAGGTGCATGAAGAAATTTAAAGGTTTTGTTCGACAAAGGGAAAAACCTGAGGGGTCTATGGCAGAGGAGTACATATCGTATGAGTCTTTCTATTATGGAAGTGAGTACATCGAGCAGATCGACAAGAGAGTAGGTGTGGTGATTTGGGACAATGAAAGGGATGAAGACAAAAGAGAAGAGGAGCTTCTCCAAATGAATGAAAAAATGAGCTTGATAAAGAGTAAGCGACTTATAATTTTTCAAATTTACACAAAGTAAATATTGATGTTGAACTTCGATATAATTTATATTTTTATTTCATTATATGTACTATATGTCAGTTTTATTTCATCAACGAATGCGGAAATTGAAGCAATCAATAAATTTGTTCTTTGCAATTCTGAGGTGACACAACCATGGGTCACATTGTACGAACAAAAGAGGATGAAATGAGATAATGACAAGAAATAATTTAGATGGTTGAATGGTAGAGATGTTCCTTATCCCGACCATTTAAAATAAAATATGAGAATTATATGCCCCAACAGTTGGGTTGCTGACCAAGGCAGAGAGAAATACGGTGCAACCAATCGTTACCCGCGTGATGAAGAGGATGTGCTAAATGTAGGGATTGGGCACACCCACTTCGTAATAATATATTTATGTAAATTTTAAAATTAATAATGCACCTTTGAAATATAACATCTATATTTCATATTTTAACAGCTGGGTTATTATAAGACACATGAAACTATGATTTTTAACCCTTTTATAGGTGAATTTGTTCCCATCTATGTAGCCATATGGACACCATTTTTGTAGAGAAAATTCCAATGATGGACACATGACACAATACTATGGAGTGAAATTCAAGTTTGATCAATCTAGTCGAGCTAGCCACCTTGATCAAAACCTAGTACGAGGGATGTTAGGTTAAATTGAAAGGATACAAGAGATCATTGAAGTGGATTTCTCTTCTTTCCAATGTGTTGTTTTTAGGTGCAAGTGGTGGGACACCTTTTGATCAGAATAATGTAAAGGAAGATCACTATAGTAGCATGATATGGATGAACTCTAGAAAGATGTGGGATGAAGCTAAGGATCCCTATGTTCTACCCAAACACTGCAACCATGTGTTTTTTTACCCCGATGTGTTGGATAGGGATTGGTGGTTCGTATTGAGACATGACCCTAGATCAAACATATTTTTGACAACAATAGTGTTATCATTCCAAGCGAGCTGGAAGATCATGAGGGTGATCATGAGAACAAAGAGTTATATGGTACACATGTTATTTCATCATTTATACTTTTTAAGATGGGATTTTATAAATAAATGGTCTTAACCTTATAGCTAAGACTCTTTTTTTCGAAACATTATAATATGCATTTTGAATTAATTGGTTTGCATTGTGTTAATGTTAAAATCATTTCACTTGATAATTTGCAATTATGTTGATCTCGAAAACAATGGCGCACTGTATCAAGTTCTTTTTTTTTGTCAATTCCTAACATAATACAACTACTTGATTTCTTTAAATGTGTGTGAATGATAGTTTCAAAATGTATATTATTCTTTTTGGTACATAATATCATAATAAAATAATGATAATTCTAAAGATGAATCTATTTGCATTATTTTCTAAACATTATTTTGTTACAAAAATTCTTATTCTTCCATATTTATTATTTTACAAATATATTCATACAAATTTACAATTTTACAATGATGGTAATTTAACAATATTTACTGTATATATTTTTCTTACGGTAGTTATGGTTCAAAATTGATAATTAATTTTCAATTTTAAAAATTTACAAATTTTAATAAAATTGAATGATGATGATACATACAATTACAATTAAAATTATGATTGCAATTTTACAATTTTACATACAATTACAATTAAAATTAAAATTACAATCATTGAACAATACAATTACAATTACAATATGACATCAAAAACACACATTGGAATGACAAGCATTGCACTATTCAATACATGTCCCCCCATGGTTAGATTGATAATTTGTTATGTCAAGCCAGGAGATAACTCCGCAAAACTGAAGATGCATTAGATGGAGATTGTGTGTGTACTTATACATGGAGGTGAGACTATTGGGATTCACTTCCAAATGTCTCTTCTCCTTCCTTATTTACTAATTTACAATAATATATAATCTCACTCAATCCCTTAGGATTAGGTGTTAACATTCCCCCCTTTAATCTGAAGGGATGTTGGTGAGTCCAAGCATCGTTCTAAACTTTTCAAACTTTCCTCTTCCAAGCACTTTGGTGAAGATGTCTACAGTCTTCTCATTTGTGGAACAATGACGTAGATGGATAGTTTTGGCCTCAACATGATGTCGAATCAGATGGTATTTTGTATTTATGTGCTTTGTTTGATCATAGAACTTTGGTTTCTTGGAAAAATTTATTGCAGAAGTGTTTTTTATCATGAGTGGTGTTGAATGCATTTTTTTCACCTGCAAATATTCTAGGATTTTCTTGAGCTACACAGTTTCCTTTGTTTCTTTAGCCGCTACCACATATTCTGCCTCGGTTGTGGAATCTGGTGGAGCTTATTTTTTTTGTGATCTCCATGAGAAAGCTCCTGATCCAAGAGTCATGGTATAACCTGAAGTAGATACCCCAGTTTATTTGTCCCCATCAAAGTCTAAATCAGATTATCTGATCAAGTTGAAGTCGCCTACCTGTGTATATTTGATTCCAAAGTCTTGAGTCCCCTTCAAGTGCTTTAGAACTCTTTTTGTAGCAGACCAATGTCATTCACAAGGTTTTTGCATAAACCTCGAAAGGATTCTAGCAACAAATGAGATGTCCAGTCTAGTGGTAGTCAGGTAGATAATACTTCATTGCATCCTCGGATTACTTCCCTTCAATGGATATGAGCTTCAAGTTTTGTTCTGTTGGAGTGGTTAAGGGATTGCATTCATCCATGCCAAAATTGTTCAAAAGATCTCCAATGTACTTCTTTTGAGAAAGGAATATAAATTTAGGATGTTGAGTTACTTCAATACCCAGATAGTAGTGACCATAGCCCAAATCAGTAATTTCAAAGCCTTTCTTCAATTCTTTATTTATGGATGCAATATAATTTTCATTGTTCCATGTCATCAAAATATCATCTACATACACCACAAGATATGCAACTTTTTTTCCAACTTTCTAAACAAAAAAATTTGCATCATCAAGATCAAAATGTTTGAAGTCAAGTTTCAAAATATGCTTAGCTAATTTCTCATACCAGGCTTGCTTGAGGCCATAAAAGTATTTTATGAGTTTGCATACTTTATGTTCTTGGCCCTTCACAACAAATCCTTCTAGCTGGGACACAAAAACTTTATCCTTTATATCTCCATTCAAAAAGGTGGTTTTTACATCCATCTGATGAAATTTCCATCCCTTCTGAGCTGCTAGGGAAAAGAGTGTCTATATGGTGGCCCATTTTGTTGTGGGGACAAAATTTTCTTCATAATCGACCCCTTCTTTCTGTGCAAAATATTTTGCCACAAGCCTGGCTTTGTGCTTGTCAAGTGAGCCATCTGCTTTGTACTTTTTCTTGTAGACCCACTTGCAGCTAATTGGTTTGGTTCCCAAAGGAGGATCAACCAGCTTCCAAGTGTCATTATTTATCAAGGCATCATGCTCCTTTTGCATCACTTCATTCCATTTGACATGAGAAGAAACTTCTTTGAAGGAATTTGGTTCATGATCTGTAGACAAATTCAATTCACAGTTATAAACAATATCCATATCAATAGGTGAATCTAAATTATCTATGTCACTTCCATTTTTCTGGTGGAACTTCTTTTTCCTATCTTTTCAACCTCATCGAGATGAATTTTTTCTAGTGTCTTTTCCAACCATTTCTGGGGACCTTTCTGAGATGGCCCAAGCTGCTCATTTGACTGAGTTGGAATTTAATCAAGATTCAATCTCTCAATTTTGTCAATCACATCGTTTAAGGTGTCATCCATGGTTGGTTCTTCATGTGGGGGAGAGAGTGCTTTGGAAAATGATTCCAAAAATTAATTCAGTATAGAAATCTCCCATTCAAGGTGTGGAATCTGATTATCAAATTATTTAAAATATTTTGCATGTGTGAATTCATCTAGGCGATCAAGTTGTCACTCAACAAAATTGTCAGTCTTGGAAGATTCAAGGAATATGACATCTCTTGCTACTAAAAAATTCTTATTGACTTCATCATAGAGACAATATCCTTTGGAGGTATTAGAATACCCCAAGAAGATACATTTTCGACTTCTAGAACCAAGTTTATTCCTTTGTACCTTAGGTATCAAAGCATAACAGGTGGAACCAAAGACCCTGAAATGATTTACCAAAGGAATGTGGCCATGCCACATTTCATAAGGAGTTTTGTTTCTGATTGAATTTGAAGGACACCTATTCTTTATGTATACAATGCATAGAAGCGCATCAGCCCAAAACATCAACTTTATATTCTTAAAAAACATCATGGAGCGAACCATATTTAAAATTTTCATGTTCATTCTTTTAGCTACACCGTTATGTTGGGGATTATAGTGCATAGGTGTTTGATTTTTGATCCCATGTTGACAAAGATAGTTTTCAAATTCATTTGAAATGTATTCTTTTCCATTTTCAGTGCACAAAGAACCAATATGAGTGTGTGCATCATTTTCAATCCATGCATGAAAATTATTGTTTGAAAAACATCATATTTGTTCTTCAATAAGTAAAACCAACACATTCTGGTGTAATCATCAATAAATGTCATCATATATTTATTTCCATTTGTAGAAGAAACATTCATAAGACCACATAAATATGAATGAATAAGCTCAATTTTTATATGTGCTCTGGAATGTGAATCATGAAATGGTTGTTTGCTATGCTTTCCTAGAATACAAGCATCACATTGCTTAAGTTTCATAGGAATTGTAGGTAGTCCAGTAACACCATTTTTCTTCAATAGTAAAAGGATGTCATAGTTTAAGTTTCCAAATCTAGCATGCCATAAAAGACTTAATGGGAATGTACCTTCATCATGATCTGAACTGAATGCAAATTTTTTTGCATGAGAAGAGGAACCTTGTAGCTTCAGGAGTGTTCCTTATTCTATTCCCTCCATGACAAGTGAGAGATCTAATGCTTTTTTGACCTCAACCTTGCCATCAAACATGTGAATGGAGTGTTCTTGCTAGAGGATGTGGACCATGGACATAAATTTTCTCCTCAACTTAGGGAGGTATAGAACCTCATGTAGAAGGTGATCTGGAAGACCAAGAAACTTAAGCCTAATTGTGCCAAGCTCTGATGGCTTGAGTTTGGATTTATCTACGAATTATACTGCTCCATCAACTTTGTTAGTAATTTTTTCAAAAAAATATTTTCTAAATGTCATGAATCTAGCAACCAATCATTTCTCCAAGAAGTAAATGAAACATCAAACAAGTCTTCGATTACTCCATTGTTACAATGTGCTACAACATAATGAGAGGATTCAGGTGCTTTACCTTTGTCTCTATCATGATTTTTACCTTTTTCTTGATTTCTTTGCTACTCAATTTTATCCCAAGGCAACTTACATATATATGCATCATGCCAGTCTTTATAGTAGCGTATGCAATGAAGATCAAATTTTTCAGTTGGAGTTTGTCTTCCTCCCCTTCCTCTGAAATTTGTTCTTCCTCTTCCTCTTCAGCCACCTTTTCCTCTAGAAGAATCTTGAGCATGACTCTTTTCTCTATGTGAAAAACATACATCCTCTTTAGAATATAGAGGGGTTGTCATATTTCCAAAAGCCTTCTCTTTTTTTTCAAACTTTTTTCTCAAGGGAATCAAAGGTTACTTTCACGAGGTTTCCACTTGCTTGCAATGACTTAAGGTAATGTGAGTAAGTGGGATACAATGCCTTAATATATTCTCTAAGAGGTACGTCAACTTCTACACTAGTACTGTTAATGTCATGCATGGTAGATCTTACTTCTAAAGATAAAGAAAGAGGGTCATAATTTATCAATTCAAGGCTGAACAAGTTAATCATTAATTGAACAATTTCAAGTTATGAGTGTGAGTTATAGAGTTCTTTTAGTTTTCTCAAGGCTTCATAGGCATTTGAAAACGGTGTAATATGGTGACACACCTCTTCATTTATGGAAGCTGCAATCAAGGCATACACCTTGCAGTTCTTGTTTTCCCAAATGACGATCTCCTTGTTTGAAGTGGGCTTTGTTGGTGGATGGTCTCCTTCACCTTCACAAATTCCTCTCCACAACTCGTTAAAAATGAGTGTGTTCTTTATTTTCTGATACCATTCAGGATATTTCTCCTTGCCGAAGAGAAAAAATCCCATAATGGATATGAGAGAATGCATTCTTTTGAAAAAAATTCACTTTGCTGCCACAGTAAAAAAAAAAAAAAATCTAATTTAGATTCTACACTTCAATTTTATTTTTTTTGTAAAATAAAAAAATTTGGGAAAAAAACAGAGGTATTATATGAGGGACGGTTTATTTTGGGAAGGTATTTACTGCGGGAGGTATTCACTGGGGAAGGAATTTATTGGGGGAAATATTGACTGGGGAAGGTATTTACTGGGGTAGAAATTCATTAGGGAATATATTTAATGTAAAAGGAATGTGTATTGGGGGGAGGCCGAATTGTAAAAAATGAAATTTTGGGGGGAGGTCGAACTGTAAAAGATGCATAGAGGAAATATGCATGGGAGGGGAGGGGGAGGGGGAGGGACATGAGGGGATGGGAGGGGGAAATGATTGTGAGGGAGCGGGATTAGGGAGAGCGACGAGAGTGTGAGGAAATATGCGTGGGAGGGGAGGGGACATGAGGGGAGGGGGATGGGGAGAGCGACGGGAGGAAGCAGGGTTGGGGACAGCGGTCCGAGTAAATCTACATGGGAGGGAAGGGGACATGAGGGGAGGGAGATGGGGAAGTGTCTACGAGGACAGTGTCTGATGGGGGGGGGGGTTGGGGAGAGCCGAGAGGGGGTGCAGATGTGAGGGACGGGTGGGGAGAGATACAAGAGGGGTTGCAGCTATGAGGGAGGGGTTGGTAATTCTGCGAGAGGGGGTGCGGATGTGAGGGAGGGGTGGGGAAAGCCGAGAGGGGGTGCAACTGTGAGGGAATGGGAGACGGAGAGGAGGTGTGAGGGGAGGGATGGGGGATACGTGGGAGGAGAGCGAGAGGGACGTGAGGTGAGAAGGTTGGGGAGTGAGGGTCGGGAGAGCAGGCGACGAGAGAGAATGGGCGGGGCTGGGGAGAGTGAACAGAGTAAGCAGAGTGCGTGAGGGAATGGAGCCAAGAGGTAGCATGAGGGGAGTGAGAGATGTAAAAAAAAATTGAGTTGAATTTTCATAGTGGTGTGTAGAAAAATTGAACTGAATTGGCACAGTGGTGTGCAGAAGAAGAATTTGCTATAAAAAAAATGTAGAATTATTCTAGAATTGCAGACAGAGCAGAGGTAGAGAGGCAGGTTTTCTAGGAGAAGCCAGATTGCACCAAAAATTCTGAATGTAGTAGGAGTAGTAAAAATATGAATGCACAGTGATAGTCTACAAAAATGCAGAACATAGACAGGAGGGAGTTACACCAAGTGCATGAATGCCAAGAAATGGATTAGCTCTGATACCATGTTAGGACAGGAGGTAACTCCGCAAAACTGAAGATGCAATAGATGGAGATTGTGTGTGTACTTATACATGGAGGTGAGACTATTGAGATTCACTTCCCAATGTCTCTTGGCCTTCCTTATTTACTAATTTATAATAACATAAAATTTCACCTAATCCCTTAGGATTAGGTGTCAACATGTCACTTCCCTAAGAAAACTATAATTCCTTCATATGAAACCATTACTTAACAGTCTGGTGCTAGACATAGAAAGAAATTCAAATCCTTCGTTATTTTACAATGAATGAAATTATGGGTACTACCTAAACCAATTAGCACTATTATCTTTTTCTTGTTCATGCATCCTTATATCTTGAGTGTTTTAGGAGTGCTAATTCTTGCCAATGTGTTACAAAATATGGTTAGATTTATTTCTTATTTTTCAATCCTCAAGGTTAGTTCCTAGTCTATATATTCTTATTTTGACGTTTCTTGTTCCTTTTTCCCCTCCTCTTCACAATCTATGTAAAATAATTTCTTATAAACAAACTTATGACCTTTGATCTATTTTGTATCACAAATTTAACAGATCCCTTTTTATCTTTTTTCCTCCAGTTGTTGTGGTGTCAACCTTGTAGGTTGTGGGAGGCTAGGAATAGCAAGACTTCCATATTTTATAGTTGTGAGTGGTAGACCTCCTTGTTGACATAATTTTTCTTTCGACTTTTTATGACACCATGAATGCATTCTCCAATGACTTAGGTTGCCAAAGGTTGACCTCATGTTGGATGTTATCCATTAAATTCCCTAGGAATATTTCAATCAGATGCTCCTTTATAATATCAGTTACCTTTATATTCACTCTTTGGAAGTCACCAATGTGCTCTACAATTGAACCCTTTTGTATTTGTATCCTCACAATGTGCTATAAATTCCTCACTAAAAATTGTCTAAGTTACAAGTGATTTGTGAGAAAAAATCCATAGATACCACACAAAGTAATTAGGTTCTAAATATAAAGATGAAATGCATATTGTTTGTGTGTGTTGCGCATCATGTAGATCAAAGAAATACTCCATTTGTAGAATCCATGTTACAAGATCATTTCCATAAAACTTCATCATATCAATATTTAGATTATGGTAATTCTTAAACCCAAAGTTAGATTCTCTAAATACCACTAGGAAACATTTATTCTAACAACTTTGTCAAACCTTTCATGTCCCATTTTATGTCTACTTTCATTGCTTTCATTTCATATTTGGCTAACCTTTGTGAGAAAGAAATTTATTACACTCGATCTTGTAATTTTGATATAGCATGTTACATTTCTTCGTCTTATTAATGTTTCATAATAAATCTTTTTGAGGGATTAATGGGTGTAATTTTTTTTTTTTTGCAAGGAATTTTTAGACTGATTAATGATATATATGCTTCACTATTCCCTTTGAATCACTTCAAACTAATTTTTAAAAAAAAAATTTACACAAATTTAAAAATACACACTTGTAAGTGCTTGAATCCAAGCTTGTCAATATAGCTAACATTAAAACTATTGTATCTATGTGGTTTTAGTCTCTCAAGGTCTGAAATTGTGTCTTGAGGTATCTCTCCATTTTTTATTTTGAACATCGCAAGTTAGACCAATATTGGATTTTTGAAGGTAAATTTATGATAAATCTCCCACGATGACTTGATTGTGGACTGGTTCAGTAGAGTGAATTTGTATGGGATTCAACATGTCAGTATTTCAATATTAAGCCCTAAAACTCATACCCAAAAAACTAAATTCCATGAAATTTTAGTCACTTTTTATGGAATTCAAATATGATGCATGAATAGAAAGCTATGACGATTTTCCCCAAGAAAAATGTTTGAGACTGAATTCTAGAGCATACAAAGGCCCTAGCTTCATTGAATAACATATCTAAAAATATAGTGAACCAATTTATAAAATTTTATCTAGATGGTCATCAATATTTTACCTTCACATGGTAATATTTCATAGTCTGAAGATTCATAGAAAAAATTTAATGAAAATTCCATGATGACCCATCTAAAGCAGCAAAAGCATAGGATAAAGAGCTTTGATACCAAATGTTATGTATCCCGATCAAAATAACGCAAAAATTAGGAAAATGTAGATAAAAAACTAGATAATAATCCACTTCAAGGAGGGGGAGGGCTCCCTTTGCATCGAATAAATGAACAATTCTTGGATGATTCAAATGAAAATACCTCCTCAACATATATAGGATTCTAAAGCGTCAAAATATAATTAGGGCCTACATAAAAATAATAATGTAAGGGAACAACAATAATAATAGTGGGCTTCTATGGGGAAAAGAAATAAAAAAATAGGGGTTACGCTTGTATTATAGGGACCTAATAACCATTTATTCAAATAAATAAATAAATTCCATAAGAAAAATGAAGCATGTGCAATTGTACTAATTAATCAGAAAAAAATACACTTATAAACAAATAATAAATCTCACATGTAAGTGTATGAATAGGGACATTGTCATAGCATAACCCTAAAAAATTTATAATAGACACAAAATTAATTCTTCCTTTGGAATGGTCCTTAGGGCTTCTTAATATTATCTCTAAACTAAGTTCCTACAATCTATGACCAACAAAATCACCCCTTTTTGAGAAGTTGTGAGAAATTTATGTTTACACCTTGTAACTTATTATTTGAACTTCTTGGTTTCCTCAACAATAGTTCTAACTTTTGAGTTCCATTGCTATAACCTTTTCAAAATTAGGAAAATAGTTATTATATCTTTAAGTGGAATAAAATCTACTTATTACAAAATTATGGGGTCATTTACTTTTATGCCTAGTAAATCAAGTAAATATCCTAGTGAGACTAGTTAGTGAGATGAGGCAATTTCGATTCTACCGGGAAGGAAGAATTCCATGATCACATGATAATCTCTCCTCACCACAAATAATTTTCTGTCCCAAGCCATTGTGATATAAATTTATGAAGAGAATGAAATTACATACATATTTATAGCCAAGACAGAGAGATACAATGAAACTTGACAATAGTATTTATAACTAAGACACAAAGATATAGTGAAAATATAAATTAATATAGTTGGATCCTCTATTAATGAATGATATTAATTTATGTGTCCACAATTTGATCAATTTAGTTGTATTCAATACAATATGATTTGATCTATTTCAATGTTATATTCTCTATGATTTTTTATGTGTGCAGTAATATGTTGGGCATGTGTTATATTCTTTCCACGACTAGCCCCACATGCTGTACGTTGCGTTGGGCACAGCAGTGGGGAGGCAACCCCCACTGTTGGGGTCCAGGGCAGCGCCCTGAGGAAAATTGTTTTGGTGTGCGGACCCACTCATAGGCGGACCCACCCATGTTTTCTGCATGAGTTTGCACATGGTTTTGGGGTACGATGGTTTTCGGCCCCTGGTATTTTGTAGATCCAGTCAAGGGAACTATGGTTATGTTCTAATCCAGTGTTAATGGATTGGGGTTTATGTATGCTTCAACATGTATATATATGTGTTGTAACACTAAAAGGAATAGAATGAAAAATCAAGCTGGTTGTCCTGATTTGGGATCCAGGGGAAAATCTCTGTTTATTTTCTGTTATAAGATTCGTGTGTAGATAATTTCTA
This sequence comes from Pinus albicaulis, assembly GCA_034641835.2. Classification (NCBI taxonomy): domain Eukaryota; kingdom Viridiplantae; phylum Streptophyta; class Pinopsida; order Pinales; family Pinaceae; genus Pinus; species Pinus albicaulis. The sequence continues at coordinate 1,255,585,911 of CM076578.1, read as the reverse complement.
TTCAGGGTTAAAACCTACATTTGGTATTAGAGCAGTTTCGGCTTCAAGGGGACGCCTTTGCTGTTGAGGGTTTTTTGCTCGGGCCTAAGGTAGACCTTGTTCAGTGGGAGATCTGCGGGATCGATTCTTGTGGTGAAAGAAGATGGCGAGCGGCGGAAAGATAGAGATCGAGAAATTTAATGGTCAGAGTTTTGAGTTGTGGAGGATCTCCTAGTGGATAAAGATCAATGGATCGCGGTAGATCTAAGTACTAAACCAACGGAAATGTCAGATGAAGACTGGAAGAAACTGGATCGGAAGGCTAAGAGCACAATACGGTTGTGTGTCTCAGATTCAGTATTGTTGAATGTATCTGGGGAAGCTACGACGAAGAATTTGTGGGAAAAACTTGGGAATTTGTACCAATCTAAGTCTCTGGTGAATAAGTTGTTCCTGCGGAAAAAGCTATATAACCTGAGGATGAAGGATGGAGACTCGGTGACAGAGCATCTGAACGCCTTCAATACTGTGGTAAGTCAGTTGTCATCTGTTGATATTAAAATCTCAGATGAAGATAAGTACATCAGTTTGTTGTGTTCTCTACCAGACTTGTGGGATAGTCTGGTTATTGCTATAGGTAGCAATACAACTACCTTGAATTTTGATGACATTGTCTCAGCGTTGTTGTCGGAGGAAATGAGACGGAGAAATATGGAGGGCCAGAATGGAGATGCCTTATCTGTACGAGGAAGGTCACAAAACAAAAACAAGAATAAGGTTTCGAGTGGGAGATCCAAATCTAGAGGGAGATCTAAATCTCCTGGAAAGTTTGTAAAGGTATGCTAGAAATGCGGAAAGGAAGGGCACTACAAAAAGGAGTGCAGATCTAAAGCTCCTGAGAAAGGAAAGGGATCTGATGATGCTCCTTCTGCAGAGGCAAAAACCACCTTGGATGAAGGTGGGGATGTGTATTTGGCTTCTTCTTCAAATACACATGTAGATCATGATTCATGGTTGATTGACTCAGGTGCATCTTTTCACTTCACTCCCCATAGGGAGTGGTTCTGCGAGTATGAGAAATATGATGGTGATGTCTTTCTAGGGGATGATAGGAAGGCCAAAATCATCAGATGTGGAAAGTTCAAGCTAAAGCTGCAAGGTGGAAGGATTAGAACACTTCCTGGTGTTCTGCATATTCCTGTGTTGGCTAGAAAGTTGATTTCTGTAAGCAAGATGGATGGTGCAGGTGTAAAAACAGTGTTCGAGAAAGATTCCTGCAAGATGGTTCAGGGAGCACTGGTATTAATGTGGGGAGTTCAGACTGGAACTCTGTACAAGCTATAAGGTAGCACTGTTATTGATGGGTGTAATAGTTCTGTGGTTCCTGAAATTGGAATGGAAAGCCTAGCTGTCTCTGGAGAAAAGACCATGTTATGACACCAAAGGTTGGACCGATTGGAGAGAAGGGCCTTCGGATACTGCATAGAAATGGTATGGTAGATGGTATGTCTAATTTCTCTCTGGATTTCGATTTCTATGAACATTTTGTATATTGGAAGCAGAATCGGGTGAGTTTTCCTTCTGGTGCTAAGAGGGCGAACAAGATATTAGAACTTGTGGACAATGATGTGTTTGGACCTGTGTCAGGTCCATCACTGGGAAAGTCTGTGTACTATGTTTCATTCATAGATGACTTCTCAAGGAATACATGGATATATTTCTTAAGGAAGAAATCTGAAGCTTTTGACAGATTTAAAGAATTTAAGGCTCTGGTGGAAAACCAGACAGAGAAGAAGATAAAGGCGCTGAGGACAGATAATAGTGGGGAGTTCTGCAAGAATGAATTTGAAGAGTTCTATAAGAAGTGTGGTATAGCATGAAAGAAGACTACTCCATACACACCTCAGCAAAATGGAGTTGTAGAAAGAATGAACAGAAAACTGATGGAAAAGGCAAGAAGCATGCTCAGTGTTACTGGGTTAGGACAAGAATTTTGGGTACAGGCAGTGGAGACTGCATGCTATCTGGTTAACAGATCACCTTCATCAGTGTTGGAGGATAAGAATCCACATGAGGTATGGACTGGTAAGAAACCCTCTCTTTCACATCTAAGGTTATTTGGATGTGATGCATATGTACATGTTCCAAAGCAGAAAAGGACCAAGTTGGATAATAAATCTGAAAGGTGCATCTTTATTGGGTATAAGGATGGTTTAAAAGGTTACAAGATTTGGAACCCGGAAACAAGGAAGGTTGTGTACAACCAAGATGTGGTGTTTACAGAGGTGAAAGATGTTGTTAAACATGAAATCATACCAAAGGAACTTGAGAAGATAGAGTTTGAGCTAAAGGAGTATGAATCAGACTCTACAGCAGAAGAAGATTCAGAAGAGGAAGAGCCACAAACTCCATCTTTGAGAAGATCAGTTCGAGAAAGAAGGCAACCATAAAGGTATAGGCCATCTGCTTTCTATTTAGGTTTTTCCTTAACTATAACTGATGATGATCCCAGAACTGTCAGGGAGGCAGTAGATTGAGAGGATGGAAAACTCTGGAAGGAGGCCATGGTTGATGAAATGGCATCCTTGCACAAAAATGAGGCATGGGATCTGGTGGAGTTTCCGGCTGGAAGGAAGCCCATCAGGAGAAAATGGGTGTTTAAGAAAAAGATGAATGTAGAAGGCAAGGTGGAGAAATACAAAGCTCGGTTGGTAGCAAAAGGTTATTCCCAAGTACCGGGAATTGATTTCGGTGATATTTTTTCTCCTGTTTCCAAGGTTACTTCTATTAGATTACTTTTATCTATTGCTGCTGCATTTGATTTTGAGATAGAATAGATAGATGTGAAGACAAAATTTCTTCACGGGGATATAGAAGAGGAGATCTACATGGAGCAACCTGAAGGCTATATGGTGAAGGGTAAGAAAGAACTGGTATGCAGGTTGAAGAAGTCTCTGTATGGGTTAAAACAGTCACCAAGGATGTGGTATCAAAAATTTTATACTTATATATTGTAGAAATTTGCTGAATAAATCACTTATTCAATGGAGATTAACCTAATCACACATCAATTTCGAATTGCATGCATAACACATAATCTCTTCTACAATTAATTGTCACATGCGGAAAGAATAGAAGCGATAGCACATCAAATCATCACACACATTAACACAGTATGTATGGGGAAAGCTTATAGCTGAAAACCCTCAGCTATAGTATATTATAAATGGAGAGAACATGCAGCAATACATAGTACAAACTCCTCGCAAGTACTCAGTACTATCTCCCAAAGCTACACAAAAACTAGCTTGGTTTTGAACAAGTCACAGGTTCAAAACACACCCACTACTTTCCCTGCCTCTATTGCACAATCAAGCCTGGTCTAAATAGAAACCCAGGTTCGAATCTCACTGGCTCCAACTGCGCAATTGTCATTGGTAATTTTCTCCAAGTGTGGTGCAAATCTCATGCACAACTGATGTCGCAACTGATAGCTAACTCAACCCTTTCATCTACCTCTTTCACTTGTCGCCACTGAACTGTCCATGCACCGAGTTAAACTGATGTGTTCTTTAGTTGAATAATGAGTTAATAATTAGTGAATTAAATAATATTTAATTCACACAACTCATCTCTAGTGTATTAGCCAGTTAAACTAAATACAACTAGTTCAACTAGTTAACCAGAACACCATCTCCATTAACTGTCGCATCAACTCCATCGAACTCTGCCACTTGAGCTCTAACTAAAGTCAACCATGCATTAGCTCACCTAACCCATAGGAAAAGCGTAAATCCTTCTGGCAGCTGCATGCCCCACATCCGGGGGTCAAACTGAAGTGCTCCAAGAGAGTAAACTGAAGTTTAGAGTCCAAATATTATTAAGGGTAAATAATATTTGACTTCCCTATTTTAAGGAGAGGCAGTCTAAAAATAGACTTCGACCTATAGGTCCAAAAAATAGATGTCCATATATTTTTACCAACATGACCAATACTCCAAGAATAACATACTGCAACCCCTGGACCATGCTCCATATGTCTAAAAATAGACATAGTCTAAAAATAGATTTTTTCGAAAAAAATCACATGTGTGGTCCCCACCTAGTTTAGGTGATCACTTTCCAACTAGGATCAGGAAAGATGTTTCAGGAGGCCTCCTTCACTGTTTCTTGTTTCCATTTTCAACACTCCCTCTCAAAAAGAAAGGACTGTCATTGCATGCGACATGCAACTCCATGCATTCGCCCTGCAACCTCCACAAGCGCCATGCAACTCCATGCATCTGCTCTGCAACTCCTCTGAAACTGAATAGGCTCCAAACAACTCAATCAGTCTTGATGCATCTAGAATCTATCATCAAAGTCTTCGACTTCTGCTGGTACCAACTGCACATGTCATCAGGAACTACTGCGCTGTTGAACTCTTGCACCCATGCACTCTTGCACTTGCTGTCAACTCTGATCCGCGCTCCAGTATCCGACACTGTCACTTTGATCTGCCTGCATCACTCCAACTGATCTTGCTACTGCTGCGCTGTGGGCACCTCGTAGCTAGGTTCAATTCATGAGATCCACACCAACTCATGAATCCTGCCCAGAAATCTCCACTTGGGATTACTCATGCATGTCGCCCCACCTCTCATCTGGTGGTATAGCTGCATGCACTCCCTCTGCCCGTCTGGCACGAAATTTCTCTGCATGAGTGGTCTCTTCCACTCCATGATCCTCTTGTGGCTGCTCCATATCCCGAGGTTCACTTTCACCTGCATGCAAAACTTGCTCCCTCTCAAGCTTCAATTGCATGTCTTTCTCGCCTGCATGCAACACTTGCTCCCTCTCAAGCTTCAGTTGCATGTCTTCCTTCCGCTTCCCAACAGTAGGAAGCTCCGTATACATCCCATCTACTTCAAGTCTGTAGAGATTCTTTGCCCGAATCCCAACCTTCTTGACTTGTCCCGTTGCCTTGTGCCGAAGGAAAACTTTTCCTTCTCTGAAGACAACTTCATACCCTTTATCCTCTAACATTGCGACTGAGATCAAATTCTTTGTTAGACCTGGTACATGCAATACATCTTGTAAAATAATGAGTTTACCTGAATCCCTCTGAAATGTTATGGTACCAATGCCGGTCACATTGTATCGTCCACCGTCGCCCAACTCAACATGCATCTGGAGACCTTTCTCCACCAAGTCACTGAAAATATTTGCATCTCCCGTCATGTGAAAAGAAGTGCCACTATCAATATACCACCCCGATCCCAATGCACTAGACAACATGCATGCGATCAATGAGAAGTCCAGCTCAAATTGTGAGGCAAGAGCCTCACCAGCTGCAGTTCCAGCAGCCTGCTTGTTCTTCTTCTTCTTTGGGCAATTCGTGGCGTAATGTCCATGATCGTGATAGTGAAAACACTTCACTTTTGACATGTCACGCTCTTTACCATCTACACCGGATTGAGAAGCCTTCTCCTTTCCCTTCCCCTTCCTTGCTTTGGCAGCCAAAGCACAGTCTTCTTCATCAGATACCTTTGATGAAGATCCGTCCCTGGTAGTCCTCATGATCTCCTCTTGCATGAGATCCGACCACAGTCGCTCCCATCCCGGCAACTTCTCCCGACCATTGACACTATCCTGATAGGAATGCCAAGCCTTCAGAAGACCAAGGAGAGCCAGGTCCACCATATCCTCATCTTCGACAGTCACCCCCACACTTCCCAGCTCATCTCTGCACTGAGTGAACTTCGTGAGGTATTTTGCGATGCTGTCGCCTTTCTCCATTTTGATGTTTCTTAGTCTATCCTTGAGCGCCAGCTTCCTTTGGTCGCTCTTGCTTTGGTACAGATATTTCAAGGCTTTCCACATCAAATATGGAGAAGCCTTTCCATGCAGGTTGGATACAATGTGATCCTTTACGCCCTCCAACAGAATCCTTCGACATTTTTCTTGTTTCTTTCGCCAGGCTTCCACAACATCAGCATCATTAGAAGTAGGCTTTTGAATATCTTTCTCTATGAATTCAAACAGCCCATTATCATCTAATACAACCTCCATGCGGTCCTTCCATGCAACATAATTCGAACTTCCTTCCAAGGCATATTCGTGTCGCAAACCGATGAAAGACATTTTCACCGCGGCACCAAGAACACAAATCTGCAAATTCGAATTTCACCACCAGCTGATAACTCAATCGCTTCCGATCTACACTTGAGAACAAATTATTTCCAAATCAGAGATTGACTGCATGGGATTTTACCAAACCTTTCACTTTCCAAAGAAAAATGAATCCGGAGGCTATCTAGCCCGTATGCAGGCTCTGTCCAAGGAAATAAGTTTGCAATCACCGTAATAGATCTTGATAATTAATATTGCTCCGATACCATGTAGAAATTTGCTGAATAAATCACTTATTCAATGGATATTAACCTGATCACACATCAATTTCGAATTTCATGCATAACACATAATCTCTTCTACAATTAATTGTCACATGCGGAAAGAATAGAAGCGATAGCACATCAAATCATCACACACATTAACACAGTATGTATGGGGAAAGCTTATAGCTGAAAACCCCCAGATATATTATATTATAAATGGAGATAACATGCAGCAAATACATAGTACAAACTCCTCACAAGTACTCAGTACTATCTCCCAAAGCTACACAAAAACTAGCTTGGTTTTGAACAAGTCACAGATTCAAAACACACCCACTACTTTCCCTGCCTCTATTGCGCAGTCAAGGCTGGTCTAAATAGAGATCCAAGTTCGAATCTCACTGGCTCCAACTGCACAATTTTCATTGGTAATTTCCTCCAAGTGTGGTGCAAATATCATGCACAACTGATGTCGCAACTGATAGCTAACTCAACCCTTTCATCTACCTTTTTCACTTGTCGCCACTGAACTGTCCATGCACTGAGTTGAACTGATGTGTTCTTTAGTTGAATAATGAGTTAATAATTTATGAATTAAATAATATTTAATTCACATAACTCATCTCTAGTGTGTTAGCCAGTTAAAATAAATACAACTAGTTCAACTAGTTAACCAGAACACCACCTCCATTAACTGTCGCATCAAATCCACCGAACTCCGCCACTTGAGCTCTAACTGAAGTCAACCATGCATTAGCTCACCTAACTCATAGGAAAAGCGTAAATCCTTTTGGAATCTGCATGCCCCACCTCCAGGGTAAGTGCTCCAAGAGAGTAAACTGAAGTTTAGAGTCCAAATATTATTAAGGGTAAATAATATTTGACTTCCCTATTTTAAGGAGAGGCAGTCTAAAAATAGACTTCGACCTATAGGTCCAAAAAATAGAGGTCCATCTATTTTTACCAACATGAACAATACTCCAAGAATAACATACTGCAATCCCTGGACCATGCTCCATATGTCTAAAAATAGACATAGTCTAAAAATAGATTTTTCGACAAAAATCACATGTGTGGTCCCCACCTAGTTTAGGTGATCACTTTCCAACTAGGACCAGGAAAGATGTTTCAGGAGGCCTCCTTCACTGTTTCTTGTTGCCATTTTCAACATATATGGGGACTTGGCTTCACCAGAAGCAAGGAGGATCACTGTGTTTATTTTAAATTAATTGGTGACCATGTTATTTATTTGGTCTTGTATGTGGATGATATTTTGTTGATTGGAAATGACAAAGAAATTATCCAAGATTTGAAGACCCAACTGTTCTCCAAATTCGACATGAAGGATCTTGGTGCTACAAACTATATTTTGGGCATGGAAATTAAGAGAGATCAGGCAAAGAGGATGCTCTGGTTAAGCCAGAGGAAGTATGTCGAAACTATATTGCAGAGGTTCAATATGCAGGATAGTAAACCAGTGAATGTTCCTATTCCTGTAGGTGTAAAGTTTTATGATAAACAGTGTCCCAAGACACAAGAAGAAGAGGAGTATATGTCCCGTGTTCCATGTGCAAGTGCAGTGGGTAGCCTGATGTATGAAATGGCCTGTACTAGACCTGACATTGCACATTCAGTGGGAGTATTGAGCAGGTTTATGTCAAACCCAGGGAAGGAGCATTGGACAACAGTGAAGTGGGTTTTCAGATATTTACGTGGCACTAGTGATTATGGCTTGTGCTACCAAGGAAGACCAGGATTAGAAAGAATGTTGGACATTCATGGTTTTGTTGATGTAGACTGGGCTGGAGATCTGGACCAAAGAAGATCTACAAGTGGGTATGTGTTTAGCCTATTTGGAGGTGCAGTCAGTTGGATGAGTAAAAGACAGTCTGTAGTGGCGCTTTCAACTACAGAGGCAGAATACATAGAAGCCACTCATGCAAGCAAGGAAGCAGTTTGGTTGCAGAGATTGTGTTCAAGTATGGGGTTGGTACAACAAGCTATAAGGATAGACTGTGATAGCCAAAGTGCAATTTTCTTAGCTAAGAACCCTACTTACCATTCAAAGACAAAGCACATTGATGTTCAATATCACTTTGTTAGAGATATGGTTGAGGCTAAAAGGGTGTTGCTGGTAAAGGTGGACACTTTGAAGAATGTTGCAGATGCATTAACGAAGTCTGTGAGCACTCAGAAGTTCTCTTGGTGTAGAGAAACAATGGGTGTTGAAGAATTGGCCCAATGACTAAGCTCTCCTATGGCCCCCTGTGGAAATAAAACAACAATTGGGAGAATGTTGGGCATGTGTTATATTCTTTCCATGACTAGCCCCACACGCTGTAAGTTGCACCGGGCACAGCAGGGGGGTCACAAGGGGGGAGGCATCCCCCACTGTTGGGGTCCGGGGCAGCGGCCCGGCGAAAATTGTTTTGGTGTGCTGACCTACTCATAGGTAGACCCACCCATGTTTTGTGCATGAGTTTGCACATGGTTTTGGGGTACGATGGTTTTCGGACCCTGGTATTTTGTAGATCTAGTCAAGGGAACTACGGTTATGTTCTAATCTAGGGTTAATGGATTGGGGTTTATGTATGCTTCGGCATTTATATATATGTGTTGTAACACTAAAAGGAATAGAATGAAAAATCAAGCTGGTTGTCCTGATTTGGGATCCAGGGGAAAATCTCTGTGTTTATATGTTTTATGTTTTATGCTCTCGCTATTGTTTATTTTCTGTTATAAGATTCGTGTGTAGATAATTTCTGTTCAGGGTTAAAACCTACACAATAGTGGAAAGTATGGTTGAAGGTTGTCAACATTGAACAATAGGGGCAAGTCAAGGAAGGGGGAATACTTATCCGAAAATATTTATCACCCAAAATCTTGCTGACGGTGTAAGATCCATAATTGGGTGGTTCAAGGTTACTATGGGCCCCTAAAACATTTTCCTTTTGCAAATGCAACCAAATTTAGTTTCTCACTTGAAATTTGTGTGGTACCTAGTGTTGATCATAGTGTTGTTTGTAAACAGTATCATATTTTTACAAGATATCATGGACATCTTAGAATATGTGATAAATTTTACAATAAACTTGATAGCTTTGTTAGCTTTAGATTGAACATGTGCATATTTTGTCTGTGTAGTTGCAAGGGGAATTGTGACATCAACGACTCTAACTACTGGAACCCCGGGCCCACCTAAGAGGGGTTGTGGCCAATTCAGATATGTAGAGCTCTATCGTAGTTGTGTTGAATATATAGGAGATTCAAATCTCATTTTTTTATATGCTTGGAATTTTAAATGTAAAATATGTACACAATAATCATGTTGATGACCTTTATCTATCCATTAATTTAGTGTTGGAAGCTAGTTTATTTTGTGAGCTTGGTGTCAAAAAATGACTAGACGATCAACCATAATTCACATAGGAACCTGCCCTCATAATTAGACATGATGGTATATTGGAAAGCAAATGTAAGCATACCCATTTGAATAAGAGCTTCAGAGTGGCTTTTTCTACCATAATGGTCATCTTAGAAAATATATCAACCACCAAAAATGCAGAGCTATTACCATGCTTGGTAGAAGGAAGGAAAAAAATAAGGTCTATCAATATGGATTCCTAAGGTTAGTTAGTAGTAGGAAGAGTGGTGTATACTCCTTGCTTCTTTATGGTTGGCTTGACAATGACACGTGTATTGCATCAATTGATATTCTTACCAAGATATTCCAAAGTTTCGACTAATTAATATACTTATGGAATACTTCCACTATCTTCTCCACACCAAAGTGCCATGCCAATTGACTATAATGTGCCTCCATGATAAGCTTGGCATGCTTTCTTGAAGGAACACAAAGGCGTCCTAGGTAGCACAATAATGCATCCTAGAGGTGGAATTCTATAACTTTCTTTCCTACCATAAACACATGGTATGTGGTAGTGAATTCTAAATAATTGTTATATATTTGTGTCCATTCAAAGGACTCGTTCCCACAAGGGTTGACAATTCTAGTCATTAATGCAGTCAAGAATTTATTAAGGTAGTTTTCAACATGATTGGTGCTACCCTTCTTTTATTTAAAATTCAAATAGAATTGTTTCAAGTATGTGGACCATTTATGATTTCAGTTGTTCTGTAACTTTATTTGTGTCTATATATTGAAAAGGTCAATGATCCATGTGGATTATCATCTCCTTCCCCATAATATAGTGTTTCCAGTTTTGGAAGGCCTGCACCACGAGAGATTCAATTAATGAACCTCTAACATTGTTGAAGTTTACAACAAGAAACAATGAAAGTGGCATCCAGAAACATCATCCTTGATCCTAGTGAAAAATAAGCACCTAAACTAGGTGGGGCCCACACAGGCTATTTTTAGGTGTATGTATATTTTTAGAATGGTGAGCATATTCTAAAATCAGCACAAGGCTGATTCTAGATGGTGGAGAAAATTCTATCTTTGGATGAATTTCTATTTTTATAATATTGGGCGAAGTCTATTTATAGATCGCTAATCTAAAAATAGATGCATGTCGATTATTATTATCCCTTAATAATAATCAAACAATAAATGGTAACTTATTCTCATGGAGAACTTGATTTCAGTGAACATATGTGGCACATTAGTGGGCTAAAGGAATTACGCAATTCCTAGGGTGGTTGGTGAGTCATGCATGGAGGACTCAGTTATAACTGATAATGGAAAGTTGTGACAGAGTTGGAATAGTAGTTATGTGATTTGTTATTTAGTTTAACTCAGTTAAGTGAGTTAAACTCAGTTGTGCTAGTTGTATCTAGTTGTAACTAAAGATACACTAGTGAGAGTTTAGTGAATTAATTATTTAATTAATTCACAACTAGAGACTCACTTGCAACTAAAGAAATACAACAATTAAATAATTGCATGTCAGTTTTAGTGGAGACCCAGTGGAGAGATAGGTGAAAGGGTGAGATGGACAACCAGTTGTGACTATAGTGGAGCATTGATATACATAATATATGATAGTTGCGGTTTTTACCTTTAAGCTTTCCCGGTAAAACATTTTGTTATGTGTGATTGATTTTTCCTCATGTGTTTGCAATTGGCAATTTAATTTCCGCAAAGAATTAAGTAGAAGGATTATGTATTTAACATAAGGATTGAATTTTTAGATCATGAGAATCTGGTAATATACACGTATATTGTATAATTTATACATGGTATCGGAGCTTAAGAGATCACAACAGTGAAGCAGTGCTTAGTTTTTGTTGGTGGAAACAATTCGAAATTGCTGCAAGAATTTCTTGGTGTGACAGTTGAGTGAACATCGAAATGGCTTTCAATGGTTTGCGGTTGGATTTTGCACTCAAGGGTAGCTCAAACTACATAGCCTGGAAGGATAGGATGGAGGCGATGCTTGAATATAATGGCTTGATGGAATTTATCAAGAAATATGTTCCTAAGCCAACTTCGACGGATGTTGCAGTACTTGACGCATGGAAAAATAAAGTAGCAAGGGTGAGAAGGATTCTGTTAGAAGGTGTAAAAGACCATATTGTGTCAAGCCTTCATGGAAAATCCACTCCATATGTTATGTGGAAGCCTTTAACAAATCTTTTCCAAAGCAGCAACAACCCTAGGAAATTGGCGCTGAAGGATAAACTTAGAAAAATCAAGATGAAGAAGAACGACACTATTCCGATATACTTGACAAATTTTGTCCAATGCAGGGATGAGCTTGGGAGTGTAGGAGTCAGTGTTGCAAATGATGATTTGGTGAGCTTGGCCCTCCTTGGAATTCTGAAGAATTGGCATAGTTATGAAGACTTCGTCAATGGACGGGAAAAACCACCGGATTGGGAGCGACTTTGGTCAGATCTAGTGAAGGAGGAGATAAGGACGAACACTAGGAATGGATCTTCATCAAAGCATGATGATGAAGACACTAGCACATTTTCCCCAAATTTCGATGGCCAAAATGTCGCTCTTGAGACACATAGGCAGCCCAAGAGAGACATCTTTTGGTGCTCCAAAACATGGTTTCTCTTCATGTCAGACTTCCGAAACTTTACTTAAACGTCAGTCTTGCTATGGTTTTTCTGACGTTTTTATGGCATCGTCACAATTCCGACATTTCAAATTTTCCTTCTCTCTTCTGAACACTCACGATTCATCGCAATTTCGACGTTTCTAAACGTCGCTCTTTCGATGAAACACTGACATTGCTTTTCCAACGAAACACCAACGTCACTCTTTCAACAAAAATAAATTTAAAAAAAAACAAGTGTCACTATAGCGACGGGTCGAAATGTCGCATTACCGACGGCAAGAAATAAAAAAAAAAAAAAAACTAAGTGTCGCTATAATGACGGCAAAAAAATATTTTTCAAAACGTCGCATTACGGACAACAATAAATTTAAAAAAAAAAACTAAGTGTCGCTATAGCGACGGCAAAAAAAATATTTTTTAAAAATCCTAGTCTTCAGAATATCGACGACAATAAAAAAATATTTAAGAAAAAATTATTTCCACCAAATCCATCTTGAAAATCTTCCAGCTTTATGTGATTGCTATCACCTTATGATGAAAATAGGATTCAATTGGATTCTCCATGAAAATATTTCAAACTGAGCATTCCAGCTTCTGTACCCTTTGTTTGATGCCTTTTAGCAGCTACTCAAAACATTTACTATGTTTTTGGTTCCAATATATCAATATTATGACATACCACCTCCTCTTTTTTTGTCTTACTTTAGATAAGAAGTAACTATGGGGGTAGACTAAGAGTGTTTCTTACAAATATTCTATCATCCCCAAATTTGGATCTTCCTCATTTTGCAAGTAGAATTCCACCAAATCCATTTTGACAATATTCCAACCTTATGTGATATCTTTCACTTTATAGTAAAGGCAGGATTCAACTGGATTCTCCATGGTAATATTTCAAACTGAACATTCAAACTTTTGTACCCTTTTCTTCATGCCTTTTAGCAGCTACTCAAAACATTTAATTTGTTTTTGGTTCCAACATATTCAGTATTATCAGTTATGACATACCAGCTCCTTATTTTTGTCTTAGAAAAAGAAACTATATGGGTAAACTGAGAGTGTTTCTTGCAGATCTTCTAAAACATTGTGCTTATGTTTTGAGATAAAAACTTGTTGGAAATATTGTGACCAACTGATCCTGATTTAGGAACAATATTGTTAAAATAGGAGTAAATACTTGTAGTTCAAATGCAGCAGGTATTATGAGTCCAAACTCATCATTTTTCATATTATGTGCTTACAAGTCGCTATTATCTCATGTGAAAGAATTTAGAGATAGAGATGGCGGAGAGAGAAAATCAATAATTTATTATATGTAATGTTGTAGCAGCTATACATATCATGTACGTCCTTGCTTTGTATCTTATTACCTATTTATATAAGCATCCCTGAATGGTTAAGGTCGTATAACCACCTAACACCTAAGCACATATAAATAGTAAATTGGTCACATGTTTCTAGTAGAGCATCTAGGATACTAAATTTATCGCTCCTAAATATCATTGAAGTGTTAATACACTCCATAAAAACACCTTAACAGGACTCAAACTGACACCTGGCACATATGAAATCCAATATATATGATGCCATGTAAAATGTAGGTTGTTGTCCCTCTTGCAGATTTTGGGTTCATTTTACATTTCTTGTGATGGAGGATGATAGAATCTCTAGCAAATTAAGTATACTCCCATCCTGAGTAGAGGTGCACATCATTGGTACCCAATTCTTGAACATTTTTTGCATCGTTCCTACCATAGAATATATAACACATTTTTTCTACCATCTTATGTGCCTTTCTTAATAACTTGGCCTGATATATCCCATTGGATCAATATCGAAAATTATTGGGATATTTCCACCAAGTCTTAAGGATATTCTTGATAGCTAGAGGAAAATCAAAAAATCACTTAGCTGTAAAGGTAGCTTGGAAGCTTGTAATATTTGGTGATGCAAGGATATATGTATGCTGATACATAAAAACCATGGATGTACCGAAAAATTATATATTATATATGTTTCTATGCACTTGATTATCCATTCAATAGTTTCAACACATGGTAGAAGGATACGGTGTTATAATACTTTTTGGAGCCGAGAGTACTTGAAACTATGATACATTTCACTATCCTCTTCATCTCCAGGAACCTATTTTTGAGTAAATGATATTTAGATACCTTACCAAGTCATTGGAATTAAGTTTTCCACATAGCTACATAGGTTGGAACTGATATTATAGATTTCTACATGGTATTAGAGCTATCTCTGACCTTGATCCTCAGAGCTTGTGATCAAATATTTTGGAGGCTTGTCTAGAGACTCAAGTTCAAGTAGAAGAAAAATATGAGAAGAAGGCATTTGAAAGCAAGAAGAGAGATTTTAAAGAAATTGAATTTTGAAGGAAAACAATAAGAGAGTACAGCATGATGTCTATGATGGATAGGTGGAGAAAATCTATTGCATACCTAAACAGAGCATTCCATTACTGTAGGATAGACTGAAACACTCTTAAAAGTGGATTTCATAAGGGAAATAGACAAAATTATGAATATAGAAAAGATGGAGTTCAAAAAAAGCGTTATTAATGAACTGATAAAAACATCCAGATTTCATCACCCCTAAAAAAAAGAAGAAAGGGTTCTAGAAATCATTGAGAATACCACTTGATTATGTTTATAAACACCCTCATTAGTCCTCATGATCCTCCATGTATACGAACTTTGTTCGTTACAGCCCACAGAATATCTTGAGACCCAAAAAGATACAATAAATATATGCCCAAAAAGGTTGGTCAATTGGGCTAAAAAAATATACTCTTAGTGATTAGAACCTGCAGAAGTAATCAAGGCTACAACAAAAAGCATAAAGTTAAACTAACAGACACATAAGAAATGCATTAAAGGGCATGATCAAGTATTTTTTTTTTCAAACCAAAAAATTGGGTGAAGCTAGTACCAAGATTCTGCAAGCCAATAGTATCAGGAACTTGTGACTTGGCATGGGGCCACAAACCATGACATCTGGAGACACTCCCTATGAGGGTCCCAAGCCAGGGGGATGCCCACCCCTTAAGCCACATCACAACATAATAACTCAACATGTTCAAAATCTCACCAGCTCTGGTTTTGAACCTCTAATCAAATAATGTTGGAATAAATAAAGAAGAAAGCATAGGTGCTAGGTATAATAGTTAAGCTGTAGCTGAATATCAACATCATATATGGAGATACAAGACCATATATTTAACAAATTTACCAAATCCCATATGCTTGTACAATATTATTGAAGCCCACAAAAACACTCAGAAACCCCACAGTGAGAGACATCAAACAACATCATTCTCAGATACCTATATGGACACCATGAGGAAAAACTATAAATGGAAGAAAGACGAATGTGAAGGAAAAAACCATAAAGTATTTTTGCATAGTAGAAATCATTCGGCCTGACGAAAAAATCAAGTAAAATATCTAGCAATTGGTGTCATATGCAGAAATATCCATGGGTGGTCTCACAAGGCTTCCTCTAGGGTAGCCAGGGCTATAAAATAATTCATGGGTAACCTAAGAAAACAATAGACATTACATGCAAAAACCACTTATCACTATGTGATTTTAACAAACATTATAGAAGTGATGTCCAAATAAAAAATGGCAAGTTTGAGCTCGATGTTAGTTCACGTAAATTTGAAAACATCCTCTATTAAATCACACTACCAATTCAACTATGAATTAATAAAAAATCAGACGGCAATATGTACTCTGTGATGACTATATAACTATTTGGAGTTTGTAATTAGCTAACTAATATCTTTACCAAATGAATTGATGCCATAGCATACAATTGAATTAATTTAACTGTAATCACCTTGCCAGTATTTGTTTTCTTTGAAGTTTGACCCCTGCTTTCTTTATCAAAATCCACATAACCAGCCATTGATGGAATGGAACTAGGAAAACGTGCAGACTCCTATTGTTTTTTAGAACAATGAAGTCAAATTTTTCCATCATACTTCTGTCTTTCAATATATGCTTCAACATTTACTTAATAAGAAAAGACACAATGAGAAGACTGGTGTTAAATGCATCCTACTGCTAAATATCACTAAATTATTCTAATAAACAAGAAAACCAAGGATACTGTTCATGTTATACTTCTACATAATCCAAACAAGTGTCACCTTGGAAACACAGTTAACTAACTGAATTCTTCTAATAAACAAGACAACAAATTGAATTATTCTAATAAACAAGAAAACTAACTGAATTCTTCTAATAAACAAAAACAGTTGCAGGGAATTTTTTGTGAAATATTTCCATTTCCAACCTTGCTAGGTCTCTTCCACCTGAATGCCACATATCAAAAATAGATGAGGATGGGTACAAGACCGAGGTGATAGGTGATTTTGGTGGAAGAGTTACCCCTCAGACCTGACACCTAAATTGAAGGAAATCTGTGTTATATGGTTCAGAATGTTGTCAAACTAGCTCCAAAAATAGAATAAAAGAGATATCAACACCTTACAAATAAGCCACTTCGAGGGGGAAACCTCCAATACATTACATGAATGAACAATTCTTGGATGATATAAATTACAAAACCTCCTTTCTATATATAGGAGTCCATGGGGCCACAATGTAATCCTAGTCGACCTAACAATAATAATTTAAGGGCACAATAATAACAATATGGAGGTTACAAGGGTACAATAATAACAATAAGGGGGGTACACTAACAACAATAAGGGACTATACTAGTAATATAGGGACCTAACATGCCCCTCTTGTTCAAAAAAGTGTTGTCCTCAATGCTTGAGTAGCTCTGGGTGCTTCTGTATAAAATTATCATCCTCCCATGTAGAATCTTCAGTGGGTAAGTTCTTCCACTTGATGAGATACTCTAAAATTGATCAATTTCGTAGTTGTCAAGTTCTTGTTTCCGTTATTGCTTCAGGTTCCAATAGGATTTTTCCTTCCTCATCAAGTTCTAGCAATATTGTTTAAACTGGAAGATTTTCACCTATAACCTTCTTTAAGCATGAAACATGGAAAATTGGATGCACTCGTGAAGAAGTAGGAAGCTCCAATTTGTATGACATAGTACCAATCTTTCTCAACACCTTGTAAGGACCATAGTACTTTGGAGATAATTTATTATCCTTGTTAGCTTGCTTGAGGGACATTTGTTTGTATGGTTGTAGCCGTAAAAATACCCAGTCTCCTACATCAAAACTTCTCTCGCTGCGATGTTGATTTGCCTGTTGTTTCATTCGATTTTGTGCCAAATTCAGGTTTTCCTTTAAGAGTTGGAGAACTTCTTGTTGATGCTCGATGTGATTTTCCACTGCTTGAAACTTCAATTTTTCTCTTAAAGATGATGTGATGGATGATGGATGATATCCATAAAGTTCCATAAATGGGGTCATTTTTGCTGCAATATGGAAGGAAGTGTTATACCACCATTCAGTGAGAGGTAACCACTTGACCCATTGTGTTTGTTTATAAGATACAAAACAACGAAGATATCCTTCCAAACATTTATTTACTATCTCAGTTTGACCATCAGATTGAGGATGATAAGATGAGCTATGAGCTAATTGAGTACCCAAACAAGAGAATAACTCCGTCCAAAAATTTCCAGTAAAAATGGGATCTCTGTCGCTCACAATAACCCTTGGGCTTCCATGTAGCTTTTGAATTCTGTCCATAAATGTAGTAGCAACTGTACTTGCTTTAAATGGATGAGATAATGCACAAAAGTGTGCATACTTGGTAAGTCTATCAACTACCACCATGATGACACTCTTTTCTTCGGACATAGGTAAACCTGTGATAAAATCCATTGAAATATCCTCCCAACGTTGACTTGGAATGGATAAACATTGTAGAAGACCCGAGGTCTTAATTGTCTCAACTTTATTCTGCTGGAAAACCAAACATTCTGCCACAAACTTTTGAATATCAGATTTAAGGCCATCCCAAAAAAATTATTTCTTCACCCTGTGGTAAGTTTTTAAAAATCCTGAGTGTCCTCCTAAAGGAGAAGTGTGCAATTCCAGAAGAATATTTTGTTTTAGTTGGGAATTTTTACAAAGATATAAGCGATCTTTGTACCATAAGGAATCATTTTTCCAACTAAATGTATCAGATGTACTAGGATCTTGCTGCAACTTTTGAATGAGTATCCATACATCTTTGTCCTTCTTTCATTCATCTCTTGCTTCAGTTATCCAATCTGGTTGGATAATAGAAATGGCACAAAGCAATGCTTCCACCTCTTCATTCTTTCTTGAGAGTGCATCTGCAACAACATTCAGCTTTCCTTTTTTGTAGATTATTTCAAAGTCATAACCCAACATCTATGTGACCCATTTTTGTTGTTCTTCTGACGATAGTCTTTGTTCCAAAAAGTGTTTAAGACTATCATGATCAGTTTTTACCTTGAAGTGTCTTCCCATTAGGTAAGTTCGCCATTTCTTTAGTGCATGTAATATTGCTAACATTTCCTTCTCATAAATAGGTTTATGTAAATACTTTCCTTTGATTGGACGACTTTCAAAAGCAATGGGTCTTCCTTCCTGCATTAAAACTGCACCAATTCCATTTCCTGAGGCATCACATTCCACAATAAAGGTTTTTGTGAAGTCTGGTGTAGCTAAGACCGGTGCTAGGCACATTGCCTGTTTAAGACGTTCAAAGGCCTTAGTTGCTTCAGGAGTCCATGAAAATGCATCTTTCTTCAATAATGTTGTTAGAGGTGCTGCTATTCTCCCATAATTCTTAACAAACTTGCGATAATACCCTATTAACCTGAGAAATCCTCACAACTTCTTTATGATTGTGGGGACTTTCCATTCCTTAAAGGATTTCATTATGTTAGGGTCTACCTTAACACCCTCGTGAGATACAATATGACCCAGATATTCCACCTCTTGTACTTCAAAGAAACATTTGGATGTTTTTGCATATAATTGTTTCTCCTGCAATAGTTTGAGCACCTTGTCAACATGTTGAACATGATCCTTCCAAGACCTGCTGTAGATTAGTATATCATCAAAAAATACTAGCACAAATTTTTCTAAGGAAGGGTTTGAAAATGGAATTCATCAACCCTTGAAATGTAGAAGGTGCATTGGTGAGGCCAAAAGGCATGACCAAAAATTCATAATGACCCTCATGAGTTCGAAATGCTGTTTTTGGAATATCTTCAGTCTTCATTCTAATTTGATGATATCCTGAATGAAGATCCAAATTGGTAAAATAAATTGCTCCATGTAATTCATCCAATAATTCATCAATCACAGGAATGGGAAATTTATCTTTAATGGTGAGCTTATTGAGCTCCCTATAATTGGGACACATGCGCCATGATCCATCCTTCTTGTGTACCAATACTACAGGAGCAGAGAAAGAACTTTGACTAGGTTGAATTATACCAACCTCTAACATTTCTGCAATCATACGTTCAATTTCACTCTTTTGGACATAAGAATATCTGTAAGGTCGGATGTTTGGAGGAACACTTCCTGGAATCAAATGAATAGCATGATCATGATCACGAATAGGTGGGAGTTCTTTGGGAGTATCAAACACATTAGAATGATTTTCCAAGACTCTTTGGAGATCTGGAGAAATAGATGATTTTGATGTTGGAACTTCTAGTGACCATAATTGTGCAATTACGCCTCTTTGTTCTTTCTTCAGAATATTTTTCATGACATTAGAGCTTATTATCTTTCTTGGCTTCCTTGTGATACCCCGTAATTCAATTTCCTTTCCTTCCGAAAAAAATTTCAAGAAAATTTCTTGAAAATTAAAAGCTACTGTCCCCAAAGATTGTAACCATTGTACTCCTAGTACGACATCAGCACCTCCCATTGGGATGTAAAGCATTGGACTATTCAATGAATATTACCCCATGGATAGTTTGATATTATGGAATTTTCCAAAGAAATTTATAGTTCCTCCATTTGCAACCATCACTTGACATTCTGGTGCTGGGTATAGGAAACAATTCAATTCCTTGGCTACCTTACAATGAATAAAATTATGGATACTACCTAAATCAATCAACACTATTACCTTTTTCTTCTTGATATGTCCTTCTATCTTGAGAATTTTAGGAATGGTAATTCCCGCCAATGCATTACACGATATGGTCGGACTCATTTCTTCCTCTTTTAGGGTTGGTTCCTGGTGTATATCCTATTGTTTTTCATTTTCTTCTTCCTCTTCGCAATCTATGTAAAATAATTTCTTCTCAGCAAACTTATGACCTTTAGTGTATTTGCTATCACAACTATAGCAAAGCCCTTTTGCTCTTTTTTCTTCCAATTTTTGTGGTTTCAACCTTTTAGGTCATTGAGATCTAGGAGTAGCAACACTTCCCTCTTTATAGAAGTGAGTGGTAGGCTTCCTTGTCGGCATAATTTTACATTCAATTTTTCTTGCCAACCTGAATGCCTTCTCCAATGAATCAGGTTCCAAAACGCGAACTTCATGTTGGATGCTATCCTTTAAAGCACCTATGAAGAGATCAATCCTATGTTCCTCTGGAATATCAGTTACCCTTATATTCAATTTTTGGAAGTCCTCTGTGTGCTCCCCCACTAAACCCTTTTGTTTGAGATTTATCAATTGGCTAAATAAGTTGTTGCTCTTTGTATCCTCATAATGTGATATCATTTCCTCCGTAAAAATTGACCAAGTGACAATTTTTTTACAGGAGCAAAGCCATCGATACCATACAAATTTATTTTGTTCTAGATGTAAAGTTGCAATGCGTACCTTTTTTGTGTTTTGCACATTATTGAGATAAAAATATTGCTTCATCTGTAGTATCAATGTTACAAGATCCTTGCCATCAAACTTCCTCATATCCATCTTTGGAATATGGTGGTTCTTCCCACCAAAATTAGAGTTTATGAAATCACGATTAGCATTTATTTTTTTCTCATCATTAGTTTCCTCTACTATCTTTTCAAAATTAGGAAACATTTGTTGTATCAACTTTGTCAAGCCTTCCATGTCTGCTTTTAGATCATTCTTCATGTTTTCCATTCTTTCATTGATGTCATCCATCTTAGCTTCCATGCCAACTTCCATGCCATCCATCTTAGCTTCCACGCCTTTCTTCAAACCATCCATCTTAGTTTCCATGCATTTGTTGAAAACTTCGATTTCATTTTTTGTTGCTTTTTGTGATAGCGAAATTTGGTGCACTTGCTCATGGACTTTTGATATCTCATTTTGCATTTCTTTGTCTTCATGAGTCATAGTAGAGAATTATAAAGGCTTAATGTGTGTTTAATTCTTTTTAGGAGGAATTTTAGAACCCAATACTGATAGCTATGCTCAATAGGCCTTTGCAATCAACTAGAACTGATTTTTCAAACAAGACTCATGCAATTTGAAAAAAAAATACACACCTTTTTCTTGATTTTGAGGAGCTCGATATTGAAACTGAATTATCTCTGTGATTTCGGATCTTCAATATCTGAAATTTTTCCCTGGTGTAACCCTTTGAATCTTCTTTCCAATTCCATAGGTCTGACCTGATTTGGATTCTTCGAGGAAAATTTATGACCAATCTCCCACAATGACACAATTATGGACTCATTCAATATAGCGAACTTGTATGAATTTCCACGTGTCACTGTTTCCTCCTTTGGCCCTAAAATTGATATACAAGAAACCAAAGCTTGTGTACTTGCGGCCACTTTTTATAGCATTCCAATCTGATTCTCAGAGAGAGAGTTATGAATATTTTCCCATGATAACCTCTTTGAGATGAAATTCGGGACCCTGAAAAAGACCTAACTTCCACAGATCATATCTCCGAAACTATTGCGAACTAAGCTTTGAAATTTTGCGAAGATGTTATTCAGGACTTCGGCTTCGCTCTCTAAAAATTTCTGCTTCTGAAACTTTGTATAACAAAATTTATACTGCATATTCCGCGATGACATGTTTAGGTTAAATTTAGGAGCCTGCAAAAATCCCTAACTTCGACAGATCATATCTCTGAAAATATTGTGAACCAAGCTCTAAAATTGTGCGATGATCTTCGTTAGGATTTTGGCTTCGCACTCTCAAAATTTCAACTTCTGAACCTTCATAGAAAACAAGTTATAGCGAAAATTCCACGATGACCTGTTTGGGGCAGAAAAACCCTAGAATCCAAAGCTATGATACCAAATGTTGTGAAACCAGCTCCAAAAATAGAAGAAAAGAGATATCAATGCCTTAGAAATAAGCCACTTCGAGGGGGCAACCTCTAATACATTACATGAATGAATAATTATTGGATGATACAAATCACAAAACCTCCTTTCTATATATAGGATTCCATGGGGCCACAATGTAATCGTAGCCGACCTAAAAATAATAATTTAAGGGCACAATAATAATAATATGGGGTTTACAAGGGTACAATCATAAAAATTAGGGGGTTACACTAACAACAATAAGGGACTATACTAGTAATATAGGGACCTAACACAACCATAGATCTTGAGGCGTGTTTCTGAAAACAACATCAATAAGAAAATTCCATTTTGTTAGGAATAAGGCAACACGGTCTACCTATTCAACTTTTTCTGGTTTGCAATCACAAGAATCCAACCAAGAAATCTTTGCTAGATTTGAGGCTTCTATTTTTCCATAGATATTTTTAATATTAAGATACATAGAAACTTAACAAAGTAATGAGAGTAGTACACATCAAGTAAGTTTGTTTCATCCCTGCAATGATATCGGTTTTGGTATTGATTAGCTTAGTAAGCAAATGCATCAAATAGGTGGCACGTGTAACCATCAATTGGGTCTAGAACAAGCAGTTGTGGGATGGAGTGTTATCCTACCCATCCAGGGTCTATTTCTATTTCTATTTCTGTAAGTGACAAATTGAGCTTATAAAGATTATTATTGTAATGTCTTTGACCTAGCGTTCTGCTCTAAAATTTCTAGGGTTTACCCTGGGTACCATCTTAAAAATGATGGGAAATGCCCAAAGGCTTTCCCTCAAATATGATAACCAGAGAACAAAACAAAACAAAAATTGTAAATATTCATGACGAATATTTCAAAACAAGCAAAGGATGCCTAGAGATTATGTATTGATAGGAGGAAAACAATTACTGGGACAAGAAAAAGTGCCCAAGATTCAAAACCTCAGAAGAATCACACCAATTCTAGATATAGCTTTATAATAATTTACAGAAACTACAAGTAAAGAAAAAAATTGTAATTAGATTTTACATGAAGCCAAATAAACTAGACCATCGCCACCTCATGGAGAACAGGAAAATAAAACAAAATTTATAACATAGTTGAATTCAAAATAACATGAGAATAACTCCTAAATATAGTGTGAATCACAAAATTTGAAAACATAAATTATGAAATATCATCCTACTTGTTGAGATTTATCTCCATGAATACTTGTTGTAGGAAACCCATTTGACGATAGCCAATATTGCCATGCATCATCTCCCCTCTTCATCTCCACAAAGTCTAAGGTCAAGTATTGTTGCAGTGCTTATATATAGTAATTCAGCTATAATTACACTATCATGTAACAATTATTACGTGCAGGGAATTTAAATTTATAGTAAGTACTGCTTTAGACTAAACTGCTCCCACAGAAAAGAAAAAAAATTCAAACTTCAATAATTTTAAAATTCAAGCTTTGACTTTCAGCAAGGCAGACGTAATCACGTAAGTGAAGCTATTTATTACTGTAATTGCTACAATTTTCACCACACTCACCTTTCCATGAGTACCTTCAGCTTTCTGAGCATGAATAAGATCCATTAAATGGCTATGTTTATCATCATCAGGAACAAACTCTACTCTTTGTACAATCATATCTGTGCTAGAACCAACCCTTCCAACTGCTAGAAATATGTAATTTGAAATCAAATCCACAGCCAACCTCTGCAGGAAAATAGATTGTGATGTTCAAAAATTCCCAGATGAATCCAATAAGATTTTTTATCACATATGAGGATAAATAAAATAGATGATTCAACCATAGGATTGATGAAGGGGGATCTAACAATGTTCAAATAGGTTGAGTTGGAATACTAGGGCATACTCTATAATATCTCAATATCTATCACAAAAAATGGTGGATTACCATATGTAGAAATATTATATACTATATATGCATGCCAAATCAAAATACCAGTTTAATTAATTTCATTAAACCACTGGATAATAATTCTCAACATTACCTGAATCTTCTTCGGAAAAATAGCACTGAAGAGCATGGTCTTAGAAAATTTTATGAATTTTGGGTTCAAAACCAATGTCAAGCATGCGATCAGCCTCATCTAAGGCTAAATATTGTATCAAAGATAATGACAGCATGCCCCTTTCAAGGATGTCCGAAGTTGATAATGATGTGTGAGTGCCAAGGCAACTCCTAAAGTGACGAAAGAAAATGAAATACAAGTGAAAAGTAAAAGTCATGGCTAAGAAATGGTACATCCTAGAAGGAGAGAGGTAATACTCAACACTAAAAGTAAAGAATACAGGAGCGACTGAGAGCACATCCAAGGATGCTCATAGACCTAGAAATCTTAATGTTGCAAAGTGCCAACAATAAGCTAGTATGCAGGATCTAGAGGTATGAAACAAAATACTAGTCCATCATCTACATATTTTAATCAAATACACGAACGTAAGTCATCATATGCCTTCCATGAATTAAAAAACGTGAAAGGCTCCTTCCATTGATGGAAACATTACGGGTTATTCAACCAAAACTAAGCTCCTCGTTTAGAAATGTAGTTCAGTCTGCACAACTTCTCTAATGATATAAAATCTTTTGATAGATAATGCATCACTATAGAGGGATCATCATAAGCTATTTAGTTTGTTAATGCATGACTCTCAGCATCAGTTAATGTTAATGCATTCCATATCTTAAAGCAGGGACCCATGTCTGTAGAAAATTATGAGCATACATTTATGTTTCTTGTGAAACATATGGACTATATCAAAGATGAAAATTTTAAATTCAGTCACTTTAAGAGTGGTTTTCATGCAACTATTATAGATTAGTTTTGTGTATTAGTTTGTTAGGGATTTGAGGCGAGGACCATGGTTTCTTAGTCCATAGTTTTGTAGGAGTGAAAGTAAAAATTTAAATTATTAAGTGCCCCATCCTATTGATGGAGCTATAGAGGAGGTTAGGTACACCACAAAGTGGTATAAGAGCCTCCAGGTTTAATTCATTGGACCTCTGGGATATTGGTAAATGGTTTGAAAAAAAATGTGGAATGAGCATCTAGCACACACTACTTACCAATTGGTTGTTAAAACATGTGAATTGAATTGGTGTCTGAACCAACCAGTTGTGGAGAATCATAAACAATGGCGTTGTATTGAAACCCTTTGCTGCTACATATGGTTCCATGCTCCCTAATTATAAAACTATCTATTTGGAATAACTTACAAGGAGATACTATTGAATAGTGTAATTTTAAATAGACTGAACAAATGTGCCTATTCGTGTTATGAACTTAAGACTCCATGACGAAAGAAAATAAAGAGGATGGTCTATTATGTCACCATTTTTAGTCATGGATAGAAGCTTTCATTGACACCACTTGGCGGTAAATTAGGATATCTCATTAACATGAATGCCTAGTGCCAAAACCTAGTTGATACACACACCCTACTTGAAAAAATGTGTTAAAGGAGAAATGTTATGTAGTGGGTTTTGAATGCACATAGAACAGAGAATAGTGCACGTGAGTGTTCTTGCTATGTTTCTTCTGCTCTTGAAGAGAGCTCAATAGCGACATTAATCCTGTCTTATCCTGTACACACAATGGCTTCATATCTTGTTAGCTATTTTTTGTCAAAACTTCTCCTTGTGAGTTTTGGATACTTTTAGCTTGAGAAAATAATTGCACTAATAAAACAACGCAAATTAATTGAAAGTCTATATTTGTGATTTTGGCATATAAAAACATGCTCTCTGAGAACAAATGTAGTGAACATAAACCATTGTAATAAAACTCCTCTCTCCACAGGGTAACAATATAGATGGCTTGTCGATGAAGGGAGTTATGCATATTCTTGGCTATATGCCAAATCCTCAACCCAGCAGGCGGAAAAAATGGCACTATGAGTAAACCCTTTTTTTTTATTTCCAGATTCAAGGACACAAGGAAACCCTCACAGTCTCTTCTTCAGCTCCATAGTAAGGGCATCCATGAATTAATCAGCTCTTTATGAGGGCATGAGAGCTGGACTTGAGCTGGGTATTGTAGGGACTAAACTCTATAAATGATATCCAAGTCTATCAATGTATATTTCAAGGACAGGGTTATTATAATTCATTTTCAAATTATATTCCTATAGATTGGAGCATATCCAAGGCTAGAACTAAATTCCTTCAAGTGTCATGCACCACTATTTCAAGTATGGTGACCTAGTCTTAAGGGGAACTAATGCCTTACTTTAAGTCTGATGTCTTCTGTGTATGTCATTCAACCTATGGAGGCACCTTTAATCTATATATATATATATATATATATATATATATATATATATATATATATATGGGATCTAGATGTACAGCAACATTGAAGATCAAAAACCCATACCTAAATGTACAACAATGTCACGACTGCAATTTCTGCCACAATGGTGAAATATACAACATAATCCATGCTTGCCTATGGCTTCAATATGTCCTAAATTTTAGGCAATGATTTCCATTTTGTAACCCTATTTTTCAGAGTGTTGTATTGAATAAGTTATGGGTATCATATTTATTTAATAAGTTATGCCCTAAAATGAAGAAAAGGGTTGTTAGTCAAACAAAAACCTTCCTGAATATCATAGTTACTCCTTCGACTACAGTGAAATCAAGAAACTTAGTGTACTCAATTTAAATTAGGGAGATCATGGAACAAAGTCTCTCAAATGAGGGAGAACAAGGAACTTATAAGCTACTTAATTGACCATAGGGAGATCAAGGGTATTTAAAAACATACTTGTCTGACAAAAGAGGAATAAAATATGAAGAGGATATAACGAAGCATGAACAAAAGATCCAGAAATTAGAAAGAAGAAACAATAGTTCTTACATGACCATAGGACTTGGTTATCAGGTAGCAGATCCAGGGCCAGCAACAAGAAACGATAAA
Source organism: Pinus albicaulis (assembly GCA_034641835.2). NCBI lineage: Eukaryota > Viridiplantae > Streptophyta > Pinopsida > Pinales > Pinaceae > Pinus > Pinus albicaulis. The sequence continues at coordinate 1,255,558,360 of CM076578.1, read as the reverse complement.
CTGAGTGGATGAAGGATGAATAAAGAAACAAAAATTGAGTGGGAGTAAGTTGTAACTTGTCCCAAAATGCTGGTTGTGGACCTATTTCAAATTTGACTAAAATAATTTTAATCAAGAAAAATTTAGCAGAAAAACATGAAGAACACAAAACCAAGCACAGGCTAGATGAAGTTATATTGACCCAGTATAGGGAAAACTCAGTTTTAATTTAGAAGGAAATATATCGTACTTTCATGTGACAAACAATTACCTGGATCCACAATGCTAAGAAAAGACACATGGTAATACTTGCCACACGTTTTTCCCAGATATGCTCTTAAATATCATGGTTGAAAGTGTTGTTCTAGGTAGACCAAGCTCAATTGACGACAACCAATAGTTTTTGGAAGGCTGAGATGGGGCTTCTTTCCTTATCTTGTACAGGTATTATAGTCCTTTGGAATATAAGCATTGTATTAATTTGGTGGAAAACTTGTAGACATATCCACCACCTATAAATGGGTTCTTTCCAAGGATGACTTGCTTTCCATCTCCCACTTTTCAAACTAGCCATTTGTAGAGAAAGGGGAAAGTGACCATGAGCGCTTTCCATACTATGGAGCCCATTTTGGAAGGTTTAAAGGCATGTACTCTAATCCATTCCACCACCGTCGAGATTATTAAATATTTTTCCTTGATAATTTGACTCCAAGGTCCCTCTCCAAATAGACTTCTCCAAATATTTTTTAAGGATAAATCTTTGAAAAACAAGATCAGATTTTTAAATCCCCAGCCTCCTAGACTTTTTGGAATAGATAGAGAGTACCGGTTTGTAGGTTGTACTCCTTCTTTACTATATTTTCCAGCCCATGGGAAATTGAATATCATCTATCTTATGGTATTGAGGATAGCAGAGGGTATTTTAGCTAGAGACAACTAGTTGACTACAATGTTTTCCAAAACAAATTTCACCATGATCATTTTTTCCCCAAGTGACATCCAATTGTTACACCATAAATTAATTTTATGCTCCACTTTTCTTATCATCCACTTCTAGTCCTCTTTATCATAGTTGTTTGGTTTGAGAAATAAGTTGAGATACTCGATACCATTTTCGAGTGAGGTCTATATCTGCAATGGAAAGATATAATGAATCTCCAAAAGTGTGTTTGGGTTGACTATCGATTGATGAAAGGAGGATTTATTAAGATTGATCTCCATTCTAGTGGCATTGCAAAATAGGTTTATTATTCTGTGGAATGCATGCCATTCAACTATGATTACTAAACCCAAAAGAATTACATTGTCCATAAAAATAATATGAGTAATGAATTTTTTTTTGAAAATTTTAATGCCCTTTATATTTCCATCCTATTTTTCTTTCAATAGAAGGCGACTTAGACCCTCCATCACAATTGAAAACAACAATAGAGACAAGTGGAATCCCTTCCTCAGACCCCAAGAGTCGATGGATTTTTTGGAAGGAGAACCATTGATAAGGATGGAGAAGTTGGCTAAGCATACACAACCCATGCTCCAGTTTCTAACCTCCGAGCTCAATTTGAAGGAGAAAAAGTATGAGGAAAGTCTAGTTGAATTTATGAAATCTTTATGAAGACCCATTTTAAGTACAAGAGCTTTCATTTTTTTGGAATTAATAGAATTGATGGCTTCTTGGGAAAGGGAAGTGGCATCATGAATCTGACTATCAGCAAGGAAACCGAATTGATTTAGTGGAAAATTTTCTTCTATCATCCTCTTGATCTTGTTTGAGATTATCTTGGAGATTATTTTATATACTAGGTTGCATAGGGAAATGGGCTTGAAGTCCAAAAATTTCCTGGGCTTTGAGAATTTTGGAATCAAGGCTATGTACGAACCATTGATGTCTATCAACACTTTCCCTGATCTTCTATATTCCTCTACCATCATGCAGAAAATTGATCCTATGATATCAAAAAAGGTGAGGAATAGTTCCACTATCCACTTATCCAATCCTTGACATTTTTCTTTAGAGAAATTTTTCAAAAATCCTTCAATTTCCTCTAGGGAGACTGGGATATCGATCATATTCAATTCCTTTTGAGTGAATAAGCATGGATAATGTTTGATTAATTGCAGCTATGAGCTAATGTTTGAGGACCCTATATCTTTGAAGAGAGATGAAAAGTAGGATGATGATACAATTTTTAAATCCTTAGTGGAAGAGACTATTTTTCCATACTCTACCTCAAGCTCCCATATGGCATTTATGTTCCTCCTATTATTTTCATAGCTATGGAAAAATATAGTTTTGACATCTCCCATTTTTATCCAAGTAACCCTGCTTTTTAGTCTTCATGTTTATTCTTCCATATTTAGGATCTAGGTTTTCTTAACTTACATAAAGCTGAATTTCTAGGTTATTTCTATCGAGAAATATGAGGAGAATATATGAGAAAGGTGTTCATATTTATATTATATTTCTGTGAGATATTTTTTTTGTTTTGTTTTCCTTTTTCTCTCGAAGAACAAACCTGCCTTCTTTAGCTCCATGAGATTTCTAGCCAAGATAACCATTGTCGATGAGTAGTTTGAGACCAGATTTTTCTATCAAATTTCCTTTACCAACAATATGAAAGATCATTCTTCCAACCATGAAGGGTTGAATTTAAAAGGATATGTATTTTTTATAGGATCCAAGTACATCTCTAGAAAAATGGGCATGTGATCTTAGAACTTATCTTGAGTTGTCCAAGATCTAAGCCTCCTGACTCTTTCTTCTCTTTCTTCCAACTGATTTGCCATTAAGAACCTATCCATTCTTTTGGCTATCCCTTCCACACATATCGTAGAATTTATATAGGTAGTGATTAATGGGAAGGGATCCATGTCACAGATTTAAACGTTCTACAACATTGATGAAAAGTAGGAGGTCAAAGGATCTGGTATAGCTCAAAGACCCCAAGTCTCTCCTACATATATAGTAAATTTAAAATCTCCTATCATGATGAGAGCTTGATCTAAGATAAGGTCATTGGCTTCTATCGAGTCTCACAAATCTTGTATGTCATTGTATGGTCCATAAGAATTGATTAATTTTATCGGCAACAGAATCCTCTTATTGATCCTTCTAGAATGATACCCAATGAGGAGGAGAAAGTCTAGAGTGATGCATATTTTGGGTCCCATATAGTGATTAGTCCACCTGACAAGCCATTTGATTCTAGAGCACATGAATACTAGCCTGAAAAAATATTTTGGAAGCATACTCTGGCTTTTCCTCCCGATACCATGGTTTCTTGAAGATAAATGATAGAGGGGCCATGGGTGTTGATAAATATTTTGAGGGAGGAAAATTTGGAGGAACCCCCAACCCCTCGAATGTCGAGAGAAAAAATTATCATTATTTAGGAGAGACAATGGGTGTTTTTTCTCTAATCTACATTGAATTAAGATCTAAATCATCAAGTAGAGAGAGGTTGATTCCACCCTCGATAGGCTAAGGATGATTTCCTTCTCTTTCCATTTATTTTTTGTTGTTATTTTTCTTTATGATAGTGAGTTTTTGAAAGGAGTAACTAGGTTATGTTTGAGAGTTATCAACTGGATTAGTCCCTATGAATGTGGAAATAGGGGAAATATCAGTTTCATATTTATATGAGAGCATTGGTGCATAGGTTATAGGGGTGTTCGAGTTCGTAAGGGAGATTGATGAACTAGAGTGCTCTTCTTTTGAATCTATAAACCAAATTCTAATAGGGAAGTCGAAAAGAATCCAATATTTTTTAGAGGCAGATTGATACATGAGAAATTTTTATTTGTCTTTTCAAGGTTGTCTAGAAATTTGGAGGATGTTATAGGTTTCAAGGAATTTACTATTGAGTTTTGTGGAAAATAGTGTCTGCTAGAATGCAAAAGAGAGAAAATGGTTATAGAATTAAGTGAATTCAATTATATCTGATCCATAAGTAAGGAATGTTCAACAGAAATATTTTGAATAAAAGAGTTTGGATTTGAAGAGATACATACCGGTTTGAACCATATCGCGAGAGTGTTCGGGCCCAATAGAACCTTCAGGTGATCAACTGGACGAGATGTATTCCATCAATTTATCATCAACCTTTTCAGTGACAACATCAACCTTATCCTTCAATATTGATCCTTTAGTATAGCCTTGAGTAGGGTCATCTGCCAAAAGTTCCCTTTCCCTTGAAAACTTAGAGCTCATATGTTGGTTTTTCAACTTGCTGAAACTAACTCCTTTACCTCCTTCAAGGAATAATTTTTCGTTTATTTCGAAACTCGCAAAATTGTATCGGGAATCAGCGGTTAAGCTAGACTTGTCAGGTTTTTTGATGGTTATGGATACCAAGACCTCAATGCAAAGGAGCCTCACAAGTATTTTCTAGATGGCCTAGATTCCTACAATTTATACATCTGAAGAGAGTCTTTCGGTAGTCTAGTGGATATATGTTCTCCATCTTATCCTAAAGAATATTTAGAAACCCTGGTAATCCTTCAGCAGTCTCCATCTAAACCAAAACCCATTCCATACATTTATCTTCCATAAAAATAAAATCTTCATCTAGGTAAATGAACCTACCCAATGAATTTTTTGCCTTGATAAGTACCTACTTTGACCATAGCTCGAGCTGGAATCCTGGAAAAAAACAAAAATATTCTTCGGTTTATGGAAACCTCAAAGTGGCAGTCTAAATTCTCAAGCCCAGAGACAAATATGTTCTCCTTCTCATCCTAAATAATTTTTAGAAACCCTGGTAATCCTTCAGCAGTCTCCATCTCAACCAAAACCCATTCCATACGTTTATCTGCCATCAAAAAAAAATGTTCATCCAGGTAAATGAACCTACCCAGGGAATTTTCTGCCTTGATAAGTAGCTCCTTTGACCATAGCTCGAGCTGGAATCCTAGAAACAAAACCCAAATATTCTTACATTTTTGGAAACCTCAGAGCGGTAATCTAACTTCTCAAGCTCAGAGACAAAGTGACCAAGGCTGACTAACCTAGACTTGGTAGGGATTACCAAGTGAAGTCCCGCCCAACATCTCAACCGTCTATTTCCAAAGTACCAACAGTGGAGATCTACAAACCGTGACACTACCGAAACATATGTCATACCGTCGCAAGACCAACGTTTATCCCCAATACAGTCGTGTATCTTAGAAACATCGCATTTCTGATGTTGTGTCCCGAAATTTCACTCTTCCGAAAGAGTTCCTAAACGTCGCTATACTGACGTTTATCCCCAATATCATGTTTATCTTAGAAACGTTTCATTTCCGAATTTGTGTCCCAAAACATCGCTCTTCCGACGGAGTTCCTAAACGTTGCAATCCCGAAGTTTATCCCCAATACCATCGCACTTGTCTTCGAAACGTCTCATTTCCAACATTGTGTCCCAAAACATCGCTCTTCTGATAGAATTCCTAAACGTCACAATATTGATGATGTCCCTAAACGTCACTATAGAAATGGTTGTTTGAAGGATTTTAAAAATTGAGAAAAATTGGGGAAATTTCCGACAATACGACAAAAATGTTGGAACTAAAGTGTCTGAATTTTGACCAAATGCACTAGTGAGAGGATTGTACTTTGTCTTCCAAGGTGAAGAAGAAGAAGGGGAATAAATCCCATTCTAGATCTGAGGCCGGTGAAGATGGCAAGGAGCACAACATGTCCAAAGTGAAGTGTTTTCACTGTCACGAGTTTGGACATATTGCCACAAATTTTCCACATAAGAAGAAGAATAAGATGGTTGCTAGAGTTGCAGCTGGTGAGGCTCTTTCCTCACAATTTGAGCTTGACTTCTCATTGATCGCATGCATGGTGTCTAGTGCATTGGGATCGGGGTGGTACTTTGATAGTGGTGCTTCCTTTCACATGATGGGAGATGAGAAAATTTTCAGTGACTTGGAGGAGAAAGATATCCGATGCATGTTGAGTTGGGCTTATCGATGTGAGGTACAATGCTATGGGAATTGGTACCAGGCATTACCTTAGAGGGCATTATTTACGTTCTTTCATTTGAAGATGTTGTGCATGTTCCAGTTTAAAGAAGAATTTAATCTCAAATGCAATGTTAGAGGACAGGCTATGTTGTCTTTAGTGAAGGAAAATTTTTCCTGCGACACAAAGCAACAGGGCAAGCCAAGAAGGTTGGGATTCGAGTTAAGAATCTCTATAGACTTGAAGTAGATGGGATTTCTATGGAGCTTCCTACTATTGGGAAGTGTGAGAAAGACATGCAATTGACGCTTGAGAGGGAGCAGGATTTGCATACAGGTAAGAGTGAACCTCAGGATGTGGAGCAGCTACAAGATGAGGATCATGGAGTGGGATCAACCACTCATGTAGATAAATTCAATGCCAGATGGGCAGAGGGAGTGCATGCAGCTATATCACCAGGTGAGAGGTGGGGCAACATGCATGGATAATCCTAAGAAGAAATTTCTGGGTAGGATTCATGGAGATGGTGTGGATCTCATGAATTGAACCTAGCTACGAGGAGCCCACAAAGCAGTAGTAGCAAGATTATTTGGATTGATGCAGTCAGATCAAAGTGACAGTGTCGGATACTAGAGCATAGATCATAGTTGACAGCAAGTGTAGAGTGCATGGGTGCAGAGTTCAACAACGCAGTGGTTCCTGAAGACATGTGCAGTAGCTAAGCAGAAGTCAAAAGACTTTGATGATAGATGCATCATACTGATTCAGTTGTTTGGAGGCTGTTCAATTTCGAAAGTGTTGCATGTAAAGGTTGCAGGGCGAATGCTTGGAGTTGCATGTCACATGCAAAGACATTCCTTTATTTTTGAGAGGGAGTGTTGAATATTACAACAAGAAACAGTGAAATTGGCATCCGGAAACATCATTTCTTGATCCTAGTGAAAAACAAGAACCTTCACTAGGTGGGGCCCACACAGGGTATTTTTATGTGTATGTCTATTTTTAGAATGGATGAGCATATTCTATTTATAGTGGAATGTTGATTCTAGATGATTGAGAAAATTATATCTTTGGATGAATTTCTATTTTTAGAAGATGGGCGAAGTCTATTTATAGATCGCTAATCTAAAAATAGAATGCATGTCGATTATTATTAGCCCTTAATAATAATCAAACAATAAATAGTAACTTATTCTCTTGGAGCACTTGATTAAAGGGAACGCATGTGGCACATCGTCGCCGAAGGAATTACGCAATTCCTAGGGCGGTTGGTGACTCATGCATGGAGGACTCAATTAGAACTGAAGTGGCAAAGTTGTGACAGAGATGGAAGAGTAGTTATGGGAGTTGTTATTTAGTTTAACTCAGTTAAGTGAGTTAAACTCAGTTGAGCTAGTTGTATCTAGTCTAACTGAAAGATACACTAGTGAGAGTTAAGTGAATTAATTATTTAATTAATTCACAACTAATAACTCACTAACAACTGAACAGAAACAACAGTTAACTACAGTGCATGTCAGTTCCAGTGGAGACCCAGTGGAGAGATAGGTGAAAGGGTGAGATGGACTATTGTAGGTTTTAACCCTGAACAGAAATTATCTACACACGAATCTTATAATAGAAAATTAACAATAGCGAGAGCATAAAACATAAAACAGATAAACACAGAGATTTTCCCCTGGATCCCAAATCGGGACGACCAGCTTGATTTTTCATTATATTCCTTTTAGTGTTACAACACACATATATATACATGCCGAAGCATACATAAACCCCAATCCATAAACCCCGGATTAGAACATAACCGTAGTTCCCTTGACCGGATCTACAAAAATACCAGGGGCCGAAAACCATCGTACCCCAATACCATGTGCAAAACCATGCACAAAACCATGGACGTGGACTACCCACTAGAAATTAAGGACCAAAAATTTTCGTCGGGGCGCTGCCCTGGACCCCGACAGGGGGGGCTATCGCCCCCCCTCTTACCCCCCCACGCTTGCTTAGTCGTGAAAAGAATATAACACATACCCAACAATCCATCGCTAGACTAGTGGAGAATTTAATTATCCACAATAATAAAATTGAGATGCCTATGAGTATTGCGCAGTCAAGGCAAGGTAAGGTCGAATTCATTCAGGGTTCTTCTTCAGCAGGGATTGCACAGTGGATGCAGGCTGTCAGGAGGCAAGAAATTGGTGCATGGAGGTGTGAGTTTCTGCAAGACAATGTGAGACGATTGTATACTGTACTGAGAGCTCTATCATATGAGCTTTGTATGAGATATATGAGATTGTTTAATGATCCATTGATATACATAATATATGATAGTTGAGGTTTTTAGCTTTAAGCTTTCCCAGTAAAACATCTTGTTATGTGTGATTGATTTTTCTTCATGTGTTTGCAATTGGCGATTTAATTTCCGCAAAGAATTAAGTAGAAGGATTCAGTATTTAACATAAGGATTAAATTGTTAGATCAAGAGAATCCGGTAATATACATGAATATTGAATAATTTCTACAAACATATCATGTGCACTCATAGCATATTAAACAATACCATTAATTTGAATACATATTGGAAAATTCCTATAAAAATCACATTATTTAAACCCCTACAAATATAAACCAAATTGTTATGAATATAATTCATAACAAATATAATAAATATAATTATTAATTATCAAATAAGGATTATTTAAGTAGTCATTAAGTTAGTGAAAGGGCATGTCTAAAAGACATGCCTAGTCATGAAGGGCCACCTGCTTAAGTATATAAGTTGTGCCTCATTGTAACATTTTATCATTTATACATTTTATATATAATAAATTATTATTACAAATACCTCTTATGTATTTTATGATTAAGCTTCAGTCCTACGGTTTTTGTCTATTTTCTTTGTATTAGAGCGGTGAACTTCTCGCCTCGAAGAAGACACCTACGCCACTACTACCTGCCGCTCAAATGCTAAGCATGCGTTGCCTCGAATCGCCGTCGCTTGATGTCTTCATCAATGAAAATGGCCAATTTCAACAAAAAATTGATCGATCTTGAGAGTAAGATCAATAATTCCGATTAATTCACTAAAATATTAATTGATCTTGAGGATAAGTTTACAGGACATTCTGACGACATCAAAAAACTTCAAGACATGAAAAATCAGATAGAAAGACAAATTTGGAAAAACCATAGTGAGTCCACAGATAATGATAACAAATCAATGCAGAAGATAAATGATATTTGTGACAAGATAAATCTGATGCAAGAACCAATATTCCTGAATATTGGACATAGTCAATAGAAAAATTCAGTCGATTCAATAAATTTAGAAGATCTTGATGAGATGATATAGATGAATATTTTGATCAAGATGAGTATCCAAATGAAATTGGTCCTGATATGGATGAGGAATATCTTGAGAAAAAAGAAGATGAACAATAACATTGTTATCGATGAAATAGGTAACTTGGCCTCAAAACGGGAACTCTAGCCCAAAAAGTCTCAAAAAACATGAAAAAACACCCCCCAAAAAAAAAGTGTGTCTTCCATAACGCACTTGTTTTTTTTTTAAGGTCAAATTTCAACATTTTCTAAAATTATGCTAAAAACAAAATTGTTTGTTGAAAAAAGGATTGAAAAAACACCCAAAAAAAAAAAGTGTGTCTTCCAGAACGCACTTGTTTTTTTTTTAAGGTCAAATTTCAACATTTTCTAAAATTATGCTAAAAACAAAATTGTTTGTTGAAAAAAGGATTGAAAAAACACCCTCAAAACAAAACCAGTTGATGCTGGAATAACAAAAAGAAAAAATTGTGTCATAATTTTGACACTTGTAACAATGGAATTAAAGACAACATATTAGGACATTTTTTAAAATCGTAAATTTCTAACATTTTTGATAGATGATGTTAAAGATAAACAAATACATGTCTGAAGGGCTTATAATTTCGAACAATTTTCATCTATGTTGTTAAACATAAAATATCTAGACTCTAAACAACCCCAAAATTGTAATTATTGTCAACCATAACATTAATGATAAAATTTGGTAGCACATAAAAACCTTAATGACAAGTTGTAAATCTAAAGTTTTTCAATCTTAAGTGTTCAACATACTTGAACAATGAAATTATGGAGAAATTATAGAATTTGGGTCAATCAAAAAATGAACAAGTAAATGAAAAAATTATCATTAGAATGAAACAAGTAAGAGTAATTAATTAAAGAATAAAAACCATTCTTTTTTCAAATCTTAGCATAAGACAAATTTAAATATAATTTCAACTAAAAACTCAAAATCAAGCATCAAAACAAAGTGTTCTTTCAATGACGCATATAATTATTAAACTTTTAAAAGTATCTTATACCAAGTGGTAACAATACATAATATCATGGTAATATCATTGCATAATCTAAAAATTGAACATTAGTTTCTATTTTCTATTTTACTTATAATTAAAATATCAACATGGGTACATTGAATATAACATAAATTATTTTTGTAATTCATTGTTACATTGTCGATATTCTAAAGAAATGAATTCTTCATAATTGAAACGTATAATCCAACAAACATAGAAATGTCTCAGAACTTCATGAAAAATGACCTGGAAGTCAAAATTTCTATTTCAAGTTACCATGCAAACATCAATTACATAAAAGTGTCTTAGATAGTTATTCAAAATCAGCCATAGGTTCTGGCACACCATCATAATCTACATCTTCAGATGAATGGCTCGATGCAGATGAAGATGATCCATATTCTTCTCTTTCATCAACTAGTGCTCCATCTCAGTCAACATGAATGCCCATCATTTCAGAGTTCAAAAGTCTTGTAGATCTACGTCTACATTCTGCAGAGTCCCATTTCAATAGTAATTGTTCTGATAGAAATTTCTTCAAAATATTTATGGTCTGCAACTGAAGAGTTCCTCTCTTTGTAAAATTGAAGTCATACACAAATATGTCAACATCCTCCAATTTTAAGACATCTGTGCGGTGACGATTTATATTTGTGCCCTTTCTTTTTCTCTTTCTGCCAATTCTTTTTTCCACTACCATCTTTGGCTTGTACACACCATTGAAAGGGTGGGTACTTGTGGCATACCAATGTACATCAACACCTATAATATCTTCATTTTCATTAATGAATTTTATAACATTGGCAATCCAGAATGGATAGCCAAGTGGATCTTCATCTGCTAACACTGCTATCATGCAACCCTCCTTAAGATCCTACACAGAACCCCTGTAAAGGTCTTCCATGGCTTCACGTTGTGCACGTGATCTTCTAGAACCAATATAGATTTCTCTTTCCTCTAACTGTGGGAAATTAATAATAGCTTGAGGCTGTTGTTTTTCAACATTGTGTGTTTCCTGATGTTCATGTTCATTTTGCATATTTTGTGGCCAAAAAAAAGAAGTCTTCAAAAGCGTATCCTCATTTACTGATCTTGAAATCATATCACTTTGATTACTGAAAAAAGACTCCCACCAAACTGAATCAGCAACATCGAAGTACTCATATGTATCTCTAATACATCTGTTAATTTCCTCCAGACATTCAAAATAATTTATGTCTCTCTTATGCCTTCGTGCATTATGGAGTTCAGCAACTGATTGTAATAACAATATATTTGATGAAAATATTGGACGCTCTGGAATGAAATTAAAAAATACTAAACCTAATGATGACCCCCATTTTGCAACAGTTGAATACTTTTTTCCCCATATAAGTGTTATCCCATCAATTTTTTTGATACGAAATTGATGCTAGAAGCTAATGTTGTTAAGTTGTTCAATGCATTTCTCCTCACCATGTGATACCAAAATAAACCTTCACATGTCGATAGTTTCTTCCAACACATGAAAAACAGGCTCTGGAATGTACGATTTCTTTATACATTCAATTAATGATGGCATGCTCACAACACCTTTCCTCCTCAATGTTACTGAAAAACGACTGAATATTTGATTAATATGATCATGAGTATGCCCAACAAGAAGGAAACCAACCTTTATATTTTTAAAAATTCCCAATTCAATGAGCATGTTTAGATACCCAAAAAGAACTTGATTTTTGTTTTCACGACTTGTGTCAGTTTCAATTGTAAATACAAAACTTCAGGAAGAATCCCAGACCAATGAGTAACCACATCATGGATTATAGTTGTGAAGAAAACTTTGGAAACATTTTCTGCTGAAATGTCATATACCAACTTGTTAAAATCAATTAAATTTTCTTCAATTTTTTAATATGAAAAATGTGGTATGTTTTTTTAATCAATGTCATTCATCAGTCATCCCAAGAATCATTTAGATGATCATAATATTTTTCATATGTTGATGAATTTTTTTCATTTATTGCTTAGATTTACATTATTCTGTTCTTTGATAACTGAATATATGAGGTGTCAATAAGAAACATATGAATAAATATATTTTCATAGTTGATAAGTATCAAATTTTAAAAAACAATGTTTTGAATACATACCTCTTTCTGCCCCTTGACATTTATCTCTTTTTTCTTTAAGAGAAGCACATGTGCTGCAAATCCCCATCCTTGTCTTCTTAGGAATACGAACATTGTTGAATTCAGTTTTCCATATCCTTGTAAAATAAGAATATGTAATAAAATTACCAATTCCTTCAACAGCTTCTGCATAATCTTTGTATAACATGAATATTCTCGTCTCGAGAAATTATCTGGAATATGTATTGTGTCTTTATTTGGCATAGACTCTCCATGATTTGAAAAGAAGTCTTTCATTCATGTCTTAGCAGTATTTGCAAATGGCCCCACCTCCCGTTTATGACTTTCTTCTGAATAATATGTGGGATCCTTTTCCAATCTATCCTGGATTCTTGACAAATGACAATTACCAATTGAATACAACATTTTGAACGCCTTTCTGCAAAGCAATACATTCCCAATATGATAATCATAACCTGCTAGTGTAGATTGCATGCAACCCACTAAATATGAATTTTGCATGCTTTTATTCATTGACATATATGCTTTCCTTTTCTCCAAAGAAAAGTTGAAATCCATATTTTTCAAGCAATTCCTTCGACAACATGCACTTGAAATCAAATTAACGACAAAACTTTTTGTCGTGAGATATTTTGTCCTCACCCTTGTATAACTAGAATGCTTTGGATTGATATGAAAAGGTCTACTCCTACTCCTAGTTGCAATATTTGCTTGCAACGGCTTCATAATTCCATCATCCTTTGTAAAAGTAGTTTCATCACCATTAGAAGGAATATTATCCCCACTATCATCATCCTCAACATAGTTAAGAAATTCATCAACATCATTGCGTGGAAAATTTTCTTTACCATCATCGGTTGAAGAAAACATTTCACAAGAATCATCGACACTTTTGTAACCCTGACTCAAAAGAAATTCTTCACCATATTGACCCATGCTTTCAAATTCTTCCCTGGGAGGATTCAATTCTTCATCACCATGAGTGTCTTTGAAATGGTCACTTGGAGAAAATGCAATATTCAGATCTGTACCTCTAAAATTATCATTTGCAAGAAACTCTTCATCCTCCCCTTCCTCAGTGGCGCTCTCATAATCCTTGGGATTAGGCATAAGTGGAAGCTTTGAATTTGTATTCACTAGAATTTCTTCATCCTGCCCCTCCCCTTCCTCACTAAAGCTCTCATAGTCCTTAGGATTGGGAATAAGTGAATGCCTTGAATCTATATTTATTGGAAATTCTTCATCCCCCCCTTCATCAGGGGTTAAATTATAATCCTTATGATTAGGATGAAGTGAAAATTTTAGCTTTGGAAATTCATCCCCATCTTCAGCAGTGGTGCTGGCATAATCCTTAGGATTAGGACGAAGTGGATATTTTGACGCTGCAAATTCTTCATTCCCCTCTTCCTCAGTGGTGCTGACATAATCCTTAGGATTAGGACGAAGTGCATATTTTGACTTTGCAAATTATTCACTCCCCTCTTCATCTGTGGTGCTGACATAATCCTTAGGATTAAGACGAAGTGGAAATTCTGACTCTGGAATTTTTTCGTCCCCCTCTTCATCAGTGGTGCTTGCATAATCCTTAGGATTAGGACAGAGTGGAAATTTTGACGCTGTAAATTTTTCATTTCCCTCTTCATCAGTGGTGCTGGAATAATCCTTAGGATTGGGACGAAGTGGATGTTTTGACTTTGAAACATTATCATTTCCCTCTTCATCAGTGGTGCTCGCATAATCCTTACTATTAGGACGAATTTGATATTTTGACTCTCGAAATTTTACATCCCCCTTTTCATCAGTGGTAATGGCATACTCCTCAGGATTAGGATAGAGTGGATATTTTGACTCTATAGATTCTTCATTCCCCTCTTCATTTGTTGTTCTCATATAATCCTTAGGATTAAGCTATAGTGGATATTCTTCATCTCCCTCTTCATCAATGGTGTCCTCATAATCCTTGGGATTAGGACGAAGTGAAACTTTTGACTCTGGAATTTCTTCATCATGCCCTTCATCATTGTTGCTTTCATAATCCTTAGGATTAAGAGTAAGTGGTATAACTGGCGCTCGATTTACAGAAATTTCATTTTGCTGCACCTCATCAATTTTGTTCTCATCATCTTTAGGATAACGACCAAGTCAATTTTTTGACTCTCCATTCATGGTGAACGAACTCCCGTTATATTCATCACTCTGAATAGAGTTGTTGCGTGACGAAGATGTTGATGTTGTAGAAAGAAAAACTTCGCTATCAGAAGAAACCATGGCTTTCAACAAGAATAGGTTGAATGATACAAATTCCTCTCCCACTTACAATATATAGCTTAAAGACTGAAAATTTCCCTCCAAATTTTCCCTCCAAAAAAATTCGCAAAAAAATTTCCCTCCAAAATTTCCCTCCAAAAAATTTCGCGAAAAACTTTCCCTCCAAAATTTTCATTTCATATATTTGGTACAAATATTAATCAAAAAATGTACTTAACATTTTTTTTAATAAACTGTCTATGTTGAAATATTTTACAGATATTTATATTCAAAATATCCACAAAATATTTCTATCATGGATGCCTTCCAAACTAAAATAATGTTTTTATTTGAATGATTTAACATTGACTAGATGTAAGTATTAACTATAATATTACTATAATACCTACATGCGAATATTAACTATTTTAACTATAATTAACTACATGTACATATTTTAGATTTTAAAATTTAATCCCATGATTTTAAACATTGATTACATGTAAATAGTAACTATGATAACTAAATGCAAATATTAACTATTTTATCTATAATATTAAATATAATTAACTACATGTAAGTATTTCATATTTTATTTTTTAATCTGAGATTATATTTGAATTATTCAACATTCAGTACATGTAAATATTAAATAAAATATTAATTATGAGAACTACATGCAAATAATAAGTATTTTAACTATAGTATGAACTATAATAAACTAAATCTAAATATTTGAAATTTTAATCCCACATTCGTTAAACAGTAAACCAACCAGACAATATACGTTATTTAAAAGGAATGATTCTTTTTATTCATCACATCACATCAAGTTTTCTGGTATTTTTTAGAGCAAATTTCTGGAGGTGTTGCGTTGGCATTGGTAACTTCGTGGAGGCATTGCATTGGCATTGGAAGCGTTGTGTCGCTATTGGTAATTTTGTGGAGGTGTTGCATTGGCATTGGTAACTTCGTGAAGGCATTGCATTGGCATTGGAGGCATTGTGTTGCTATTCGTAATTTTGTGGAGGCGTTGTGTTGGCATTGGTGACAGCAGCTTTTTACATTTCAAATGTTAGTTTTCCTTCTATTCTGTCAATTTAGAGACGATTTTGGGAAAAATCTGTTTTTCTATAGTTTTTTTGTGTCCAAAAACTACTTTTTTAAGGTTTTTAGGTTCAAAAACCTTGATTTTTTTATATTTTTTTAGTGAAGAAAATGCAAAAAAAACTAAATTTTTTAGGGTTTTAAGAACAAAAATTTAGATTTTTTTTTCTTTTTTAAGACTTATAGGTTCATTTAGACAGAAAAATCCATAAAACGACCATGCACATAAAAAAAAAGTAGTATTATAACATTTTTTATTTGTTTTTTTTTATCATAAATATATCTGTGATTTCATTATTTAATTTTTTTTTTTTTTGAGAAATTTTTTTATTTTATATTCTATTTTTTTTTATTTTTATTTTAAATATTTGTTTTATTCTTTTTAATTTTAAATATTTAATTTTTTCATTATTGTTTTGTTATATATATATATATATATATATATATATATATCTTTTTTAACTGTATTGTGATATAGTTTTTTTTTTAAATTTATTATATTGTTATATTAAAACAAATGTTTTTTTTTTAAATTTATTATATTGTTTTTTATTTTTATTTTTTTTTAAATTATATGATGTTTAAAAACTAAACATTATTGTGTTTTAATAAATTGTTGTTGTTGTTGTTGTTGTTTTTTTTTTTTTTTTTTCATTTGATATTTTTAACATTTTTTTTATTAATAAATAATGTTTTAATAATTATATTTATATTATTAAAACATTATAAATATAAAAAAAATTATATATTAATATTTTATTATATTTGTTATTGGGCACCGGGGGCCGGTCGGGCGGCGCCACGGGGGCGGCCCAGCCCGCCTCCCGGCGCCCCCCCAGCCGAGGGCCGATTCACGAACAAAACATTTTATAATTTTGATTTTTTTTATTTTTTTTGTTCTTAAATTTTTTTTTTTTAAATAATTTGTTTTAATAAAACAATTAAAAGTTTATAGAAACATTGTTATATATAAAAATTTTAAAAAAAAATTGTTATATAATATAATAAAAAAATTGTTAAATAATAATTGTTAAAATTTTCAAAATATAACAAATATATATATATATATATATATATGAAAAAAAAAATCATTAAACAACATTTATGTTTTGTTTTTAAACATTATATAATTAAAAAAAATACAATATAATAAATTAAAAAAAAACATTTGTTTTAATATAAAAATATAATAAATTAATTAAAAAAAAACTATATAACAATACAATTAAAAAAATAAAATATATATATAATATTATAACATTTGTTATAAATAGTTAGTAACTTTTTTTTTTTTAAATATTAAACAAAAACTGAAGTTTGAAAATACTAGTTTATTTTTTTAAAATTATTTTATACAATTTAAACACATTTTTAAATTTTTTATAAAATGTATTCAAAACATATTATATAGATATATATACATATAATTTATAATATTTTGTTTTTAAATGAAAATTTTTATAGTTAATTTTACTGCTTTAATTTCAAACTATTTAGTTTTAGAAATAAATTTTGTTTATTAAATTTATTTTATCCGCAATATTTTTCCATTAACTAATATATATATATATATATATCAAGAAAATGGCATCAAAAAAGATTCCTGTGAATGTTTCTACACCTAGGGCAGCAACTCCCAAATCTACGGCAGCAGCTCCCAAATCTACAGCTGCAGCTCGACGCACTATGGATACAACTCCCAAATCTAAAGTTGTAGCTGGGCGCACTATGGACACTGTTGGACGCAATAAGGATATTGTTGCACACACTAATAAAAGTCAAGCAAGTGGGGCACCAGGTTCATTAAAGCTTATTTCTGATTGGAAGAATGTCGAGGAAATAGATAAAACCGATTTCTCATGGTATCTTGAAGACAGTGAAACGGAGGCTGATATACACATCTATCTGATTTGTGGTATGATTGACTTAAATGAGCCATATGATGTGATGGGCAGAGTACGAGACATATGTATGGTCCCGAATACAAACACTATTTATGTTCTTGCAAGAAAGGCTCAGAAACGTGAGAAGGTTAGATATCGTCTATCAATCGTCAAGTATGACACAGATGAAATATCTTCAAAATTTTCTGAAGAAATATCAAGCAACATTGCAAATAACATTGTAAGTATGCTTATTTTTATTTTCTCTATGCATTATTGTAAGGATGATTCAATTTTTTATAAATTATTGATCATTGACATGTTTTATTTTGTTTCATAGGATTTTTTTCCGAGTCTTTCAAACATGTTTGATGGTATTTATATGTTGGTGCCAAATGTTATGGATGTGATCAAAACTTTCCACAAAGACAAAGAAGAGGAAAGGAGATTGAAGCAAAAAGCAATAGCTCGAGACACTGCAACAGTACAAAGAGGGGATCAACCAAGAGTCCCTAAGGTGGGTCAATCTAGTAAACTTAAACATGTTTCTTTTGAAGGTGTCGAACATGAAACAGAAAATTATGATAGAATTAGTGAGGAGGAGATGAGAACTATTGTGCAAAAGGAGAAAATAGATCAGACACCAAAAAGAAAAATTGCCAAAGATGTCTCTTTTGTACCTCATGAAGGAGAGCTTGTTTATAAAAAAATTGATATGTTATCCAATAAGACTAGGAAAACAAATATTGGTGAACCTGTAAAGGTCGTGAGCAGCAGTGAAGAACAAATTGAAAGCTCTTACGGAAGCAGAGAAATCATAACACCAGGTGCTGAGTTAGAGGATGGCATTATTAAAACAAAACAAAATGCTATTCGACAAGAGTTGAGGAAGAATAAATTAATTCTTGGTGGGCAAACATTTGAGCTTAATGTTAACCAATTTTATGGCCCAAATGAAGGACAATCTCAATATCAAATTAGAAAGGCCCATCACCTACATGTACATAATCTGAAAACATTGTTTAGGTTCAATCCATATGCGCATGTGGTGGATTATGTGGTTCTTGTTGATCCATGTCAGGTTCCCAACAAACAAGCATTTGACAAGACAAAATGTTTTGATTATAAATATTATGTAATTGGAGGGAACCATTCAATAGAGGCTAAGAGACAATTGATTGCAGAATATCCCAATAACTATCTTTTTCAAACAGTGAAATGCATCATTTACGCTGGCTTAACAGAAATGGAATCAAAGTTATTGGCATGGGATCATAATGCAGATAATGAGTAGAGAATGAAAATGGCTTTCATCCAAAGGGTCAGATTTAGTCATAATGAATTCATAGAAAAATGTCATTGGGATAAGACACAAGTTAGTGTAGCATTTCGAAAGGAATGTTTAATGGAAATAGGTTATCAAATTGATGAAAAAAAACAAAAGATGGAAAATTGAATACAAATCTCTTCAAAGGCACAGATAACATTTTTCAGTTGGCATTTAGAACTGGGGAGGTATGGGATTTGATTGATGAGATTTTTGATCGGTGGGAGAATATTTCCATAAAAAATCAGAAGGTTAGAAAGAGTAAACCCATAATATGTACCAACAATAAGGGGGGTCCTGAAATGAAGCAGCTTCCAGAGGATATGACTATCACACCTTGGAGAAAAATGCAAGGTGTGAAGGATGATAAATTAGTCAAATCAGTATTAGCCCGTGTGAAGTCGGGTGAATTATCAATGGAAGAAATGTGTGCAGAATTTCAAAAGTAAGTTTCTTGAATTATTTCTTTCATTATAATTTTCTTTTAAATAAAACATAATGATGTTGGTAGAATTTGTTTTACATGTCAATATATTAACGTTTTTAACTTGATTTATTCAGTCAGAAATTTTTTATGAAAATACAAGAACACATGGTTAAAATGTTGAATGGAGACAGTTGGGATGATGTTGTATGCAACTACCCAGAAGCAAGTTCTACATCAACAATAAAAGAGTTTTATATTGCATTCAATAAGGTATGTTGATTTATAAATTTATTTTTTTCATATTTTTCATATTTTTATTTTATTACTTATACATATCTATATATATATTTTTATGTCATTAACGATGTCGAAGAAGGATGGAAATGGAGTGCCAGATACTTTCAAAAGCTTTACTGAAAAAATTAAGATGGAGAACATGAGAAGGAAGCGTCTTATGAATGTTGAAGTAGATCCTACTCTTAATCATTACATTTGGAATGGGCTCGACAGTGTCCAATATCAAATAATACAAGGTGACTGTGAAGACATTGCATCACTAATACCTAAAAGGGAATATGGCTTAGTTATTGCAGATATTCCTCATGGTTTCAATTTCCTAGACATTGAATATGATAGAGAACCATATACTTATCAAGCTTTTAGTAAAGTGGTTACGGGTTTTCAAGAAGTGACAACATCACCACTTTGGCGATTTGTGACATTTCATTCAGACACATAGTTTCCAATGTTATTAACAAGCTTCAAGGGTAAAGCAAACTCAAGGATGCAACTTACATGGTAAGATTTTGAAATTGTATGTTTGATTCCTCCTAAAATTTTTTATTCATGTAAAATTTAATTGAACTTTTACTATGTTATGTTACAGGCAAAAGTCAAATATTGTTTCTTCCGAAGATCAGCCTATTATAAATGATTGTGAGTTCATCCATGTTGAATGTTGGACAAAAGAAGATAGCTATAAGCATATTATTATGAATCGAGTAGATGGGAAGAGTCATAGTCAAGTATTGGTTTATGATGCAATGGTAAGAAAACTAACATATGAGGATAAAGATGCAAAAGGAGATATAGTTAACATTTATCAAAAACCACAAGCATTGATTAACTATCTTATAGATCTATGTTCAAATGAACGAGAATGGGTTTTGGATTTATTCTCAGGTTCAGGTAAGTTTTAATATACAAATTTAAATTTAAATATTGTCTTTTTTACTTTTTATGTCTCCATACTAATTTTCTTACTTATTTTTTTTGTGCTTGATGATTAGGTACAACACTAGCATGTTGCCTACTAAAAAGAAGAAATTGCATTGCCATTGAGAAAGATCCAGTTCAATGAAAATTTATTCAACAAAGAATTAACGCTCTTAAATTCCTTCCAGATGCGAAGCAAGAAGTTGGTTTGAGGAAAGGAGATTTTAATGAATCACGTGTGGCAAAAAAAGCAAAGGAACCTCAACCACTATTATATGGAATGATTGGAAAGGGACACTTTGGAAGATTTGCTGACATGAAAGATCCATTAGAAGACGACAATGATCAAAATGAAGAAGAAAATGCTGCGGAAGAAGCCATCAATGTTGTTCTAGATGATGTTGAAGATGTATTAGTTGATATTGTTGATGATATTTAAGTTATGCTTGCAAACAAAGCTTATTTTTTAGAACTATTAAACAGTTTTACTTGTAATGTTTAGACTTTGATATTTTATGAGAACAACCCTTTTTTTTTGCAAAAAACATGTGATTGCTATTATTTTTTGACATAAAATTCAATAAAAATGTTGTTTTCTTAAGTTTTTTTGTTAAAATTCACCCAAAAAATTAGTTTATTTAACATGTTTTTTTCAACAAAAACTCTGTAAAAGTGTATTTTTTGCATTGTATTTATATTGAAAATTTGTATTTTTTTGTCATATGGTTCAAAATATTGGTTTTTTAGCGATAATTTTTTGATGTGCATTGAAAAATTATTTAACAATACATAAACATGTAGAAAATATAAACTTTAGAATATTGACCCTTTTTCCATCTTTTATGTATGTGAAAAAGTGAAGATATAATTACAAGTTTTTATTTTAAAAAAAAATATTTTTTTTATTTTTAAAACACAAGTACATAAATGCACTTAAAAATAAACATCTCACAGAAGAAGAAGACATTAAAAAATTTGTAGTGTCAAAATCAATCCTATAAAAAAAAACGTTGGTGATGATACACCACCACTATTCAAAATCGACATAAAAAACACCACTTTAAAAAAAAAAAAATTCATTAAAAAAAAACACAAAATGAAAAAAAATTAAAGCGCCAAAAACATGCTCAAATTTTTTTTTCTTGATTCTGCATCGCCACTTTTTCAAAATCAGGTGTTTTTCTTGATATTTCAAAAAGTAGGTAACATTGAGGTTACCTATTTCATCGGTAACATTGTTCAATATCATAATAATTGGGAACATATCAAAATTGTTGAATTGGAGGAAGACAAAGAATATATGAATATAAATGATATGGACAATGATAGTGAGAGTGAGGAAGTTGGAAACAATATGGAAATTAAAGTTAATGACGAGTATGAAAATGTAGACCACTCCCTTTTGGAATTGGGAGAGATTGATGTTGGGGAGTTGTCACGTTTTTGTGAACTGCCAGATGATTTAACTAAAGACATATTAGCGCGGCTACCAATGGATTATCTCTCTAAATTATCTAGTGTCTCTGAAAAGTGGAAAGCATTGTTTTCATCAACCAGATTTATTACTGCACAATGCTTAACAAACATCCATTGCTAATACTAGTTTCTGTGAATTTACATCATGATTGTTTTGCATACCCCTTCTTCACATAGAGTTGGAAGAGCTGTCGTTTATTCGTTTCCCTTGTAGAGGAAAGAGAAGGTGTAGGTTTATTGGTTTACATCGGGTCTAGCGTCGGCCTGTTCTTGGTTGGTAGCATCTTCACCAACTCCATATATGTTTGCAATCCTTTCACAGGAGATTACTTCACACTTCCACATCTCACATTCACATACCATTTTTTAATGGGCATCGTGTCGGAAGGGATAAATGGGTACAAAGTGGTGCCGGTGCACATCCCCAAAATGCTGGGACGACATAGAGTGGAAATATACGACTCCAGAGACAAGGGTTGTAATAGTGCGGGAGCCTTCCAGGAGAATTTGACATTAACAATAAGTGTGAAGGAGCGTGGGGGGATAGTTTTTTCCGGACTCGCGGGCTTCTTCTATTCTTTGGCGTTCTCACTCTCAGAAGGTGTGGAAGGCATTAAGAGGTTCAAAATGGTAGAGGGGATGTGCATATTTGCACCATAGCCTCATCCTACAGAAAATCACATCATTTCGTTCAGTTACCTTGTTCCTTGTGGCTCACGGATCCTGTTGGTGGCAAAGATGAATTATGGAACATGAGTGGTTATATGGGAGTATATAGACGAGGTAGTACCAAACTGGGAGGTCATTGCGAGGATGCCTCAAATGGTTTTTCCGCAGAGGGTATGCATGAGAGAGGTGCCCGATCGAAGACTTATTCATTGTTTCAGAATCAAGGACTGCATCTACTTCAAATTCTGACAACTTGCATGGAAGCAGTTCACAGTTTGCAACTTGACCCAAAATTTATGGAGTATGTTTCTCCATTTATTATTATTATTATTATTTAAAAATAATAAAAACTCCAAGGGAATATTACTGATGCGCTATATATGTCGATGTTTGATGAATTATATATTTCAATTTGAAAAACATAAGGTGAAGATATTGTCAATATAGCTTTGAGGAAAAAGCTTTTGAAGGAAGGGGCAATGTTATGAATATAATTCATAACAAATATAATAAATATAATTATTAATATTCAAATAAGGATTATGTAAGTAGTCATTAAGTTAGTGAAAAGGCATGTCTAAAAGACATGCCCAATCATGAAGGGCCACCTGCCTAAGCGTATAAGCAGGGCCTCATTGTAACACTTTATCATTTATACATTTTATATATAATAAATTATTATTACGAATACATCTTGTGTATTTTACAATTAATTCAAAAATCCTACAGTTTTTTTGCTCCACAGATACACCTTCCCAATTAAAAAATCCCCTAATTCCACTATATATTGTAGGCATCCATTTTTTCATTAACATTTTTTACACCCCTTTATATTTTTTCACTAACTTTGAGCTTCATTTTATATACCTTCCAATATAAAAAACCTTTACCCCCTATATATCCCCCAATATATTATGTCATTTTTTCCTCATTACATATCGCCTAATATGAACCCATGTGCTATGGTATTTCTCACATAGTGAAGCCCCCATGGCCTACACAATGCAATACATTTCCTTATCATTGGGAGGGTATCTCCAGAGAATATTAGAGTATTTCACTATGATAGGAAAACAAATATCCATCAAAATAAGACTACACAAATAGAAAATTAAAAGGCATCTGTCTCAATCACAAATGGTTGATGCAGGTCTGGCAAGTGAGGACTAGTGTATAGCAAAGGTGGTGTTTCACTTCATTGAATTCATTTTTTTGTGACTCGAACAATATATATATATATATATATATATATATATATATATTTCCTCACCCTCAGCCTCTTGACTTCAGGGCCAAGCAATATAAGAGAACCCCAACATGAATATTTAGTAGAAGTTAGAAATACCTAATAAGCTATAGAGCACTTTTATATTTGTCGTGGCCAACCAATCCTGAATGACTTAGATCTTGGCTAGATCCACATGCACACTATTCTCAGTAATAATGTAGCCTAGGTATTGGACCTTTTGGACGTCAAAGGAACATGTCAAAAGGTGACTATAGGCCAAAAGTCTATGGGCCCTATTAGGGTAAATTGGTATGTCAACTTCTCGGGGTTGTAAAATTGGCCTACAGTCACCTTTTGACATGTATGATACCTCGTTAGAAATATTTATTTTAAAAATACAACTTTCAACTACAAAACTCATGTAGTATGTTATGATTTCCCAATTTTCCAAAAATTGTTGTTTAGGGTTTCAAAACAGCTCTGGAAGTTCACGACTAGAAAAACTGCCAAAAAGATTAAATTGTGCTACAACCAAGGAAAATGAAAGATTCAATGGTGGGGGTCCAACTAGAATATGTGTATGGCCACCAATATTCACCTGGATCATGGAAAATATATCAATAATCATAGACATATAGGCATTACCATTCTTAGTAGTAGGCACAAGTATATAGTTCATCAATAAGGACTCCTAAGGTTAATTAGGAGTAGGAAGAGGGGTGTACTTGCCTTGTTTCTTAATAGTTGGTTTGGTAATGGAACAATTGGCTAAAGGCTTGATATATTGGCCAACATCATGTAAAATTTTTAGCCAAGACAAATACTTATACAATACTTCCATTATCTTCCACATACCAAAGTTACTTACTAACTTACTATAATGTGCCTCCCATGTCAGCTTGCCATGCTTGCTTGAAGGAATAAAAAGGTGTCTCAGGTAGCATAAAAATGCATCTATGAGGTAGAATTATGGAACTTTATTTCATGTGATCAATATCAAGTATGTGGTAGTGATTTTTAAGTCAGTATTGTATAGTTGTGAGAATTCATAGGCCTTGGCCCCACAAGAGTAGAGAACTATGATGAGTGATAGAATTGAGGGTCGATCGAGCTAGTTTGAGACATGATTGGTGATACCTTTCTTGTATTTGATGTTTAAATGGAATTGTTAGAGGAATGTGTACCATTTCTATTGGAATGTGTTGTATAAATTCCCTTGTGTCTATATAAAATGAAGAGGCCTATGATCCATGTGGATGATCGTCTCCTTCTCCATAGTATAATTTTTCCATTGCGATCAGGCTTGGATGATGGAACACATATTGTAATGTCCCTAGCCTCGATCTGGGATACACTACATCACCATATCCAAAATTACATTAGTTATTGTTATCACTCTAATAATTCCCAAAGTTGTGAGATATTTGAGTTTATAGTTTTAAGAATATTAGAGGTAACTAGAGACCTACTTTCAAGCTTTAGGATCTAGCCTTCCTAAGGCTCAGAGAGGGCTCTCTCTATAAGATTTAATTTTTTTTTAATATATGATCTTAGGCTAGCTATATAGGACAATTTGGTTTGGCTTGGTGGGAAAAATCACTTAATGAGATGGAAAGTGATAAATATGTTTTTCCATTGGGAAAACGGAGTCAATGTGTCAAGCAAATAGGTTAGGATCAAGGTCTAAAGTCAAATATTTTTAGGGAAATATAGCAGAGTCACTCAAGATATTTGAGGCTAATTGGTGAAGTGGTTTAATCAAGATAAAGAGCAATCAAGGATTCTTTGATCTAGATAAGGAATGAAGAAGACAGAGGTCATTCGAAATA
Source organism: Pinus albicaulis (assembly GCA_034641835.2). Classification (NCBI taxonomy): domain Eukaryota; kingdom Viridiplantae; phylum Streptophyta; class Pinopsida; order Pinales; family Pinaceae; genus Pinus; species Pinus albicaulis. Next base: position 1,255,532,530 of record CM076578.1, on the reverse strand, counting down.
GGTAGAAATTAAGGGTTCCCTACTCTAGAAATTAGCAGAAAACATTAGAATGAAAACTAGTAAATAACAAAGTGCTTTTAACAAATTATGATATATCACTTCTTGATTTCACATTAAAATTTAGAAAACATGTATGTATGAATGGAAAAACATAATAATAATTAACAAATAATAGAAGAAAGTACTTCACTTAAGTGGCGCAACACATGAATCCTGAAATATGATGCTTTATTGCTTTGATCCAGCCTGTTGACTTAAAACTTGGTACAAAAGGCCTTCAGGTACAGAAATATTGACTATAAAAATCTTCAACAATTTATTCCACAATAATACTTCAAAGAGTGAAGTATTTATACAAAAAGTGTTACAAAATATCCTAGAGAAATCATAGGAATTTTCTAAGGAAGATAAAATATCTATTACAAAAAGATAGTGATAGTTGCTTAACAACTTGCAAGATGTCCTACTTATTCAAATAAAATAAAAATGTTGTTTGGATTTGGGTGCAGTTGGTTGCTGTATTGTCTTCAACGTTGGCAAAAATATCTTCAATCTGTTTTGAAGTTTTATCTCTCATCTAATACTCTTTTTCTGATATACTTTAATCACTGATACTCTTTTAACCTTGTTGCTTTTTACTGTTTTGCTGCTGTAAAAATCTATTTTTACTGTCTAAAAACAACAACTTTGTTTTTCATCCTCCTTCACTGTAAAACTATATTTTACAGTAAATTAGTAAGCTTTTGCCAAAAATCTTCACCGGCAGTTTAACATTGATAAGCTTTCTGAAATTTTCATTTGCCTCTGTGTATCTAACAAAGGTTGGTTTGACCACAAAGAGATGTTTTATCTCATGTTGTAAATAAAACAAATCTTCCACAGTTTTGTGCAATACTTTTCCGGTAGGTACTCCTTGCCAATCTTCCTTGTTTACTTGTTCTTTGGAAAAATCTCTAATTTTCTTGTTGTAATCTTGTTGCCTTATTAGTTTATCATTTAGAACAAGAATGTTTGCTAAGCCTTTTTGCCTCAATGTGTCAAACTTAACCACGAATCTAGCTATTTCTATGTCCATGTTTTGACACTTCTCTTCTAGCTGATTTATCAAGTTTTTCTTTGAAATTAACTTTCTCACCTCAAAAATTGTTTCAGTTCTATCACTTATCCCTATCTCATCCAAATATTGTTTGTTTTTGGTGTTGATGAATTTGATTATCTCTAGGGCTTCTTCAGGCTTAGCACCTAGTTATTCCTTTGTCTTCACAATTTCTTCTTTGGCTACTTTGACCAAGTCCTTCTGTTCACAAATGACTTGAATTGATGGCCAAGTGTCATTGTTTGACTCAATGATCTTGGACCATATATGGTTTTTTATGTAAGCCATTGGCTCTTTCAATATTAATTCTACTTCAGCATTTTTTAATTGTTCACTTACCCTTTTGGCTTTTTTTTCCTATGTTTTTCTTGTGAAACCAACTCCAAAAAGAGAAGAAAAGAGATATCAACGCTTTAGAAATAAGCCACTTTGAGGGGGGGGGCCTCCAATACATTACATGAATGAACAATTCTTGGATGATTCAAATTACAAAACCTCCTTTCTATATATAGGAGTCCATGGGGCCACAATGTAATCCTAGACGACCTAACAATAATAATTTAAGGGCACAATAATAACAATATGGGGGATACAAGGGTACAATAATAACAATAATGGGGTTACACTAATAATAATAAGGGACTAGAGTCGACACAACCAGATACACTAGGAGAGTTGTGGAGAATTGCTTTTCCTAGTCTCTCAAATATGTGTGCCCCCTTACCCAAACATTGGGTGTCAATATAATGGCCACAAGGTTTATGTGGCTCAAATTCATGGGTTCGATGTAAGGGGGGATAGATAAAGTTAGGGGTGGTGACTACTTCCATAATGTTGTCATCGTAATAGAATATGGGGTGACTGGTGGAATGAAGACCACCTGATGCAGCGAAGCTACATAACTCATCATCATGAGAAGAGAGGTTCACATTCCCATCATCACAAGGGGTGACAGAAGAGTAAGCAGATAAAGGATCTACCGATGTTGAGCCCAGGGTGATTGTTGAAGGGAGGTCAGGTGAAACATCAGGGGAAGTCTCCAAGGGGACTTCCACCGAGGGTCTGATGGATGATGATAGGTAGAAAATGGTGGATGAAGGCTTCGTCATCTTGACATCAGGAGGGGGAATGTCAATGGGAGAATTCATGTCCTCTAGTTTTGTTGAAGCAAAACGCATAAATAAGGGAGTGATGGAGTCGTTTTGATTGGCCTCAAATTGCTGAACTACCACTAGAGAGGTGTGGAAGTCCTCAAGGCGGGGACATAGGTGGGTATAATGGCCATGGAGATCACACAAAGCACAAGGGTGGTTGGGTTGAATAGTATTGGGGTTCTTGGTTGCAGTCGAGGAAGGAATAGAGATTTCTGGGACCGTAGACTCAGGGAAAGCGACATTAACCATAGGCTTCAGGTGAGGCAACTTTGGAAAAGTATGGGTGGCATGGCCAACAACATCACACAAAGCACACTAGATGGTATGCTTTGGAGGCCGACGAGGGGCAGGGTTTGTCGGGGCAGCATTTTCTTTTGATGTCGCCTTACAAGCTTTACCCTTCTTACCTAAAGCGGTCACAACAGGAGGTGGTTCTTGTTCAGGTGGTTGAGGCACTGTTGCAGTAGGAGAAGTCATTGGGACCGATTGAACCAGGGTTAAAGGAAGATAAGGTTTGGGTTGACAAGGCCGGGTAAAGGCTGGAGGATCAAGGTACTAGATGGGAATCCCAAGGGTCAGGTTAGGAAGAGAGAGGGTGGCCATAAAAGGTGACGTGTACACTCCTGGGAGGGGAGCTAGGAACATTATCTGACCAGAGGGGTAATGGCTAGGGGGGACGAATCCTAAATGTTTAAGGCCTGGAGGAACCGTTCTAGGAGGGTAAAGAGGCTCATGGATACCAGCTGAAGGGCCAGGAGGAGAAGGTCCAGAAGGTTGAATCGAAGGGCTAGGAGTAGGCTATGAAGGGTGAGGAAGCTACTGACTAGCCAAGGCAGACCGCTTGAGGGTAGCCCGAGACGATTGCATCATGCAAACATTCGATGAGCTGGGATCAGAGACAAAAGGAGGAAGACCAGGTAATGTACCAAGAAATGAGGAATATTTGTAGACTCTAGGTGAGACACTAGTCAAAGGATTGACGGTTTGCTTATTGGCCACCGAAGAGATGATGGACTCAGGGGAGGTCTGAGACTTCGGTTCGTAATATGTCAATTGGTCAATGGTGACAATAGTTCTGTTATGAGGGAAGGACATATTGCAGTGAACTGTAGATGGGATAGCAGACATCGCAGAGGTGTAGCTAAGACCCAATAGAATTTTGTAATCTAAGGGGGCATCTATGACTTCTACATCAACGCAAATAATCTTGCCCATAAGAGTAATTGGACAATTACGAAATAAGCCAATGGTCTGGGAGGCCTGGCCATCCCATGCTTGGAGAGTGATCGTGGAAGGAGCCAACACAGGTGATCTGAGTTGCTTCCAAACTGAACCGAGCATCGCATAGGTGGATTCCCCCTCATTAATGATGCACCAGGAAACGTCTTGACAGGGATTTGGAAAGTGATGGAAGTAGGGAGAGGAGGATGTTCTGACTGGTCAACATAAAATATAATCAATTGATCATCAGAAGGATATACAACACCCATGGCAGATAGTAGAGATTTTTGTTGTGAAGGGCATGAATGGAGGAGTTCCAGCGTTGAAATGGAAGTAGGAGATTGCGCAAAATCATCTACTATGTTATACGAATGGGCAACTTTTCAAGAAGCATCATTTTGACGTAGTGGTCCCTTAGGGATCTTGGTATGAACCTTTGCCTTAGGCCAAGGGATCTGCAAGGGACCATTAGGTGTCAAAAGAAGCTTTGTAGAGACCGAAGGAGGCAGCTCAGGGATAGACGTAGCGAGAGGCTTGTTGTACTGACGGGACCGAGTCTGAAGATTGATGTGTATAGTTAGAGGTTGGTTATAATTCATCATGAGAATATGGTAATCGAGGGTACCAGATGGAAGAGGTTGATTGGCCACCTGACCTTCAGGTGGTTGGGTAGCCACAAATACTTGCTGAGGGAAAGGATTAGTAAGCACAGCTAGCTGACTAGGCGCAGCACTGGGAGGGATGGAAGGGGAGTCTTGTTGTCCTCGCAATGTTTCTTGAGACTCCCACATCTGATTCATCTGTGGTAAAAGAGGACAATCATGTGTGTAATGACCATAAACACCACAACAAGAAAAAGGCTTATTCGTGTGAACAGGCCTGTCCTGCTTGGGCTGAGTGACGTGTTGCTGGTTAGCAGTGTTAGGGGAATTATTTTGAGGATTAGGTCCAGTATTACTGGGAGCAGATTTATTTTGAGTGCCTTTCCTCTTCTTCTTGGAGGGAGGAGGATTATTCGTGCCCTCCTACGCATACACCTACCACTGAGGGGGCGGGGCTGTTGTTGCGGGGGTTGAGAAGGCAAGGGAGGAGGTGGTGCTAATGCTGGAGGAGCTGGAGCACAAGGTTGTGGATATGGATAATAAGGAGGTTGGGTAATAGTGTGATAAATAGGAGGTTGGGAAAAAGGAGGAGGCATGCCATATCCTAGATACATGTTATCAGGAGGGGGAAAAGTGCAGGAGGTGCTAGCCCCCGCTTGAGGAAAACCATAGCCCATGGGAGGTTGAGCGTATGGATGAGAGAGAGCTCCAACGATACCGTCGGTGGCATGAGATGCCCCTGGTGTGTTGGCACCACTAGGTCTAGGAAGATCAGGTAGAACAGTATAAGCATAACCTGACTGAGCATAGATCAGGTCATATTTTAATGCAATTTAGAGGGTAGCTTCTTCAGTTTGAGGGAAATGCGATGCGAAATATTTGCAAATAGGTGGCAAGAGAGATCTAAGGAACCAATCCATGTAGACACAGTCTTTGAAGGTATGGGTTTGACATAGGCTCTTTCTTCTCCGCCATTCCTGGACATGATCGGATAGGTAGGTTGCAGACAATTGATGGAAAGAAGTCAAAAGTTCGGTACCAGTGTCATAATGAAGAGGAAGCTAGAAATAAGATAAAAAGGCCCGAGCAATAGTTGCAAAGGTGGTATGAGAGGATGAGGCCTAATCAACATACCACTTAGAAGCTTTGCCTGTAAGTGTATGTTGGAACAACCAAAGATGGACATAGTCATCGGTAATGGAGTTAGACGAACACCACATGTGGAAAGATCGAACATGATTTGTAGGATCTTCTCCAGTCAGCATAGCAAGCCAACTAGCATCATGGTATATAGGGTCATTTATCAACTAGTCAAAATCGGGAAGACAGAGGGCTGCCATATAGGGAAGCAAGGGAGCAGCCGACATAGTTCCTGTTGTGGTCCCACTAGTAGTATTCCCAGCATTAGGGCCAGGGCTACCACCAGTGTTAGGTCTTGAACCAGACATGGTGAAGGTGACAGGAGGATAATCGAGGGCGAAAGGAGAACCCAATAAACCAGAAGAAGAGTCGGAGTGCAGACTTAGAGGACGACTAACTCGAATCCTATGCGAAGGAGTAAGTCTTCCTACCGGAAACTAAGGATGAAAGCCAAGAAGTCTCTAGGATAAATGCCTTGGTGGCACAATGGTGATGACAAAAACATAGCACAAGGGAGAAAGAGACTGACAAGGGCAAGGAGGTGCAGGATCAACTGATTACAATGTTGAAACAAGGCCGAAGAGGTGCAGGATCAATTGATTTCAATGTTTTAGAGTCTTTTCTTGGAGGTGTTAACCAAGCCCTTTTTCACTTAGGGTGTGTGTGCAAAGTTTGTAAATTTTAAGTTTCAAACCGATACATTTGTAGATAAAAAGAAAAAGTGTATTGTGTAACTGTAAATAAACCTGCAGATAACAGTATATGAAACTAAAATAATAGTAAAAAAATAGTTAATAATGTAATAATCTAAACCCAAGGAGGCAGACCTCTCAACAATTAGTCTATAGGCAAGCAAAAAACTATTCAAAACACACCAAAATAGATAATAGCTCTAAGGTCGGGAATGACAGGGATCTAGAGGTCAAAATCTACTGGAAAGTGGTGCAGAAAATAGCAACAAATCAGAGGAAAGATTGTTGTAAATGACGTGGAAAAAGGCTATATCCTAGAGGGAAACGGAGGTGAACCTAGAGGAAAAAGAAAACAAAAATAAATGAGGTGTTTTAGAAGGATAAATAGCCGATCTCAAGTGGATCTGAAGTTGAGGTATGAGATCTGAAAAATGGCTGAAGACTCTGAAATTTCAGACAACCTGCAACAAAAAAAACTCTTCCACAAAAATTGCAGGGTACTAAAGCCCTAGGGTGTTAGGTTCCCACTTATTTGAGAAAAATAGAACAAGTACAGGTCCAAAACGGGTGGAGACGGAGGTCAAACAACCCTAAACAGAGGCTCAAACAAACCCAGAAATCTTTTAGAAAAATTCCCGCAAAAAGTCTAAGTCGCAGTTTTTGACCTGTTTTCTGCAGAGGTTGCAGTTTTTGGGTTGATTCCTGCTTTCTAAAGCTCCAGGTCATAGGTTTTGGGCCAAAAAGTGTGACCTACACTTCTGGTGCTTCCGACGGCAGATTTCAGAAAAAAAGTGTCGTCTCAGCTGCGGCCGATGTCTGTCACCTGTGCAATAGGTCCGAAAACACACAGAAGTTATAATTTGTACTGTTTTAGGGTTTTATAGGTTAAAAACAACATCAAGAAAATAAAAAAACAAGAGGCTGAAGAGAAATCCTAGGGTTTGAAGTAGCTGGATATCCAAGGATCAGAAAAATGACAGCAGTCGTAATCGTAAACCCATGTGGAGTCGCCATTTGTTAGTATGAATCTTAATTGCAAGTGTGCGAAAAAATACCACTTTATCTGTGTATAAAAAATAGCCCTAACAGCAAAATATGGCTGCCAGTAGCTTCAAATATGCAATTAGTGGATCAAGATAAATGTTGCAAAAATCTAGATCTATGCATCAAAAGACATTAAGCAGTAAATAAAACAAGATTTACTCCATGCATCCAATAGACAAGGCAAGAATATATTGAATGAATTTTTTTATTGATGGCACTTGGGAGCAAAGCACAGAAGGGTGTTACTGGTTATCCTTAATGGGATGGGTTCTTGTAAGTCCTTAGCACTTTAGATCTAAAATTCCTCTCTCTTGATGGTGTAGAAAACCCGGACAAAAATGGTAGCAAAATATGACTATGATGGTGGATCAAAGTCAGACCAAAATTATAGATCCAGAGTGATATTTAGAAAACAAAAGGTGGTGAATGAATGGAAAAACCCTTCTATTTATAACAAAACATTGATTTAGTCTAGATATTGGTGCATAACTAAAATATTATTAACCAAATCAAGATCCAAATTTTATGGAATATTTTATTATTTTTGTTGGAGGGAAAAGGAATTTGACTTGGGTCAGATCCCTTTATTTGTAAATAATAAATAAATAAATTATTTATTTATCATTTTAAGGATGTGGTTGAGTAATAATTAAACAAATAGTGATTTATTTAACTATCTATGAGTGATTTAGTCAAATTTAACAAGGAATATTATTTAAATAAGGTTTAAATAATTGTTCCTAGAAAATAATAAGATAAATAATAATTTATTTAATTAATTTTCCTGTTTTGGGTTAAATATGACCAGGAATATTAATTAAATTGTTGTTTAACTAATTATTCCTTGAGGAAAATCAAACAAATGTGGATTTATTTAATATTTCCTCATGGGGTTTCTTGTTTAGACCATAAACAACTTAATAAAGGTGTTTTACTAAGTTAATTTTCATAATGAAAACAATTTTACTTAGGGTAAAAATTGGTCTTACATGGTGTACTTAGTTCCATATAATAGTAACAAGTTAGATGACAAAAAAATGGTGTAAAACCATCAATACCATATAAATGTATTTTGTTCTAAATATAAAGTTGCAATGCGTACCTTTTGTGTGTTTTGCACATTATTGAGATCAAAATATTGCTCCATTTGTAGTATCCATGTTACGGGATCCTTGCCATCAAACTTCCTCATATCAATCTTTGGAATATGGTGGGTCTTCCATCCAACATTATATTTTATGAAGTCACAATTAATATTTATTTCTTTCTCATCATGAGTTTCCTCTACTATCTTTTCGCCATTAGGAAACATTTCTTGTATTAACTTTGTCAAACCTTCCATGTCTGCTTTTAGATCATTCTTCATGTTCTCCATTTTTACATCACTCTTAGCTTCCATGTCTTCCATGCCAGCTTCCATGCCATCCATGCCATTCTTCAAACCATCCATATTAGCTTCCATTCCTTTTTTCAAGCCATCCATCTTAGCTTCCACGCCTTTCTTCAAAACTTCCATTTCATTTTTTGTTGCTCTTTGCAAGAGCGAAATTTGGTGCATTTTCTCTTGTAATTTTTATATGTCACGTTGCATTTCTTCGTCTTCATGAGTCATAGTAGAGACTTATGAAGGCTTAATGGGTGTTGAATTCTTTTTGGGGGGCATTTTAGAACCCAATATTGATATATATTCTGCAATGTGCCCTTGGAATCAATTCAAACTGATTCTTCAAACAAGACTTATGCAATTCAAAAGAAGAAGAAAATACACACCTTTTTCTTGCTTTTGAGGAGCTCAATATTGAAATTGAATTATATTTGTGATTTAGGATCTTCAATATCTGAAATTTTGTCCTTTAGTTTTCCTCTAAATATTCTTTTGAATGACACAAGTCTAAGCTGATTTGGATTATTCAAAGCAAAGTTACGCCCAATCTCCCATAATGATCTAATTATGGAATAGTTCAGTAGAGCGAACTTGTACAATGTTCCATGTATTTTAGGGTATTTCGTTGATTTTAACCTTTTGGAGCTCCACTACTGGATCCATGACAAATTCGTTGACCAAGCAAATGATATCCATCTGTGGGATTCAAACCTACCTAAATACATATTCCAACAGACCTTCCAGTTCCTAGAACTTATCAGACTCTGCCAAACAAGCTATTTACCCAATGAAATAGTTTTAGTGACCTCAAACCAAGAAATCCTATTTACAATTACTACTCAATCCATTAATCAGATGCTACAGATTCAACCAAAACATGATGAAGTTCCATTATCCCTTGAAATACTTACTAAACTCTACGTGAAGCTAGATTTTCCTAAAAGAGTCCAAATATTCTAGAATTTCTTTCCTCCATCAGTAGAAACCTCCAAACATAATCCTCCATATTCAGCTTCCATATTTTCAAAGTGAACCAGACATATTGTTACAATGTTTTCATGTATTTTAGGGTATTTCACTGATGTACATGTAGATGGATCTATCCTGGGTTCCCTATCCATTTTTTTTCCTAGGTCAACCTCTAGTTTCAACCTTTAATTTTTCCCAATATCTAGTAGATGCAATCCATGATCAGCTAGTCAAGCTACCAGAAGAAGGAGTATTCAAATGCTCCTCAATTTTGTTTTATTTGTTCCTATATTTCCAATCGTTAGCCTCCAAAAACTCGACACAGAGGGTAATCCCCAATCTGTTTCCTTTTGGACATCATTGATCAGAAATGATTTCTAAATTTAGCTATAAAGATTTCATTGATTCCCTTGTTTATCAAATAGTTAATATTCTAAGCAGTAGCATCCAGCCTAGGATCAGTGAAGAGATAAAGAAGGTGTTACAGTTGTCAGATCAAAGTAAAATAGGAGATTGGTATTTATTCCATAATCATACATAAATTAGGGTGTATGGAAGCGAGTTAACTCCATACAAACTTCCCAAATACCTCTCAATGAGGTTATTTTCTTTGGAATACATAAGAAAAATCTTGAATTCAGATGAAGTCAGTTTCCTATCAGCTAAGAAAAAGACTCAATTCAAGATTATGAACCAAATAGGTCCTTTTATTTGCAATGCTTGGAATGTTGGACAATAAGTAGAAAAATGGTTACAAGATTTTAAATTCAGTAGTAGTTTCAAATGGAAATATAAGCCCTTGGGTGTCATAAGTAAGGTAAGAGTAAAATTCAAATTGACCCCTTTTATTCAAGAGTCAAATCCTGAAAAGTATTCCAACCAGTCAGTGTCTTTGGAAAATACTTTGCAAGAGATGGAGAAACAAGTTGATACTAGTTCCATCCTGCTTACTTCAGCCTTGCAGGACATAAATTCAAAGAGGGCAAGAGAATAAGGCTCGTATTCTGTAGAAACCACTTCTAATACTAAGATAAAGCTTATGTATAGGAAGAAATACAAACTGAATCCAGTAATAGAGACAGTTGAGATAGTTGATACAGTGGAAACAATTGGAACAGATATTATTGTCAGAGATGATGCACCTCCAAATTTTTCAGAAGAAACACATCTACCATCAACCTCGAGTGCACAAATCATTCAGAAACAAAATAGTACATAGGTTTCACCATCTAGAAAACCAGTGGATAAAGAGGAATATATAATGGATAAATACAAAGAAATCAAAATCAGGAATGAAGCATTAAAAGTTGTAACTTATGCCTAGTACTGGAAGTAGACTCCTAGTGACCAGAGTAGATTGCTATCAACACTTTACTATAAAACAAGAAAGATGCAAATGAAATTTTTACAGCCAACAATACAGGCCCCAAAATCATCATAAGATTATAAGAAGATAGCCTTTGAATTTCTTGCCAAATATGTGCATCCAGTAGATCATATTGAGTTTCATAAATAGGAAGGATAAATTATCTATTCCACTATGACACACAAATATTTAAGTGTCCGGAAGCTACAAAATTCTCTGGAAATATAAGGACACAATTAAAGCTAGAGAAAGCTTCTTCACAAGCAAAGGATAACATGATAAATTCTCTTGAAGATTTGGTAATGGAAGTTGGATATAATCCAAAAGACATTAAGGCAGTAGAAGAACTAATCAAGAAAAATAATGCAGACATAGCTGCATTGAAGAAACAGTTGAGTTACCAACTACGGAGCATCCAAAAACCAAAGAGATTTTGGAAAATGAAAATCAAAAGGATGAAATGATGAATGTCATCATTCAGTTGACGAAACAACTAAAATAAATGGAAACAATAATGGAAAAATTAGTGCAGGAAAAGAAATATAGCATGGAAGAAATTCCCATTACTGTTATTCCTATAGCTTCTACATCAGCCCCATTGCCTACAATAGTTCTAGTATCAATAGTAGTTCCAATATCAATAGAATCTCCATAAACTACACCAGCAACAACATCAATAGTACCATCCCATCCCACTCATGAGGATAGTAAATTGATTAAGGAAATGCAGGATATGTCAATTCAAACTACTGAAATTAACAAGCTCAAAGAACAAGCAAAAATTTTGGAAGATACAAAGAAATTGGCAGAAGTAATGTATCAAGCAAAAGCACAAAAGGAAAAAAAATTAACTGAAAGAATTGATAAGTTAGAAAAGGAATTATCACTGAAAGGGCCATTGTCCCAAGAAAAACAACATTTGTGGGTCAATATCATTAACTCAGTTAATGATATTTGGCCTTCCATACAGGTTATATTTGAACAGAAATATTTGATAAAAGAAGCTAGTGATGCAATTCAAAAGGTCAAAGAAGAGCTTGGAAAGAAACTAGAGGAATCCACTGAGATAATAAAATTCCTAAACTTTAAAAACAAGTAGGAATTAGGAGTTGGGATAACATGCATAATAAAGAATATTTTAAAGGTGAAGAAGGTAATTTAAAAGAGAACTTTGATGGTACAACTTGAAGATAAATGTCATACAATGCAGCTTGCAGTAAATAGGTATATGAATAAGTTTAATGTTTTGAGGAAAAAAGGTCTGCCTAATCCTTTGGTAATCAATGATAAACTTATGAGATAGGACTATTATGACAAGAAGATGAGGGAAGTATCCAAAGAGACTTCCAACAATTCATCAATGAAGGGTGTGCCTATAGGAAATGTACTCCTTCAGACTTTAGAGAATTACTTTTACCTCCGGCATGAGGTAAATCGCCTTTTTGTGAATAAGCCCACATTTCCCAAATACATAGAGGAAGATAAAATTTACTGAAGAATGGTGAATATGAAAATTCTAGATGAAGAGGCATGGGAAAAATTGTGTTATTTACTGTGATATGTGAAACAAAATATAGGTTAAAGAGAGTTCAAATAAAAGACAGTTTAAAGAAAAGTTAGATGAAAGACAACATGGAAGATAGCCAACATAAGTGAGACAAACAACAAAAAAACAAATCAAATAAAATAGGGACAACTTGCAATTACTTAATAGGTGTCTCTATCTTCTTGCATGAAGATATTTTGTTTTCCTTGAATAAATTATAAATTAGTTGTTAGGATATTTTGTAATAATTTGTATAAATACTTCATAATTCGAAGTGGCAAGGGTCGATTATTGTGTATTTCTGAACATTTCTATAGTTGTTTGATATATTTTACCTGAGGGTTATTGTACCATTTCCAGTTGACAAATAGGACAAGTAAAAAAGGCATTGCTTTACAGGATTCATGTGTTGAGAAACTTCAATGAAGTATATTTCAATTGTTCATGTTATTTTCTTAAGTATTGCATAAACTTGCATTTTTTCTAAATTTTAACGTTATAACAGGAATTTTATTTCAGAATTTTTTTAAATATACTCTATTTTGAACTGTTAAAATTTTTTATGTTTTCTTCTGATATCTGGTTTAGAGAATCCTTAATTTCTCTCTGATCCCGATTGACCTCCTTCACCTTCCTTCATTATCTAGTTTAAGGAATCCTTAATTGCACCTTGATCCTGATTGAAAGCCATTTCACCATTAAGCCTTGAAATCTAATTTTACCTAGCTATCTTGCCTTGTAACTCTTCTTTTATAATTTGATCCTATTCTATTTTAAAAGCATATTGACTCTGTAGCCCAGTGGATAATGGAAATGCATCTATCCACCTGAATTATTAACTCCACCTATCTACCAAAACCAATCAATCAATCAAAACAAACCCAATCAAGCATACATAACTAGTCTAAAATATTAAATCAACAAAGTTAAATCATTAAGAGAGAGTCCTCTTTGAGCATTAGGAAGGCTAGACCCTGATCTCCAAAAGTGGATAATAGTTACCTCTGATATTTCTTTTAAAAATCTAGAACAACCCTTGGAAATTTTGGAGTGATAACACTCTTGATCTTGGATCATGAATCTTTCCTGGTCAGTATCCCATAGACTGATCAAATATTGTAATAAATCTAGTTGAGATCAGAGACATGGTGCCATGAATAAATTTAAAAGCCCGTAGTTTCATAGAGCATCCATGTATCTCACATTTCCTATGGCAAGCTCATCTTCCTCCCCGTGTTTTCTTTACTTCCACTTGATCACCATTTTTGTTTTCACACACCTGAAACATCATGACAAGGGATTTTATTAGTCAAATTATTCACTCTTGAATGGTTTAAAACAGGGCAGTTAATAGAATTTTCAAGTAAACTTGGTAGTCGCGGTTGGCACGACTATTTTAAAAACAGTCGTGCCAAGTGGTGTGCCCCCATTGAATTGCAAGGCAAGTTGGCATGATTCCGTGCCTGAAACCTGTGCCAACCACCGTGCCTTAGTTTGAACAAAATCCCCCCACAAATGTGAAAAATAAAAAATCAGGCAATGAAAATGAATTCAAAATGTAGGCAAGGTTATGAGCTATCACCTGAAGGAAAAAGATTCATGATTAGTCTCCCGGATTGTCTGCTGCCAGCTCCCCAAGATCACAAGTCAAAGAAGGTAAAAATTCTCACAGGAGGTGAAAAGTGGAAAGTAATTTATTTTTTACTATTGCAGTCATGTTATAACCTTTTTGAAACCCTAATTAGGTTTTTGGCTTATTTTTCAACTATTTTAATCTCAAAATCTGGATTTTACGTGCGTATCTTGTGCAACAACAGGTCCTTAAGGTGATTATGATGAAGTGACGAGTTGTTTTTTATTACTTTTTCAGACTCTGTAAAAATAGGAAAAAATTCACCCCTTAGAGTCATCTTTCAGCTCTTCTCTGACTCTTGAAAATTAAAAATATTGTTGAGACTCTTGTTGTTTTGAACTCATTAAAGGCCGTGAAAATTCATCTGCCCAGTATACATTTACCCCTTTTCGAGATGGGACAGATTATTTACAAAAAATGAATACCTTAGCCTATCGCGACTAAGAGGTTCTCTTAGATATTGTTTTCTACCTTTTCGGATCTGTGAGACTGCCTACGAAAAGGGCCCCTGCTGGAGTTTTCTTTTCCACTTCTTTTCAAACTCTCTAAACATGAAAATATGACGATTTCTTCCTTTGTCAAACTCGTTAAAACTTAAATGACATCGAAAATCGTCACCATGACGTCACCGAGTTCCTCCTTCCTAGGGCTCATAAAATGTACTAGGATGGATTTTTCTAAAAGGAAAAACTTATATGACAAGCATATGCTATCCCCTTCAAGCTTGTTTCCAAAAATAATTGGGGCAGTTGCCAAAAATGGTTGGGGGAAATGGAACCATTTCTTAGTTGTGTTGGAAGTATGTCACTCTTTAACATTACACTTGTTTGCAATTCATGTTTTTTGGGGCCCTTGTTTTGAAAATGAAACGATTCTGAGTTGCAGAGAACAGGTGGCGGAGCATAACCAAGGTAGACAGGGAACTGCCATGGTTGCAGAGAGTTGGAGAATAGGTGGCGCGACAGTTGTAGAAAACCATCATAGATGGATGGAATGAGCGACAAAGACAGGAAGCATAACTCCCAGTGATCAGGAGGATGCGACAAACAACAAAGCAGGAAAAGAGGAAAAACTGACAGTCACGTTGGCAAAGGAACAAATAGGAAATCAGCCACCATAGCCAGGTGGTTAGTCCAGTAGAGGGCTGAGAAAGAGAGTCGTAGGAGAGCTCTCTTCTATTCTGTTCGGTTCTATTCTGTTATAATCTTTCCCTATGTAATCATCTCTGAGGAGTAATGTAACTGTCTGTTATTAATAATAAAATAAACTTCTACCTGTGCTTGATGTCCTCAATTCTGTGTTAATCATTTTGTTATGGTGAATGTATTTCCTTCTTTTAAATTTTAATTTTTCATCCTGAATATGTTGTTGAGATTCAACAAAATGATGAGCTTAGTGAAAATGAGTTACCTTCACTAAGTGGGACCGCAGGATATTTTTGGCGCAAGTCTATTTTTAGACTATGTCTGTTTTAGACATGGTGATCATATTTCAAAAGTTGTAGGATGCTATTTGTGGATGGTTGGTCAATTTGGAAAAATAAATGAAATTCTAATTTTATAATATTGGGCAAAGACTATTTCTAGATCGTCGATCTAAAAATATAAGTGTCGATTATTATTAGCTCTTAATAATAATCCGACAATAACAACAACGTATTCTCTTGGAGAACTTAATTTCAGTGCATAGATTTGGAAAATCATTGGGCTGAAGGAGGTACACAATTCCTAGGGTTTACTGGTGGTTCATGCATGGAGGACGCAGTGAGAACTAAAGTAGCAAAGTTATCACAGAGTTGGAAGAGTAGTTCATGGAGTTGTTATTCAATTTAACTCAGTTATTGGAGTTAAACTCGGTTGAGCTAGTTGTATCTATTCTAACTTAATGATACACTAGTGAGAGTGGAGTGAATTAATTAGTTAATTAATTCAAAAATAATAAATCATTAATCAATTGAACGATACAACATTTAACTACAGGGCATGGCAATTCCAGTGGAGACCCAGTGGAGAGATAGGTGAAAGGGAAAAATGGACTATCCGTTGTGACTATAGTGATGCATTGATTGCACCACACACACATTGGAGTTTCCAGTGAGGATTGTGCAGTCAAGGAAAGGTAGATTCAAATTCATTCAGAGCTATTCTTCAGTAGGTATTGCGCAGTGGAGGCAGGCTAGCAGGTGGCAAGAAATCGATGCATGGATTTGCATATTTCTTCTGATTAGTGTGTGACGATTGATTGTACTGAGAACTTGATGTACTAAGCTTTGTATGATATTGTTACATGATCTCCATGATACATAATATATGATAGTTGTGGTTTTCAGCTTCGGGCTTTCCCTTTAAACAACAGTGTTATGTGCAATTGTTTTTATTGCTTCATGTGTTTGCAATTGATTTTAATTTCCGCAAAAGATTAATAGTGGAAGGATTCTTTATTTGGCAAGAAGATAAATATTGTTAGATCGGGAGAATCTGGATATATACATGGATCTTGTATATAGTTTCTACATGGTATCAGAGTAGTGTTAATTCTTGAATATTGCAATTGTGAAGAATTGTTGAGTTTGTGCTGGTGGAAAATTTGAATTTGCTGCAGAAAATTCTTGGTGCGATAGTTGAGTATACATTGAAATGTCTTTCAATGGGTTGTTATTGGAGTATTCCCTTGATGGTAGCTCAAATTACATAGCTCGGAAGGATAGGATGGAGGTAGTGCTGGAGGATAATGGACTGAAGGAGTTCATCGATAGCAATGTTCCTAAGCGAAGATCTAGCGATGATGCATTACTTGACGCATGGAAAAAGAAGATAGCAAAGATAAGAAGAATTCTATTGGAAGGTGTGAAGGACCATATTGTGTCCAGCCTTCATGGGAAAGCCACTCCATTTTTAATTTGGAAGGCTTTGACAGATTTTTTCCAAAGCAGCAGCGACCAGAGGAAGTTGGCACTGAAATATAAGCTCAGAAAAATAAAAATGGAGATGGGCGACATTATTCCAAAATATCTCATGAAGTTTTTCCACTGTAGAGATGAATTGGGAAGTGTGGGGATTAATTTTGATGATGAAGACTTGGTGAGCTTGGCTCTCCTTGGGCTTCTGAATAGTTGGCATAGTTATGAAGACTCTATTAATGGATGGGAGAAACTACCAAGATGGGAGCGACTTTGGTCGGATATTGTGCAGGAGGAGATAAGGTGAGGTACTAGGGATGGTTCTTCATCGAAGAATGAAGATGAAGAGAATTTCGCTTTGGCTTCCAAATCAAGGAAAGGGAAGGGGAATAAATTTCCTTCAAAATCTGAAGCTAAAGGCAAGAAGCAGGATTTGTCCAAGGTGAAGTGTTTTCACTGTCACGAATGTGGGCATTTTTCCACTAACTGCCCACAGACGAAGAAGAACAAGAATGTTGCTAGAGCTGTAGCTGGAGAGGCCTTAGCCTCACAATTTGAGATTCATTTCTCTTTGATCACATGCTTGGTTTCAAGCTATACGGGATCGGTGTGGTATCTTGATAGTGGTGCGTCTTTCCATATGACGGGAGACAAGGAGTTGTTTAGTGACTTGGAGGAGAAGGACCTTCAAATGCATATAGATATGGGTGACGATTGTCGATATAGTGCAACCAGCATTGGGACCATTACCTTTGAGAGGGAGTCAGGTAATCCATTTCTGTTGAAAGATGTTATGCATGTTCTAGGTCTTAAGAAGAACTTGGTCTCGGTTGCAATCTTGGAAGACAAAGGTTATGACGTTGTTTTTAGCGATGGAAAATCTTTCCTATGACATAAAACAACAGGTCAAACCAAGAGGATAGGGATTCAAGTTAAGAATATCTACAAGCTAGAGGTAGATGGCTATGTTGCAATGCTGGGCAAATTAGAAGAAGTGGTGAGCCAGGATGAGGGCGAATTATGGCATGGGAGATTGGGCCATCTTCACCATGGTGCTTTGAAGATTTTGCAGTATATTTCTACTAGAATTCCCAAGGGTACTTTTGCATAGTCAGATCAGTGCAAGAGATATACTATGGGTAATTTTGTGAAGACCACCTTTCATGAGAAGGAGAACCGTGCTTCGATGATCCCGGAGAGAATTCACACAGACGTGTGTGGACCTTTCTCGGTTGCTTCAACAAAAAAACACAGGTATTATGTTATATTTTTTGATGAATATTCTCTTAGATGCTGGATATTATTCATGTAGAATAAGATTGAAACATTCTCAAAGTTCTGTGAGTTTAAAGCATTGGTGGAGAAGGAGTCGGGGAAGCAAGTGAAAGATCTACGGAGTGATAATGGTGGTGAATACATCTCGAGTGAATTCAAAGACTTATGTAGCAAAGAAGTAATTCAAAGAGAACTCATAGCACCTCATAACCCACAGCAGAATGGGGTCGCAGAGAGGAAGAATAGAACAATCGTGGGTGTTGCACAAGCTATGCTTGAGAGGGAGCTATACTTGCATGTAGTGGAGGAACTGTCTATTCCGAAAGATGAACCTCCAAATGTGGATCAGCCACAGGAGGAGATTCATGGAGTGGAGGAGTCCACTCATGCAGAACCAAACATCAGAGAAGGCAGAAATTGTACCATAGAAGCTGAGAGACTGAAGCTTGATGCAACACAGAATGTAGGAGTCCCTACATCACAACGTAGATAGAGATAGTAACCTGACTGATTTATTGGATACATGGCTCATATGAGAAAGTGTATTATGACAGAGCCATCTTATTTTGAATAAGCAGTGTAAGATCACACGTGGGTAGATGCCATGGTGGAGGAGTATGACTCCATTGTCAGAAATAGTGCTTGGGAGATTGTTCCAAGGCCGGTGGGTAAATCAGTTGTAGGATCAAGATGGATCTACAAGGTAAAGTAAGCTGTTTATGGGAGCATCGAGAAGTATAATGCAATATTTTTTGCCCGAGGCTTCTCACAAATCAAGGGGATTGATTATGAAGAAACCTTTGCACCTATCGCACGGTATTCTTCCATAAGGACCATCCTTGCTCTCTCAGTGTAGATGGGTTGGCACATTCATCTGATGGATGTGAAGACTGTGTTCCTTAATGGGATCATTAAGGAAGAGGTGTACATTGAGTAGCCTAAAGGATTTGAGATCTTCAGCAGCGAGTCACATGTGTTCAGGCTCAAAACAACATTGTATGGGCTGAAGCAAGCACCTCATGCTTGTTACACACGAATCGACAGCTATTTCACTAGACTTGGCTTCACCAAGAGTGAGGCAGATGAAAACCTGTACCAAATTGTGGTGGAGGGTAAGCTTTTAATCATTGTTCTTTATGTTGATGATTTAATAATAACGGGTGATGAGCAGTTGATACGCTCATGCAAGTCAAATATTGCAAAGGATTTTGAGATGAAGGATTTGGGCCTCCTTCATTATTTCCTTGGATTGGAAATATGGCAGCAAGAAGGTGAATTGTTTGTGTCTCAAGGCAAGTATGCTCAGGAGATATTGGAGAAGTTTCACATGCAAGGCTGCAATCCTATCGACACTCCTCTTCGAGGAAATTAGAGGAAAGAGGATGCTACATCAACAGAGGTAGTGGATGCCACTGTTTATCGACTGTTGGTGGGTTCACTCATGTATTTAGTTAATACAAGACCAGACATATGTTATGCGGTGAACCAGCTTTCACAAGTGATGGTTAAGCCTACCAAGCTCTTTTGGAAGGAAGGAAAGCATGTCCTGAGGTATCTTAGGCGCACATCTAAGCATGGATTATGGTACAGATAGACGGATGAGGTGAAGTTGCATGGCTTCACGGATGCAAATTGGGCAGCCAGCCCAACGGATAGAAAGATCACATCAGGAGGGATTTTCAGTATTGGATCTATGACAGTTTCTTGTTACAATAGGAAACAAAGATCAGTGGCACTTAGTTCAGCGGAAGCAGAATACATGGCAGCAAGTCAAGCTGCATGTGAGGTTATCTGGATGAGGAAGATCCTGGTCATTTTGTTCGGTTCACATTTAGATCCTACAGTGATACATTGTGATAATCAGAGTTTCATTAAACTCTTGATTAATCCTATGTTTCATGATAGATCTAAATATATTGATATTTGGTATCATCATATCTGAGATTTTATGCAGTGGAAGATCATGTTGCTTCAGTACATTCCTATGGAAGATCAGGATGCAGATATTCTGACGAAGGCGCTCACTAGGAGAAAATTCTAATACCATAGAGGCAGCATCGGCCTGAAGGATAATCCCTATCTTGTTGAGAGGGAGTGTCGAGATTCAACAAGATGATGAGCTAAGTGAAAATGAGTCGCCTTCACTAAGTGGGCCCGTAGGCTATTTTTGGCGCAAGTCTATTTTTAGACATGGTGATCATATTTCAGAAGTTGCAGGATGCTATTTGTGGATGGTTGGTCATGTTGGAAAAATACATGAAATTATATTTTTAGAATATTGGGCGAAGTTTATTTATAGATCGTCGATCTAAAAATAGAAGTGTTGATTATTATTAGCTCTTAATAATAAGCCGACAATAAACAACAACTTATTCTCTTGGAAAACTTAATTTCAGTGCACAGATTTGGAAAATCAGTGGGCTGAAGGAATTACATAATACCTAGGATTTACAAGTGGTTCATGCATGGAGGAATCATTTAGAACTAAAGTGGAAAAGTTATGACAAAGTTGGAAGAGTAGTTCATGGAGTTGTTATTCAATTTAACTCAATTATTGGAGTTAAACTCAGTTGAGCTAGTTGTATCTATTCTAACTGAATGATACACTAGTGAGAGTGGAGTGAATGAATTAGTTAATTAATTCACAAATAATAACTCATTAATCAACTGAACAATACAGCAGTTAAATACAGTGCAGTTCCAGTGGAGACCTAGTGGAGAGATAGGTGAAAGGGCAAGATGGACTATCCGTTGCGATTATAGCGATGCATTGATTGCACCACACATACATTAGAGTTTCCAATGAGGATTGCGTAGAGAAGGAAAGGTAGATTCAAATTCATTCAAAGCTATTCTTCAGCAGGGATTGCGCAGTGGAGGAAAGCTAGCATGTGGCAAGAAGTTGGTGCATGGATTTGCATATTTCTTCTGATTAGTGTGTGACTATTGATTGTACTAAGATATTGATGTACTAAGCTTTTTATGATATTATTACATGATCTCCATGATACATAATATATTATATTTGGGTTTTTCAGCTTCAGGCTTTCCCGTTAAACAACTGCGTTATGTGTGATTGTTTTTATTACTTCATGTGTTTGCAATTGATTTTAATTTCTGCAAAATATTAACAATGGAAGGATTCTATATTTAGCAATAAGATAACTATTGTTAGATCAGGAGAATCTGGATATATACATGCATCTTTTATATAATTTCTACGTATGCTTCATGAGTGGTATCTTGTGCAAAATAGCTAAATATGTTTGTGGTTCCAAGTTCTATTTTTTTTTCTCTATATCTATGATCGGTTGATATTTGATATGTTCCTAGCCTTACTAAGGTCATGGAATGCCTCAGGTGAGACTCTCCACCCTTCAGAGTAGGGTGAAAATGCTGGTGTTGTGCTAGAGTATTGCGGAAATCTTGTTGGCCTCTCTCCTGAACCTGGGTCTTGCTCAGAGACCTTTCTCACCCACAAATGGTCCCATTTTCGGGACCTGAATTTTCATTTAGGAGCTAGATCATGGTATCATGGATCTTCGAGAGGGAACTATGAAGCTGGTGGGATAACCACTTAGATCAATTCATAGCGCAATAAGTTGCATTGATATAGCAGAGGGAGAAAACTGTTAAGGATCAGGTTATATTCTCTGAATCTGTAAGTGATATATACGAAATCTTCTGGGGAAATTTTCTAGAGGAACTCTATAATTGGTTACGGAGACTACAAGTCAAGACATTCCAAGGAAGGTCGCGTAAGGTCTGTCACAATTGGTTGCACATGGACCTGGTAGCACTCCATCGATTAGATACCGATTTGACTCGAGCTGTAGATTTCTGGGTACAATCTGGCTTAGAAGGATATATAGTGGAATTCACGGCTGAGTGTTACCAGTCCTTCTCCAAAGCAGAGGACATATTCAGATCCGGATTGCGGGGAGAGAAGTTGAAGGAAAATCCTTTGTGGATAAAAGCTTTAATGGTAGATGAGGGATTGATGGAATTTGAAGAATCTGAGATGGAGACTTAAACCTCCAATACTGGGGGAAGGAGCTGAGGGAGAGATGCTACAAGTAAGTTGGAAGGGGGAATAGGGATATGGATGACAAGACCTCCAGTAGGTTGAGAGAGCAACGAGCACATTGGAGGGCGCAGATTGCTGAGAAGTGGCAGGAAAGGGTGATGAAGGAGTTAGAGAAGAAGGAAAGTAGTGGACAGGACAAGGAGAAGGCATCGCAGATGACAAAGGATATGGGAGGTCAGACGGGATCCCAAGGAATAGGAGGGACCATCAAGGAATTCAGGCAAGTGTATAGGAGCCCGACCAAAAGAGAAAATGGAGAAACTTCCAACGTGGAGGACGCGCGTCCCGAGGAGATGTCTGATGTGGAGTTGCATGTTGTGATGGAGTAGCTATTCCAAGAGGGGTCAGCACCCATAACTCAAGGTAACTCTATTCCCCAAAGTTCAAGTAGCTCTAGTCCTGACCTTGCCCTGCTACTCTATCATCCACTAGGTGAAAGTTTTGTTAAGATATGAGAGTTTAGAAAGTTGAATAGTGTTCAGTCTACAATACCTGATAGCAATAGTGCTAGTAATAAAATTTCACAGCCAAGGAATAGAGGTTTTATTCTAGTATCACCTGTTAGTCATCAGTAATTTTTTCCATTTGTAGATGAATAAATACTTGTCCTAGATTTCTAAAAACAATATTCATGAATATTGTGAGTTTTAGAAATCTCTCTGCCTTCATAATCCTTAAAACAAAATTTTCACTATTTTTCTACTATGCCATTCCCTGGATAGACTAACACTCCTAAAAGACCCCTCACAAGCTCATGCCACTCACTTTATCCTATTTTCCCACCCATAACCTCAACACTCTATTTTTCATTTGCCTCACCCCTCCACTTGGCATCTAGGATTTCCAAACAACCTACTCCTTCTTATGTTCACCAGATGCCTTAAGCATTGATGGTCTCAAAACTATCTCTGTAGGCTCTTTAGATGAATCAGGTACATTGGATTTTGGATCTTCAATGCATCAATTTGTTAAAAAAATTGTTTTTTCATACTTGAAGACCCCAAGTCAAGCTTTCAGTCAAAGAACAAGTCAAAGGAGTTTTCCACCAGGTGATTAGGGTTTCATAGGTTGTAGGGTTACCCTTGGCATTCTAAAGCATTGTTTTTCATGTGCTAGAAGCTTAATCAAATGCGAAATAAGGTTAACACTTGTTTTTCCAAGATATATCAAAAAACTCTCCAAGGAGGACTGCTTAGTCAAGTTCAAGTTCTGCAAAAGGAAACTATTCATTTTGACATTTCTGCAGGAGTGTCAAGGTGACTATCAGCAGAAAAATTGGTAAGGTAAGAGGCCTACTCCTCATTAAGGATATACACAAGAAAATGGAGGAGGAAACAACTTATGTTCAAGAAAAATCAGGGTTCCTAAGACTGATTGGGCCAGCAGTGGGCCAAGCAAGGAGACAATATAGTAAATCACATGGATAGAGGCACACCAATACAACCAAACATGAATTGAAGATTTTTAGAAATCATAGATAAAAAAAGGGAAAAAGGTGAGGTGAACTACACAGAAATGAATGAACTTCAAAGGGCTATAGAGAACTTAGAAGACAACACAAATGATTTTTCTCAAATAGCCCAAAAACCTAAGGTTTTGGAAAGATAGTCAGAAGAGGTGAAATGAAGATTATAGACCTCTATGATGACAGTAGAAAGAAGGTTTAAAGAGGCTGTTGTAGGTAACTTCGAGAGTTTGCCAAGGTAAAGTGTCTCACTGCCTCAAAGTGAAAGAATGCAAAGAGTATCAGTATAAGGAAGGTCAAGCTCCCATTTTCAATCATTTACAAATGAATAAAAGCATAGGTTTGAGTCCCAAGATGGAAATTCAAGCTAATCATAAGGTTTTTGTTGTGTAATTGAATATGTCAAACTCCAAGAACATCAAAAAGGGCTAAAATTAGTATGTCATGGCACCTGCAAATCAGAAGTGGCCAAAATAGGAGATAACATACATGAGTGTGGGGACTATGGTGCTTATCAAAAATGGATTTATCATGCCTAAGGATTAATGAGAAAGATGAAAACAAGTTTTTCAGTCACCCATCAACCAAAAGGAAATTTGATCTCCAAGGTAAGAACAGAGAATTTTTAAAGCTGCTGCCACCATGCAAGTGCCTAAGGTTGTCAAAGTGATTTTAGCATGTTCCATAGATCAGAGGGAAGAGAGTCACTTCAAGGTTTTCATGACACTTATTGACTGAAAGTGGTTGAAAGGCATGAACAAGCTAAAACACAGTAAATCATGTGACTCAAACAAACATATGCAGAGCAAAGTGTTAAAGGCATCAATAGGTCAAAGGAAGTCAAAGTTCACCATGTCAACAACCTGAAGAGCAAGAAAGAAAAATGGTTAGAAGGGAAAAAAACCATTTTTATGTTTTTAATTCACCTACTACACAAAGTCAAAAATAATATCAGTAAAGTGAAAAAGAGACTAAAAACATTAGAAAGTGGGTCTACAAGGGTTAAATTTATTTTCCTGAGACTATAAATGGTAATTGTGTTTGTCACTTGGTTCATTATTTACTTGCAAAAGCGCAAAAAACCTTGAGGGAGAAAAATCTGAGTTTTAGTGAAAATTTGCATGAGCTTTCCAGGCGCTGCGCGTTCGTGTAAGCGCTATGTGTTTAGCGCCTGGTGCTGTGCATTCGGGATATTTCACAGTGTAAATTTACACTACACTACGTGTTCAGGACAATGCGATGCGTGTTTATATTGGCGCTACCTGTTCGCCCAGAATTTCCCGACAGACGTAGTGAAATGCACCTAGTGTTGTGCGTTGGAGAGCTCGATAGGTAGGGCATCATGCTGGTGCTGTGCGTAGGAAGCCTGACAGGCCCAGGAGAGCGTTCAGCGTTGCGCGTAGGAATCCCAACACCCAGAAACGTGCCCGATGTTGTGCTCAGGGAGCACGACAAGCCTGAATGCATTTAGGAGCCGCCCCTAGGAGGCTCGACACCCAGAAACAAATGTAGGCACTACGCGTTGGGCAGAAGGGACCCAACTGTGCATTCAGGCACTGTCCCTTCGCTAGAAGCCCTCCTCCACATGCAAATTTCCAAAAATACATAGAATAGCACCTCCAAGCTACATCCAAGGACCTGCAAAGACACTAAAAGTTGGTAGGTGGATGTTTTTCCTTATCCTCTAGTGAATTTCATGATTTTATGATTAAGGGAATTGGCCAAACCCTAATGACTAGAAACCTAAGTCCTCATCAAAAAAACCCTGTTTTGACCTCCAAGCAAGAATTTATCCATCAAGAAAGGTATGAGATAGGTTAATTATAGTGAGTTGAATATTGACCCTTCATCAAAGCTTAAAGGAGATCATCCATACACATACACCTCCCTCTCACTCACTTAAAAAAATTTCCTTTCACCATCATTCCATTTCACTCATCCTATCAAGTTTCACAAGCAGGCCTAGGGTTGTTTTAAGGTAGCAGAAATCAAAATGTCAGGAGAAGGAGGGAGTGTTAGCAGTGAAGGAGGCCAAGTGCCTATGAGTCAAAAGCATAAAGGTGGGAAAGTTAATAGGTTTGAACCCCAAGACACTTTGGAGCTTAAATCCTCTCTCATGATCATCACATGCTTCCAAAATGTAGGATGTTTCCAGTTTTGTGAGAAGGTCCAACAAGTGTAAAGCCACCCAGAACTCACTAGGTTTTTCATCCTCAACCTACACAATGAACAATTAAATCTTGCAGGGGTGGACTTTGAGTTGTCATCAAATTCCATTTCTAGTGCTACAATCATACCCAATGTTGGTGAAAAATGGTTCAAAAGAGAAAAGCTAGACATGAGCTGCTATGAGCCATTTCTTAAACCTAGATACAAAGAAGACTGCAAAACTATTTTCCCTTTATCACACTTGTTGGAGAGTTATGCACCATTGATGAGGGTCATCATGAAATATTGTACCTATGAGGGAAGGTACTCCAGACTCTACTCCTATCATATCATATTGCTCATGCACTTCACTAGATTCAAAATTCTCCATTTACCCTACTACCTCTATAGGAGTATTGACAATATGTATTTTGTTGTGCAAAGGAGGAACTATTCCCAACAAATGAAAATTTTGTTCCATCACTCCTTGATCAAGATGGTTGTGCTACATCATTTGGAGCAAAATGGCATACCATGGGAGGCGTTCATTACTCATGAAGAATTCACAAACCCAGAGCCCCATCATCAGCCAAATTTACCCTCATCATCTCATCCTCATCCCTCCACTCCTCCATCACCTCCTACTGATCTGCCTCATCATCTACACAAGTATCCTCTCCTCAAGAAAACCTCCCTTCCTCATCCTCTCCTAATGCATCAGATCAAGAAGGAAGTGGTAGTGAACAAGCTAGTGACCATGAAGATGAGGGTGATAATGATTCAAACCAATGTAGAAATTTGAATAACTGAGATACTATTCACCGATATTCTCCTGATCACACACTATTTTAGCTTCATGCATAATACAGAATCTCTTCTACCATTGATCATTAATTGCGGAAATAAAATCAATTGCATGCACACATTAAAACCACAAACAATCACACATATGAACACAGTATTTAATGGGAAAGCTTGAAGCTGAAAACCCCAACTATCTATATATTATATGTCATGGAGATCATTTAACAATCATAGTACAAAGCTCCTCACAAGCTCTCAACACCACCTCAAATTGCTACACACTATCAAGCTAGATCTAGCAAAACACATGCTCCAATATTTTGCCACTTGATAGCCAGCCTTTATTGCGTAATCAATGCTATGGGATGGCTCATTAAATAACATAAACCACCTGGCTTGTACTGCGAAATCCTCATGGGCTTCTCCACCTATCTGTGTGTTGAAAATAGAAATTGTATAGTCACAACTGATAGTTAACCTGCTCTTTCACCTATTTCTGCACTGGTCTCCACTGAAACTGTCCATGCACTGAAGTTAACTGATGCATTCTTTAGTTGATTAATGAGTTTATAATTAGTGAATTAATTAATAATTAATTCACACCACTCCCACTAATTGTATCAATTAGTTAAACTGAATACAAATAGCTCAACTATGTTTAGATTAGTTAAACTGAATACAACTCCACTAACTTCCTCAATCAACTCCACCAAACTCTGTCACATGAGTTCTAACTGAAGTATCCATGCAATAGTTCCACATAACCCTTAGGAATAGCGTAATTCCTTCTGTCAGCTCCTGTGCCACATCTGTGCACTTAACTGAAGTGCTCCAAGAGAATAAGATAATGTTTAGAGTTCAAATATTATTAAGAGCTAATAATATTCGACATATCTATTTTTAGACTGGCAATCTAAAAATAGATTCCGCCCAATATGTCTAAAAATAGAAGTCCATCTATTTTTTCCAACTTGACCAACCATCCACAAATAGCATCCTGCAACTCATAGAACATGATCCATATGTCTAAAATAGACATAGTCTAAAAATAGACTTTGCGCCAAAAATAGCCTGCGGGCCCACTTAGTGAAGGCGACTCCTTTCCACTAAGCTCATCATCTTGTTGCAATCTCAACACTCCCTCTCAACAAGATATGGATTATCTGCAACCCCTATCCTGCCCCTGTGGTATTCGAATTTGCTCCCGGTGAGCGCCTTCGTCAAGATATCAGCATCCTGATCCTCCGTAGGAATGTATGAAAGTAACATGACCTTCCGCTGCACACAATCTCTGATATGATGATACCAGATGTCAATGTGTTTAGATATATCATGAAATACTGGATTAACCGAGAGTTTGATGCAACTCTGATTATCACAATATATCACAGTAGGATCTAAGTGTGAACCGAACAACCCGACCAGGATCTTCCTCATCCATATAGCCTCGCATGCAGCCAAACTCACTGTCATATACTCGGCCTCCGCTGAACTGAGTGCCACGGATCTCTGCTTCCTGCTGTACCAAGAAACTACTATCGACCAGATACTGAAAATCCCTCCATATGTGCTCTTTCTGTTCGTTGGGCTCCCTACCCAATCTGCATCCGTGAAGCCACACAGCTTCACCTCATCCGACTGTCTGTACCAAAGTCCATATCCCGATGTGCCTTTGAGATATCTCAATACATGCTTCCCCGCCTTCCAAAAGAGCTTGGTAGGCTTAACCATAGCTTGTGAAAGCTGGTTAACTGCATAGCATATGTTGGGTCGTGTATTGACCAGATACATAAGTGACCCCACCAACTGTCTATAAACAGTGGCATCCACTACCTCCGCCAAAGTAGCATCCTCCTTCCTCCATCCACCAGGAAGCGGAGTATGAACAAGCTTGCAGCCATGCATGTTGAACTTCTCCAGTATCTCTCGGGAATACTTGCCTTGAGAAACAAATAGTCCATCACTGCGCTGCCAAATTTCCAATCATAGGAAATAGTGAAGGAGGCCCAAGTCCTTCATCTCAAACTCTCTAGCAAGATCCTCCTTGCATGAAAGTATCAACAGCTCATCACTTGTCAAAATAAAATCATCTACATACAGTACAATGATCAGCAACTTCCCCTCCACCACAATTTGGTACAGGTTAGGATCCGCCTCACTCTTGGAGAATCCAAGTCCAGTGAAATAACTGTCTATCCGTGTGTACCAAGCACGAGGTGCTTGTTTCAACCCATACAACGCTCTCTTGAGCCTGCACACATGCGACTCGCTGCTGAAGATCTCGAAACCTTCGGGTTGCTCTATGTACACCTCCTCCTTAATGACTCCGTTGAGAGAGCAAGAATCGTTCGTATGGAAGAATACCTTGCGACAGGTGCAAAGGTCTCCTCATAATCGATCCCCTCAATCTGTGAAAAGCCTCGGGCAACAAATCTTGCCTTGTACTTCTCCATACTCCCATCAGCTGCCTGCTTCACTTTGTAGATCCATCTTGAACCCACCACTGATTTCCTCTCCGGCCTCGGGACAATCTCCCATGCACTGTTTTCGACAATCGAATCATACTCTTCCACCATGGCATCTACCCATGCGGGGTCCTCCACATCTTCCTCGAAAGAGGATGGCTCTGTCACAAAACACTTGCTCATAAGAGCCATGTATCCAGTATACCGATCAGGTGACTGTCTCTGTCTGCACTGTGATGTAGGTGCTCCTACAACCTTCTCTGCATCTTGAGCCGCCGCTTCTCAAATACTGTGAGTGTGCTTCCGCCTCGATGGTTGGCACCGCCCGAGTGGTTTCTTCCACTCCATGAACCTCATCTTGTGGCTGATCCACATCCTGAGACTCATCCTTAGGAACTAATATCTACTCATCTGCATGCAAGTGTGGCTCCCTCTGAAGAGAACACTTCATGGCTTTCTCCTCATGAAATTTGATATCTCGTCGCACAACAATCTTGCGACTGTCTGGAAAATACACACAATAGTTGTGGGGCGTATCAGTGTACCCCACAAATATCCCAACCTCTGCGGTCGGATCCAGCTTCTTCCTGGCATCCTTCATCACATGCATGTAGACAGGTGAACCAAAAAATCCTCAAATGGGAAATATCAGGCCTCTTACCAGAAAACGCCTCCTCCGGTGTACTCATGCCAAGTATCTTGTGAGGACAACGGTTTTGCACATATACTACAGTATTGCATGCCTCCGCCCACAAGTGAAGGGGTAGGCCCTAATCATGCAACATCACCCGTGCAACACCCACGATCTTTCTGTTCTTTCGCTCAGCAACCCCATTCTGCTGTGGGTTATGAGGTGCTATGAGCTCTCTTGGAATCCCTTCTGCGCTGCAAAAGTCTTTGAATTCGCCAGAGATGAATTCACCACCATTGTCGCTCCTAAGAGCCTTCACATGCTTCCCTGATTCCTTCTCAACCAGTGCCTTGAACTCATAGAACTTTGAGTATGTCGCCTTTCTACACAAGAAGATCCAAAGATTTATGAGAAAATCCGTCAAACAAATATCGCACACACCCGTGTGTTTTCCTTGGCTAAGCACACGAGAGTTGTCCACACACGTCTGTGTGAATTCTCTCAAGGATCGTCGTGGCGCGACTATCCTTCTCATGAAACATGGCTTTCACAAATTTTCCCAAAGTACATCCCTTGCACTGATCTGACTACGTAAGTGTACCCTTGGGAAGCCCAATAGAAATTTGCTGCAAAATTTTCAAAGCGCCATGGTGAAGATGGCCCAATCTCCTGTGCCACAATTCGCCATCATCTCGGCTCACCACCCCTCCTGCCTTGTCGCCATTGCTGCACCCATCTACCTACAATTGATAGAAGTTATGAACTCGAACCCCTATCCTCCAGGTCTCACCAGTTGCCTTACTGCGTAGGAAAGCCTTTCCCTCACTAAAGACAACATCATATCCCTTTTCTTCTAACATCGCCACAGAGATAAGATTCTTCTTCAATCCTGGAACATGCAGCACGTTCTTCAATACGAAGGGTTTACCAGACTCCCTCTCAAAGGAAATGGTACCGATACCGGTTGCATTGTATTTACCATCATCGCCCATCTCGATGTGCACTCCAAGATCTTTCTCATCCAGATCAGTAAACAAATCTCGATCTCCTGTCATGTGAAAAGACGCACCACTGTCCAGAAACCACACTGAACCCATCACACTTGAGACCAAGCATGCCATCAGCTAGTGTATCCAAATTTCAAACTCACAGGTTAGTCTTCCACTGGCAGATTCCATCACTGCTTATTTTTCTTCTTCTGTGGACAATTTGTGGCGTAATGTCCGTGTTGGTGACAATGAAAGCACTTCACCTTGGACATGTCCTGCTTCTTGCCTTTCGCACCGGATTGAGAAGCTTTCTTGCTCTTCCCCTTATTTTCTTTGGCAGCCAAAGCGCAATTCTCTTCATCAGAGTTCTTTGATGAAGATCCATCCCTGGTACTTCGCCTTATCTCCTCTTGCACAAGATCCAACCAAAGTCGCTCCCATCCTGGCAATTTCTCCCGACCATTGACACTATCTTGATGGAGTTCAACTCTTCGAACCCAAGGAGATCCAAGCTCACCAATTCCTCATCATCAACAGTCACCCCCACACTTCCCAGGTCACCCCTGCATTGGATGAACTTTGTGAGGTACTTTGGCATACTGTCGCCTTTCTCCATCTTTATGTTCCTGAGTTTATCCTTGAGCGCCAACTTCCTCTGATCGCTCTTGCTTTGGAAAAAATCTATCAAAGCTTTCCACATCAAGAATGGATAAGCCTTACCATGAAGGCTGGATACTATGTGATCCTTCACGCCCTCCAACAGAATCCTTCGACACTTTGTTGTCTTCTTTTGCCATGCGTCAAGTATGGCAGCATCACTAGAAGTAGGCTTTGGAATTTCTGCATCTATGAACTCCTTCAACCCATTGTCATCCAGAACCGCCTCCATCCTGTCCTTCCATGCAATATAATTCAAGCTGCCCTCAAGGCCATACTCTAATCGTAATCCATTGAAAGACATCTCAACTTCCACACCAAGAAAGCACTACTGCAAATTCGAATTCCACCAGCACAAAAACTCAACCGCTTCAATGTTTTGCTATTGCTCCAATGATCAATATCGCTCTGATACCATGTAGAAATTTGAATAACTGAGATATTATTCACCGAGATTCTCCTGATCACACACTATTTTAGCTTCATGCATAATGTTGAATCTCTTCTACCATTAATCATTAATTGCGGAAATAAAATCAATTGCATGCACACATTAAAACCACAAACAACCACACATATGAACACAATATTTAATGGGAAAGCTTGAAGCTGAAAACCCCAATTATCTGTATATTATATGTCATGGAGATCATGTAACAATCATAGTACAAAGCTCCTCACAAGCTCTCAGCACCACCTCAAATTGCTACACACTATCAAGCTAGATCTAGCAAAACACATGCTCCAATATTTTGCCACTTGATAGCCAGCCTCTATTGTGTAATCAATGCTATGGGATGGCTCATTAAATAAAATAAACCACATATCTTGTACTGCGCAATCCTCATGGGATTCTCCACCTATCTGTGTGTTGCAAATAGCAACTGTATAGTCACAACTGATAGTTAACCTACTCTTTCACCTATTTCTGCACTGGTCTCCACTGAAATTGTCCATGCACTGAAGTTAACTGATGCATTATTTAGTTGTTTAATGAGTTTATAATTAGTGAATTAATTAATAATTAATTCACACCACTCTCACTAATTGTATAAATTAGTTAAACTGAATACAAATAGCTCAACTATGTTTAGATTAGTTAAACTGAACACAACTCCATTAACTTCCTCAATCAACTCCACCAAACTCTGTCACATGAGTTCTAACTGAAGTATCCATGCAATAGCTCCACATAACCCTCAGGAATAGCGTAATTCCTTCTGTCAACTCTTGTGCCACATCTGTGCACTTAACTGAAGTGTTCCAAGAGAATAAGATAATGTTTAGAGTCTAAATATTATTAAGAGCTAATAATATTTGACATATCTATTTTTAGACTGGCAATCTAAAAAAATATTCTGCCTAGTATGTCTAAAAATAGAAGTCCATATATTTTTTCCGAATTGACCAACCATCCACAAATAGCATCCTACAACTCATAGAACATGATCCATATGTCTAAAAATAGACATAGTCTAAAAATAGACTTTGCGCCAAAAATAGCCTGCGGGCCCACTTAGTGAAGGCGACTTCTTTCCACTAAGCTCATCATCTTGTTGCAATCTCAATAACCAAAATGAAGATGAGGGTGATGGTGATTCAAGCAAAAAAAAGGAGAAAACATGGAAATGGAGGGAGATGATAACAATGAATAAAATGAAGAAGCTGATAGTGGAAATGGATTAAGCAGTGATGAAGAAGAGGTCAGCAATAAGGCAGAAGACATGGAGGTAGATGATAATGAAGAGGAGGCAAGTGATGAAGAAATCAACAATCACAATGGAAATTTTGAAGATAAAGAAGCATAGGACAGCATGGACACAAATGAAGAAAGTGACAAGGAGACAGAGGATGATCCTAAGTATAGCAGTGAGATTAAGAGCCCTAATGACAGTAAAAAAGTAAGGCTCATAGTAATGACAGAGATAAGGCAGAAAATATTGATGAAGAGAAATCCACTGAATCTAAGGGCAATGAAACTGACATTGGGGATAATGAAGAAAGCATCAATGAAGAAGAAGACAGTAATGATAGTCATGACAACAGTCATGAAATTCATGACAATGATCATGACATTCATGGAAACAGTCATGGCAGTCATGAAAATAGTGGGCCCCATAGTGATAATGATGATACTAGGGATAATAGTAAAACTCAAAGCCACAATGACAATAAAAACACTGAGGTTCCTAGTGGTAATAGAGGCAGTGATGATGTTGGAAACAAAGAGGACAATGATGAAGCAAAGAACAATGAATTTGATGGTAATAGTGATGAAAATGAAGAGTTTGATGATAGCAGCAAGGATAAAAGCCATGAGACTCCTAGCAATGATGATGAACAAGATGAAGGCAGTACAAAGGGTAGTGTAGAAATCAATGAAGAAGAAAACAGTGAGGCTAATATGGAAGATGATGAGGTAAGCAGTAGCCAAAGTAATGAAGAGGAGGACATGGTGACAAATGATGGCAGCTATGATGAAAACACCAAGGTGATCACAATTAAACCTCTTCCATTGACATACCACAGGGGGGAAAGGCATGTGTTTTCTGCCTCTAAAAGGCATGGGGCCATGACCTCCACATCCACTAAACCACTAAATTAAGGCAAAGAGAAGGTAAAGGAAGAAGAATAAGATGAGCATGAGGTTGAGAAGGAGTTTGAACTCATCCTTGTTGACAGTGATGAGGAAAATGAAGAGAAAATCACCAGCATCCTTCTTCGGAGTAAAAATTCCCAAATCAAAGACTTGGAAGACAATTTGGATAGGGCTAGGAATGTTGTCCATTTTTATGATATGGAAAACAAACAGATGGGAGCACAAAATGCCATCTATGAGGCCAAGGTTATCAGAGCCCAGAAAGAATCTCAAAGGGAACAAGTAAGGCTAGAAGAGTTCATGGGCACCTATGAGGAAAGTGAGGATGATGAAGGAGAGTCTAGGAGGGGACCAAGAACCATGGGTTTGAAGAAGGCCTTGGCCAGACAAAGAGAACAAGAATCATGCATAGCAGAGCAGCTTCCTCTAAATGAGATGCTTTCCATGGAGATAGAATATGTTCAGGAGCCATGGCTAGAAAGAGCAAACACACACTTTGAGGCCAAATTGGAGAAATCCAATAAGGATATTAATCTCCAAAGGAAGATGACCAAGCATTATGCCTGGAGAAATCAAATTGCAAGGGTTAAGCTCAAGAGAGCCCTTGCCAAGATAAAAACACTCAAAGAGGAAAAAAACTAAGAAAACCTTGGATTCTTGGCTGAAGCTTATCTACAGGCCTCTCAAACCCCATAAGGAAGATATCCACTAATTTTGGGAAATTTTTGACAAATTTTGGTTTTTTGCAAAATTTGAGGCCTGAAGGCGCAGCACCCTTGGTGCTATTATTTCACCTCAAGCATCCTCAGGAGGAAAGCTTTGCATTTTTGGTATCCTCAGCTCATTTACAGCATGCTCACCAATTTTCAAGTCATTTGGAGTTGATTTTATCCACCAAAAGGGTTAAAAACGCCATCTTTTTCACCTTTCTGTCTCATTTTCAGGCATGGCGCTGCGCCTAGAGGAGATTTGGGAGATTTACTTTTTGGATAGGTTATTGGCGCCCAATAATAAAAGCAAGGGTGGTTTTTGAAAGTAGACTCAACAAGCTTTCCAACAGGACATCATGGATAAAATTCTGACATCAGGAAGGGGATCAAAACTTGGCTGCAAGTGGACCCAGTTTTTCCTGGGCAGGCACTACGCGTTCAAACCTCTGTGCTTCTCTTTTGGCCAAAAAGTCAAAAAAAGACACTCATTAATGGAAATTTGATATTTTAGTTTTTTTGGGGCAAAGCACTCCAAATTTAGGTGTTAGGAGTTATTTTTGCATTTATTTCACAAGATATTTTGTCCCTTGGGCCTTGCATGGTTTCTTAGGCATAAATGACATTTATGACTATTTTTGACATATTCAAACCCTATTTAGGGTTTTTTACCTCCTTTTCTAGATAAATAGAGCATGAGGGATTTGTTTTAAAAGGTTGGAATTTGATGACTCTTGAGAGAAATATATGGTTTTTTGGAGATTGAAGAAGAAATTAGTGTTGTGGAATTTGTGAATGGCTTGTTTTGATTGATGATGGAGAAGGCTTGCTTGCAAGATCCCTGAGCATGGTTAATGGTGATGTGTCTCTATTTAGTTCTTGTTTCCTTATGTATCATTTTGTTACATATTTCTATGTTGTAATAGGACAAAAGTTTTAGACTAAGAAATGATGTTCAGAGGTACCTTAGATCTGTTTGTCCTCACTTCCTTTATGTTTTCCTTCGCAATGTTAGTTTAGAGAATTCTTAGCTACTCTCTAGAACCACTTATGCTTTTTTATTTCATAAATGGTTCAATACATTAGATATCAAAGATGTTTTATGGTTAGCCCTGCTTGTTTGATGTTACTTAAACACTTTTCTTGAAGTATTTCTTTGAAGTATCACTGATTAAGTTTGCCGAAGAGGTTATGTTTTGATCATGTCCTTTGTACATTCTTGAAAGGTTTCCTTAAAGGTATTTATAGCTTTATCAATGATTTTTAGGAGTTCCCTCTTCTTTGATCTATGTTATATGTTATCTTAAATTTTTTCTAAACCTTGAAGGTGAAATCACTAGAAGTTAGACAAGTTATTGCCTTCTATAGTTCACTGGATTGTTTGTTTCAAATGATTACTTGCTTGAGTTTAATCAAAGAGTTATTGGTTTGCCCTGTCTTATGATTATTCCTTTGTGTTGAGTAGCATTTTAAACCATTCTTGTTTAAAGGTATTTTGTTCAAGGATTCTTAATTTCCCTTTTACACTTATTATGTTCACAAAATTGATGTTCATTTCATCTCATACAAACCTTGAAGACCCATTTGACCATGTTATATTTTCCCTGTGATGCACCCTATTTCATTGTTGAACTTTCCATGAATTTTGTAGAGTCCATAGCTCAATAACTTGAAGATCTCTCACTCCATATATTCTACTTGATCATATACCCAACCAAAAAAAACAAACAAACCCTACACTTAACAACTAGCCTAAAATAAAACCCTAAAAGCAAACAACCTCACATCCTTTGCACAAAATAGAGAGAGCCCTCTCTGATTCCATGAAGGCTAGGTCCTAGGACTCCAAAGACTGGTCTGATGTTATCCCTATTTATTTTTTCTCACCAATCTAACAAATTATTGTGACCTAACATCACCCACACAAATAAGTATGGCAGGATCATTTACCTGATACCCAACTTCTTTGAGAGGGGCAATGAGGATGTGGAGTAGCACTGGTATCTCTGCAAAGACATATGAAGGGCTCGACAAACACTAGAGGTGGTTAAGTTGATCGAATTTCAAACTAATCTAAGAGAGAGAGCTCTTCACTAGTTTATTAAATGGTCTTAAACTCATCCAAACAAAGCGATAGATGATGTAAAGAAAGAATTTGTCAAAGAATTTAAGTTACCTCAGATGGATCAATAGGCCTTATCAAATATGTGGGAGATTAAATAGTGAGAAGGTGAAACGGCATGGGATCTGATGAGAAGGGTGAAGGATGCGATTGAAAAACCAAGTTACCCAATTGATCTAAATCATCAGAGAGATTAGTTTATCAAGGCCCTTCTTCCATTGACGAGAACTCCCCTAATCCAAGATAATATTGATGCATTACAAGATGCTTTAGAGCAGGCTATGAATATAGAGGCTGTGGCAGGGTTTCTGTAGGAATTCAAAGGAGGAGGAGCAGCTCAAGACCCTTCCATATTGGGGTTACAACATTAGATAGCTAGTCTAACAGAAAAGTTGAAGGAAATTCAACCAATACAACCTGCAAGACCCAATGTGTGGTGTACACATTGTCTGATGGAGGGACACATCATCACCAAATGTCTAAGTTTGCAGGGATAGAATATGGGGGCTTCAGCAGTAGGGAAATAAAGGACTCCACTAGTATGGGGAGTTGTGCAGATAAACACTCAAGGGCTATACCCTCTGCGGCCCCACTTCCCAGGGTTCCCTGCATAGCAGAATCAGACAGCAACTGAATACTGCCAAATATGCAAAAACATTGGTCATCCACCATGCCTATGCCCAATTTTTCAAAAATACTCCAACATTCCAAACAATGTATACCGTGAGTTTTGTGCTTCCACAAAACATAATACAGAGCCCTAGATGCACTGGAGGAATGATTAGACAGGCCATCTTATAGAGTGAATGAGGATCCAAGGGGATGAGGAGGAGGTGGAATGAGAGGAGGCAGAGCTGGAGGAAGAGGACTTGTAAGATGTTACAATTGTGACCAAGAAGGCCACATAGCCAGAGAATGTCCACTTCCCAGAAGACCATGGTGCTCTCAGTGCAAAGTCAATACACACGCAACTAAATACTGCCCAGAGTTAATTAAGAGATGGGAAGAAAGAGCAATACAGAGAGGAGAAAATCTGGTAAACACAGAACCGAGAATAGTAGAGGCTCGGGCTATGAAAAATGTAGCCATAGTAACACGGGGAGGAAAGAGAACAGGGGAAGATGCACGGAATATAGACCCGATAAAGCTGATAAAGCCAATATCTCCAAAGCTATTTTTCAGTCCAGATAGATAGAAGAAATATTTTAAAGAGGCAGTAGAAACATTTTCCCAGCTTGGGGGGAGCAAATTCATCGAGTTATTGAAGCCGACTGTAGAAAAATAGGAGCAAACCAATACAAGCACAATTATTGAATAATGGTTGCGACTATTTTTGAAGATTGTAACCAATGCACCAATGGTGGAAAAACTAAAGAAAAATCTGGAGATGGTGGTGCAGGAAAATGCAGAATCAATGGAGTCAAATGACTCAACCCACAAGTATATACGGAGAATCAAAAGAAATAAGAGAAGAATAGGAAAGGAATTCCGCGTAAACATTCAAGTCGCAAGATTCCAAATTAAGGACACCATGCTTGACCTAGGGTCAGATGTCAACATTCTACCAAGGAAGACATGGGAAGCATTGAGGAGACCAAAGCTGACATACTCACAAATCTAGGTCCGCATAGCAAACCAGTACTGCATTGTGCCTATAGGCAGGCTAGAAGAAGTCGAAGTCGATATTGCGAGGGTAAAGACATACACAGACTTTGAGGTGATAGACATTATGGGCGATAAGGATCCTTATTCGGAATTATTGGGGATATATTGGGCTTTTGAGAACTATGCAGTGATCGATTTGAAAAAGGAACTGATGATATTTGAAGATGGGTAAGTCAGGGTCACTCAGCCACTTGACCCATATCAAGGACCCCGATATACAGAAACTGTTGACAACAGAGAGGATGCTCAACTTCTCGATATTCTCTATCAGATGATGGTAGGGAAAAGAGAATACTACATCAACCCAACAGCGGGGGGGACAGTAAGCTGGAGAAGTGTTCAAAGCTCAAAATTGGGCTTAGAAATAGCCTGGGATGATTGGTAGCAAGGATGATACGAGACCAATACAAGAAGATGTGCTCACATCCGATGAGTCAACTGGATCGGAACTGAGGTAAGAGGTGTAGGTTTTAACCCTGAACAGAAATTATCTACACATGAATCTTATAACAGAAAATAAACAATAGCGAGAGCATAAAAAATAAAACAGATAAACACAGAGATTTTCCCCTGGATCCCAAATCAGGATGACCATCTTGATTTTCCATTATATTCCTTTTAGTGTTACAACACATATATATACATGTCTAAGCATACATAAACCCCAATCCATTAACCCTGGATTATAACATAACCGTAGTTCCCTTGACCGGATCTACAAAATACCAGGGACCGAAAACCACCGTACCCCAAAACCATGTGCAAACTCATGCACAAAACATGGGTGGGTCCGCCTATGAGTGGGTCCGCACACCAAAAAAAAATTTCTCCGGGGCGCTGCCTCCCCCCTTATGACCCCCCTGCTGCGCCTAGTGCAACGTACAACGCATGGGGCTAGTCATGGAAAGAATATAACACATACCCAACATTCTCCCACTTGTTGTTTTCTTTCCACAGGGGGGCACAGGATAGCTTAGTCATTGGGCCAATTCTTTAACACCCATTGTTTCTCTACACCAAGAGAACTTCTGAGTGCTCACAGACTTCGTCAATGCATCTGCAACATTCTTCAAAGTGTCCACCTTTACCAGCAACACCCTTTTAGCTTCAACCATATCTCTAACAAAGTGATATTGAACATCAATGTGCTTTGTCTTTGAATGATAAGCAGGGTTCTTAGCCAAGAAATTTGCACTTTGGCTATCACAGACTATCCTTACAGCTTGATGTACCAACCCCATACTTGAACACAATCTTTGCAACCAAACTTCTTCCTTGCTTGCATGAGTGGCTGCTATGTATTCTGCCTCTGTAGTTGAAAGAGCCACTACAGACTGTCTTTTACTCATCCAACTAGCTGCGCCTCCAAATAGGTTAAACACATACCCACTTGTAGATCTTCTTTGGTCCAGGTCACCAGCCCAGTCTGCATCAACAAAACCATGAATGTCCAACATTCTTTCCAATCCTGGTCTTACCTGGTAGCATAAGCCATAATCACTAGTGCCACATAAATATCTAAAAACCCGCTTCACTGTTGTCCAATGCTCCTTCCCTGGGTTTGACATAAACCTGCTCAATACTCCCACTGCATGTGTAATGTCTGGTCTAGTACATACCATTGCATACATCATACTACCCACTGCACTTGTATATGGAACACGAGACATATCCTCCTCTTCTTCTTGTGTCTTAGGACACTATTTAGCAGATAGCTTTACACCTACAGGAATAGGAACATTCACTGGTTTACTATCCTGCATATTGAACCTCTACAATATAGTCTCGACATACTTCCTCTGGTTTAACCAGAGCTTCCTCTTTGCCCGATCTCTCTTAATTTCCATGCCCAAAATATAGTTTGCAGCACCAAGATCCTTCATGTCGAAATTGGAGAACAGTTGGGTCTTCAAATCTTGGATAATTTCTTTGTCATTTCCAATCAACAACATATCATCCACATACAAGACCAAATAAATAACATGGTCACCAATTAATTTAAAATAAACACAGTGATCCTCCTTACTTTTGGTGAAGCCAAGTCCCCGTATATAGGTATCAAATTTCTGATACCACATCCTTGGTGACTGTTTTAACCCATACAGAGACTTCTTCAACCTGCATACTAGTTCTTTCTTACCCTTCACCATAAAGCCTTCAGGTTGCTTCATGTAGATCTCCTCTTCTAGATCCTCGTGAAGAAATGTTGTCTTCACATCCATCTATTCTATCTCAAAATAAAATGCAGCAGCAATAGATAAAAGTAATCTAATAGAAGTAACTTTGGCAACAGGAGAAAAAATATCACCAAAATCAATTCCCGGCACCTGGGAATAACCTTTCGCTACCAACCGAGCTTTGTATTTCTCCACCTTGCCTTCTACATTCATCTTCTTCTAAAACACCCATTTGCTCCCAATGGGCTTCCTTCCAGCCGGCAACTCCACCAGATCCCATGCATCGTTTTTGTGCAAGGATGCCATTTCATCAACCATGGCCTCCTTCCAGAGTTTTCCATCCTCTGAATCTACTGCCTCCCTGACAGTTCTGGGTTCATCATCAGTTATAGTTAGGGCAAAACTTGAGTAGAAAGCAAATGGACTATACCTTTCTGGTTGCCTTCTTTCCTGAACTGATCTTCTCAAAGCTGGAGTTTGTGGCTCTTCATCTTCTGAGTCTTCTTCTGTTGTAGAGTCTGATTCATCCTCCTTTATCTCAAACTCTATCTTCTCAGGTTCCTTTGGTAGGAATTCATGTTTAACAACATATTTCACTTCTCTAAACACCACATCTTTGTTGTACACAACCTTCCTTGTTTCTGGGTTCCAAAGCTTGTAACCCTTTAAACCATCCTTATACCCAATAAAGATGCACCTTTCAGATTTATTATCCAACTTGGTCCTTTTCTCCTTTGGAACATGTACATATGCATCACATCCAAATAACCTTAGATGTGAAAGAGAGGGTTTCTTACCAGTCCATACCTCATGTGGAGTCTTATCCTCCAACGCTGATGAAGGTGATCTATTAACTAAGTAACATGCAGTCTCCACTGCCTCTGCCCAGAATTCTTGTCCTAACCCGGTACCACTGAGCATGCTTCTTGCCTTCTCCATCAGTGTTCTGTTCATTCTTTTTGCAACTCCATTTTTCTGAGGTGTGTATGGAGTATTCTTCTGCCGTTCTATACCACACTTCTTACAGAACTCTTCAAATTCCTTCTTTCAGAACTCCCCACCATTATCTGTCCTCAGCGCCTTTATCTTCTTTTCTGTCTGGTTTTCCACCAAAGCCTTAAATTATTTAAATTTTTCAAATACTTTAGATTTCTTCCTCAAGAAATATATCCATGTATTCCTTGAGAAGTCATATATGAATGAAACATAGTACACAAACTTTCCCAGTGATGGAACTGACACAGGTCCAAACACATCACTGTGCACAAGTTCTAATATCTTGTTTTCCCTCTTAGCACCAAAAGGAAAACTCACCTGATTCTTCTTCCCATATACACAATGTTCACAGAAATCGAAATCCAGAGAGAAATTAGACATACCTTCTACCATACCATTTCTATGTAGTATCCGAAGGACCTTCTCTCCAATATGTCCAAGCCTTTGATGCCATAGCATGGTCTTTTCTCCAAAGACAGCTAGGATTTACGCTCCACTTTCAGGAACCACATAACTATTACACCCATCAATAACAGTGCTACCTTGTAGCTTGTACAGAGTTCCAGTCTGAACTCCCCGCATTAATACCAGTGCTCCCCGAACCATCTTGCGGGCATCTTTTTCGAACATTGTTTTTACACCTGCATCATCCATCTTGCTTACAGAAA
The DNA here is from genome assembly GCA_034641835.2 of Pinus albicaulis. NCBI lineage: Eukaryota > Viridiplantae > Streptophyta > Pinopsida > Pinales > Pinaceae > Pinus > Pinus albicaulis. Next base: position 1,255,490,329 of record CM076578.1, on the reverse strand, counting down.
TCAGATTTCTAGCCAATGCAGGAATATACAAAACACCAGGAAGTGTTCTAATCCTTCCACCTTGCATCTTCAACTTGACCTTTCCACGTCCGATGATTTTGGCCTTCCTATCATCCCCTAGGAAGAAATCACCATCATATTTCTCATACTCGCAGAACCACTCCCTATGGGGAGTGAAGTGAAAGGATGCACCTGAGTCAATAAACCATGACTCATGATCTACATATTTATTTGAAGAAGAAGCCAAATACACATCCCCACCTTCATCTGAGGTGGTTTTTGCCTCTGCAGAAGGAGCATCATCAGATCCCTTTCCTTTCTTAGGAGCTTTAGATCTGCAGTCCTTTTTGTAGTGCCCTTCCTTTTCGCATTTCCAGCATACCTTTACAAAATTTCCAGGAGATTTAGATCTCCCTCTAGATTTGGATCTCCCACTCGAAACCTTATTCTTGTTTCTGTTTTGGGACCTTCCTCGTACAGATAAGGCATCTCCATTCTAGCCCTCCATATTTCTCCGTCTCATTTCCTCCGACAGCAAGGCTGAGACAATGTCATCAAAATTCAAGGTAGGTGTATTGCTACCTATTGCAATAACCAGAATATCCCACGAGTCCGGTAGAGAACACAAAAAACTAATGCACTTATCTTCATCTGAGATTTTAATATCAATAGATGACAGCTAACTTACCACAGTATTGAAGGCGTTCAAATGCTCTGTCACCGAGTCTCCATCCTTCATCCTTAGGTTATACAGCTTTTTCCGCAGGAACAACTTATTCACCAGAGACTTCGATTGGTACAAAGTACCAAGTTTTTCCCACAAATTCTTCACCGTAGCTTCCCCGGATACATTCAACAATACTGAAATTGAGACACACAACTGTATTGTGCTCTTAGCCTTCCGATCCAGTTTATTCCAGTCTTCATCTGACATTTTCGTTGGTTTAGTACCTGGATCTACCATGATCCATTGATCTTTATCCACCAGTAGATCCTCCATCTTGAGCTTCCACAACTCAAAACTCTGACCATTAAATTTCTCGATCTCTATCTTCCCGCCGCTCGCCATCTTATTTCACCGCAAGAATCGATCCCGTAGATCTCCCACTGAACAGGGTCTACCTCAGGCTCGAGCAAAAAACCCTCAGCAGCAAAGGCGTCCCCTTGAAGCTGAAACAGATCTGATACCAAATGTAGGTTTTAACCCTGAATAAAAATGATCTACACACGAATCTTATAACATAAAATAAACAATAGCGAGAGCATAAAACATAAAACAGATAAACACAGAGATTTTCCCCTGGATCCAAAATCGGGACGACCATATTGATTTTCCATTATATTCCTTTTAGTGTTACAACACATATATATACATGCCAAAGCATACATAAACCCCAATCCATTAACCCTGGATTAGAACATAACCGTAGTTCCCTTGACCGGATGTACAAAATACCAGGGGTCGAAAACCATCGTACCCCAAAACCATGTGCAAACTCATGCACAAAACATGGGTGGGTCCACCTATGAGTGGGTCCGCACACCAAAAAACATTTCGCCGGGGCGCTGCCCCGGACCCCAACAGTGGGGGCTGCCTCCCCCCTGCTGTGCCCTGCACAACGTACAGCACATGGGGCTAGTTGTGGAAAGAATATAACACATACCCAACAAGAGGATATCCTACTTTATCAAATATGAATGCTGTAAATACATTTATTGAAAAAATAGAGGATAAAGTACCAGTGGAACATAGATTCCCGCTCATGGATGTGGCTCTACAATCCATTTCAGCAAGGTGGTGGAACAACCACCACAACTCTCTGTTGCGATGGGAGGATGTTAAGGCAGCATTAAAAGAAATATTCAAAGACAACGAAGGACAACAATTCAATGAAAAGTACCAAGGGTATTCTGATACCATGAACCATTTACAACATTTTGAGTACCATTGGAAGAAAGTAGGGTACCTGGAATATCTGTAGGTGCACAATTTTATACATTCACTAGATTCAGTTCCACAAGCTCGGCACTTAACTGAAGAGAAGAAAAGAGGAACCGTCGCCTAGCAAGAAGTTGCAGATAAGTTTACGAAATGCTTTTATTTTGGAGAAACAAAACCAGTCACACAGGTGCTGCAGGCCATCAAAAGAGTACTATTCTTTCCATAAATTCAGGAAGATGAAGAAAAATTTCTCTCGAAACAGAGTATCCAACAGTCAGCGGAATGCAAAAAATTAGACAGTGAAATAGATGATGATGATCTAGAGAATCTTAGACACTTATATTTTGAAGAAAAGGGAGGGGAGTGAGATATAGAAGAAGAACCTAAAGTAGAGGGAATTCATCTGCTACCATTGAAGACCAAGAAGCTAAACATCGGAGCACCAGAAAAGCCAAAAATTACGTCCATTGGCGACTGCTAGGATGTAGAAATGACTAAGGAGATATTTAATATTCTACATGAATATGAAGACCTATTCCCATCCTCAGTAGCGGAGCTAAAAGGAATAAAATGAGACATGGGGGAAATGTGCATAATCTTGAAGCCGGACACAAGACCAGTAAAGCACAGACCTTACCGTCTGAATCCTAGAGTGAAAGAGAAAGTCAACGCAGAGATAGATAAAATGCTAAAATCAGGGTTGATTTTTCCGGTGGAAGAAGCAGAGTGGGTAAGTCTTATAGTCATACAAAGAAAAAAGGAAAAGTATGAGATTTTATTATGTGTTGACAATAGGAGCCTCAACAATACATGCATACATGATCCATTCCCTACTCAGTTCAGTGATGAGGTGCTCAACAATGTGGAAGGGAATGAAGCTTATTCATTTACGGATGGATTTTCAGGATACCATCAAGTGAGGATAGATGAAGAAGATAAGAATAAAAAAACTTTCACATCTACATGGGGCTCATTTTCATATCATATAATGCCCTTCGGGTTGAAAAATGCACCAAAAGTATTTTCACAGATCGTGAGAGCAGCATTTCGGGAATATATTCACAAATTCCTTGAGGTTTATGTGGATGACTGGACAATTTACAGCCTGTTGAAGAATCATGCAACCTTATTAAGGATAATGATCGAAAGATGCAGGAAACTCTAGATTTCACTCAATCTTAAGAAGTGCATCTTTGAAGTACCTTTTGGGATGCTGCTAGGAAATTTTGTTTGTAAACAAGGTGTTTGTGTGGATCCAACAAAAGTGGCAGTTATAATTAACATAGAGTCACCATAAACCGTGAAAGAGTTGAGATCACTATTAGGCCATACCAGGTGTTAGCCCCCCTATGGAATTCTTGACAAGAAAGCTGGGGGCTAGATTTTTCTGGAACCTCCAAGGAATGCCTTTCCCCTAAAAATTCATCCTCCTTGGAGTCTCTCAATTGTTGTGCTTAATACAAATCCTCTCTGCTAGCACATTGCTCAAAAAGGGGCCTATTATTCCCTCCTTTACCCCTACGAAATACAACGATTCCCCTTCTGTTCCCTTTATCCGAATTACTTTTCCTCTCCCCCCAAAATCCCCTTTAAATTTCCCCATCTCCCTTATTTCCCTAGTTTCCCCCTCCATCTCCCCTACCGTTACCCTTTTCTTGCCCCCAAAACACATTAAAAATGAATCAAAATGATAAAGTTTATGTTTTTGGGTCTTAACCTTTCTCCTAATAACCCCGCGCCATGACCGAGGCCTTTCCCTACGGGGGATTTTTCTCTGTCCGTAGAGTCAAGCCATGGAGCCCCCGTAGTTGACTCCTCGGGATGTGTGATGACCCGATCGAACGGTTTATATTCACTACGGGGGGTCACCCCATACTCTCATGCCTGTACACCATGGTGCCCCCGTAGTTGATCTCTGCCGTCCATTCACTTGTCAATCCAATGGCGCGGAGTGCGCCCAAAATGGTGGACCCCGCCAGCCATACATCATCCACCCAGAACCCGCTGGTATATTCTGCACCACCGTTGGGCGCCGAGCGGTTTTCCCCGAAGACCCAGCGATTCCATTCATCTCCCGCCACACGTCCTCTGTACGATTTTCAAAACCGTTTTTCCCACTCGTTAACTCCATCCCCCGCGCATTAACTTCCTGCCCAGGATGCCCAGCGAAATCGTGTCAGACGTTAGATCTCGAAAGCTCCATCCAACGGCTCCCAATCACCAGAGATGCACGATATTTAATGAAATCGCACACGCGATAGCTCTTGCTCCGGCCCACCATCCATCGCCCTCCACCGTTGATCTTAGCCCGACCTGACGGTCCAGATCTGTCCATGCATTGTTGACCATTCCACGGTCTCCCGCCTCACCCCGTCTCGCCACGTCATTGCCACGTGTACGCCCCGTACATTCTCCGTCTCCGACACTATATCTTTGGTTTTGTCATGTTTTTTAATGTTTTCATTTGTCTATTACGTGTATTCGCATTGTGTTTCATTATTCCTCCACCAGAGCATTCTGCCATCATTTTTCGCGTTTTCTCCCCAGTTCTCCGTCTGCATGGCTATTTTCCGCGTCCACGATGTGTCCTCGCCTCCTCCATCATCCACGTCCATGGATTTCTTCAAAGTTGTTGTGTTGCAGGGTTTCTGGAGGAAGAAAACCGCCGTTGTTCAGTGTACTATCTCAATGGAGAGCAGCGCAAACAAGATCAAATCCAATGAACTAGTACCATCATGAGAGGGTCAAGGAATGGGGTTGTCAGGACTTGCATTAAAGAAAAGCGGAGTTCAAATGCCGGAAATCCTTCCAGCGCCATTTAAAGCTCGAGCTAACTCGACAAAGGAAGTAATGAAGTAGCAAAGAATTTCAGTACAGAGCAGAGGGATTAGGGCACATCAACGAAGATCTTCAGCCCTAAATCAGAAATCTAAAGAGACAGAGCACCAGTTGAGGATCCCAAGGATAAAATCAAAGGATCCTGAGCGCAGGCAAAGGGTAATATCAGAGTTTTCGTCAGCAGAATGTTTTTCTTTATCTGGTACAGGGCACCCATACTGTCTTATTTACACACCTTGTCCCTGAAAAGATTTCCACCAGACAACAGTTCAAAACCACCGGACATTTATGTGACAGGCCTTCCAGTAGTTTATTTTATTTTTGTTCAAGACACCAGGAATACTACAGCCAAAAGATGTCAAGATAAAATCTGGAGCAGATCATTCTCTCACAAAGAAGGTGACAGAGATTAAATATATAGCATGTCAAGCAGGATGGGTCTCGACCCTGCATTCATTGTTGTTTTTAAAGATACATTTAATGTTCACCTACTCCTTCAGTCGATCCTAGGCTCGCCCTTTGATATAAAGCACAGAAAGAAACATTGTTATGGTTGTTGATGAGAAATCAGTGAAATACAAGTATTTTCCTCTTGAGACAAGTTCTCTGTGTAATATTGTAAGATAGGCTGAGAGTTGATGTATTCAGATTGAATGTTCAAGCTATGGGCTGTGATGTACCTGATTGGTGTTGTTTTTAATATGACAAGCATGTTTCTTTGGATCTTGATCTAAAGCAGCTGGTGATGTTTTCCTTTCTCTGTATTTGTGATTGACTTGCTTTCATTTCATCATATTTCTTAGGGCTCGCATCAAGTTTGACATAAGATTACCCTTGATAAGTACCTTAATGTTGGGTTGCCTCCTCCAAACTTTATTTTTTCTCGGCCATATGTGTATCTGAATGTTGATTTCAATTGATTTAACCAGTGTAGTGGATGATATTGCCTGCTCTCTGATGTATGAATTGATGAAATCCATGTTTAGATGTTCTTGGTAGGATTTAGCTGGAAGGTTTGGGAACACTGGGGATTAGTGTTAGCCCTATCCACTAGGATATTTGCACGACCAGCTAACCTTTCCAAGATCCCTTGTTTTTCCTCTAATTTTGTCCAAGCAGGCCCGGAGTTAAATGACCTCTGGCCTGATCTATAGACAGAGTTGGTTAGTTCTCCTCCTTTTATTTTTTGTCCTTAATGTCCCATTCCACCAATCATCCTTTAAGATCCAAATGCTCTAGATGACTAGCCCAAATAAAAGCTTTCACATTGATTACAAATAAATCCTTTCCTGACTCCATAGCCCAATGGCTTTGATGTTATCTGAGTTATCTGTCTCTGCCTAATCTTCCTCTTTGCTCATCCTTGTCTTAGTTTGGACCTTATTTTCCTGATTCCCTCCAACCAAACACAAACAATCAAATAAACAACCATGAGCCTATAACTAGTCTAAAATCATAACACCCGAGCTTCAAAGACATAAACCTTTGACTACCATAGAGAGATCCCTCTCTCGACCTAGGAGGGCTAGATCCTAAGGTCTGAAAGTGGTTCTATGTTGTCTCATCTTTTGGTCTTGCCAATCTGGCCAAAACATGGGAACCCCAACATAATGGCGACTCCACTGGGGATTGAGTGCATTACACTTTGAACATCCCTAGGCATTCAAACCCACAAATCTCTGGTTATATTGGCAGAAATTCATCCCTTTCTTGAATCAGCCTCCATTCATTGTGTGCCTCATACTCTTAGACAGAGCCTGGGAAGGGCCAGGTAGCCTCTGGATCTCACCCTCTTCGGAGGTGACATATCTGGTAAATGCCCTCCCAGTCAATCTCTGGTTGGAGTTTGTCATATTTCGAGGGTATTCCTGAAAGGTGACATTACCTAATTGCTGGTGGTGGACAGCAGCCCACTTCAAACAGACAAATTCATCCACCTGGCAACTCCACACTCCCTATGATCCAAAGACCAAATGACCCCACTGGTGAAGGACACTGAACTCGTTGAGAAGAAGCAGTAGCCTTCTTTGCATAAGCATGAATCCAAACATGGACCGGGACACAAAGTATGATGCTTTGTGCGATCAGTTAATTGAATTAACAGAAACGTTTCGTGAAATGCTAAAGATGCACATGGCTAATATGAATACAGATGATGACTATTTCGAGCAGCCCATCCATCTTTCAGAGCAAGAACAAACTCAAGACTGAGAATATGAGCAAGACAGGTACGATGCTCAAGAATCTATAGAAGATGAGGAGGTTAGTGATCAGGAACTGCCTGATTGCTTACCTATGCCTTGTGTTGTGCTAACCAAAGAACATCAGGACCTATTAGCAAAGGCTGATAAGGAAAGCTGCCTTGAGGAAGTAGAAGACTACATGGAAGAGGTAGAATCTGGTGTGGAAGATGAGGCTCTAGAAAACATCCAGCCTCCAAATTAGCTAATACAAGAGAGAGAGGACTGTTGTGCTTCTGACCATGATGAAAGGGAAACCCCTCTTTTGACAGAAGAAGAGATTGATTAGATATTAAACCAGCAGTCCACCCCAGAAACCTTCTATAGAACACACACTCTTGTTCACTCATCTTATGGGTTTGATGATTCAGATTCAGAAGACTCCTCTGTGGATCAGAATGAAGAAAGACCTGCTAAGAATCCTATAGGTTTGGAGGGTGACATTACTTACAATTATGATTTTCCTTTTTATGATCCATTTGATGTTGATTGCTTTCAAAGAGAAGCTGAGCTCGCAGGACCATCATTCTTAGATTCATGGGAAGAAAATCAGAGCCAGCAATTTCAGAGAGGTAATGAAACCAGTCAGCCTATCTATGACACTGATGGGGAGAGCTATGACAGTATAATAGCAGATGAAGATTCTGTGAATCTTCATTTTGCTTCACCTCAGATCATCAGTGAGATTGGAAACCAGCGGTTGTTCTTTTCAGAAGGCGAGGAGGAAAGCAAAGAAGAGATTCTGGAGAAGAATTTAAGCAAAGAGCTTTCTCTTGAAAAAGAGGAAGCAATGGACCAAAACCCTGCTCAGGAATACATAGATCTTCTCACGGAGCTCAGCACCTCAGAGAAAAATATATCAGAGCTCCAGGAGGACAACACTGCCATATATGATGATTCCTCTAGTTCAGAAGCTGAAGAAGACTCTCTTCTTCAAGAGAGTCTTATCCTTGATCTAGTGGAAGAAGAGGAAGTCCTAGTTGAAGCCTGCTTGCCAGATATTCATAACCAGGTATCATTCCATGATCCTTATGCACATTTCCTACATATACTTGAAGAAGGATCAAGGGTCTTTTTGAGTAGCATGTTGAAAATAGAGAGAACATTTTTCAAGGCTGTTGTTATGGAACAAGAAGAGTGGGAGCTGCCCTGCCTATCCAGCATGCTCAAGGAATTGAGCAAGAAGGACCAGCCATGGGATCATTTCATGGACTGGTTACGTTGGAAGACAATTTTTGTAAGCTAGACTTGTAAATATTTCAGTAAAGTAGGGTAGGTAGGAAAATTTCAATAAAGCTCAGCCTATGAGAAGGTAGTTAGTTGTTTCAATTTCTGTCTTAGAATGTAGGGAAGAAACCTGCTAGACAGTCTAATCCTAGCAGGTAGCAGTGTAGGTAGAGAATGATATGAGGCCAACAGTCTAATCTAGCCTCATGGAGCAATAAGGGTAGATCTAGAATAGGTTTGTTTTTGTTTTGCAAAATAAAATGTAAAGGGTCTGCTAGTTCAAATGCACCCAAGGGAAAATTGTAGAACTGTAGTTTGGGTAGGTAGATTGGTTGGGAAATATTTTTGCTGATGTTTCTATCATACTGTGGCAGCTAAGATTGAAGAAGAAAGATGGCTCATGACAGCAGGCATCTGGCCTACTCCAAAGATCATCTCTGGTTTCTTGACTCCTCCAACGAGCAGCCATCCCCATGTGGAGCCACTGTTAGCCCCCCTATGGAATTCTTGACAAGCAAGCTGGGGGCTAGATTGTTCTGGAACCTCCAAGGAATGCCTTTCCCCTGAAAATTCATCCTCCTTGGAGTCTCTCAATTGCTGTGCCTAATACAAATCCTCTCTGCTAGTACATTGCTAAAAAAGGGGCCTATTATTCCCTCCTTTACCCCTGTGAAATAAATCGATTCCCCTTCTGTTCCCTTTATCCGAATTCCTTTTCCTCTCCCCCCAAAATCCCCTTTAAATTTTCCCATCTCCCTTATTTCCCTAGTTTCCCCCTCCATCTCCCCTACCGTTACCCTTTGGTTGCCCCGAAAACACATTAAAAATGAATCAAAATGATAAAGTTTATGTTTTTGGGTCTTAGCCTTTCTCCTGATAACCCCGCACCCTTTTTCTCCCATAGCACCCCACGCCATGACCGAGGCATTTCCTTACGGGGGGCTTTTCTCTGTCCATAGAGTCAAGCCATGGAGCCCCCGTAGTTGACTACTCGGGATGTGTGATGACCCGATCGAACGGTTTATATTCACTACGGGGGGTCACCCCATACTCTCATGCCCGTACACCATGGTGCCCCCATAGTTGATCTCTGTTGTCCATTCACTTGTCAATCCAACGGCGCGGAGCGCACCCAAAATGGTGGACCCCTCCAGCCATACGTCATCCGCCCAGAACGCGCCGGTATTTTCCGCACCACCGTTGGGCGCCGAGCGGTTTTCCCTGAAGACCCAGCGATTCCATTCATCTCCCGCCACGCGTCCTCTGTACGATTTTCAAAAACATTTTTCCCGCTCGTTAACTCCATCCCCCACACATTAACTTCCTGCCCAGGATGCCAGCGAAATCCGTGTCAGCCGTTAGATCTCGAAAGCTCCATCCAATGGCTCCCGATCACCAGAGATGCACGATATTTAATGAAATCGCGCACGCGATAGCTCTTGCTCTGGCCCACCATCCGTCGCCCTCCACCGTTGATCTTAGCCCGACCTGACGGTCCTGATCTGTCCATGCATTGTTGACCATTACACAGTCTCCCGCCTCACCCCGTCTCGCCACATCATTGCCACGTGTACGCCCCGTACATTCTCCGTCTCCATCACTATATCTTTGGTTTTGTCGTGTTTTTTAATGTTTTCGTTCGTCTATTACGTATATTCGCACTGTGTTTCATTATTCCTCCACCAAAGCATTCTGCCATCATTTTTCGTGTTTTCTCCCCAGTTCTCCATCTGCATGGCTATTTTCCGCGTCCACAGTGTGTCCTCGCCTCCTCCATCATCCATTTCCATGGATTTCTTCACAGTTGTTGTGTTGCAGGGTTTCTGGAGGAAGAAAACCGCCGCTGTTCAGTGTACTATCTCAATGGCGAGCAGCGCAGACAAGATCAAATCCAATGAACTAGTACCATCATGAGAGGGTCAAGGAATGGGGCTGTCAGGACTTGCATTAAAGAAAAGCGGAGTTCAAACACTGGAAATCCTTCCAGCGCCATTTAAAGCTCGAGCTAACTCGACAGAGGCAATAATGAAGCAACAAAGAATTTCAGTACAGAGCAGAGGGATTAGGGCACATCAACGAATATCTTAAGCCCTAAATCAGAAATCTAAAGAGACAGAGCACCATTTGAAGATCCTGAGGATAAAATCAAAGGATCTTGAGTGCAGGAAAAGGGTAACATTAGAGTTTTCGTCAGCAGAATGTTTTTCTTTATCAGGTACAGGGCACCCATACTGTCTTATTTACACACCTTGTCCCTGAAAAGATTTCCACCAGACAACAGTTCAAAACCACCGGAGCATTTATGTGACAGGCCTTCCAGTATTTTATTTTATTTTTGTTCAAGACACCAGGAGTACTACAGCCAAAAGATGTCAAGATAAAATCTAGAGAAGATCATTCTCTCACAAAGAAGGTGACAGAGATTAAATATACAGCATGTCAAGCAGGATGGGTCTCGGCCCTACATTCATTGTTGTGTTTAAAGATACATTTAATGTTCACCTACTCCTTCAGTCGATCCTAGGCTCGCCCTTTGATATAAAGCACAGAAAGAAACATTGTTATGGTTGTTGATGAGAAATCAGTGAAATGCAAGTATTTTCCTCTTGAGACAAGTTCTCTGTGTAATATTGTAAGATAGGCTGAGAGTTGATGTATTCAGACTGAATGTTCAAGCTATGGGCTGTGATGTACCTGATTGGTGTTGTTTTTAATATGACAAGCATGTTTCTTTGGATCCTGATCTAAAGCAGCTGGTGATGTTTTCCTTTCTCTATATTTGTGATTGACTTGCTTTCATTTCATCATATTTCTTCAGGCTCGCATCAGAAGTTTGACATAAGATTTACCCTTGATAGGTACCTTATGTTGCTGCTCTCCCATCCTTTATGTTTTCTGCTTATATGTGTATCTGAATGTTGATTTCAATTGATTTAACTAGTGTAGTGGATGATATTGCCTGCTCTCTGATGTATGAATTGATGAAATCCATGTTTAGATGTTCTTGGTAGGATTTAGCTGGAAGGTTTGGGAACACTGGGGATTAGTGTTAGCCCTGTCCACTAGGATCTTTGCATGACTAGCTAACCTTTACAATATCCCTTGTTTTGCCTCTAATTTTGTCCAAGCAGGCCTGGAGTTAAATGACCTCTGGCCTGATCTATAGACAGAGTTGGTTGGTTCTCCTCCTTTCATTTTCTGTCCTTAATGTCCCATTCCACCAATCATCCTTTAAGATCCATATGCTCTAGATGACTAGCCCAAATGAAAGCTTGCACATTGATTACAAATAAATCCTTTCCTGACTCCATAGCCCAATGGCTTTGATGTTCTCTGAGTCATCTGTCTCTGCCTAAGCTTCCTCTTTTCTCATCCTTGTCTTAGTTTGGACCTTCTTTTCCTGATTCCCTTCAACCAAACACAAACAATCAAACAAACAACCCTGAGCCTATAACTAGCCTAAAATCATAACACCCAAGCTTCAAAGAGAGATCCCTCTCTCGACCTAGGAGGGCTAGATCCTAAGGTCTGAAAGTGGTTCTATGTTGTCTCATCTTTTGGTCTTGCCAATCTGGCCAAAACATGGGAACCCCAACACCAGGTACTACAGAATATTCATCCGAAACTATGCAAAGATAACAGCCCCATTGGAAAAGTTGTTGCGGAAATCAGAGCAATTCATTTGGACAACCGAGTGTACTACTTCCCTTAATACACTGAAATAAAAATTTTCAAGTGCACCCATATTATTTCATCCTAATTGGGAAAAGGAATTCCACATCCATATCGATGCATCCAACATTGCATTAGGAGTAGTTTTGGCTGAACCAGAGGAAACTTCAATCGATCACGCAGTCTACTTGTGAGTAGGAAGTTATCGACAACTTAAAGGAACTACACAATTGTTAGACGGATAAATCATTCTTGCAGAAAAGACAGATCTCCCTAGTATCCTAAAGATAGCTAGAAACAAATAGACAAATGTAAACTACTTTCTCTAGATTATATTTGATCTAGAATTATCTATGATGAAGGATTTAGGACTTACCTGTAGTCCAAAGCTTATCGTAGTCTTCTTTCCTATCGCTTTGAATAAGTTTCCTTTTGGGATCTGCATTAAACAAAATGAAAGAATCAGAAGCACCTGCATAATATAGAATAATTCATAAACCGTAAATCTATCTTGATGATTAAGGAATTCAAGAAATAAGCCATTTAAGTAAACAACTCATTGAGAAAACAAGATCCATTCGTATTATCTTTAATGGAAAAAGAAGCCTTACAACCATGTTCACCTTGATGTCGTACAGGTCCTTCTGGGGTTCAGAACAAGCGTTTCCTATACTTTGACAAGCCTTTGCACTCTCACGACTAACATACACATGAGTGTGTAATCATTCCCATATGACAATCAGTGAAGAGAATCTGAGTTTCTCCAACATTTCTCCTCAAAAACTCTCAAATCCTAACTCCCTTTAAGGCTGAACTATGGCCTCAATTTATAGCAAAAGAGAAGAGGTTGCAGCTCCAAATAAGAGGGGCTAAAATCCTCTTTCAAAGGCATTAAGTTCCACATACCAAGGGGTAGGCTCCTTTAATGGAGGGATGAATGTACATGAAAGGAGCGAACTTTCCACCGGATAATTGCTTCCAGAAGCTTCCAGATTCAACCAGCTGGGTTTCCAAATTTTACTTCCACCTTCACTTTACCTTTTACAAGAATCTGCACCTTTATTGAAGAAAAAGTGCGATCGGTTCCGCATGTTCTAGAACAAACAGATGCGGCACCACAGGTAATACTAAGAGAAAGTGTGGTAAAATTATTTTTATGACTTTTATAAGCTTTTCTCTCAATTTCAAGGCTTGTTTAAGGAACTTGACTTTTTTAGACTTCTAAGGGAGTATTGTATGAGTAATGATGAACCCATACAGACAATAAAACATCATGGTGATAATTTTTAGTGCAACATATTGCCCCCTAAAGTGTGAAGTCTGAGACCATTCGAAGAGTGATGTGCTTTATCATTTTGAGGATTAGCTTTTGGACACCCCAGTCGAAATCCTGTAAAAACATTCAATGAAATATATATATATATATATATATATATATATATATATATATATATATATATATATATATATATATATATATATATATATATATATATATATATCTTTGCTGAGGTAGGCATTCCCATACTCAGATCAAACACTAACTAAAACTTGTTCTGATGTAGAAATTATTTTACTATCACATCAATAATGTAGACATAGTATGGACATAGCCATTTGTTATAAATAGTCTACTGCATAATGAATAATAAAACTCCTTGCAGCCTGTATGGTGGAAACTATATCCAGGGTCTTGATTTCCACTACCCGAACTAGTACGATTCTATCCATGCGATTGATTGTGTCGAAGTCGAACATGATAGAAACCACTTGATTACCAGTAAATGATGTGAACTGTTAACAAGTGTGAGAGAAACCACCAATAATGACAATGGCTCTCAAAGTACTCAGTACAATCCATGAAATGTGAATAAATGATCTGAAGTTGAACATTTCACGTAATCGTTCGATCGAAGGTCAACATGCAACCTATCGTCAAAGGCGAGAAACCTACCATTAAGGCATGCAGATTCCAAGGTACTGAAGGATTCTATATCAACTTCCTATATGATGAGCTATCATCAATAGAAAGTGATCCGTCGTAGGAAATCCCACGACACGAAACCATTAGTCCAAGTTTTGTAGAAATATTTTGCAATGACTGACTCACGGATGGTCAACACGAATGTAGACATATGTTTGCAAATGAATGGTTTATTTGAATTGTCCTCTTGAACACATAACGACACTGCAGATGGTTTGGTAACAATTGACCTAAAGCTAATACATAGAAACCGACTGAAGACTTTCAATATGGTTTGATTAAATGATAGGCAAAGGATTTTCCCAACCCAGGTAGAAGTGTGACAAAAAGTGTCGTGTTCAAGAGTGGTATACTGCTTTTTAAACAAAGTATGACAAATGGATTCATTTTCTCTCTTTTTCCCCCACCATTTCTGGCAAGTACCTATTTATTTTTGACAAGCTTGAGGAGGATAACATTTGCTTGTTATATAAGCTCATCCTTCGTATGAGTCCAACTTAGTTTAAAATCGAACCCTAAGAAGGAGTGGTTCATTCCTGTTTGTAATCGACAGGTCCTTTACTGTTAAATTTTAATGAGTCCAGTATAGGAGAAACTCGGTGTTTTTCAATTTTAGGGAGTCAGAAGAAAAACTTAAGGAAATTCCGTGGGTGTACTTTTTCGTAAATTTAGTCTCTCAAGCCCAAAAAAGGATAAAATAATACAGGAGAGAACTCTATTGACCATGATTAGTCAACGTATACCTTTTTCGTAAATATTCCATTTCAGTCCAGAAAAGGGGTATACTTATACTGAAAGGACAACTGTTCATTTCCTTTAACGAGTTCAAATATTCAAGTACTCGGCAATCTTTTCATCTTTAAAGAGTCTGAAAATGGCTTAAAAGATAATTCCAGATTTCAATTTTTCGTAAGTTTTAACGAGTTCAAAAAAGTTATAAAAATGTACTCATGGTTTTCTCTTTTTCATAAGTTTTAACGAGTTTGAAAAAGTGATAAAAATGTACTCATATGGCCAACTTACAATTTAATTTACGAGCAGGAACAGATGGAAAGAACTCAGCATTTTCATGTGTTTTATGAGAATGAAAGACAGCAAAATAATCTCAGGATTTTCATGAGTTTAACGAGTCTTGAAAATAATAACCGAAATTGACTCAAGATAGGTTTCATTTTTATACAAGCTTGAAACATAGGAAAAATTATGCTTGAGAGTGGTTTCATATTTACACAAGCTTGAAACATGGGAAAACTATGCTTGAGAGAAGTTTGAATGCCCCCCAAGCGTAACTTTCTAGAGTGCATGCCCCCCAAGCTTCATTTCATTCAACTAAGTAGACTATTGGTTACTAAAAGCTAGATGGAATGAAGGTTCATTTACGAGATCAGATGAAAGACTCGACTTGTTTCATTTTTTAACAACCTTGACACAGGAAAAGAACTACGCTCATGGAACCTTGTTTCATTTTTTAACGAGGCTGACACAGTAAAAGGAACTATCCTCATAGGGACCTGTTTCATTTTTTAATGAGGTTGACACAGTAAAAGAACCATCCTCATGGCCAACTGATTCATTTTTTAATGAGGTTGACCCAGTAAAAGGAAACATCCTCATGGGAATCTTGTTTCATTTTTTGACGAGCTCGACACAAGAAAAGGAACTATGCTCAAAGAGACATGTTTCATTTTTTAACGAGGTTGGCACAGTAAAAGGAACTATCCTCTGGAGACATGTTTCATTTTTTAACAAGGATGACACAGTAAAAGGAACTATCCTCATGGTGACTTGTTTCA
Source organism: Pinus albicaulis (assembly GCA_034641835.2). Taxonomy (NCBI): domain Eukaryota; kingdom Viridiplantae; phylum Streptophyta; class Pinopsida; order Pinales; family Pinaceae; genus Pinus; species Pinus albicaulis. The sequence continues at coordinate 1,255,474,633 of CM076578.1, read as the reverse complement.
TTTTTTAACAAGGTTGACACAGTAAAAGGAACTCTCCTCATAAACTACTATTTCTAATCTACCTACATAACCTATCGATTCATTTTTTAATGAGGTTGACACAAGAAAATAATTTTCCTCATGTAATATATCAATCTACTCTCTACAATCTACCTATATAATATACTAATTCATTTTTTAATGAGGTTGGCACAGGAAAAGAACTATCCCAATGGGTCTATTTCATTTTTTAACGAGGTTGACACAGTAAAAGGAACTACTCTCATACCTAATTCAATTTTTAACGAGGTTGACTTAGTAATCATGAACTATCCTCTGACCAACTGATTCATTTTCAAATGAGGTTGACCCGGTAAAGGGAACTATCCGCATACCAACTGATTCATTATTTCACGAGGTTGACACAGTAAAAGGAAATTTCCTCTTGACCACCTGATTAATTTTTTAATGAGGTTGAAACAGTGAAAGGAACTCTCCTCATGACCCATTGATTCATTTTTTAACGAGGTTGACACAGTAAAAGGAAATTTCCTCATGGAAACCTTTTCATGCCCTCCAACTGGAAGAAAGACATGTCAAGGGACACTCCTCGATCATGGCTTCCAAAAGGTCTTCATCAAATGGAAGAACAATTATTTGGAAGGAATACATTTCAAGGGACTTAAAAGGGATAGGAACATCGTGTTCAAATAATCCCATAGAGTTTTCCATGTCAATTACCATATCTAAGTCAAAGGAAGTCGAGAAAATAGTGAGAGGCTCGCCTACATTGGTAACTGAAAACATGGTACTGGTTGCCACATAATTAACCCTTGGCGGGGTAGATACCACCTTAGTATAAGGAACATTTAGGGGTGTCGGATTATTGGTAGTCAAATCAAGACTAGCGAATGAAAGCTGGTCTACAGTCACAATGTTTCCATTGTGAGGGAAAGACATCACGCAAAAGAGTGTTGATATGACAGCTTTCATTGCATAGACATAGTCTCGCCCAAGGAGTAAATTGAAATACAAGGGGCTTCGAACTACCATAATATCCATATAGACAATTTTACCTTCCAAGGTAATAGGATACTTAGGAAGGATCCCTAAAGGTTCACTAATGGTTCTGTTAAAAGCTGACAGATTCTATGTAATAGGCACAAGTTGAGGGGAACCCAAAGCTTGCCAAGCAGTTGAGGATAAGATACTAACAGAAGTACCTTCATCTACATGTGTGTGGCGTACATTCTTACCACAAGCCTTAACAATGATTTGGAAAGGGATGGAAGAAGGAAGAATAGGTTCTGTCAGTCTATTCCAATCAAGGGAAAATACCTCAGTACTTGGAGGGGGTTCTGTAGAAACAGGTGAAATTCCCCCTAACGTAGAAGAATCTGATGTAACAAGAAGAACTTAAGCGGTATGAAGTTCACTCTCTACAGGGAGAATGGGATCGACCGAATGTGAAATTGAGTTGACCACTTGATCAACTAATGGATCATCAACCTGAGTGATATCAGTTTCACTCTCCAATGGAAGAGTGGGGATCGGATCAGTGATTGAAATTAGATCAATCACTCCGTCGCCATGTAGGTTGGGAGAAATTTAGACAAGAATTTGCTGGAAGCTGTGGCTATGGAACAAAGTTAGGTTTTCTGAGTCTAACACTTTTGAAACATCCATGTGAGGGAAAATGTGAGTTTGATGACTCCCTTTGCATAACCTACAAGGAAACCTAACTTTACCCTTTTTCCCAGGAACCTGACTATCACTGGTTGATGGATCAACGGAAAGTTGATGAGTTTGTTTTAACCATACTTCCAAGACTTTAGGAATACCAGGACAATTGATAAGGAAGTGGTCACCCTTACAAAGCTTGCAAGGGAATTTGGGTTTACGATGCATGTTGGAGGTTTCCTCAACACTATTAACACTTGCAGCCATGGTTAGTTGGTTGAATTCTTTCTTATTTGGCTTCTTTTTCTTCTTCCCTTTATTCTTATTCTTAGCCACCTGGTTACTAGCGTCAAGGATTTTACCAAGCGAAGAGGAAGAAAGGGAGGAAGAAATATTGGGTGAAGAAGGTAAAGGGTCAACATGAGGTTCGTGATGTTGAGATGGCGAACTCTGTTGAGGTGAAGCATCGAGTTGAGGTGGAACATTTGGAGTGTTCAGGGCCAACGAAGTTGAAAATAACCATATTGGTAAACCTATTGTAAATCCAAGTAATGACAATGTAGCCATATAAGGAGGACCAACATTTCCAAAGCAAGGAAAAGTACTAGGATTCTTGTTAAGAGGGGTTCCTTGGTTGGTAAATTCTAGAATAGTTGCTATTAGATTAAACTTCAGTGAATTTTATTAACAATTTAAAACTAAAATTAACAATTCACAATTCACACCTAAAAATTAAAATTCACAATTCACACCTATGGTATCTAAAAAGTAAAACAAATAAATGAACACACGCTATCAAATCTAGGAGTCAAACCACACACAAATAGTAGATTCTCGCACTAAAAAAAACACTAGTTGGTGATGAAATCCAACATCGTAGAATTTTAATGTAGAAATGGCAGTTGGAACAATTACCCCGACAACCTGCTTAATGAAACAGACCGGTGAAAGTTTCTCCACTGTGCCATCTCAAGTGAAGAGAACCCTTCGGAGAGTTCAAGTGAGTCTAGTCGACGTCTGCTCCAGGTACAGTGGGACCTTCCCTCCACCATCACCTTGGGAAAGAATCCTAAAGTTCATGGCCACTAAGGTCACCAATGGGAACAAAGATACCTGGGGGAACAGTCTATGATCCGATACACACGTAAGGGCAGAGTAACAAAGCTCAATCCCCTTGAAGGCTCTTTGAAATAATCCAAGGTTTACCGACAAGAGACCCCAGGGTCCTCGACAATGGTAAATCCAAGGTTTACTGTTGTTAATATGTGAATATCTTTTATCATTCCCAATGAGGAAGGATTGATTACCTCACTAGTTCGGATATGATCTCGTGCTTGACTCCTTTAAGAGGAGCTTCCCAGAGCATACATGCAACAATTGGAGTTTTTCCTACTGCAAGATGTTATTTTTTGTTTAGTTGCTTTGGAAAGTTAACTACAACCTATTCCAAAGCACTAATCTTGAGCTAGATTGGTGGAAAGAGTCCTAAAAATGTAAAAAATACTAGATGAATTTTATTAAGCGCTATGTTATTTAGGCTATTATTACTCAAAGTGTAAATGGATATGAAACCAATGGTGTTATGACCTGACCCAGAACTAAATGCAATCGAATATGATAATGTAAAATTTTCAATTCAATGAATCTTAAATAATGTAAGGAGAGATTTTTCATTCACTTCCAACAATGCAAAAAATTGATCAATAAGAGAAAATATAACAAATCTTCTAATGCACTAATTTCATCAAGAAAAACTATTGCTAATCACTTCCATATTTTTTATTTTTATGTTTTTTAAAACAAGCATAAAAACATGTAAATTCAAATCAAAAAACTGATCTAAATCTGCGAATGATTTTTTAGAATGTAAACTATGTAGTTGTAATCTATGCACAATTCACTTGAAAAGTATGCAAATGTAATCTATGCACATTTTTCATTCATATTTTGAAAATGAGAATTCTAATTATGCAAATGTGATCTATGCAAGAGAATTCTCAAACACAATATTATTTTAATGTAATCTAAGAACCAATCAAGTGTAAGTAAAGAAAATTGGGTGAGATTTCCAAAGATCAAAAAATAAAAACACTCAAAGGCGATTAACACTCAGACACAATTTAGCCCCCCCCCCCTTTGGCGAATGAGGGGGAAATTGTTTTGCAAAAACAAAAGCAAAAAGATGCAAAATTATTAAGAGACAGAGACAAACCTTGAAGTAATGACCAAAGGAAATAAAATTAAGAATTTCTCCAAAAAAGAAACTCAAAACACCCAATTAACTTAACGTAGACTAATGAGATTGTAAAATTGCTGAAAATAAATTCACACAAGGCTTTTGATAGAAAATACAAGCTTGGGTATATACTGAGAATATTGCAAGTTGATCCTAGAAAAGAGAATTTTAAGTCTTCCAAAAAAATTTCTCAGGGTCCGTAGGTTTCAGTGTAAACAGGTGCGGTGCCACACTATTTATACAGGAAAACAGCAGAGATGACCGCACTGTGCCTAAAGACAAAGTGCAAAGACCATAAAACTTAAAGAAAAATAAAAAAACTCTAAAGCACTTTTCAGGGATTCTACAGGAATAAATTACCCAATCCAGTATCAATCAATCAAAATCAGAAAAATAGTTTCACAAGTCAAAAATAAAAGAAAACTAAGTTCAAGATCCATTCCCCAGTGGATTCACCATTTTTTTAGGTGGATAAATTGTTATTGTGGACAAGACAGATCTCCCTAGTATCCTACGGATAGCTAGAAACAAACTGACAAATGTAAACTACTTTCTCTAGATTATATTTGATCTAGAATTATCTATAATGAAGGATTTATGACTTACCTGTAGTCCAATGTTGATCGTAGTCTTCTTTCCTATTGCTTTGAATAAGTTTCCTTTTAGGATCTACAATCAACAACATGAAAGAATCAGAAGCACCTGCATAATATAGACTAATTCATAAACCATAAATCTATCTTGATGATCAAGTAATTCGGGAAATAAGCCATTTAAATAAACAACTCATTGAGAAAACAGGATCCATTCGTATTATCTTTAATGAAAAAATGAGCCTTACAACCGTGTTCACCTTAATGTCGTACAGGTCCTTCTCGGGTCTGGAACAAGCATTTCATCTACTTTGACAAGCCTTTTCACTCTCTCGACTAACATACACATCAGTGTGTAATCATTCCCATATGAAAATCAGTTAAGAGAGTTTGAGTTTCTCTAGCATTTCTCCTCAAAAACTCTCAAAGCCTAACTCCCTTTGAGGCTAAAATATGGCCTCAATTTATAGCAACAGAGAAGAGGTTGCTACTCCAAATAAGAGGGCATAGAATCCTCTTTCAAAGGGATTAAGTTCCACATACCAAGGGGTAGGCTCCTTTAATGGAGGGATGAATGTACATGAAAGGAGTGAACTTTCCACCGAATAATTGCTTCCAGATTCAACCAACCGGGTGTCCAAACTTTACTTTCGCCTTCACTTTACCTTTTACAGGAGTCTGCACCTTTAATGAAGAAAAAGTTTGGCCAGTTCCGCATGTTCTAGAACAAAGAGATGCGGCACCGTAGGTAATACTAAGAGAAAGTGTGGTACAGGTATTTTTATGACTTTTATAAGCTTTTCTCTCAATTTCAAGGCTTGTTTTAGGAACTTGATGTTTCTAGACTTCTAAGGGAGTATTGTATGAGTAATGATGAACCCATACAAATAGTAAAACGTCATGGTGACAATTTTTAGTGTAAAAACAACAACAGAATGGGAAGCTTTAGCAATGGTGTATTCCCTTCAGAAATTTTTCCATTACCTATTAGGGGGTATCTTCAAATTCTTCATGGACCATTCAACATTGAAGTACCTAGTTAACAAATTGGTCCTTGAAGGAAGGATCTGTAGATGGATCCTACTATTTTAGGAGTTCACCTTTGAAGTGATAGTGAAACCAAGAAGACTGAATATGGGTCCTGACCATTTCTCAAGGCTGGAAAATGGAGAGAATGGGGGGTCCCTAGATGATCAAATGCCAGACGTTGATCTCTTTAGATTAGAAGCCATCCTGCATTATTTAGATCAGATAGAAATCTACCTAGCAACAGAACAGTTCCTGAGTGAATATACAGCGGCTCAGAGAAGACAACTTGTCGTAAAGGAAACCAAATATTAGTTAATAGTAGGACAACTGTATAATATGGGATTAGACTAGGTCTTGCAGAGATGTGTCATGGACCATGAAAGGGAAGATATACTGTGGGAGTGTCATTATGGAGTTGTGAGAAGGAATTTCGGTGCAAAACCCACCGTAAGAAATATATTACAAGAAGTGTTATGGTGGCCCACAATACACAAGGACAATAAAGCATTTGTAAAGAAATGTGATGTCTACCAAAGAATGGGACGTCCATCAAACAAAGATGAGCTACCACTTCAACCTGTACGAGTAATGCAGCCATTTGAGAAGTGGGTCGTTGATTTTATAGGACCAATCACACCTGTAACAAAACATTCACTTGAAATGTACATAATTACCACAATAGATTATCTTACCAGATGGGCATAAGAGGTACCAGTGAAGGATTGCACAACAGAAAAAACAGCTAGGTTCATTTTTGAAAATATCATTAGTAGATTTGGTGACCCCAGAAGTCTAACCAGTGATCAAGATACACACTTCATCAATGCAACAATCAAATCTTTGTTAGAAAATTTTATGGTACAAGATCATAAAAGAAGTCCGTACCATCCTCAAGCAAATGGAACAGTTGAAGCATTTAACAAGATTCCCAAAAAGGGACTAACAAATATTTGCAATGCTAATCAAGATGACTGGGATGAGCACATACCAGCAACATTATGGGCATACAGGACAATTGTGAAAAGACTGAACAACTAGACTCCTTTCCAGCCGGTGTACAAGAGGGAAGCGATGGTACCTGCTAAATTTATCATACCAAGCCTGCTAATCACTTAAAAACTGCATTTAATAGAGGAAGATTCATTGAAGGAGTGCTTACATGAGCTACAAGAACTTGAAGAGGACAGGTTTCTAGTGGAATTCCATCAAACAGTCCAAAAAGACAAACAAAAAGCTTAGCATGACTGTCATATCAAACATAAAACATTACGGTCAGAGGAAAAGTTTTACTATATGACAGAAAGTTCCAAAAGCTCCCAGGTAAGCTCAAAATTCATTGACTAGGACTATACCATGTGATTGAAATCTGATATTCAGGAGTAGTTCAGTTAGTACAACTGGATGGCCAAGTGTTACCAGGATGGGTGAATGGCGCACACTCGAAGCCTTATCACGAGTAAGTTTCATTATTTCATTTCAAATAACTCTCACAACCAAGAGGAGTTAGTAGGGTAGACTAGAGATAGATTAAGTCAATAACTCTCTTGCACCCGAGAAGAGAATAGATAGGAATCCCAATAAAGCACAAGCTACAACAATAGAGGAACCTCATTGTTGCGATGCAGAGACCGCACCGCAACCGATTGTGGTTTGGGGGAAGGTAGTGTCTAGCATGTCATCCATGTCAGAGGGCCAAACATGGCAAACATCATTCCATCATCATGACCCATCATACCCATGTCAGTCCGTAGGATTACGCGTATTTGATAATTAACTGCCATAATTAGTAACATCCATACCATAATAAATTTTCCATATTAGGCCATAATAATTACCCATCACGTCTACCCAAATCCCGAAGTCACAATCAGCCATGTTAGAACACACCTCATCGCGGTAACTAATCACATGATTATAGCCGTGGGGGAGGCAGGAAAATAAATTAGTTATGGGGTCTTATCAACCTCATTAGTGCCGGTTACATTACTTAGCCCACATGAAAGAAGAAAGCATGAGAATGCCAAAGAATTCCAAGTTAGAACAAGAAACAGCAGTAGTAGTAAGCGAAATCTCATCAGAAGAAGCCCAAAGGGAGAATCCAGTAGCAAGAATTTATAGAGAAAGAGTAGGGGTAGCACTGCAAGTGTACAAAAGAAGATCAAATATGACCAAGGTAGCACCAGCAGTCATCGAGCCTGAGCTCGATGAGATAATTTAGAGGATGGAATCGCTAGTGGGAAAGTATGACAATGCGTCGTTGATCAACACAGATTTCACTGATTCATAGCAGTTTCCGGCAATGAAGAGGAAGGTTTAAATATAAAATTACGCTACGGAAGGAGGAGAGGAACCATACTGAACCTCAGGAACCTCCCAGTGTTCAGAACCACAGGAGTAGCGATGTAGTGTATGAAATTCCTGCTGAGCAGACTCTAGAATGGGTCACTATGGCTAGGGAGGGAGATACTGATACATGCAGAAGATATTCATAGGCTGATGGGATTATCAGCAGAAGGAAGGGATGTCTCCACGACATTCCAGATTGTCTCCAAAAGAGAAAAGAAGGTGGGATATTATGACTATTATAAGAAATATAACACTAAAAGAGGAGGGAGGGGGGTGCAGATAGACCTCATAAAAAACCTAGCAGTTAAATTTTCATGTTACTTGATTGCAGGAAAGACCATTAGGCACTATACGAAGGGAAAATGTACCCTCGACACCATTTCAGTTGCGGAACACTGCCTCCATGAAACCCAACTGAATTGGTGTACATTTCTACTGAACGAACTGTTCGAAGCCTGCGAAGATAACTACAAAAGAGCCACTGAGTTCATCTATGGCTACCTCATGATGGCATTTGCAATGTGTAAATGGACTCACTTGGGGGTGAGAGAGCTCATGGAAATTGCAAGTGGTCAGATGATGGCGATGAATTTTACACCATGGAAGATCTTGGGAAACCCTAGTACATAGGAGGTGAATGAAGAGGCATTCACATTCTGGTATAGGCAGATGGTGGATATAGTGGCGAGGTAGCAAAGAGTTCTGAGGAGTCTGTTGGATAGGTATTCTTCTCAGATATGTTTCGGGGTCACTAACAAGCAGACATACATTAGGCCCACTTTCATGGATGATACAATGTTTAAAATGAGATTGTTAAAGTTCCAGGGGGACGAAAAGGCATTCCACACTGAAGTCTGTTCCTGGTTGGGGGTGGGAATGGAGATCAGAAGTGGAATCCATCACTACTCATTCAAGGGGATGCTGCCAATACCACTACCAAGGGAGACACTGGATGAGACAATCAGCAGAGTATCTTGGCTGCAACTAACACCCATACTAGAGGAGCTGGACACGAGAGTAAAGGGCTTCAATCGGGTAATGCAATATCTCACCAGTGCTTCTCCTCTCTTTCCTACTTTTTCAGAGTTTCAGGCCTCAAATTCTACATCACCTTCCATAGTTGCACCCATAGTCATTGCTCTATCGTCCACTATGTTTAATTCATTCCCAACAATAGCAATAGTTCCAATCTGAAAGATTAAGGCACCTAAACGGCCCGTAGCTACCCCTAAGGCCAAAAAGGAAAGAGTCATGATGCCTAAGAAAATAGTTGATCTCACAGAGGAAGATCCCACCCAACCTATGGATACGGGAGCACCAATTCAAGAGGAGCCAGAGGTGGCCCCCTAGGTAACCTCCGAGCTACTTGTGTTCAATCCATTCTTAGTTTTGAATGTTCAAACTTCATCTCTGCCCTGCACTCATACCTCTTCATTTCACACTCACCATTCCTCACCTCACACGTCATACACTTCCAAATACCATTCCACCCGCACTCAATCCACATGAGCAACCATTTCAGACCCAGTCAAGACAAAAAGCAAGACAAATGGAGACAATGAGGTAGAAGTTAACTCGAGTGTTGCTATGGTACCTGAGGTTAACTAACCTCTGGTGGGATAGGGAACCTTCTTGAACCTATTAGTTTGTGGGGAATCTTTTACCACAGACACAATGCCCTCACCCAAGGAGTTGAACCCTTTTTAGCAAGAAAAATTGATACTACAACAATTTTAGCCAACTACAAGCATGAACGACCCAAGGAGTCAGCTGCTGCAACAGAACCAACCCACATCACCACATGAGAACTTAGCCATATCAATAGCCAGCAGTCAACCATTCAGAGAGAGACCGCCAAACCACGATATTTTTGGGGCTAAGAGTATGCATACCTGGGGCATAGAGCAACTGTACAATTTCATCTAGCTTGCAGCACAGTAGGAAAAAGGACTGCACAATGACCTCCAACAGAGGTTCGAACATCAAAAACTACAGATCAATGCGCTTACTGAAGAGCGCAACTAGTAAAAGGAAGAGAAGGAAATTCTACAGGAACAACTGGAGAAGGTGACGGATATTTTCAAGGATCTCTCGCCAACAGTAAGGGCTCAGGATGACAAGACACTGGGAGACATATCGTCTTGCACCATAGTTGAACGGTCCATCCACCTAAATACAACTTATGTGAACCTCAGTAGGGAAAATCAAGAGCTAAAGGAAGTGCTAGCAACCATACTAGCGTTGCCAAATCCTGCTGTCATATATGCCCAGAAGGTCACGGAGAAGCAGAAACAAGAAACCAGAATGCAGGAAACCGTGGGGACCATGGTGAAAGAGGCTTACAACCTTCTAAAACATTTGCATGAGTGTTAAACCTCATTAACTATGAAGGCCCAAACAATCTCGGCGCAACTGCAATAGGTTTCATGAGAAATAAAGGAGGCCATAGATCGTGTCGGTATAACCCAGTTATACAATCAAGCGGAGGCACTAGAGACCATAATACAGAAGATCGAAGATCATTCTGCTACCACAAATCAGGTCCTCCAAGAACTAAGATAATTAGTAAAGCATACTGTAGAAGCAATACAGCAAATGGCCGTTGTGGCTGAAATCAAAATTAAAGAAGTATTCAGCAAGCTATCGACCATTACAGGAGAAAAGGAAGTTGAATGAATTTCCACAGAAACAGACCAGGTCATGAAGGAATGGCAACAGGCCATTAACGAATTTTCTGAACTCAAATCTTCAGCGTTGGCAAAGGTTCCTGAGTTGGGGCTCTTGTTTGGACAGATAGAGGAAACGGAGGAGACGGGGCTAGCCATGGAGGCAGACAGACCAATGGAGACTGAGGCAGAAGAACAATATTAACTCAGGACGAGTCAATAGCATATGGTTGGGGCCTATTGGGGCCCTTGTTTCGAAAATTAAATGGTTTTTAGTTGCAGAGAACAGGTGGCGGAGCGCAACAACGATAGACAGGGAACTGTCATGGTTGCAGAGAGCTGGAGAACACATTGTGTGGAAGTTGCAGAAAACCAGCACATATGGTAGGAATGAGTGACAAAGACAAGCAGCAGACCTCCCAGTGATCAGGAGGATGCAGCAAATAGCAAAGCAGGAAAAGAGGAAAAACTGACAGTCACATTGGTAAAGGAACAAATAGGCAATCAGCCAGTGTAGACAAGAGGTTAGTCCAATAGAGGGTTGACGAAGAGAGCCGCAGGAGAGCTTTGTTCTTTTCAGTTTGGTTATGTTATGTTTTGTTTTGTTCTTTTCTGTAACTATTTTAATCTGTCCCTTTGTAATCATCTCTGAGGAGTAATGTAACTGTCTGTTATTGATAATGAAATATACTTCTACCTGTGCTTGATGTTCTGAGTTCTGTGTTAAGCATTTGGTTATGGTTAATGTATTTCTCACTTTTAAATTTTAATTTTGCATCCTGAATATGCTTCATGAGTGGTATCTTGTACAAAATAGCTAAACCTGTTTGCGGTTCCTAGTTCTTTTTGTTTTTCTCTATAGCTATGATCGGTCGATATCTGATCTTATCCTAACCTTACTAAGGTCACGGCACACCTCAAGTGAGACTCTCTGCTCTTCGGAGTAGGGTGAAAATGTCAGCATTGTGCTAGACTACTGTGGAAACCTTGTTGGCCTCTCTCCTGAACTTGGGTCTTGCTTAGAGAAATTTCTCACCAATAGTGTCGAGTTGGGGACATCCCACTTAGTAATTTTTTCCTCCATGGGTTTTGGTTATCTATACTGACCTCTCATCTTCTCCTTTCCACGTCGTCATGCCCTCAGATCCCTTGATATTAAGTACTGCCAAATTCTAGAGTCGTGTCGCCAATATGTTCAAGAGAAGTTTCCTTTTGTAGTTTTCAACCTCTGATCCTTTGTTTAGTCCTGATTCACTATCATCTTGTTCTTATATCTCCTGTCGATGATTTGGGAAACATTATGGCCCTCCTTCGACCAGATCACTTCTTATCGACTTCAACTCATTATCCACGACGTTGATATAGAGACTCCCTTCTAGTACGTTGGAGCTTGCATGCCTCAATGGCAAGTTCTTCGCATTCAATGGCAAGTCTTCATCATTAGCCTTCGATCGAGTGATTTCTTGGGTGTTCAACTCCATCTCACTATTCACATTCCGCGGATTGTACTAGTTGTACCTTGAGATCCATTTTCATTATTGGTGGTTTCTCTCACACCTGTTAACAACTTTCATCATTGTCTGCTAATCAGGCAACTTTATCGCATGTTCGACTTCAGCTCACTTATTCACATGCTTGAATTTGTACTTTTTCAGATTGAGATGGAGCACAAGACCCTTGGTTCTGTCTGATAAAATCAAGGCTGCGGGATGAGTTGGTTTATCATGACTATATGCATGACTCTTCTGATTGATGATTATGACCATACCTGAGTCTATTTGATGATCCTATTTACTGGATGGATGCATCCATACCTCAGATCTTGTTATTTTATGTACTCTATTATGGATGGTTGCACCCATACCACATATTCATGTGTAAGAGATATCAGTTGTATTTGTTCTTGCAGATCTTCCAACGGCGGTGTTTTTGTTTAGGCATGTTCTCATAAATCATTTCACCCCTCCCTCCCTCTCTGACATAATTCTTTAGGGGGCAGCTGTTACATAGTATTTTTTCACCGTCCCTACAATCCCCATCCCGAACATTGGAGGACCGTTTCAATGATTTATGTGTATTTTCATACCTTACTATACGTATCATTGCATCCCTTGCCATGTTGAGAACAATTCCTTTGTTGATATTTCCTCAAGAAGAATCTCAAAAAAATATGTTTGTAGGTCGGCGCTAGTAGGAAATTATGGCCTTGCACCTAGAGAGAAAGTAACATTGGGCCTCATACCCATTGGCGCTCTGTCTTATTATCTCACCCACACCGAGCTGTTTTTGGATTTTTTTTAAAATAGAAGTGAAGTTTCCATTCCTAACTACTTCGTGAGAGGAGCCATCATGGTTTTTTAGGCTGAATAATGTCGAAATTATCCCTTTGGCTTCTTGTTTCCTATAATTGTGCAACTCCCCAAACAGATAAGACCTCTCCTTCACCTTATGATGGATCCAAAACCATCCACTCCTCTCCTATAAATACCTCCTTCTCACATTTTTTCAGCTAGATGAACATTCCTTACTATAGCTAGTGTGAAGAACAAGGTAGACATGAATCCATTGTCAAGAAATAGTTTATAACATTTCCTTCATCAAGTCCAATCCCCGACGAATGCTTGAGACACACCTGACTAAACCCGTCGAAGGAGGATGCAACGTCAAGGCATTAAGGTTGTAAACTTCTTTTCTCTTATATTAATACATGACTGGTTTTTTGGTTCCAATTTTTTTTTTATGCAAAATGTTTGATTCTCCTTGACCAATCAAATAGTTGTAAATGAAAGTATGTCTTGTATGTTTCCACTGTTCGCTTGATCTCCGTGCAGGTACGCTGACACTATTACTGAAAGACCATGACGTGTGAAGACGAAGATCAGTAGATCACTGTTGCAAGCTACGATGAGAGCGTTGGACCAAGGTAGGTCATCTATCCCAACTCATTCTTTGTTTATAAGCTAGGAGTCCAAAAGGCCAGCATGTTCCCTTATTGCTAGACCCACCCTAGGGCTAGAGGGATCACCTATGTCCGCAGAGGGAATTTACCTGCACAACAATATTATAAGATGAAAACAATATTTTCAATGGAGACTACTAAGTGTGAACCACATTCTCCAGCACTGAGAAACAAGAACAGTCCTTGAAATCCTTGGAATGATCCTTTTACAATGTTTAGAGTGGTAGAGAATAGTAACAAAATTTACAGTGTTGGAGCCAATAATAAACCACGAAGTTAACATAATAGACTTAGTACAGAGAGCAGAGAGAATAGAAAAATATAAAAAGAAGTAGCATCCATTGCCATCAGCCTATTCCAGGAGTTATTAAGTGCCCTCCACTAGGTCTTCATCCAAGATGATAGGCATCTCTTGAGTGTTGCCTTATTGACTAGACAGATCCACTGGACCAGTAGAGGAGGCATGGACCGCTTCCTTCTTGACATTGAGTGAGAGTCCACCTACGAGAGAGAACTTTTTCTGCATAGATAAATGGTGGGTGTCCTTGCTGACAAAGCAGAAGTGGTGCACTGCTTCAAAATAGACAATGAACTTGTCTGTTAACTAATCAATTTTGTTCTCCAGTTTCTTCACCACCTTCATATTTTCCTGCATGGCCAAGCCCGAGATAGTATTCAATTGCCAAGAGAGTTCAATGGTTTTTCTGTACAAATTTTCCCTTGCCCAGGTTAGGCCTTAATCTGGGATCCACTTGAATTCCTAGTCGACATTATCTATCATGAATTTGTGCCTTAGGACCATCACCTGCGCTTTCATATTCTCATTTCACTCCCAATTTTTGGGGTTAACAATGACTTTGTAGGTCAAAGAAGCTCGTGTGGCCGTAGATTCGGCTCTGGTCATGGGTGGAGTAATGGGAGTGTTCCAATGAGAGGTAGCATAGCCATGAAATCTATCATGTTAGGGAGAGATGGACCCATGTCTTGGCACCATGTAGGTGAGGGAGGGACTGAAAGAAGTTAGAATAAGGGGATCAAGGGGAGATGGAAGTAGGAAGGTGTAGGAAGATGGGGAGTGAGGGAGGGGTATTAATAGAGCGAGGAGGGCATAGGGGATCGAGAGGACGTGATGCGTGGAATGAACGCGGGTGGTGGGAGGTGTTGATAAATGATGCGTGAGTCAGAGCTGGACAGGTGTGATGTGATGCAGAGATGACGCCCAGGAGGAGTCGCGGTGCAAATTCCTGCACCCACAGCCATGGTTGCATTGGGATTATAACTCAAGTTAGATATCATAAATAACGAATCTATCCGGAAGGAAGTTCTGAGGTTGAGTGTGACTAGTGATCTTAGATCTGTTGGGATCATCAGATAAGTTTTTCTTTTCATTGATGATCACACATTGTTGATGCAACCTCCCCTCTTGTAGGTCATCTCACGCTAAAGAATGAAGACATTGTGGTCCCCACATTCCTTCTTTATCAAACCTATAAGAAAAATAATTTTCCTTTCTTCTGACAGCTAGGAAATGAAGCCAAGTGGTTGTTTCGATGTGGCATTTTATTCTATGGAGGTGATTAGGAGTTCATAAATTTTGCTCAAAATTCAAAGTTACGGGATTGGGTTGAAACTAGGATGGTTGCATAGATCTCCTCTTTCTCATTCTGGCATTGCAAATGGTTCAAAAAAATGATGTCATATGAGGAATATATTACGCTCTGATCGAAATGGAAAATAGGTAAAATTATGACAGTTTGACCAGGTTTAACTGGGATGCACAGTTAGAAAAATGGATGCATAGTCAGCAAAAGGGAATATTCCTTACACTGGACCAATCGCTGGTTGACAAGTGTCAATTTTCTATTCGTGGTACGGGATTGAAGAGCCAATTATAGCGTGACATGTGGCTAACCCTGAGGCCACCACGTGTTCCTAAAACTGCATAGTAAAATTTTGTGAGGGGCCACAGGGCTCGACCCCCTGACCTCCATCCGAGCATGCACACACCTTACCGACTAGTCTACATGATGGTTCTTAACAGTATATGGACACACATTTTATTTAATGTGTAATACAATGATGGTTGGGGGTTGGGAACCGTCGGCAGTCCCAACTCTCCAGCGGGCCCCTTATGTATGTCACATGGCAACGTTAACAACTCCAACCGCGCGGATAAATGCTAACCTGATGGAAATCGAACTGTTGTTCCACCTTTTAACCATAGTTTTGAATGGGATTTCACTAACCGCCTGGATTTATAACGGTTTGGGGGTGTGCATGTGCCCACCACCTAACCGTCACATTAAATGTGTACTCTATTTTGGCGGAGAGGTTAGGGGCGCGCCATTTTTGGCGGCTTGCCCAGATTTAACTCCAACTAACTAGAGTTATCCACTTTTAGTGGAGTTTTCCTAGGAGATATTAGGAAAAAGTGTAGGAGGCTGAATTTTCTACCATTGTGAGTGAATGGAGAGTCATGTTTGAATAATTGAAGCATTATGAAGCCATTGGTGTAGATAAAACATTCATAAGAGCGATCTAAATACATTTAATAGCAAAATTTTGAGCATAATGAAAGATGTACAAGCCATTGAGAGCTTGACCAACAGTTGTATCCCATGAGGGGTGTTGAATCGGGGCTCCCTAAGCTGCGAATTTTGTATATTTTTGTATTAATTAGTGTAACACAGGGGTTTTTTGTTGGGTCAAAACCCCGCATGCATTGTAATGGGTCAAAGGGTATACCTAGAGTCTGCAAACCACGGTTTGCGGACCACAAGATAGCGTAGGCTAAGTCGATATAAATAGATGATTAGTTTGAGTGTAAAGGTAGGGATGAATTGAGACTGATGCTACATGCGAATTGTTAGATCTGTTTTGGGTTGTTTGGGTAAGTACTCCTACTAGCTGTGTGCGCGGAGATCCTCAGTTCTGCTGTGTGTGGACCCTACTGGCTATGTGTGCAGGCTGTGTTTTGGGTTGTAACTGGGTTTTTGGATGCTAATATATGTGGATGTAGTTAAAGTACCTCTATGTTATTTGGATCTATTGTGTTACTGTTAATGTGAATCCTTGGAATCTATTTGATGCTGCGAATACTGTGATTTTCTTTGTGTAATGGTATAACGGATACCTGTGAACTGTTATATATGCGTTTATGATATTATGTGTTGTTAATTGTTGATATGCACGTAGATGCGAAGGTAATGACTAGATCTATGCATGGTAATAAGCTCTGTTATGATCAACTATGGATTATACTGTTAAATAACCTGTGAATAGACCTGTTTTGTGTGAATCCGATAGGTTGTTAACTTAGATCTTCCTTGATTACCTACTCTCTCTCTCGGGGTGCTGAAACCTGGTTCCAACACCCTCCCATACTACTTCCAGTGAGACCTTGGTCTGCGCAAGTAGTTCATTTCTGAAAGAACACGTAGTATAGGGGTTTGTTAGCAAACCTTAACCTCTGAACCTGGGTCAGGACCCCTCAAGCCAACAAGTGGTTCCATTTTCAGGACCGGGAACATTTTGAGAGAGAGATCGGGTAATCCCACGAGGCCATTGGAGACCTGAGAAGGCGGAAATTGAAGAGTGGTTTGAAATACAGGTTCAAGAATTTGCTGTAAAAGAGAATCACGGCATGAAGTTGAAAATTGAGAAGTGGAAAAATAAGTACATTTTTACTGAAGTGTATGAAATTTTATTTGTAACCTTTGCGTACGAGCTGTAGGAGTGGATAGCTAGACTCATGGATTTCTAGACATGTTGGAAGGACGAGCGGGTTATGAAATGGACTTAAGAGTTGATCCAAAAATTGGAGAATACTAACAACACCATCACTCATATGGTAGATCACTGGGTGGATAGCGTTTTGGGAGGATTCGTGACAAAATTCACAGTCGATCAGTTTGTATCCTATTCTGAAGCAGAGCAGATAGATCTTCAAAGGGACAAATCCATCTATAGTCCGTTAAGAGAACCATCTACCCACGTAGGAAATAGCCCTCCTACGACACCACGTTCAAATCCGCATAAGGGCAAGAACTCCCCCACACCTTCGCCACCGCCACCACCCCCAGAAGAAGATATGGATATGCACATGAAGCTACCGACCTTCAAAGGTGTAGGAGATGAAGATATGGAATGATTTTGGTTTATCGCAGAGTTAGTATGGACTGCACAGAATGTGGCGAATGATGTTGTAAAAAGGGCACAACTATTCCTCGCCTTCGAAGGAAGAGCCCTGGACTGGTATATGGGATACATAGCTTAGCATGCGAATTCTACTATTCAAGAAGTTAAGGATGCCCTAAAACAACAGTTTTAGAAGCCTAAGTCCTACTCTCAGATAGTAAATGACCTAAAATATTTCAAACAAGGGCCCTGAGTCTATATGGGAGGCTAACCAATGACTAAAGAAGGTGATCAGAGAGGGGGAATTTTATGTATGATGACATATAGCACAAGGAATGGTTCATCGCTATGTTACTGCCTCAACTGCGCAGACCTATGGGTCAGAAAGCCATTGACTCATAGGAACAATCCCTGGATATTACTATGAAGTTAGAAGTTGCGCCTAGAGATGATGCCCAATTTGGGATACAACAATCCAGGGACAGCTGGAGGCGATGCACCTGGAAATCTAGAATTTGCGAAAACATTGAAGGAAAGAAGCTAGCCCAGACATATGGTGCATACGATGCAGGGTATCTGGCCATACCAAGGATCAGTGCACACTGCTAGAAAATTACATGCAAGCTAGGGGACCCAGTCCGCTGCGCCCTAGGGATGCTGCGGGACCAAGTGGACCAATGTTGTGGTGTGATGATTATCGCATGGCTAGAGTACATGATACCAACCATTGCCCCCATCTTGGTGCGTATGTTCTAGAATTAAAGCAACAATGGTGTTGGTTTTGTCCATCAGTAGGACATGATGAATAGAATTGTCAGACTTATGATCTAATGATAGACCGAGGAAACCTATACAGGGTACAGGCTGACCCTTCTTCAACGAGATCCCCCTCGGGCATAGGCGGCTCCCCAGCCAGGGGAAAGAGAGGGGGTAGAGGTGGAAGCACAAGTCGGGGAAGAGGAAAATTTATTTGCTATAATTGTGGAGAAGTAGGGCACTTTTCAAGGGACTGTATGAACCCTACGTGACAATCTTGCAGGTATTGTAGATAGTTGGACCATGTGATCGAAGACTGTCTAATTCTAATAGCGAAAATGCAGGAAAAACAATAGAAACGTACACAGAACGTGCATAGGGTTAAGTCTAAATCACGTGACGAAGGTCCAAGCGTTAATGTCATAACACACAGTGGCACGACTACTCGAGGAGATGAGGAGAAAGTTGCGGTTGAGTCACTTATCCAAAAAGCAGTTTTCAAGCAGGAAAGCTTGGATCTATAGAAGGAGAAGGAAATATTCGTCGCAACCCGCAATAACTTTACAAAGGATGAGGCATCTACTTCCAAGACTCCAACACACCTAAAAACAGATGACAAAGTTAAACCATTTCTGCAAGCATGTATGAAGCTATTGCGCAATGAGAAGGTAGTGGAAAATATTCAGACACTGATAAATATTTGCATGGCAAGAACTGACCCTCCCATAGAAGTTAAGGATGTTCTCAAATTATACAAGCATAAGAAGCGCACTGTTCGGGAAATGCACTCTACCGTGAAAATCGGTGACTATGAGATGGTTCAGGTCATCTTGGACCTAGGATCGGATGTGAACGTCCTGCATAAGTAGACATGGTAGTGGATGGGGTAACCTAAGCTAGAATGGTCTACCATATAGTTGTGCATGGCTAGCCAGCAGAAGAACATACCATTGGTAAGGTTGTCGAAGATTATGGTAGACATCATAGGAGTTAAGGTACGCATTGAATTTGAAGTAATCCAGATTGTGGATGATGCATATCCTTACCCTGTGCTTCTAGGGCTAGGTTGGGCTATAGATATGGGAGGTATTATCAACCTAAAGAAAAGAAGCATGGTGTTTGAGAATGAAGGTACACGGGTGATATTCCCACTAGATCCTATGGAAGGAGAGTGATATACAGAGTTGTTGCACGAAGAAGGGGATGTGGATCACATCTATAAATTAACCGCTAGGGACAAAGATTGGATCAATCCTATAGTTGAGGGCATGCTCTACTGGGAAAAGGACATTGAATGTTTCTCTGACTCTGATGGGGAGGTAGAAAATTGGCAGAATCAGTTACATGATGTCTCTGCACTATGCAATCTTAGGATCACAAAGAGCTTCCGTTGTATTACCTTAGAGGTAAGAGACTTTCCCTACTTTGATGGTTCTAGTAGCATTAAGGTTTTTTTGTGAACCTTTGAAGCTGAAGTACCAAGGGAATGAAGGCTATCGGCCCTTAATCTCGCCATGCACGCAACTCCTCCGAGGTGGTGGGACATGCATAAGGGGGCATTCTAGGATTGGGAGGAATGTTGAGACATGATGATCTTATGATTTGAATCTCTGACTCACCTACGCATAAAACAATTCTTGGGACCAGGGGACCCACGTGACCACTTGTCCACGTGGATGGAAGAATGGGGCACAAGAACTACAGAGGAATGGTTCCATCTGTTCATTCATGCCTTAGGGCTAATCTCGACCGCATGGTATCTAGATGCACAATTACACCAATGCACCTACCATTGGGAAACCCTGAAGGATGAGTTTGTAGGGACATTCAAGTTGATAAGAGGAACGAAGGCACTCAACAAGGCTCTGTAGGATATAGATGCCTTGGTATTTGATGAATCCCACCCATGGGCAGCATAGGCAGCCCCAAAGTGGGAAATGCAGATGCACGATATAGTCAACTGTCGCAATCTATCGATAGAGAAATGTGATGAAGACCCAAGGAATATTTCTATCCCAGGGTCAGAGGGGGAGCGTTCAATTGCTGGACCTCCGCTACAGACCATCGATGTCACTAAGCCTTTGAAGTTGAGTGAATTCAAAATTGGGATGGAAGAACAATCCAAGTTGGCTAAGATAGGGGACTACTCGAATGACGATATTGTCAGGAAAGTCGCAGAACTCCTCACCGAATATCACGACCTATTCCCAACGAAATTTTCAAAACTCAAAGGCATTACAGGGGACCTAGGGGTCATGTGCATCACCCTAAAACCGGATGCGTGCCCTATAAAGCAGCACCGCTATCGATTGAACCCCAAGTATAAGCAGAAAGTCCAGGAAGAAATTGACAAAATGCTAGCTGCATGTATCATTGAACCCGTCGAAGAGTCCGATTGGGTGAGTCCTATGGTGGATCACGAGGAGAATACTAAAGGGAAAATACGAATATTTGTTGAACTATGCAAGTTGAACGATGCTTGCATTTATGATCCCTTCCCTACGCCATTTTCTGATGATATTCTCGATAGTGTGGGAGGACAGGAAGCATATTCATTCACTGATGGGTTCTCGAGCTACCATAAGATTGGGATCGCACCTGAAAATCGTAGCAAAAATATGTTCACTACTAAGTGGGGCTCCTTCCAGTACATCGTTATGCCGTTTGGGCTCAAGAACGCCCCTGCCATTTTTTTGCAGATAGTGGTCACGGTATTTAAGGAGTTCATCCACAAGTTCTTAGAGGTATACTTTGATGTCTGGATAGTATTTGGGTTACTAAAGAGTCACGTCTCGAACCTGCACATGATGTTGAATGCCTGCAGAAAGCACCAGATTTCCCTAAATATCAAGAAGTGCATATTCTATGTCCCTTTTGAGATCTTATTAGGTCACATAGTCTGTCAGCAGGGATTGATGCTTAACCCTGCCAAGGTGGCAGTTATCATCAACTTGGTAGTCCCTACACTAAGAAGCAACTGCGTTCCATCCTCAGCCACACAGGCTACTATAGGAAGTTTATTCAAGCATATGCACTGATCACAGAACCTATGGAGAAATTAGTGAAGAAGGATGTACCATTTTTTTGGGATGACGAGTGTTAGAAAAGCTTCGAGCTACTCAAGGAGAAGATGGTCATTGCATCTATCCTCATCTTTCCTGAGTGGGTGAAGGTGTTTCATGTCCATGTTGACACTTCAATAATCACCTTGGGAGTTGTACTTATGCAACCAGGGGAAGGAGAAGTTAACCATATAGTTGTGTATTCCAGTAGAAAGCTCTCTAGTGCAGAACGTAACTACTCCACTACTGAGCGGGAGGGGCTGGCTATGGTATACGCCTTGCAGAAGTACAGACATTATCTATTGGGCGGGCACTTCAAAATGTTCATGGATCACTTAGCTCTAAAATACCTAGTGAATAAGCATGTGTTGGGGGGTGGGGGGGAATCTATTGATGGCTACTTCTATTCCAAGAGTATGACTTTGAGATCATCGTAAAAATGGGAAAGTTGAACTCTGGGCCCGACCACTTATCCTAAATCGAGACTAGTGAGGAACCAACCAACCTAGAGGAAGGGTTGCCTGATGCGCAACTGTTTTCAATTTAGGTAGTAGATGCGCACTTCTTCGACATCATTCACTTCCTAACTACGGGGGTGGCACCTGCGGAGTATTCGATACAACAAAAGAAGGATTTAGTAACTCGCGCAGCATATTTTACTATCATTGCAGGTCATTTGTATAATCTAGGAGCTGATGAAGTGCTACGGAGATACATTTTGGAGCACGAAAGGCATGCCATCTTAGCAAAAGCTCATGGGGGCTTAGTAGGAGGGCACTAAGCAGGAAGGGTGACAACACTGAAGATCCTAAGAGCCAGGCTATGGTGGCCCACGCTGCATAGCGACTCTCACGACTATTGCAAATCTTGTGATACTTTCCAAAGGATAGGAAGACCATCATGAAAAGACGAAATGCCCCTACAACCGCAGATGGACCTGCAGGCATTTGACAAATGGGCCATAGATTTTTTTGGGCCCATCAACCCACCTAGAAAGAAGGCAGGTGCACGCTACATCATCACTGTGACTGAATATGTGACACGATGGGCTAAGGCACAAGCTGTGAAGGATTTCACTGCAGATACCACTTCACATTTTATCTTTGAGCATATTCTGATTATGTTTGGCTGCCCAAAGATCTTGATGAGCAAAAGAGGTACACATTTCATTAATGAAATAATAGAGGCTTTGACTGAAGAGTTTCAAATCCACCACATAAAAATTACCCCGTATCATCCACAAGAAAATGGAGCAGTAGAAGCTTTCAATAAAATCTTGGAGCAGGCACTAACTAAGTTCTGCAATGCTAATCACAACGACTAGGATGTGGATGTCCCATCAGTCCTATGAGCCTATTGCACCACATGCAAGAAGCTGACAAGGAAAACACCATTCTGGATGGTTTATGGAAAGGAGGCCATTATGCCCATGGAATATCTTGTTCCTAGCCTGTGCATCGCAGCCTTTACGAACATGGCGGAGCCCGATATAATGGAAGAGCACTTAGCGCAGCTCCTCGCCTTGGAAGAAGATCGATTCATCACTAACTTCCATCAACAAGTTCAGAAAACCTGAGAAAAAGCATGGCACGACAGGCATATTTGACAAAAGAGCTTTTCAGAGGGAGAATTGGTCCTACTTTATGATATCCATCTTCCAAAGTACCCAGAGAAACGTGCCTAGCAGGATATATTAATTACAGAGGCCACTGCTACTATCTTGGCGTAAGTCATTCAGGGTGTCACTCTGCTGGAAAAAGTTATGGAAATTTGGTCCTAGGTAGAGCACGACCCCCTCCTCCACAAGATCGATCAAGATTTAACCCAAAAGGAGGAGGATTTCAAACGACTAGAAGCAACAATGTCTATTCTTTTTCTAGCTCAACACTCTGCACGACTCCAAACTAGCCATACACTCCGTAGTGACATTGTTGTGCTCCAACGCAAAAAGAAAATCCTCAGTGACCATTTTACAACCTGGTCGGAGGACACCCTAAAGCTCTCATAGGACATAGATGGGGCAGTCCAACGGTTGAACGAGGCTCTTGAAAGGACCACCACTGCCTCAGCAAAACTTCCATCGCAGAAATTGGTGGAAATTGCGCAGACGGTCGCCTAGCAGAACCTTCAAGTACTACCACCACTCATTATAGCCCTGGAGCATCTCCAAGAACGCATGAAGATTCCACCCAATCTGTGACTCGGGACGAGTCAAAATATTGTGTTGGGGGCTTGTTGGAGCGGGGCTCCCCAAGCTGCAAATTTTGTATATTTTTGTATTAATTAGTCTAACACAGGGGTTTTGGGGTGAGTCAAAACCCTGCACTTATTGTAATGGGTCAAAGGGTAGACCTAGATTCTGCAAACCATGGTTTGCGAACCACAGGATAGCACAGGCTAAGTTGATAAAAATAGATGATTAGTTTGAGTCTAAAGGTAGGGATTAATTGAGACTGATGCTACGTGTGAATTGTTAGATCTATTTTGGGTTGTTTGGGTAAGGGCTCCTGTTGGCTGTGTGCGTGGAGATCCTCTGTCCTGCTATGTGCGGACCCTTTTGGCTCTGTGCACAGGCTGTGTTTTGGGTTGTAACTGGGTTTTTGTATGCTAATATATGCGGATGTAGTTAAAATTCCTCTATGTTATCTAGATCTAATGTGTTACTGTCAATGTGAATCCTTGGAATCTGTTTGGTGCTGTGAATACTGTGATTGTATTTGTGTAATGGTATAAAGGATACTTGTGATTTTTTATACATGAATTTATGATATTATGTGCTGGTAATTGTTGATACGCACGTGGATGTGAAGGTAATGACTAGACCTGTGTATGGTAATAATATATGTTATGATTAACTGCAGATTATATTGTTAAAGAACCTATGAATAGACCTGTTCTGTGCGAATGTGATAGGTTGTGAAATCAGATCTACCTTGATTACCTACTCTCTCTCAGGGTGCGGAAGCTTGGTTCCAACAGCCTCCCATACTACCTCGGGTGAGACCTTGGCCTACACAAGTAGGTCATTGCCGAAAGGGGCAATAGTATAGGTGTTTGTTGGAAAACCTTAACCTCCAAACCTTGGTCAGGACCCCTCAAGACAACAAGGGGTGAACTAATTCATCATGCCTGTTGTGTAAATTTCATGTGGTGAATTATTTCTCTATTTAACACTACTTTTTAGTGTTATTTATGCTTGTTTTATGCTTCTAGTTCAATAAATATCATCTACAAATCATGGAAAAACTCCTTAATCCTTATGAAAACTAATGAGCCAATTAGGCACATGTTTTTAAAACTGAAAGACACTTACCACATCAAAAATAATACATTCATTTTAGGTCATATTGGTATCAAAGCTAGAGTTTTTCTCTGGTGTTTTTTAGTGCAATTTTTTTTTTAACTTTTTTCAAGTTTTAGATGCTTACAAGGCTCAAGCTCAAAAGAGGAGAAGGAAAACTAGTGGAAGTAGTAGGGTATCAAAAGGAGCCAAAGGAAAGGAGAGCAATATTGTGACAATCTCCACTACCTAGTTCACCTCGTAAAGAAGAAGAAGCTCCATTAAGCATGCCTCATGAGGAAGGATAAATTCATGAAGAATTTGACCCTAAGGAGGAAGAAGGAGTGTTCAGGTAAGAATTTATTGACATGACTGAGATGGTTAGAATTATTTGTCAAGAAAGGAATGAGACACTGGAAGGAGAATGATCTAAATTCCAAAAGGAAGTACATGGATCTTTAGGAGGTCAAAATGATGAAGACAAGTCAAAGAAGGGAAAAGGAGGAAATGGAGGCAATGGAGAGCCACCATATTCACCCTCATCATCATCATCATCATCCTCTAATTCTTCTTTAGTACATCATCTACACAAGTCCAAGAGCACTGGTAAATATCCTTTATTAAAACTTGATGTGTAGTTCGAATTTCCAATGTTTAATGGTGAAGTAAATGCAGACAAGCTAGATAATTGGATTTGACAATTAGCGGTCCATTTAAGAATACATAACCTTCAATATGATGATACAAAAATTCAATTAGCTTCTTTGAGAATGGAAGTCGCAACACTTGTTTGGTGGGAAGCCAAGACAAAGGAGGAAATCAAGAAACATGGTAATATTATTCTATCATGGTCAGATTTTATTGATGCTATTAAACAACAGTTTTAAATTATCTCATATGCAGAAATCCATTATGAACTGGCAAAACTTTGGCAGTTAAAGAGACAAAATGTGTAAGAATACACCCAGGAATTTAGGAGAAAAGCTCTTTTATTAGGGGTGGATTTTCAAAGGCAAGACATTTTGCTAAAGTACATAGGAGGCTTATATAGCTACCTAAAACATACTATTCTCATGTTTAACCCCGCCAATCTAGATGAATTTTTTTTCAGGCAACACATCTAGAAGCTACAGGGAAGAAAATTTCTGAAGAGGGTAGGAAGAAAACTTTTTAAGGGAAAATCCAAGGAAAAGACCTCAAAAGGTAAAAACAAAAAGAATTCATCTATTAAGAAAGAGGGAGAAAAAGTGACTTGTAAACATTTTTCAAAACAATGCCATGATGAAACTCATTGTTGGAAATTACATCCTAAATTGAGGCCAAAGAAACCCAATAACAAAGGGAAACAGAAAACTGCTGCTACAGCTCAACATGATTTAGGATCTGATTCAGGTTATGAAACTAAAATTATAGCCATGGGATTGAAGAACATGAGGGGAAAATAAATTGAAACTAAACCTAGAAGCTTTCTTGACCATAAAATAAATAGTTCTCTATGGTCGAGACACCCTTCAATTCCTTAAGCGTTTTCCACAATATTAAAATGATATCAACAACTAAGTTATTAAAACATCCTTGAGCAAAAAAATCCACATATCATTGACACATCTAAAGAGCTTAAACGTAAAAATGATATATGAATAGAAAACACAAACTATCTAGTTATAAAATATAGAAAATACGTAAAGACATAATATTCATAATGCTAACAAACATGAGTTTTCATTAGATCCAGTAGTGGAGTCAAAACATTGGTTTTTATTCATTCTCGAAATCATGCATTCAATGCAATACAATTAACTCTTCTCTGTGTGGAGTCCCCTCAAAAAAAGGTCCTTTACAATGTACCCAGAGGGAGTACTTATAGCACCAAAAGTGACCTTTGGGTTGCCTTGTCCCTTCATCTTCCTGAGTCTTGACATGGTCTGCGACCGAGGTGGTTTTGTGACTTGCGACTAGCTCCCTTTTGCGACCTCCGACTGATCCCCCTCTGCAACCTGTGACTGGGTCCCCTTCTGCAACTTGCGGCTGGCGAAATTGCTCCTTTTCAAGGGGGGAGTTGTGTGATGAACAGGTATGGGACTTCAATCTGTTTTTGTTCTTTGAGGAAATTCTGTCAGGCCTGGTAATAAGCGGCTACTAGGGTGACCTGAGGTGTGTCTTATCCCAATCTATGAAAACACTCAATAGCATCTGGTATTAAAGTGTGCCTCTTTATGGAAATATTATTGGATAGGGAGGCTATCTTAGTGTAGATCCGGACCAGGGTGATAATGAATTGATCGAGGTTCTCCTTGGACACTGGAAGATCTTGGGAGGCAGCTGCTTGTCTGATAGGTGCTAGGAAAGTTTGGATGTCCAGGGCTACTTCTTCCCTTGTCTTCTAAGTGGAAAATTCCCCCAGGGAAGGAAAGTGATGTGCCTCTGCCATTGAATCAATACCATTGATCAAGTGTTCATAGGCTGACATCACTTTTTCTACATCCTTTACTAGCTTATCCCTGGATTGCAACTTCATCCGTATCTGTACCTTGTTATTTTGCGTGCGAATCCAATCCTTCTTTGGTAGGGTATCGGGAGCCTGTGGATACCTTTCAGACCATTCAAGCATATTGTCTAGTGATGTGGAGGTTTCCTTGAGCTGCGCAACCCTTCTTTTATTTTTTGCATGAGCCCCTAGTAGAGGAGAGATCGTTTGTTTTATAGTGAACATATCTTTGTATACCTGTTTCATGGTGGTCTCTAATGTATCGAACTCTCCCTGACTGGTGGTTGGTAACCCATTGGCCTGAGTGGTTGTGAGTTGAAGCCTTTGATTTTCTACTTCTAGAGGTCTTTTCTCTGTTTCGGCTTGAACCGCCCTTTGCTGGGACACCAAGAGCCTGCCCTGTAGAAACAAGATCTCCCTGCTCATCCTAGTGACATTTTCCTCTGTAGTTTCTGTGAAGGCATTTCCGACTAATGCTATCATTATGGGATTAGTCCTAGTATCTAGGACTATGTCTTTTCTATTGTTACTATGAGGGGTTCAGTTGGATTCCGTGCAAGGCATTTCCTCCTTTCTTGCCTCATTTTATGAGTAAATTGGTCGTAGGATAGCCTCGTCATGTCCAATACATCATCCTCATGCTCTTCTGGGATGACGAGCTCAGAGATAAGGAGATTCCCACATGTCATGGGAGCTGCCGGGGGTACCTCAATATGTGGCAGATCTGCTTGTACCCTGGTCTTAAAAGATGATGATTTTCTTCCCTCCGTCTTTCCAGATGTGTCCTTTTGTAACTTATGAGCTTCTTCTTGCTTTCATTTATTTTCGTTTTCTTCCTTTTCTTGTTCTTCCTTCAGCCTGCACTCAGACTCTTTCTTTTTTCGCTCTTCCTCTTACTTTTTCTTGTGGGCCTTTTCTGCCTGATTCTTCTTCCCCTCTTCTCGTTGTTTCTTCTTTTGTTGCTCTTCAGCCTATTTCTTTCGATTCTCTTATTCTTGTTGCTGCACCAAGGTGTCTTGGGTTCTTTCTAGCTCTTCCTCTCTCAGTTTCTTCTCAGCGTGCAATTGTGCCTTGGCCTCTCTATCCCTACTCTCCTATTTATCTTTAAGAGGATCACTAACTGTAGTATTCTTTGGATTTTTAGCTTTGGAAAATGAAGCTCCTCCTACCGAGTTATTTATTTTCAACATGTCAATCCTCTCTTCTAAATTTTGGTCATCATGGCCCTCTTGATCCCCACTCAGATCGGTTGATTCTTCAGGTGCGGCTTCCCTGTCTTTTTTGTACCATTTTCTAACTTGTTCCTCAACAAGGAATTCTGTGTTGGTTTTTCCAACGGAATTTGGCCCGTTTAGAGTGTGTAGGGACAATCCTTTCAGGATTATATGATCTATGGGTGAGGGTTACGAAGTGAAAACCTTTGATGTGTGTGTTTTTAAGAGAAAAGGCCTAAAATGTTTGATTGACTTAAGTACAACGAAGGCTTGTTTTTCTACATCTAAATAATTCAGCTCAGCTCCTTGCAGATTCGAGCTAAAGAAATAAATCGGTGCTTCAATTTCTTGATCATTGAGCTGTGTTAAAACAACAGCATAGGATTTTTCAGTTGCCAAAGTATACAGAATAAAATTTCTATAAAAAATTGGAGTATTCAATGCAGGTGCATCAATGATTGCCTTTTTTATCACATCAAAGGCTTCTTTTTCTTTATATTTCCATTTGAATACTGAATTTTTCTTAATCATATTCTGCATAGGTAAAAAAATTTGAGAAAAATCCGGAATGAATCTTTTTACAAAATTAATCTGTCCTAAAAATGATTGCATGGAATTTTTATTATGAGGTAAAGAAATATCAGAAATTTATTTAACTCTGTCAGGATCGATATATATACCATCTTTTGACACAACAAACCCTAAGAGTTTTCCTTCATCGAGAGAAAAGAATGATTTCTTTGGGTTTAAAGAAATACCAAACCTTCTACATCTTTCAAATATTTGTTTCAGATCATGTAGATGATTGGATCTCTTCTTTGAATAAACTGTTATGTCATCAAGATAAATAACAATTGGTCTATTAATCAGACTCTTAAATGCTATGTCCATGGCTCTCTGGAAAGTAGCTCCCACATTTACTAAACCAAAAGGCATTTTCTGATAAGAATAGGTTCCCCATTTGGTTCTGAAAGTGGTTTTCAACCTATCATCTGGATGTACTAAAATTTGATTATAGCCTGAAAATCCATCAAGGAAAGACAAGAGTTCAGAACTAGCTACCTTTTGGAGTATTTGCTCCATGGTTGGCAATGGGAAATTGTCTTTTTGACATGCCTTGTTTAAATTTCTGAAATCCATACAGATTCTAATATCGCCATTTTTCTTCCTGACAGGTACCTGTTGGAAACCCAATTGGAATTCCTTACAAGAAAAATGATTTTGGCTTTCAAAAGTTTGTTGAGTTTTGTTTTGATTTGATCCTTAAGATTTGGATGAATCTTTCTTAACTTCTGTTGAACAGGCTTAACATCAGATAGCATTGGAATTGTGTGTTGAATTACAGAAGTGTCAGAAGTATTTAAGTCCTCATAACTCCAAGCGAAGACATTTTTATATTTACTCGGAAGTTTAATAAAAGAAGATCTTTCTTCTAGAGTTAAATTGAGTCCTAGATTAACATTCTGAGGTTTAGAATCAAAGCCAAGATTCACTAATTCAAACTTCAAAGTTGAACTTTTAAGTTTAGCATTAGTAACTTTCTTGAATCTGTCTTTAATATCATAAAGATCCCCAAGTTTAACAACAGATTTAGGAATCAGATTTTCATTATTTCTTAAAGTAATTTGCAGATCATGATCATCTTCATCAATAATTTTTTCATCATATGATTTCTTAGAAGTTAAGAAATTCAAAATATCTTGATCATGGTAGAATGCTCTCCATTTAGTAATATTATCTAGGATAGATGGATGAAAAATCAATTCTACTGAAAATCTATCAGGACTACAATCTTCAGCAGGGAGGAGTTTGGACGCAACATTAGCTAACAGGTCATCTAATGTGTTTTGATTTCTAGGAATAGAAGATATATTAAATGCTATAAATTGAGTGGTAAGGTCCTGTACTAGGGTTTGATAATGTTTGAGATGTCCTGAAAGACAATGGATGGTATTCCTTACTTGTCTTATGACAATTTCGGAATCTCCATATACTTTCAAGTATTTTACATTTAACCCTATAGCCTTATAAAGTCCTTGAATCAAGGCTTCATATTCAGTGGTATTATTAGTGCACTCAAATTCTAATCTACATGATAGCATGGTTTTCTCTCCTTCTAGATTGATTAGGATGCATCCTGCTCCTGCTCCATCACTAGATTTTGATCCATCAAAATATAATGGCCAAAATAAATTTCTATCTATAGGTTTATCTACAAATGAATAAGAAATATTAAAAATTCTAGAAGAATCATATTGCAAAAAAATTTCAATTTGAGAAACAAAAGTATTTACAGAAAAAGGTGAATGTGGTGCAGTAAAATTCCCAAGAAATGACTCAATAGAATAACCTCCAAGAATATTGTTGTTGAAATCTACAGGTTCGTTTGGTTGTTCAAATTCAGTTACAGTGTGTGTCATATGTTTTTCTAGATCGATTTTAATTTGATTTGGTTTCCCTTTGTAGGGAAGCCACATATGTGAAAAATCGGTTGAGATATAACCATTAAGTTTTGCAGACCAGTCTCTGCTTAAGACTAACCCATAGAATTCAGGAATATCTGCAATTATAATATCAATTCTTTGGACAATCCTAGGATCGGAAGCTAGTCTAATGGTAACTGAATTGATTTCTCCTACAACTTGAACTTTAGAGAGATCCAATTGTACAATGTGAACTGCAGACTTTTTTGGTTCGATATTCAATTTAGCACAGACTGAAGTAGGCATTATATTAGAGGATGCTCCAAAATAAATTAAACAATTATGCAAATTCTTATTGTAGATTTCATAAGTCAATATAAATGGAGGTGTCTGATAATTTGATCTTTCTCCAATAAGAACAGTGTCTGTTGCATCTACTTTGTCTGGTGGCTTACCAATCCCTTTAGCTGCTTTAGCTACTACACCACTTGGTAGAGGGGAAATAGGTGTAGCATTTAACTCTTTTAATAGCAGCTTTTGTTGATGTTTAAGTTTGCTGAGTTCATGTAATGAGATGTTCGCTCTAGTATTTTTCATGTCCTCAACAATATTATAATCCATCGGATATGATACCACTAGAGTCTTAGATGATGTTGTGGAAGGATTGGGAGATGATGGCTGATTCTGAGTGGGTAAGGGAGAAGCTTTCTTTGTGGGAGTTTTTTCTTTAGTACTCGGAGTTGTAGTTTTCTTCTTTGGAACAGTTTGAATAGGTTCTGATGTAGATTTGCTTCTTGTACTCACAGGCATAACTTCTTGTTACATTTCACTATCCGAATTAGGGAGAATGAAATCCCACATTCCATGTAGTTCAGCTATTTCTTCCCTTTCATCTTCTTCATCCGAAACTAGAGGAGTATCTTCCTCTTCTTCGACTTCTGATTCTGCATTGGAGATTACATTGGGAGGTTTTGATTCAGCTTGATTTCTCTTGAAATTTCTGAATGGTTTTTTTGTAGAAGTCTCTGCTACTTGCTTTTTTATCTCAACCATATCATTAGACATGGTTTTAAGGACTTTATGTAAACCCTCCATGTCATATGGATCTCTTGGTGTCTTTTTCTTGGAATCATCTTTAAAATTGACTTTCTTTGATTTTCTTTCCTCAATAGCATTTTTCTTATCTAGAGCAATCATTCGTTTTTCAACTGAAATAGCTTCTTTCATATTCTCATCTAAAGTCGGTTTTGCAGCTCTATCTACAAAAATTTCTATGTTTGAGGGTAAAGCATTAATGTACCATTCACTTCTAGCCTATTCACTAGGTTTAGATGTTGTAGGGATCTTATTCAAGATTTTATTGAATCGAGAGTTAAAATCTTTAATAATTTCCTTGGGTTGTGTCTTTAAATTGGAGAGATTGTTGATTAGAGTAGCAATTGATCTATCATCTCCATATTTAGTTAAAAATTTCTCTTCAAACATATCCCAACTTGTGATCGAATCTGAAGGTAAAGAAAAGTACCAAGATCCTGTTGTCCCTTGCAAAGTATAAGGAAATAACCTAACTAAAACATCTTCATGCACTACTGTATTCAGATTTATATCAAGCATAAAGTTATTGATGTGTTCCTCCGCTTGTATACTAGTATCTGGACTAAACTTTGGCAGCCATTTTTCAGGATGATCAGGTAGATCATGCAAAGGTGCAGCTATATTTATAGCTCCCAGTCTAGTCCATGGTCTCTGTGTCATTGTTGTGATGATGGTAGAAGAACTAGAAGTGACAACTGGTGTATGAGTAGTAACAGTTGAAGTACTGGAAGAGATAATTGATGTTTGAACAGATGTAGTTTGAATAGATGATGATGATGAGACTACTGCACTTTCCTGATTTGGAGCTTCGAAAATAGATGGTTGAATATGCGATGAAGAACTAGTACCACTTTTTGTTTCCGATGGAGTTTTTCTTTTTTTGACTCTACTAGGTATAGGAAATTCTTTTGTGGAAATTCCAAGTTTTTCACTCTATGACCTAGTGAGAGGTCTGGAAGAAACAAACTACGAGGTGACAATACCTTCAAATAATTCCAATTCTTATAATGATAACGAGAATCCTTGAATTTTATGAACTAAAGCTTCGACTTCAAGGGATTCAGGAGTTGGATTATCTAATTGATCTGAGATTTTGGTAGTGGGTGTTTGAATACTTTTATCAATTTCTTCTCTAGTGATTTGATATGTGGAAGAAATTGAAGGTGATGAGGGTGTTGTGCTCTTAGAATGGCTTTCGGATTTGGATTTATCTGCCATTCATAGCTTTGGCCCTCCTTCTAGTGCCAAAAATGTTGAAGCCTCGAAAATCGTTGCTTCAAACATTTGGGGATAACCACCCGGTCGGGAACTTAGGACAACTCCTTTTCCGTTTGGTGTGGTGGCTCTGACTAGATTGATAGGACCATATTCCTAGTAATTTAAATGGGTTGGTAATGGAATGATTGGATGAAGGGAAAATGGGACTAAATGACTAAAATAAATCTATCTAATATGATTTAAAACTGATAAAACAATTCTAAAACTAACTCGGGCATCAAATGTGAATACAACTTTAAATTGTTTCAATTAATCAATAACCATGAAAATGTATTATAGATTAATTGAAATATGCAGTAACAAATAAAGATAACTCTGTTTAAGAAATTAAACAGAGTTATAATAACATATTGCATTCATCATTATATATCGTTTTCATATACTGTAAAAGATAAATATTTCTACACACTCAGAAATGATATGTATAAAGAAATATTGTAAAGCGAGTACACATAAATGATAGCAATTTAAAAGAGAACATCACATAACATAAGAAAACTAACAGTGAATAGATAGAAATACCATATCCATCTTGATACTTTCCAATGCAATCCGACATCCAAATCGAGCAACTTCAATGTAAAATCGACTCTAAGATACATAAATGCAATTTTTAAAGGCAATTTCGCACAGAATCACCAGATGTGATCCTTTATAAAAATATAAGAGTCAATGGAGTATAGAAATGTAATCTCCAAGTCAAAATATTACAAATTCAGGACCCCTTTCTAAAATGCATGAAAGGGGTTTAAATAGGTATTTAATAAAACAAAATAACTATAACTATTCCTACAATCTATCTAAATCAAAAAATCTAGAAACAAAAATGCGATATTGTGGTGAAGTGATTCATTGATCATCTGTTGTGTTTGATGTGCCCAGATGGCAGATTTTGAGCATTTCCTTCACCTCTTCTGGGTGACTAATCTTTGGGTGCAACTGCCCTGTATATGTGGCATCAGAGAATTCAAGAATGATGCAATCGATGGCATTTGAAAGAAATTTTATTGTTGTTTGTTGACTATGAGGCTTGATAAGGTAGGTCCACATTGTATCCCATGATATTCCTTGCAATTGGCCAATTTTATGATTTTTATTGATTATTTCTTGTTTCTATCTGTAATCAGTTTCTTTTACCTTAGGTAACTGGCCAGGGGTACAATATGAAATCAAATTGATTGCATACAGGCTATTATTCACCAGCTGTGTTACATTGTTCATCATGCTTTTAGCTCTGGATGTAGCTCCTTCTGCTTTGATTAAACGTTGTTACCATTCTGCAAAAATAATTTCCTTATGTCTCTCCATAATCCTGTGAATGTTTTCTTTTCTTCCCGATTCCGAGTCTTGCCATAAAAGAAATTCAGAAATCTTTTCATCAGCTTCATCAAATTCAATCTTAAGACAAACTCCTTCATCTACTAAGGAAGATGTAATTTCGTATAAGGATTCTAATTCTACAACCTTTAGACGAAATTAATTTAGTTGCTGAGACAATAACTTGTTTGTCTCCAGGACTTCATTTTTTAATTGATCCAAATTAGGATAATTCTTAAACTTGTCTAATTTGGATTGAAACATCTTCTCTTGCTCAATCTTTGAAGTCCTCTCATTTTGTAGAAGAACTTGTAATTTTTCTATCTCTTGACTTAGCTATTGTTGCTTTTCTAAAGTCTGTTGATCGATCTTTTTCTTTTCAGCAGCAAGCTGCTCTTCTAATTGCTCGGATTTGAGCTCTCCATCCTTCAATTGTTGTTCTAACTGAATAATTTTCTGTTGGTTTTCTATAACATGTTCTTCCAACATAGTTATTTGCAAATCCTTTTGTTTCATTAATTGTGTGACTTCAGAGGCCTTGTCTATAGTAGCAGCACTATAGGCACCTGTGTACTGGGATAATTTGGTGAGATCCTCAGATGGATTCACCTCAGAATTTTTATAAACAATATTCATAAACTCCACCTGTGATGTTGAAAGTGCATCTTGATCAGTTCTCCTCCTTTCCTTTGTTTTCTCACAACATCCCTATGCTTAGGACAGTAAAATATATCCAGAGGAGTGATTTCTTCTATCTTCAACATGATTTCACCTGTGGGAATTTTAGGAATAATTTCTATATCCTGGTCTTTCAGATCATTAACTTGGGGATTATTCTATTGTCCTATTTGCTGGGCAAATTTTTCATATTGGCTCAGCAAATGAGGAGAAACTATAAGTTTAGCAAATTCAACTACCTCTTTAGCAGCTTCCTCTCTTCCAAGTTGAGAATCTGGATTATTGTTTATATCTCCTTCTGGTGCCTGTTCAGTAATATTACTGTTTGTGCCTCCCTTTTCAGTATGCACATTGGCATCACTACCTGTGCTTTCTTTTCCTGTCTGGGCCAAAGACTGTTGTACATCAAGTTTAGCAGTTGTTTCTTTCTTTTCAGTATTAACTTTGCTGCTAATATCTTCCTTTTGTAAAACAAGATTAGTTCATGTTACTTCTTTGCCAGATGTATTCTCTGTTTCCTTCTGTTGTGATTCATTCTCCTGTATAGGAACTCTCAACTCATCTAGAGGAACTTTGAGTAACCTCTGGCTTCTAAATAACAAAAACTTATTCATTTCTTCGGCCTGAAATTTGGACTTGGCCAAATAAAAAACTTGGGACAATTTATCTACAAAAACAAATAAATCATCAAACATATCTGGTTCATGTTCGAACTGAGCAATTGAAACAGAAGTAGTAAAATCATATGCCACCTTCTTTGGATCATATTGCCTCCCTGGGATTGTTGAAAGCTTGAGATTGGTTAGCTTACCAACTTCTTTTTCAGCATGAACAAAATTATTGAGATTATAGTCACCACATTTAAAAGGAAAAGTAGGCCACATAAGCTTCTTGTTGTTCTTCAAAGTCCTAGACATGCCTTCTACTGTCAGCTGATAAGAAATTTCCTGTGCTAACAGTTTGTCTGGAGCATACAAAGGAAGAATGTGTGGTTCTACAATACTTCTAAAAACTCTGATATATGTGAGTTTTTCCTCTTTGAACCAATCTCCAATTGAGGACAAATCAACTTTAGCTTTCTCGAAAATCCTAGGAGGGAATCGACCAAAAATAGTTTGATAAATCGGGATAATAAAAACGTGACAGACTCTGTAAACATGGCTTTTGAAATGCCCCTTCCATAAGGACTTGTGATATATATGAATAGGAACATGATCTTTAGGGGTCCATTTCCATCCTAATATGGGGAATTCAGAATTGAAACAAAGGGCATCTAGGATATAAGCACAAAAATAAAAAGGAGTGGTATTTCCTGAATTTCTGTCTTTCCTATACTCAAGAATTCTGTTGGCTATCTTATCAGAAAGAATGACAGCCTAGTCCATTATTTCGGAACTAACAGCAGAATGTATTAATGGCACCATTTGTATAGAAAACCTAGCTGAGTTATCATTCCCAAACAATCTACACATCATTGCTGCGGCATAACAGTATGGAGGAAAAAGAGACTCCACAGAGTACATACCTTATGCCTTGTTTCTATGCTTTTCAAGAACCTTTCTCCATTCTTAAATTGGTTCTGACTGATTTTCATGATTCGCAGCAAATTCCTTGATGAAGTCTTTGTTATAGATTTTTTGTGGGTCTGGAAGGTGGTACATTGCTTTAATGTCCTCTGGTTTGAATGACACGAATATTGCTCCAGAAGCTAAAACAAAGGTTCTGTTTTGGATAGCCACATTATCAATCACCCAACAAATAACATCATAATATGGAAAAAAAATTCCTGAGCTGCAATTCGGTGCAGAAATGAGTTTGCTAATGCACTAAGAAGATTCTCGGAGTCAGAGTCTGAGTTGTATTCATCAGGAACTGTAGCCTTGGCTTCAACAACTTTAGGGTTTTCCTTTTCAAGCAAGTTATAGATATTTTCCCATGTCATCTTACCAAGTCCCTGGCATGAGGTATCTGTAACCAGCTTAAGCTTTGGTGGTTTCTCTTTAGGAAGCATGGTAAACATAGGAGCTTTTGCAGCGATGGAAGCTTTTGATTTCCTGGATCTTTTCGACATTTCGGTATCAGGCAATGTTTCCCTCATTCTTCGAATGAAAGAATTGGATGTTCTATTGTTCTGCAACAAAGAAAAGCTTTCAGCCAAGGTGAAAACGTAATAACGAAAACAGCTATACAAAAGGATTTATTCGTTGATTTTCATTTATTATCTCCGTGGTTAAAACTTAAATGCCCTCTAGGGGGTCACACTCACACATTCAAAACAAAATAAATCGTTATTATTTGTTCGATTTTCAATTAATGGTAAACGTACAATCATAGATCGGCATATTTTGAAATAAGTGTAAAAATATTACCTTTTAAATCCTTGGGATGCGATGAATAAATAATATATGAATATTAAGATGTATTCGCATCGCGAATCTTCAAAGGTAAATGAAATAACATAATATGATTTATGCCGAATTCTGATTGCGAAGATCGCATCGGGGATTTTCAAATGGGATGAATTGTTAAAGATTTTCTCCGATAATCCAATTGCAATGAGGTGGGGTCTGCCGCGTCGGAATTCTTTCAATCAAATGAATATAACGTCTAATTCTCCAAAATGTGATTACGATGAATTGCATCACATCGGAAGTATGAAAAACAAATATAACACTTTAAAGCTTATCCGATTTGCGATTGTGATTGAGTTCCATCGCATCGGAGTTTCACAAAGTGAAAATAGAACTTAAAGATTTCTCTGATTTTCCGATTTGTGATTATTGTACACATCAAATATTGTTAAATATAAAAACTTTATGTAATATTTTGATATTATAAAATCTTTGTATCTCATTGGATCGGAAATTTTTTTAAGGTTGTATTTGTTTATACACACTTTTAAATAAAAATATGCAATATGTCCTTTTATCAATGAACCTTTTATTTCTAATAAAAATGATCAGATTGTTTCTAAATATTTTATTTCTATCTAGAAAGAAAGATAAAAAGGGGACCTATTTCTAAATGAAATTTATTCTAAAAATTTAGAAATGGGGAGGGTTGTTGTACAGTACAATAGGAGGAAATCAATCTTATAAAAGAGCTCAAGGCTAAGAAGATTCGTTCCAATACCCTTTAAGAACAAGTTCAAGTTCTCAAAATTGAAGTTGAAGAACACAAATGTATTGAAGAGTCACTTCAAAAGAAGTTGGAAGAAAGCAACAAAGAAAGGGAAGCATTAGAAGCCAAAGTAGTCTTGTTGTGTAAGGAAATGAAGAAGGGAAAAATTGTCCAAAACTATGCGAACAGATCAAGGGCATTGGAAGAACTCATCAACAATCAACGATCTTACAATGACAGAACTGGCCTCTGTTACAAATAAGAGGAAGCAAGACCTTCTACAACAAAATACAATGAACCTATGAGATCTGACATGCATGTAGACTTCATTTGACAATATTCACAAGAACATCCTTGGAAGACGATTCCTCGACGAATATTTCCATCTAGGTACCCACATATTTTTCATGTCTATTGTTATTCATGTGGAAAATTTGGTCATAAAGCTATAGAATGTTGCACGTACACTAGGAACCAATACAATTCCAGGAGATCTGTCAAATATGAACATCCTAGGGCTCAAAGAAACATCAATAGATTTGAACATTTAAGAAATAATATGGAATGTTACAAATTTCATAACTTTGGACACATAGCCAGAGACTACAGACTTGAAAATCCTCCAGAAGAATCTTCAAAGCCATAGAACAAATGAACATGGAAGAAGAAGAAGACTGATAATTGTGCTCTCACTCTACAGGCTCAAAATAACAAAGATGTGTGGTATGTTGATAGTGGTTGATCAATGCATATGACTGGAGATATAAATAAATTTGTATCTCTGAAAGAGAAGAAGGATGGAACCGTGTCTTTTGGAAATGATCGATCTTCAAATTTTATAGGATTAGGTACCATCACTCTCAGAAGAAAAGATGCTCTAGCCAAGAATGTTCTATTGGTTGAAAACATGAATCACAATCTGCTCAGTGTTGGACAAATGTGTGATCAAGGACACAATACTATTCAACTCCACAAAATGTGAAATCAGGAAAGGCAGGTATGGTGAAATTGTGGCTACATCAAGTCGAGCTCCAAAAGACATATATGTTCTAGATGAAGCAACTAAAGCATGTCTAATAGCTAAAGGGGATGATATAATATTTGGTAGCAATGATGATCGACTAAGTAAGAACTTTGCTACAAAGATGGAAAGTGAGTTTGAGATGTCTTTACTTGGTGAGCTGACATACTTCTTAGGGCTTCAAATATCTTAGCAAGAGAAAGGAATATTTATATGTCAAGCTAAGTACATCAAGGAAATGCTCAAGAAATTCAAAATGGAAGATTGCAAACCCATCCTTACTCCGATGGTAACAAGTTGAAAATTCAGCATAAAGGTTGTAGAGATCTATGATTGGTAGTCTTCTATATGTAACAACCTCCTGGCCAGATGTTATGCAAGTAGTTGGACAAGTAGCAAGATTCCAAGCAGCACCAAAAGAATCACATATTATTTTCGTCAAAAGAATTATTTGATATCTAAAGGGAACAACAGAATATGGCTTGTGGTATCCCAAGGGTAACAATCTCATTATTCAAGACTTTACAAATGTATATTGGGCAGGAATCGTTTATGATCATAAAACTACTCATGGAGCATTGGAATATCTTTGCTAGAAGCTTCAGATTCTCCCAAGTTCTCATTAGATTTTCCTTATTCATAATATAAAGGGGGAGTGGAAGTGTGTAAAGGTTTGCGAGATGGTTGTGTGTCAGGGGGATTTACCCTTTGTCATTGATGTCAAAGGGGGAGAGAATGTTGTAGGAAGAGGTGTCATGATCGCAGGGGGAGTACTTGTGTTTCCATCAATCCCAAAGGGGGAGATTGTTGATCAACGGTTGTCATTGATATCAACCCAAGCAACACCAGGGGCTACCTAATATTGCATGGGAATTTTTACCTACCAAATTACTATATGCTGGGTCAAGAATGTTTTTTATGGTTTCTAATTTTCGAGATGTTTTCGTTGATATATGGAAATTCTTCACGGTTTGAGAGATATTCATGTTTGAAGTTTGTAACCCCAGTTAGTGGGCTAAAACCCCATGGGGTTGTGGCATGCGTCATTGAAAAGTCAATAATTAATAATTTTTAAGCTCCTAAAATCCCTCCCATGTTCATTTGTTGAAGCCCCTCTCAAACTAACCATTTATATAAATTGTGATCCTCATATACTCCTTATGTAGGGATTTCGCTATCTGAAACAGGTCGTCGTGGAATTTTCGCTCTAACGTTTTTTCTACGAAGATTAAAAAGCTTAAATTTCTATTAGGCGAAGCCAAAATACTGAGGAAGCTCCTGTAAAAATTTTAGATCAAGGTGCAGCATATGTTTGGAGATATGATCTGTGGAAGTCAGTGTTTTTGCCGGCTCCTGAAATTCATCTCAAAGAAGTGACCTTGGGAAAATCATCACAACTCTCTCTCTGAGTATCATATTGGAATTCTGTAAAAAGTGGCAGATATTGCATGAATTTGTAGAAATTTTCTGAATAATGAAGATTTATTCACCGAGATTATCCTGGTCACACACTAATTCGAATTCATGCATAACACATAACCTCTTCTACAATTGATCATCAATATGCGGAAATAGAAAGCAGTCGCATGCACTCATTAAAACATAATCAAGCGCACATCTCAACACAGTATGTAATAGGGAAAGATTATAGCTGAAAACCCCCAGCTATTTTGTATATTATAATGGAAGAGAACATGTAACAATACATAATGCAATACTCCTCACAAGTACTCAGTACTATCCAAAAGTTACACACAAACTAGCTCAGTTTTGAACAAGTCACGGGTTCAAAACTCCTCCACTGTTTGCCTGCCTCTACTGTGCAATCCAAAAGGATTATGGATGAGATCCAAGTTCGAATCCCACTAGCTCCAACTGCGCAATTCTCATTGGCAATCTCCTCCAATGCTTGTGCAAATCTCATGCACAACTAATGTCACAACTAATAGCAAACCGGCTCTTTCACCTATCTCTTCCACTGGTCTCCACTGAACTGTCCATGCACTGGTGTTAACTGATGTGTTATTTAGTTGAATAATGAGTTAATAATTAGTGAATTAATTAATAATTAATTCACACCACTCATCTCTAGTTTATTAGCCAGTTAAACTAAATACAACTAGTTCAACTAAGTTAAACCGAACACAACTCCATCAACTCCTCAATCAACTCCACCAAAACTCTGCCACATGAGTCTAACTGA
The DNA here is from genome assembly GCA_034641835.2 of Pinus albicaulis. NCBI lineage: Eukaryota > Viridiplantae > Streptophyta > Pinopsida > Pinales > Pinaceae > Pinus > Pinus albicaulis. Next base: position 1,255,433,073 of record CM076578.1, on the reverse strand, counting down.
AGTCAACCATGCAATAGCTCAACCAAACCCCTAGGAATAGTGTAATTCCTTTGTCAGCTGCATGGGCCACATCCGTAGCTAAAACTGAAGTGCGCCAAGAGGATAAGATAATGTTTATAGTCCAAATATTATTAAGAGCTAATAATATTTGACTGTTCTATTTTTAGCTCGACAGTCTAAAAATAGAAACCGCACACCGCCCAATGTACCCAAAAGAGGAGGTCCATATATTTTTACCAACTCGACCAATCATCCATAAATAGCATCCTGCAACTCATAGACCATGATCCATATGTCTAAAAATAGACATAGTCTAAAAATAAACTTTGCGCCAAAAATAGCCTGCGGGGCCACTTAGTGAAGGCGAATTCATTTCACTAAGCTCCATCATCTTGTTGCATTTTCAAAACTCCCTCTCAACAAGATATGGATTATCTGCAACCCCTATCCTGCCTCTGTGGTATTCAAATTTTCTCCTGGTGAGTGCCTTCGTCAAGATGTCAGCATCCCGATCCTCCGTGGGAATGTATGAAAGTAACATGATTCTCCGCTGCACACAATCTCTGATATGATGGTACCTGATGTTGATGTGTTTGGATCTATCATGAAATACTGGATTAGCTGAGAGTTTAATGCAACTCCGGTTATCACAATAAATCACAAGAGGGCTCAAGTGTGACCAACAATCCGACTAGAATTTTCCTCATCCAAATAGCCTCGCATGTAGCCAAGCTTGCTTACACGCCTCCGCGGGAACCGAGTGCCGCCGTACCCTACTTCCTGCTGTACCAAAAACTCGCTCGTTGTCCTGGGATAATCGAAGGATCCAGCTAGACAAGATGTGCTCTTTCTGTCCATTGGGCTCCCTGCCCAATCTGCATCCGTGAAGCCACATAGCTTCACCTCATCCTCCTATCTATACCACAATCCATATCTCGATGTGCCTCTAAGATAACGTAATACATGATTGCCTACCTTCCAGAAGAGCTTGGTTGGCTTAACCATAGCTTGTGAAAGATGGTTAACATCATAGCATATATCAGGTCGTGTATTGACCAGATACATAAGCGACCCCACCAACTGTCGATAAACAGTGGCATCCACTACCTCCGCTAAAGTAGCATCCTCCTTCCTCCAACCTCCAGGAAGAGGAGTATCAACAGGCTTGCAGCCATGCATGTTGAACTTCTCCAAGATTTCTCGGGAATACTTACCCTGAGAAACAAATAGTCCATCACTGCGCTGCCAGATTTCCAATCCCAGGAAATAATGAAGGGGGCCCAAGTCCTTCATCTCAAACTCTCTAGCAAGATCCTCCTTGCATGAAAGAATCAACACCTCATCACCCGTCAAAATCAGATCATCTACATACAGTACAATGATCAACAACTTCCCCTCCACCACAATCTGGTACAGGTTAGGATCCGCCTCACTCTTGGAGAATCCAAGTCCGGTAAAGTAACTTTCTATCCATGTGTACCAAGCACGAGGTGCTTGCTTCAACCCGTACAGTGCTCTCTTGAGTCTGCACACATGCGACTCACCGCTGAAGATCTCGAAACCTTCGGGCTGCTCTATGTACACCTCCTCCTCAATGACTCCGTTGAGGAACATAGTCTTCACATCCATCCGATGGATGTGCCACCCCATCTGCGCTGAGAGAGTTAGGATCGTCCGTATGGAAGAGTACCTTGCGATAGGTGCAAAGGTCTCCTCATAATCGATCCCCTCGATCTGTGAGAAGCCACGGGCAAAAAATCTTGCCTTGTACTTCTCCACACTCCCGTCACCGCCCGTTTCACTTTGTAGATCCATCTCGAACCCACCACTGATTTCCTCCGTCAGCGGACAATCTCCTGCGACCGTTTCTGACAATCGAATCATACTCTTCCACCATGGCATCTACCCATGCGGGGTCCTCCACAGCTTCCTCGAAAGAGGATTGCTATGTCATGACACATTTGCTCATAAGAGCCATGTATCCAGTGTACCGATCCGGTGACTGTCTCTGTCTGCACTGTGCTGTAGGTGGTCCTACAACCTTCTCTGCATCTTGAGCCAGTCGATCAGCTTCTGTAGTGTGCTTGCGCCCTTTGATGGTTGGAGCGCACTTGTTGGTCTCTTCCACTCCATGAACTTCCTCTTGTGGCTGATCGTAGACTCATGTAGGAACTAATAGCTCTCATCCGCATGCAAGTGTGGCTCCCTCTCAAGCGAACACTTCATGGCTTTCTCCTCCTGAAATTTGATATCCCGTCGCACAACAGTGTTGTGACTGTCTGGCAAATACACACGATAGTTGTGGGGCGTATCAGTGTACCCCACAAATATCCCAACCTCTGCGGTCGGATCCAGCTTCTTCCTGGCATCCTTCGTCACATGCATGTAGATAGGTGAACCAAAAATCCTCAAATGGGAAATGTCAGGTCTCTTACCAGAAAACACCTCTTTCGGTGTACTCATGCCAAGTATCTTGTGAGGACAATGGTTCTGCACATATACTGCAGTATTGCATGCCTCCGCCCACAAGTGAAGGGGTAGGCCTTGATCATGCAACATCGCCCGTGTAGCACCCACAATCATTCTGTTCTTCCACTCAGCAACCCCATTCTGCTGTGGGTTATGAGGTGAAATGAGCTCTCTCTGAATTCCTTCTGCGCTGCAAAAGTCCTTGAATTCAACAGAGATGAATTCACCACCATTGTCGCTCCTAAGAGCCTTCACATGCTTCCCCGATTCCTTCTCAACCAACGCCTTGAACTCACAGAACTTTGAGTATGTCTCGCTCTTCTTCTGCATGAAGAAGATCCAGCACTTCCGAGAAAAATCATCAACAAAGATCACATAGTACTTGTGCTTTGTTGTCGAAGCTACTGAGAAAGGTCCACACACGTCTGTGTGGATTCTCTCAAGGATCGTCGTGGCGCGACTATCCTTCTCGTGAAAGGTGGCTTTCACAAATTTTCCTAAGGTACACCCTTACAGCGTCATTTGCCTGAGTGCCCATGGAAGCCCAGTCAGAAATCTTTGAAGTGTCTTCAAGCTCCATGGTGAAGGTGGCCCAATCTCGGTCTGCTGTTCATATCATCTAGCTCACCACTTCTTTACCTTGCATGCCATTCTTCTTGATGTCTATATAGCCCAGTAAAGGTTCTTGACTAGGGCCCTATCTTGGGCTCTCTCAGGTTGTCTTCTTTACTTGCTTGAGAAATCCTTTCCCTTGCTGAAGACAACATCATATCCCTTGTCTTCTAACATCGCCACAGAGATAAGATTCTTCTTCAATCCCGGAACATGCATCACTTCCTTCAATACGAAGGGTTTACCAGACTCCCTCTCAAAGGAAATGGTACCGATACCGGTCGCACTGTATCTACCATCATCGCCCATCTCGATGTACACTCCAAGATCTTTTTCCTCTAGATCTGAAAACATATCCCGATCTCTTGTCATGTGAAATGGCCTTTCCTTGTCAAAGAGCCTGCGATCCCATCACAGCATCAAACATGCGATCGACGAAAATCCGGCTCGAGCCCAGAGGCCAAATGCCTCTCTGCTTTGTATCCAGCCAGGCATGTATTTCTTCTTGTGGACAAATTTGTGGCAAAATATGCATGTTGTGACACTCAGAAAGCCTTTCACCTTGGACATGTCATGTCCACTTCAACACCTTTTGCACCGGGCCAGAAGCTTTCTTTCTCTTCCCCTTCTTTGCTTTGGTAGCCAAGCGCAATTTTCTCTTCATGAGATACATGATGAATCGAGTCCCTGATAGTCTTGCCCATCTCTCTGCATGAGATCCGGCCAAAGTCGCTCCATCGACAGCTTCTTAGACCATTGGCGAATCGGTAGGAGTACAGCTCTTCGGAGAGGGCGAGGAGACGGGTCCACCAGAGTCCTCATCATCAGCCGGTCACCCCCACACTTCCCAGCTCATCTCTGCATTGAGTGAACTTCGTGAGGTACTTGGCGATACTGTCGCCTTTCTCCATCTTAATGTTTCTGAGTTTATCTTTGAGCGCCAGCTTCCTTTGGTCGCTCTTGCTCTGGAATAGATCTATCAATGCTTTCCACATCAAATATGGAGAAGTTTTTCCATGCAGGCTGGATACAATGTGATCCTTCACGCCCTCCAACAGAATCCTTCGACATTTCGCCATCTTCTTTTGCCAAGCCTCAACTTCAGCAGGATCAGTAGGCTTTTGGACATCCATATCTACGAACTCCTTCAGCCCGTTATCATCTAATACCACCTCCATCCGGTCTTTCCATGCAACATAATTCGAACTGCCTTCAAGGGCATACTCGAGTCGCAAACCGTTGAAAGACATTGCAACCTAAAGCACCCGAGAAAACAAAGCACCACAAGAATTAAATTCCAAGCTCAAAATTCAACTGCTTCTGGATCTGTGAGAACAAATTATTTCTAGCACAGAGATCGACTGTAGGGGCATTTACTGGATATATCACCTTTCAGAGAAAGGATGGATCCAAAGGCTACCTGGCCCGTTACAGACTCTGTCTACCGAAATAATTGTAATCACTGTAATAGATCCTGATGATCAATTCTCTCGCTCTGATACCATGTAGAAATTTGCTAAATAATGAAGATTTATTCACCGAGATTATCTTGGTCACACACTAATTCGAATTCATGCATAACACATAACCTCTTCTACAATTGATCATCAATATGCGGAAATAGAAAGCTGTCGCATGCACTCATTAAAACATAATCAAGCACACATCTCAACACAGTATGTAATGGGGAAAGCTTATAGCTGAAAACCCCCAGCTATTTTGTATATAATAATGGAAGAGAACATGTAACAATACATAGCACAATACTCCTCACAAGTACTCAGTACTATCTCCAAAATTTACACACAAACTAGCTCAGTTTTGAACAAGTCATGGGTTCAAAACTCCTCCTTCTTTTTCCTCTCTTTGTGCAATCCAAAGGTGTGGATGAGATCAAAGTCAGATCCTAGCTCAAGCTATGATTCCTTCATTGGCAGTCTCCTCCAATGCTTGTGCAAATCTCATGCACAACTAATGTCACAACTAACTATGGCTTGACTCTCACCTTGTGCATCTCTTCCTGGTCTCAGCAGACTTGTGCTTCTTGAGTATTACTTGATTAATTGTTAGATTGAATAGTGAGTTAATAAGTAGTGAATTAATTAATAATTAATTCACACCACTCTCACTAGTGTATCAATCAGTTAGACTAGATACAACTAGCTCAACTATGTTTAACTCAGTTAAACTGAATACAACTCCACTAACTTCCTCAATCAACTCCACCAAACTCTGTCACATGAGTTCTAACTGAAGTCAACATGCAATAGCTCCACTAAAACCTAGGAATAGCTTAATTCCTTCTGTCAGCTGCATGTGCCACTTCTGTGCACTCAACTGAAGTGCTCCAAGAGGATAAGATAATGTTTAGAGTCCAAATATTATTAGGCTAACTAGTATTATTTGTGTTCTATTTTTAGCTAAATGGTCTAAAAGTAAACATATCTAAAATAGAGGTCCATCTATTTTTACCAACTCGACCAATCATCCATAAATAGCATCCTACAACTCATAGACCATGATCCATATGTCTAAAAATAGACTTTGCGTCAAAAATAGCCTGCGGGCCCACTTAGTGAAGGCGACTTCATTTCACTAAGCTCCATCATCTTGTTGCATTTTCAACAGAATTGTAGTTTTTTCTCTATTAATTTTAGAGCCGAATGAAGAAAAAGTGACACGTGGAACTCCGTATAAGTTTACTCTACTGAAACATTCCATAATTAGGGAATTGTGAGAGATTGGGTAGAAGTCTCTCTTGAAGAATCCAAATTGCATCAGACCTATGGCATTGGAAAGAAGACTTAGAGGACTACTTGATCAGGAGCTCAAATCTAAGCTTGGGAAGAAGCTCAAAAATGAGAGTGCTCAAATTGATTTGGAACCTGAGCGACGGGATAGGCCTCAGTGATATGATCCCAACGCCATGAACGGCACTGAAAACCGACGCTGTATGAAGAAGTTATTCAACTTTGAAGTTCTTCAATTTCAGTAAAAAAAGGCCAGTTTGACTTTAGAAATTGGAAAATATTAAAAAAAGAATATTTTGAGAATATTCGACAGAATATTCCCTGTGGACCAATCGTCTTGTGACAAGTGGCGTTTTACAATTGGCTATTTAGTTGACTGTGTAATTTTCGATCCAATGAAGAGCTGCCACGTGGCAAGCCCGGAGGCCACCACGTGGCCCCAAATCACAATGGAAATGGCGGGTTAAAAGTTTATTTGGCTTCAGCGGGTTTTGAAACTGTGGCCTCATAGCTACTACTACCACACTTTACCAATACACCATGGGCTTATGACTTGACATGTGTTCGATTTGAATTGTAAATGTGTTATGGAGGAGTTTAATGTTATGGTTACAATGGTTGGCTCCCAACAAATAACACCGGTGGGATTTGCGGTCACATGTTCTATGACATTTATTGCCAACAGAAAATGCTCCGCCAATTTTAGTGCCATCCCTCCATTTTAGGCAGAATTCCACTTTTAGCTCCAGTTAACTAAACTTAACTTGAGTTTTTTAAGGGGGATACTGGCAGTTAGAAAAAATGGCATATCTTTCACATGGGAGATGCTTTTGAGGTGAATTTTTTTATTTATTTTGGGTCTCTTTGACCTTTTGGACTCAATGGCGCAGGTTTCAGAGCCATTGGAGCTCATTTTCAGCCTGTTTAACTTCAGAGAACCTTTTTGAGCTACTAGGGCCATTTTGGGTTTGGAGCTATTTTGAGTTGTGGTTATCAGTTTGAGGTGAACCAAAGCTCTATTTCAGATAATTTAGACCTTTTGAAGCCATTTGAAGAGGTTTCAAAGGCATTTGAGGACTTATATAGCCCGAAAAGTTGCAGATAAGTTAAAAGCACCAGTAGGACATTGATAAAGAAATCACTGTTTATGGTAATCTTTCACTGTTTAGTGAATTTGAAAAGGCATTCTTATCTTTTTCTTGCCTTCTGAATCAGTTTATATATTCATATTTGTCTATTGAGACACTTATAATCTTTTATTGCATTTGAGAGCTTTTAATACAAGAGGACAAGCCCATTTTGGGAGGCTTGATCCAGGAGATGTAGCCCAAGAGTTGGGGTGAACTCCTATATCATATTGCTATTGTGTTTTGATATTATATTGCTAAATATTGTTGCTGATACCCATGTTAAGTTTCAGCAAAAACAATTACACTTAAGATACATAAACAGTGAAAAGACATACACCATTTGCAAGCTAAATTTCCGCATAATGTCAAGTTTAAAGCAAGATCATTTTAATTAAATATGAGTGTTTACTTCTATTATTTCTTTAGGTAGAGTCTGTAAGAGGGCCAGGTAGCCTCTGGATTCATCCTTTCTTTGCAAGATGAAATATCCAGTAAATGCCCCTACAGTCTATCTCTGTATTAGAAATAAGAAGTTCTCACATTTTTAGATTTAAACTTAGAGTATTTTTGCACTCATTTACATAATCGAAAATGGATACCTTGCACCCTTTTCAAGTACAATCCATTTTCAGATCAAACGGTATCAGAGCTCAGGTTGATCATTCCTTATGGTGCAAAAGGTTTTAAAACAGTGTAAGAGATTTACTGTTTTATTGGTTGCAAAATGGCTGCTTGAATGAGAAGGGGTATTTTTTGACATTTGTCTAAAAGCTTGTCGTTTTATTGAAAGCTTTGAGGACTTTTCATTTGAAGTTCCTTTTGGTTGTTTGAACATTTACATAATTTCAACTTCTTCTACAAGTGAAGTTTCATCCTTCACGAGATTCTTCAATGATGACATGAAGAATGAGTTCTTTAAGGTGAAGGATATGGTGCAGATTCTCCTTGAGGATCAAAGGGAAAGTGTTCAACTTCGTGCACAATTGCTAACTATGCAGGAAGAGAAAGAAGCCATTCTTCAAAGACTGCATGATATGGAGTTGCAGCTTCTTCAAGCTCAAGAAGCTTTGTCCAAGAAAATACCTCATCTTCAGGATGTAAATCATGAGGTAAATCAGTCTGATTTGTCTTCAGTTTCCTCTATTGAAAAGTGCGTTGGTTCGTTTGAAAGGCATACAAGAGGTATTGGGTCCAAATTGATGTTTAAAATGGGCTATGAAGAAGGAAAAGGTTTGGGCAAGCATGCACAAGGCATTGCTGAGCCTATTTGTGTTGTGGAGTGTCCCAAGAATATTGGTCTTGGCTATGAAGCTTAATGGCGAAGCTTTGAGCACATGCATTCAAGAATGTGATGCAAATTTTAAGAGAACATTTCTCCCAAGTTCTCAATTACATCAATGTCATGATGGCAATATTCCTTACCATTGTTTGAAACCTTTGTTGCAGCAAGAAGATGGTAGACATGCCGCTTATGGCAAGCATGCAAAGCAACATAAGAGGATTTCTTGTACATATTGTGGTCGATTTAACCATCATGTTTCAAGATGCTGGATGAGGAAGAAGGCACACAAGAAGCAGATGAAGCAAAGACTACCTTCAAAGAATGTGCATATGATTTGCACTTTTTGCCAAAAGAAGAGACATGTTGTCTCTCATTGTTGGACTTTGCATCCAACTCGTCGTCCCACGCACATGCAGCAAGAGGACAAAAATATTGGCGAAGGTGGAACCTCATATTCCATTATTGATGTGGAAAGGGAAGTTTCACATGAGGAAAAGTTGCAGCAGCAAAATTCGCCATGGAAGTGGCTTGGTGAGAAGTGGATGGACTTCTTGACACAGTAAGACGTACTCCTTTTGTACATATGCAAATTTCGGATGTATGCATGTATTTTGTTGTAATATCTTGTTTGTTTTGAGCCACCTTAGATCATTGATCAAGGCTGCATTTTATAGTTTCACTTTGTAAATTTCTTGCTAGGAATTTCTGTGTGGGTTCAAGAAGGTCAGTTGTGGACAGTTGTGGACAAGCACATTCAGAAAGGGAAATGTCGATTTCTTTTCATTTGTGGTTCAAATTCACTTGCTTTGTAAGGCAAAAGTGTTTGAAGACCTGAAGAGAAGAGGATTTTTATTCTCTCCTTTGCTGTACGAAATTTTAGTTCTTCATTTCAGTAAGCTTTTGGGGACCAAAAGCCTCTCATTTGGGAGGTGTGATCAGGAGCTCAAATTTGAGCTTGGGAAAAAGCTCAAAAATGAAAGTGCTCAAATTGATTTGGAATTTAAGTGACGGGATAGGCCTCGGCGATACAATCCCGGTGCCATGAATGGCACTCAAATCCGTTATTGTATGAAGAAGTTATTGCACTTTTAGTGGAGTGGGTCCAGCGAAGCACGGAGGGGCCAACCCTCCTCCCATGGAACCTCATCATATGACCAGTGTGGGAGCTTAATGTTAAGAACACTTAAGGAGCCTAATCTCAAGTTTAATATTTAATTAAGCTTCAGTTAAGTGGATTTTAATATGACGGATATTCTAGAGGTGCTCCCAAATTTAGGCGGACTTCCACTTTTAGTGGAGTTAACTGGCAGTTGCCCCACATTTAGTGGAGGAAATTGGGGCAAAGTTGTTTTGGTCATAAATTTCTCATTACTCAACCCTTTGGAACAAAAATTTTTTGACTTTGTATGTTCTCAGCATTTTTAACTAAATGGCATAGGTTTTAGAGCCATTGGAGCTCTTTTTCAACCTGTTTAGCTTCGGAGAAGCTTTTTGAGCCACTAGGGCCATTTTGGGTTTTGAGTTTGGTTTAGTTGTGGTTAACATTTTTTGGTGAAACAAAAGTTTTTTCGACTATTTCTTGCATTCCAGAGCCATTGGAATAGGTCTTAGCTCTATTTGAAGACTTTGAGAGGCCGAAAATCTTTAGGAGAATTTTCAGGGCCACCATGGCCATTTTGGGGTTTGAGTTGTTTTGAGTTGTGGTTATCAGTTTGAGGTGAAACAAAGCTCTATTTCAGATAATTTCGACCTTATGAAGCCATTTGAAGTGGTTTCAAATGAATTTGAGGACTTATACAACCCAAAACGTTGCAGAGAAGTTCAAAGCACCAGCAGGACATTGATGAAGAAATCACTATTTATGGTAATCTTTCACTATTTAGTGAATTTGAAAAGGCATTATTAGCTTTTTCCTGCCTTTTGAATCAGCTTATATATTCATATTTTTCTATTGAGACATTTATAATCTTGTATTGCATTTGAGAGCTTTTAATACAAGAGGACAAGCCCATTTTGGGAGGCTTGATCCAGGAGATGTAGCCCAAGAGTTGGGGTGAACTCCTATATCATATTGCTGTTGTGTTTTGATATTATATTGCTGAATATTTTTGCTGATACCCATGTTAAGTTTCAGAAAAAACAATTACACTTAAGATACATAAACAGTGAAAAGACATACACCATTTTCAAGCTAAATTTCCGCATAATGTCAAGTTTAAAGCAAGATCATTTTAATTAAATCTGAGTGTTTACTTCTATTTTTTCTTTAAACAAAGTCTGTAAGAGGGCTAGGTAGCCTCTGGATTCATCCTTTCTTTGAAAGGTGAAATATCCAGTAAATGCCCCTACAGTCTATCTCTGTATTAGAAATATGAAGTTCTTACATTTTCAGATTTAAACTTAGAGTATTTTTGCACTCATTTACATAATCGAAAATGGATACCTTGCACCCTTTTCAAGTACAATCCATTTTCAGATCACTACTACAGGGCCGAAAATCACATATTGGGGATCTCAAATAACAGAGATAAACTAGATTCAATATCAAGCTCCTAGAAGGCAAGAAAAAGCTAGATCATGTGCTGTCAAGGGCTGCAAAGGACCAGACTTTCTAGGGAAGCAAAGCAAAGCAAGGTGCTGCAGGGGGTAGCATGACAAGAGAATCAATCAAGGTGTAGAACACAAAAATAAGTTCATCACATGAAGTCTTCAAGTGGGTAGCACTGCATACATTCACTGTAAAGGTATCATTGCACTAAGTCATTGTAAATACATTACTGTAAAAATTGTACTAGTGTCTATTGCCAAGAGTTGAAGAGGCAGTGTCGGGAGGTCTAGGATCATCATTAGGTGGTTTTTTCATAGTTGGGGTTATGGTCTAGTGTGTCTTCTTCTTCTACATCATTCCATATCATTTTAAAGTGGACCATTTTCCTTGGTACGAGAGTCAATTCTTCTTTTATTCTTCTATAGGGTGGTAGGGTGGTGCTAGGCTGGTGCATGAAGTCACAAATAGGTTCAAGCCTGTGAAAAATTCAGGGTGGTAGGATGGTGCTAGGGTGATTTGTAGCTCATTGGGTGTTGGGGCATCCGTTCAGTTGACTACTGAAGAATCTCGGGCGTTGGAGCGTCCATCCAGTGGGAGCTGGAGAAGAATGCTTTTCTAGATTCTAGGAAGTTGGAGCTTTATTTTCAATTGAAGTTGAATATTAAAGAATTGTTAGAAAAGAATTCAGGTGGTTTTTTTCCTGGAGAGGGTTTCCACCTTAAAAAATGTGTGCATTTGTGTTCCTTTTGTTTACTTATATCATTATACAAACAATAATAATAATTGAAGATAAACTAATGCTCTAATTGAAAAGAATACAGATTCACCACCCCTCTCAGTATTTCCAACACGTTTTCTGAAAGATTAAAACGATATCAACAACTAAGTTATTAAAAAATCCCTGAGAAAAAATATCCACATATCATTGACACATACAAAGAGCTTAAATGTACAAATTATATATGAACAGAAAATGCAAACTAGTCAGTTATAAAAGATCAAAAATACGTAAAGACATAATATTCATAATGCTAACACAAATGAGCTTTCATCAGATCCAGTAGTGGAGTCAAAAAATTGGTTTTTATTCATTCTCGGAATCATGCATTCAATGCAATACAATTAACTCTTCTCCCTATGGAGTCCCCCCAAAAAAGGTCCTTTAGAATGTCCCCGGAGGGAGTACTTATAGCACCAAAAGTAACCTTTGGGTTTCTCTGTCCCTTCAGCTTCTTGAATGTTGGCATGGTCTGTGACCCAGGTGGTTTTGCGACTTGTGACTAGCTCCCTTTTGTGACCTGCAACTTGTCCCCTTATGCGACCTGTGACTAGGTCCCCTTCTGCAACTTGCGACTGGAGAAATTGTTCCTTTTCAAGGGGGGAGTTGTTTGATGGGCAGGTCTAGCAATTCAATATGTTGCTTTTATTTTAGGTAAGTCTTCCAGGCCCCGTAATTAGTGGCTACTGGGGTGACCTAAGGTGTCTCTTCTCCCAATATGTGAAAACACTCAAGAGAATATGGTATTAAAATGTGCCTCTTTACGGTTTTCTGATTGGATAGGGAGGCATCTTAGTGTAGATCTGGACCGTGGTGATAATGAACTGATTGAGGTTCTCCTTGGAGGTTGGAAGATTATAGGGGGTAGTTTCTTGTCTGATAGATGTTAGGAACATTTTAATGTCCAGGGCTACTTCTGCCCTTATCTTCTGAGTGTCCAATGTCCTTAGGGAAGGAATGCGACGTACCCATGCCATTGAATCAATACCGTTGATCAAGTGTTCATATTTTGACATGTTAAAATTGGACAAATAGGTACAAACTCCATGTTGTGATGCTTAGATGAAGACACCAATATTTTTATTGGGTTCCTCTTTCAAAGAGGTGCAAGATCGATCTAAAGATCATCTTGATATGATGAGCAGAACATCTATTTTGAATTTATTTTTAATACTTTCAAAATATATGCAGGTCAGCCTTAAGGTTTTACACCCCCAGAAAATGTCTCACGCATCCTTAGTGATTGATCTAAATAGAGTCAACGTTGGAGGACATTTCAATCATATCATCACACACATCCTCATGATCTAGAAATGGATGCCATAAATGGATGTCGTAAATCTGGATGCCATAAATATGGATGATGCCGTAAATATGGATGATGTCGTAAATCTGGATGATGTCGGAAATGGATGCCGTAAATATGGATGATGTCAGAAATGGATGTCGTAAATCTAGATGATGCCGGAAATGGATGTCGTAAATATGGATGATGTCGTGAATCTGGATGATGCCAGAAATGGATGTCGTAAATCTGGATGTCGTAAATATGGATGATGCCATAAATATGGATGATGCCAGAAATGGATGTCATAAATCGGGATGCCGTAAATATGGATGATGCCGTAAATCTAGATGATGTCGTAAATCTAGATGATGCCAGAAATCTAGATGTGGGATTCTTTTTTTGAATTATGTTGATTTTTGATGAGCTATCTTTAAGGGCTATGTGTGTGATACTTCTATTTGGCTGACCATATTGAGAATTTTCTGGTTGAAGCATCATGTTGACCGTTGTAAAGCACCAACACACTTATATTTTTCTGGCTTATCTTCTGTCGATCTACTGGTGTGTTCTATCAGCACTTTATTTTATTGTTTATGTGATTGCTGATTGAAATTGGGGATAAAAGTAAAGTTGCATCAAGCATATAACATCTTCAAAAATTTACATGGTATCAGAGCTGAGGTGAAGACAAAGCCCTAGTTTGTAGAAATCACTGAAGAAGAGGATGGGTTCCTCAAACTATAATGGCTTTAAGGTTGATGAAAAATTGATTGGGAAGGATGACTTCCATTCTTGGAAGATGACATTGGATCTTAATTTGGAAGACCAAGATGTCATGGACTATGTGCAGGGTAAAATCCAAGAGCCTCCATCCACTGCAACTACTGCTGCCAAATCAAAGTACAAGAAGGGGGAAATCAAAGCAAAGTTGATGATCAGGGACTCAATTCATAAGAGTTTGGTTTCCTACATATCTGAGCTAGGTCACTATGCTATAGAATTCCCTTTCAAGAAGGTCAAGAAAAATAAGGCTCCCTCCGGTGTAAATGGGCAACCTTTCAAAAGGTCAATAAATTCCAGGTATGAGGAATCAAATGTTTTTGATGATAAAAGAAATGAATTTATTATTGTACCTTCCCTCTCTGCTGCATCTCCACCCAACACTATGGATGTCTAGCTGATAGATAGTGGTGCCTCAAGGCACATCATTGGGTTCAAGGAAGCACTTATTGATGTGGTTGAGAAGGATACTAATATAAAAATTATCCATGGAGATCATGCCACATATCGCGTGAAAGGGACAGTGACTATGACCCTCCACTTGTCTCAAGGTAAAGTCCTCCACCTAAAAGATGTACTATATGTACCTAATTTGAAGAATAATCTTGTGTTTTCTTTAGCCATGGAAGACAAAGGTTTCAATGTGGCATTCATTGATGGAAGGTGCGCATGTGGAAGAAGAGTTCAAGGAAGCTATCACGATTGGGTTTAGAGTTGGTACACTCTACTAGGTTGGAGGAAGTCCACTGGGAGCGATGACATGTGATACTATCCAACAGACTGAACTATGGCACTGGAGGTTTGAACAACTTCACTACAAGGCCCTTCCTGAAGCAAGGAAGGTGGTGATTGGGATGCTTGAGTTCTCAAATAATCATGAAGGTGTATGTCAATGTTGTGCTGAAGGAAAGCATACAAGGGGACCTTTCCCCTAAAGTGTCACAAAGACATCTGATGTCTTGCAATTAGTACATTGTGATCTGTCTAGTATGCTGCTCATGACATCCTTGGGATGATTTTCTTATTATATGAGACGAACGAGTTCAAGAAATTTGCAGAGGAGCTAGCATCAAGAGGGAGACCACAATGTCTATGGGCTAAAACGAAACTTCGAAGGCCTATAAAGTATATGTGCATGGTCAAAGGGAAGTGGAGATATGCCACAATGTTACCTTTGACAAATATTCTTCTCTGAGGAAAGTAGTCAATCTTCTGAGATCTGAGGAAGATCATGAAGCAAGGCCTAGAAATCAAGAATAAACGAAGGATGAGACGATGCCTAATGCTGAAGGGCCAATGGACCCCATTTATCCACCTCCTTCAATAGGGAAGAGACCATCATGGCTCAGGGACACTCTCGAGTATGCCGAGGGACATATGGCCCCAAAGGGGGACATTCGTGAAAGTAAGAAGCTAAGTAGATACCAAGGGTATCTAGCAGCCATGAGTACTATTGTAAAATATGAGGCTGGATCTTTTGAGGAAGCCATAAAACATCAAGAATGGAAGGATGTTATGCACGAAGAGTATGAGTCTATAATGAAGAATGATGTCTGGGATGTGGTTCCAAGACCAGAGGACGAAGCATTTGTCACCACGAAATGGCTCTACAAGATCAAGCATGGATCTGATGGAAGTGCTGAAAAAGTTCAAGGCAAGATTTTTTTCCCGTGGCTTCTCTGAAAAGGAATGCATAGACTATGATGATATATTTGCACCTGTGGCCCGATATACCACCATTCGATCTATCATAGCCCTTTCTACTACGCAAGGATGGGGTCTTCATCAAAAGGATGATGTGAAGATTGCATTTCTGCATGGTGCGATAAAGGAAGAGGTGTATGTGGAGCAACCTCTGGGGTTCGAAGTCTAGGATCGGGACACCCATGTTTGCAGGTTGAAGAAATCCCTCTATGGGTTGAAGCAAGCACCCAGAGCTTGGTACGAGAGGATAGATAGCTACCTGATGAAGCCAGGCTTCACTCGTAGTAATGTTGATCCGAACCTTTACTTCAAGGTTGATAGAAAGTGATGCTGACTAAACCTGCATAACCCAGAATCTTTTTTTTCTCACCTACATATAACATGTGCAATCCAATAACTGCCCACATAAACACTCCAAGTCCGGTCAATAACATTTGCGGAAGCTTCATCACACAATCATTCAGCTATGAATATAAAACCATTACATAAATTGACAATTTTTCTTTATAATATGACCTTATGGTTTAGAACCATACACCACCCAAGGAATCCTCAAATGAAAATCTTTCTTTTAAAAGTTCCAGGAAAAGACTCAAAAACCCAATAGATTTCATTCACATATCATCCACAAGGTATATCGACACTCCAAATCTATTGTGAATAACTTACCATTAGATCCAAAACCCAATACCTTTCTTTCCTTAATTTCCATAGAAATCCCAACATTCCCATATAGCTGAATTTTAAATCAAAATTTAATAAAAAGAGTGCGCACTATACTGTAACTCAACATGGCAATTTCATATCACTGCACATCAATTTAATGCTCTCTAATAATATTCGAATTTGCTTGTTTAATGCCAGCGCTCCCAATTAGATTTTAAATAACAACAATCTGGCATTCAAATAACATCAATCTGACCCAGCAAATAAACTTACCAATAACGCGCCTCTCTGTTTGTTTTATTCCGGATTCCGCTCTTAAAACCCGAATGCTGCATCGAATTTTACTTCTACACAAGTAATTCCCGATCAAATGATTCTTAGCGCCTCAATCGAACTTAATAATGCCGGTTTAATGTTGTATATCACATCATTCCACCTTTAAACACAAAATCAACATCGATTTATATAAATCGATCTCTCTCCCTTCTTCAATTTGTCACCATCCGGCGAATCTGTTACTCCATACAATACATCTGCATGAATAGATTTAAAACATCATTCTGGCATTTAAATAATTCGACTTCTGAATTAATTATCACTTCTGGCAATTAAAAACATCACTCTGCGTTAAACTTGACCCATCGAAGGGTTTAAACCTCTCTCACCATTCCAAAGTTTGAATACCCATCTGCTATTATGATGATTTTAGAATCGATTTCAAATTATGAACTCAACCACGCTTGCATAAAGAGATTTAATCTTATAGATCATTATTTTGCCGCTCCTTACTACGCACCTCCTTAACACTACTACTGGGACACACAATTAAAAGCGATTCTAATTGAATTCTGAATAAAATAGAGTTTTTTAAAAAAACCAACAGCCATCTGCGTCATCGATCAATGCTACAGATCGATTTTGACAGCAACTCATCATAGCATTTCTTCCTCTGTAATCTGGAAATTCAGAATTTGGCTTTTCAAATCATATTTATAATGCTGTTGTATACAAGCTGCAATTCAATCAATATGCTATGCAACAGTGAATTCGACTTCATCAAAGCCGAAAATATCAACATTACTTGATATCTGATCCAACGCTCCACAAGAATGATCGATTTTTTTTTCCCTGTGGTTCCTTCAACAAATACAGGTTCAGTTCAGTTCTGGCATGAATCGATTTTAATTGAAATCGATTTCTTCTCCATATGCTTCTAAAAAAATCCAAACATTCTTTCAACACAAAGCATGAATTGATATGAACTTAATTCGATTCCTTCTTCAATTAATAACTGCAAATTCGATGTTTGATGATATCGATTTCCTCACCCATGAACATAATTACATCACAGAATTTATTAAAATCAAACCTATTCATACAAAATCGAACTCAACAATGTGCTCAAAAGTCAAAATCTACATTGATATAAAAACAAGAATTACAAAACTTCTATTCATGGCCAGATATGCAAATCTGTGGCCTTTTTACAAAACTAACCAAAGGTTTTCAAGCAGAAAACCTCTCACTCTCTACACACACTCACTCACACTTCCCATGCCTTTGAGGCTTGCTGAATTTATACAATTTTAAAAATGATCTAATTTAATGCTCTATCCCTTCAATTCCTCAACCAACCCATAAATCTCTCAACATCCCTAAAAGATAGATTCTCATCCCTAAAACTTAGAAACTAATCCCAACTTAGGCTCCTTCATTAATTCTAAATAATCTAGAAATTAATTTCTCTCACATTTACAATTTCTCACAAATAATTAATTAATCACTAAAAATAATATTAATATTTACATGAAATTTTAATATTTCTTCAAAACATGAAACCCCCTAGCTTAGGTAAAATACAATGTGTTTTTCGGAGATGATGCTCCTGCATCAGAAAGAAGCCTCTTATTCTGGTGTTGTATGTGGACGACCTCTTCCTGACAGGTGTTGTCCCTCTCATTCATCAGTGCAAGAGGGAGCTCATTGTTGTGTTCGAGATGAAGGACCTAGGGCTGATTCACTACTTCCTAGGCCTGGAGGTTTGGTAGAGACCTAGCGAGATTTTCCTTTCTTAAGGAAAATACATTATGAAGCTTCTGGAAATATTTAGTATGATGGACTGTAAGTCCGTGTCGACACCAATGGACCTCAACTTTAAGAAGTTGAGTGGCAGCGCTGCTGGACCTGTGCTAGCAAATCCTACTGAGTATCTTCAACTCGTAGGGGCCCTGGCATTCTTAGTGAACACCCGTCCGGACGTATGTTGAGTAGTGAACACTTTGAGTCAACACGTGGTTGATCATAACATTCACTGGGTTTTTTCCAAGAAACTCTTGAGATATCTCTGAGGCACGATAGACCATGGGCTGAGATACACTGCCGGGAGTATGACACTCCATGGATATACTGATGCCGATTGGGCTAGTAGTGTGGTGGATCGCAAGAGCACATCTGGATGATACTTCACACGTAGATTTTCTTCAGGTAGGAAACTGAAGTTGGTAGCCTTGAGAACCGTTAAGGCCGAATAAATTGTAACATGTATGGCCTGTTGTGAAGTCACTTGGTTGCGAAAGCTCTTCAGTGGGTTGTTCGAGCATGTGCTAGATGCCACCATTATCCTTTGTGATAACTAGAGGGGGATTCGTTTTTCATAGAATCCCGTGTTCCACGAACAATCCAAGCATGTTGATGGTTGGTACCACTTTATTCGGGATATGGTACAATGAGGCACTGTAAAGCTTGATCATATAGGAACTGATGTGTAGGTCTCGGATATTCTCACAATGCCCTTGGGGAAGGTCATGTTCCTAACCTTCCATGAGAATCTTGGTATCATGGAATGACCCTATTCTGAGGGTCCAATTGGACGATGAGCTCTGTGAGCTATGGGGGGCTTTAGGGATAGCTTCTCAGAGCCATAAGCAACCACAGGGCTAGGATTTTTGAACCTTGTTGGTGTGATTGGGCCCCATCGTTATGATGATTGAGTTGGTTCGCCTCTCATGAGCTGTGCCCCGTATGCATCCTACCCATTTGAGTTATGGACTCATGGGAAGTACCTCTCATTTGGCCAATGAGGTGGGAAAAGCTAGAGACTAGTAGCAAAGACTGATAGACGCATAAGAGATTTCCGTACTCTCTACCTAGGATGACATGTGTCCAACCACTTGATCTGGGATCAAGTCTACTGAGGTTTTGGACCTCCTACTGACTTGGGTCAGATAAACCAACTTTGGGTTGGTATGTGACTCTTTGAGTCCATGTGAGGTTTCAGACCTCCTACTGACTTTGGGTCAGATAAACCAACTTTGGGTTGGTATGTAACTCTTTGATTCCATGTGAGGTTTCAGACCTCCAACTAACTTCAGGTCAGTGAGACTAACTTCAAGTTAGTATATATGACTCTCTTTGAGTCCATGTGAGGTTTCGGACGTCCTGCTAACTTCAGGTCCGTGAGACTAACTTTGGGTTAGTATATATGACTCTCTTGAGTCCAAATGAGGTTTCGGACCTCCTACTGACTTTGGGTCAGATAAACCAACTCCGGGTTGGTATGAGACTCTTTGTGAGTCCTATAGAGGTTTCGAACCTCTGGGTTGAATCTGTCAGCTAGGAGTGATGTCTTTGTTGCCGACCCACTTTTGTTCGGAAAAAAGAGGCCAGCAAAGCAAGTTACGGTGGGATGATGCACGATGTTTGATTGCACAGGTGGATGGAGTTCTCCCTAGTTGAGAGGGAGTGTTAAAATTGGACAACTAGGTCCAAAATCCATGTTGTGATGCTCAGATGAAGACACCAATATTTTTATTGGGTTCCTCTTTTGAAGAGGTGCAAGATCGATCTAAATATCATCTTGATCCGATGAGAAGAACATTTATTTTGAATTTATTTTTAATACTTTCAAAATATGTGCAGGTTGGCCTTAAGGTCTTACATCCCCAGCAAATGTGTCACACACCCTCAGTGATTGATATAAATAGAGTCAACGTTGGAGGACATTTCAATCATATCATCACACACATCCTCATGATCTAGAAATGGATGCCATAAATGGATGTCGTAAATCTAGATGCCATAAATATGGATGTTGCCGTAAATATGGACGATGTCGTAAATCTGGATGATGCCAGAAATGGATGTCGTAAATCTGGATGCCATAAATATGGATGATGCCGTAAATATGGATGATGCTGGAAATGGATGTCGTAAATTTGGATGATGTCATAAATCTGGATGATGCCATAAATATGGATGATGCCGTGAATCTGGATGATGTAGGAAATGGATGCCGTAAATCTGGATCTCGTAAATATGGATGATGCCGTAAATCTAGATGATGCCAGAAATGGATGCCACAAATCTGGATGTTGTAAATATGGATGATGTCGTAAATCTGGATGATGCCAAAAATGGATGACGTAAATCTAGATGATGCCTGAAATCTGGATGTGGGATTCTTTTGTTGAATTATGTTGATTTTTGATGAGCTGTCTTTAAGGGTTGTGTGTGTGATACTTCTATTTGGCTAACCATATTGAGACTTTGCTGGTTGAAGCATCTTGTTGACCGTCGCAAAGCACCAACACACTTATATTTTTCTGGGTTGTATTCTATCAATCTATTGGTATGTTCTATCAGAACTTTACTTTCTTGTTTATGTGACTGCTGACTGACATTGGGGATAAAATTAAAGTTGCATCAAGCATAGAACATCTTCAAAAATTTACATGACATCACTTTTTCTACATCCTTTAATAGCTTATCCCTAGATTTTAACTTCATCCATATTTGTACCTTGTCATTTTGCGTGTGGATCTAATCCTTCTTTGGCAGGGTATCAAGAGTCTGTGGATACCTTTCAGAGCATTTGATCATATTGTCCAATGCCATAGAGGCTTCCTTGAGCTGCACATCCCTTCTTTTAGTTTCTGCTTGAGCCCCTACTAAAGGACAGATGGTTTGTTTTATAGTGAACATCCCTTCGTATATTTGTTTCATGGCAGTATCTAATGTATCCAAATCTCCCTGAATGGTGGTTGGTAACCCATTGGCCTGAGTGGCTGGAAGCTACAGCCTTTGATTTTCTGCTTCTAGAGCTCTTTCCTCTGTTTCGGCTTGAACTTCCCCTTGCTCGAATGGCTGGATTCTACCTTATAGAAACAAGATCTCCCTACTCATCCTACTAACATTTTCCTCCTTAGCTATTACAAAGGCGGTTCGAGCTGACGCTATCATTATGGGATTAGTCCTAGTATCTAGGACTATGTCCTTTTCTGTTCTTATTGCGAGGGGCTCAGATCGATTCTATGCGAGGAATTTCCTCCTTTCTTGCCTGGTTTTATGAGTAAACTGGTCCTAGGATAGCCTTGTCAGGTCTAGTACATCATCCTCATGCTCTTTTGGGATGTCGAGCTCAGAGAGCGGGAGATTCCCACCTGTCATGGGAGTTTCCGGGGGCACCTCAATATGTGGCAAATATACTTGTACCCACGCCTTTGAGGGTGATGATTTTCTTCCCTCCGTCTTTCCAGATGTGCCCTTCTGTAACTTGTGAGCTTCTTCTTCCTTTTGTTTCTTTTTCATTTTCTTCCTTTTCCTGTTCTTCCTTCAACATACACTCAGAATCTCTCTTTTGTCGCTCTTCCTCTTCCTTTTTCTTGCGGGCCTCTTATGTCTGCTTCTTCTTCCACTCTTCTCATTGTAGCTTCTTCTGTTGCTCTTCAACCTATTTATTTCGCTTCTCTTCTTCCCGTTGCCGTGCCAAGGTGTCTTGGGTTATTTTTAGCTCTACTTCTCTCAGCTTCTTCTCGGCCTCTAACTGTGCCTTGGCCTTTCTGTCCCTTATCTCCAGTTGATATTTAGAAGGATCACTCCCTGTAGTATTCTTTGGCTTTTTAGCTTTGGAAGATGAAGCTCCAACTACCGTGTCCTTTCTTTTCAGCATGTCAACCCTCTCTTCTAAATTTTGGCCATCCTGACCCTCTTAATCCCCACTCAGGTCGGCTGATTCTTTAGGCACAACTTCTGCCAGTTTCTAACTTATTCCTTAACAGGGCACTCTATGTGTTGGTATTTCCAATTAAACTTGGCCAGTTTGTAGTGTGTAGGGACAATCCTTTCAGGATCATATGATCTATGGGTGAGGATTATGAAGTGAAAACCTTTGATGTCCTCCGCCTCTGCTTCCACTTCTTTGAAATCCTTAATAGTGTAGGCACCAATAGTAAGCGGGAGGGTAGGCCATGGCTTATTTTTTGCTTTGCTGAGGACCTTGGAGAACCCGCTCGACATTCGGTAGCACACCTCTTGTAGTAGCAGTTTATTAGTGACATACTTGGGTAGTGCGTGGGGCACCTTGAGTGATATGAAGATCCTGATAATAGTACTCTCTATAATGGGAAAATAGTTGGCTACCTGAATTATTGTTCCCATAGCTTGAATGGACATGCAAGGAGCATCTTTACTGAAAAGCTTCTCGTAGAGTGCAGGGATGAAATTGTGTGAGATGGATTCCATATCTTGCTTGTACTTGGAAGCCCAGAACATGTTCAGATCTTTGTGAATGGGCCCACCGCGTTTTACATCCTAGTTATGTGACCAGCAAGGTCGTTTAATTGCAAATGTGTAATTTTGATCAGGATTGCGGCCTTGCGACTAGCTCAAGGAAAAAAGTCATGAATTTAGCTTTGAAGACAATTGATTGAAAGGGAATTTCTCAAGGTTCATGGCTGAGGGTGCAACGAACTTGCCTTCATCAAAGCAGTCAGGGGTTCTGAAATTTCAAAAGGGGATTAAGTTTTGGAGGGTGTTGTAGTGGCTACAACACTTGGACTTATTACCCATCTCAATCTAGAATCTTATTTCCTCCTCCTTTTAGCTGGAGAATTAATCCGTAGCTATTTTCATGTGGAATGGTACCCCACTATCTATATATCATACAACCTATGAGGTTGAGCTAGTCAAGCAAGCTATGAGTGTGAACCCCTATTCCATTTTGCTCGAAAGATCATCTGCATTTTTTGAAGTTATTATTTTCTTCTTTCACTCCTTGTTACCTTTCTTCCTCTATGGAAAATTACTAGCATAGTGACTAAAATCATGGAACCTATATAATTTAACCTTTGATAGTTCCTTATTTTTATCCCCCTTGGAATTGGAGCCTTTGTAAGATCCCTTTTATGCTTTTTTATTCCTTTAAAGAGCCACATTTTCCTATTCTCTCTCATCTTTCAGTCTAAAACTTTTGGTGCCACTAATAAGACTCCTTTAAAGTTATTTTTGGGTAAAATCTTACCATGGTCTTTCCCATGATGGGATATCCTAATTTATTGTACTAACTTGTACAAAGGCTTCTCAATACTTAGTAAACCCATTAAGTGTTGTCCTGATCAACTCATCATCTTCAATCTTATCACCAGCACCTACCAATTCCTCCTTGATACATTTCACCCACGCGAATTAAGATACAACAATTTCACCCTTATTCTATTTCGTGGTTTGAAGTTTTTACCTTAGGATTAACTTCATGTTCACACTGGAATCTTGTTAGAGTTTACAAACTTCATCCCACGTCTTCTTTGCCACATCCTCTTCTTCTAAATGAGGTGCAATGTGATCCTTTACCCCATCCATAATAACATATCTCATCTTGGTATCTTCTTGCTTGTATGTGAGGAGTTGTGTTTCATCTATTCGTATCGCCACCACATCGGTAACATATTCCTTGAGACCATTCTTCTCCAAGATGAAAAATATTATGGATTTCCATATGCCAATGTTAGATTCTCCCTCTAATTTTTCTTGATCTCATAAACCAACTTAATCCATTTGAAACCCTTGGAATAGAATAAGAAATGTCCAACTAAAAACTAGAATAAATGGATCTAAGTTTTATAAACCCTTTATTTTATCTCCTCCACCCTTGATGAGGTTCTCAAATTATGTTTTTTCTTTGAGATAAAATTATTGCAGTTAATATGTTAATTATTCACCTATAATTTAAACGTTTATTTTCCCTAACAGATTAATCCCCTACAAATACTGAATAAAAACACAACTACAAATTTCATTAATAAAAATTCGCAAGAAATGAGAAAACAACACATATGAAACATAAATTGATATGTTTAGAAAAATTTCCCTTGAAAAAAAAAATGTGGGAAAAACCTATTCTACAGATGAGGGCTTTATTATTCTCCAATAAATCTATAATTGAAAGCTAGATAAAATACTTGTCATAAATTAGCAAAGCACTCAGAAATTATTTTCTTCATTTCTACAAGCTAATTTGACCTCCTAAAATAAATTCAGCCCCTTAGAGTCATTTCAACCCTCTTGTATGGCCTTAACTCAACCCCCTTATGCGGCCTGGAGAAATCTTGGCCTCCATTGGCAAGTTGCACCTCCTAGAGAAATATTTTGGCCTCCATTAGAAAATCGATCTTCACTCACGAACTCAAATTTCCTCCTGCTAATCAACCTCTACAACAAATTTTTACTCTCTCTAGAAAATAAACCTTCTTCAAGTAGCTCACATAACTGGATAAATTTGAACCTCTACAAATTAATTTGACCTCACTCTATCATTGAGATCAGTATGAATAAATCTCTCTAGAAAATTCATCCTGAATCACTATTGAAGCCTTCTCCAAGTATCTCATGCTATCATTGCACCATTGATTAATAAAATTGTATGTATCCCATATGTCCATCGACTTTCTCTTATAATCTCATATTCAACAATCAATGGACACAATCTAGTCTCAATCAATGGCTAAGATCATCTTGATTCCATCAACTCACTTTTTTAGATGTTAGTAGAAATAAATCAGCTTGTCTCAATTAATATTGGTTAATTAACCATTTTTCCTGAGTTAGACTTAGGAAAATAAGTAAAAAATTGTTCATAATATAGTTAAGTCATTTCACTTTAAAAAATAAACTAGGCTTGGAGATAATAAATCCACTTGTGTTCTCAACCTCATTGACACCTCTTGAGACTAGAACACTTTTCCAAGATACATAAAATAGCATATTACCCATCAAACTCATGAAATATGTTGGGGAATTTGTCAATCCAAAGGTCATAACCAACCACTCCAAAAGATCCCCATTAAACTTTAAATAATCCATCCACACATTAGTTGGTTGTATTGGGACTTGGTTGTAGCCGAAATTCAAATAAATATTACTGAAGTACTTGGCCCCCCTGTGTTGGTCAAGAGTTTGATTAATATGGGGAATATAGTACCTCTTCCTAACTGTGATTGTTTAGGGCTTAATAATAAATGTAGAGTCTCTAGGTTTATCATTCTTTTGGATGAGTACAATTGGGCTTCCACGGAATGAGGATCTTGGTCATATATGCCCTTTCTGGAGCATCCATTGGATTTGTCACTTGGTTTCCTCATTTTCGATAAGGGAACAACAATAGATTGGTCCATTAGGTAGAGGTGCATCAAGGGTTATATGAATTCAAATCTTGATCTAATAATGAAGAGGTACCGTAGTGGGTGAGAGAATATGTCTCTATATTTTTCCATGACCTTATCCACTTTCCTATGATGTGTAGAGGAGCCTTGTGCGGAGACCATGGATGTGACCACAATCTTCTCCTTACTTTGAGGAGAACGAGGAGTAAGAAAAATTCCATAGTCTTGGAGATGACCTTAATGTGTTTCTTCACAAAGCTCAAAGAAACAACTATAAGAGGGACTTCCTTGGGTGTCATGTATAGTTATGTGCCCAAATTAATAACAACATTACGAGTTCTAGACTCATATACAAGACGATGCTTCCATAGGTATGGTTGGCCTAACGAAACATCAAAAACTTCAAAGGTTGCAACATCACACAATACCCCATCCTTGAAAGGCTTGATGTTATAGGGTAGACGACATTATAACATAGCATACATAGCATGGTTTTCTCGTTATGTGGGTTTTCCCCACTATGCATATTCTTTTACCATCCATCTATATCTTATTTTAATATTTTCATCATATTTGTATCTACATTTGTTTTCATGTCCTTTTGGCTATCATTTTATCTAATTATTTATTGTTTGAAACCTTGTAACTGTTACCTAGACATACATAGCCACATTTTTCATTATCATAATCCTAATACAATGCCTTCATTGAGGCACTTTGTATCAGTGACTATCGATTCTGCATTATCCATAATACTCAACTAAACCCATGTTTCAATTATTATACTCATGTTACAAGTCTTCATGATCATGTTATACTCCTTTAGCTCTCTGGGAAAATTCACTGCCCATTTCCAAATTTTGAGTTCATGAAAATAACTTTCTCAACAATACATTTCCATTGGTTTTTCATTTTCTCAATTCTAATTCTTGGCTTAGGAATTATGCCCTTCAAAAGTCTAACTTGTTACCCATGATTTTCATCCCCTATATTTCCAATATCTCTCATTAATTTTTTGGGATTTCGGACTTCAACACAAAATCATGGATTTTTCACCTCAATCTCTTCATCAATAATTTCCTATTTGCTACATGCTTTCCCCATTCTGTGACATAAATTAGAAGTTATGCCTTCCACATGTTCAACTTATGAAACGTATATTGTACCTCTTTCTGAAAACCTGAGACATTTCTTGGGAATATTCACAGAACTTTGCTCTCATATCAAAATTTTGGGTGTACAGTTGTGTTTTCCTCAAAATTATCTTTCATATGCATCATCATATTAGGGACCTAGATTAGCACCTTGATTGCCTAGAGGAACACATTGGTATTCCTCACCATGTAGGTAGCACCCCATGAGGACTCCATTTAGGTTTCATCTACATACTTTGATCCCTTTGCATAGCCTTATGCTATACTCATGCTTATTTTATTTTCTAGTATCGTACTCTATCCTCATGGCCATTCTAACATTTTTTTCAATATATGTATAATCCTCTTGATTTTTTTGAACATTATGCTATCTTATGTCTCTCCAAACATAGTGAAATTTTTGCCATGAAGTCTCCATAGTGAAAAGCATACCTAAAACATTTAACATATCCATGTACGCTCGTTTGTAGAAGGAATTACAATATTTACCCCACACACACACACACACACATATATATAATTTAATTATTAAACATATAATTAGAAATATAAATATTCTATATGTAAACCTCAAACATATATATACATATATGTATAATTTTGATAATCATAATATTTAAGAAGTCATTATATATATATATATATATATATGATAAGTTTTGGAGGATTACATCTTCGTCGTGTCCAATATAGCACCCTTGATCTTGAAGGGAATTGAACTAGTGACTTCACATCAAGGAGTGTCTTAAAAAATAAAAATGATATTACTAAAAATCAATATAAATTCATTATCCATAAAATTCAATTTATTTAACAAACTTTTTATAATAAAAAAATATGTTTGAATCTTGAAAATTTTAATTAATCTAAATATATTATAAATCCAAAATTAAAATATCGTCTCCCAAATTTTAATTCATAAAAAATTTAATAACTAAATGAAAAACATATTATCATTTACACTAGACAGTGTTACTTGAAATAACTTTTGGACACTCTTACTTGAAATAACTTTTATAATAATCTAGTAAATATTTCGAAAGTATTTTTATTTTAAACTAATAAGCATATTCCAGCACTGGAAATAAGTCACCTAAAACTCGGACTTACGCTAGACAATCAACGTTGATTTTATTGGCACTAACATCCTTCATTCGCATTTTATTACAAATTTCGGGTGATTCGAGAGCGGAAAAGAAACTCAAAAGAATTGAGTTAGCCTACGGTCGAATTCCTGCTCTTGCAGTTACACAAGCTCGTCATGTGAAATCCGAACACCCTTAATCCAAGAATAAGCCCATAAATCTAAGAAATGCGTATAGGATAACCGCATTTTAATCAATGTTGCTATATAAGAAGGTATCCATTTTTTAAACCATATATAAAAATAACGATATGTTTAAATTTTAAAGATTTTTATTAAAAATAACAGTTAAACAAAAATAATAATTTAATATTTATTACTTAAATTTTTTATAATTATAAATTAAATAAATTTATCATTA
This sequence comes from Pinus albicaulis, assembly GCA_034641835.2. Lineage (NCBI taxonomy): Eukaryota > Viridiplantae > Streptophyta > Pinopsida > Pinales > Pinaceae > Pinus > Pinus albicaulis. The sequence continues at coordinate 1,255,404,973 of CM076578.1, read as the reverse complement.
TTATTTTCTAAGTTAGTTTAACTATAAATTAAATATATTTTTACTTTAATTTATTATTTTTTAATAACAATATTTATAATTAACATTAGGAAATTCATAACTTTTTACTAAATGAGTTTCACATTACTTTGTGTAAAACCTATATTTTAGTTTGTTTCATTTGTTTTAAAAAATTTGCATGTTACATTAAGATATATATATTGATCTCAACCTATCTATAGGAAACTAGGTCTGTTGGCCATCTCAGAGAGTTATAGGCGAGCCAAAATTGAAAGAGTTTAACTTGGTCTCTAGCTATTTTAGTAGTTCTATTGTCTATTTTAACATCTATAGACTTATAAAGAAAGTAAATGCTATCCGTAGTCTCCATACCAACAAAAAAAGAAAGTATTGAGTATACTCAGTCATTAGATGATTCAATGGGTGTTGGGTCTTTGACACTTGACCCGGGCACTTAATTCAATGGGTGTTCGGTGTTTTACACTTGACCCGGGCATGTCAACATGGTGCAGATTCTGAAGTTGCCTATCTATTCGTCCAAGGTGGACGTTTTGGTGATGTTACTGTAGGTTAATCTCTTGGATGTCCCTGCGGATTTCTGCCAAAATGGAGGTAGCATTTGGGTCTCCTCCAATCTCTTCAATTATAATCATTTCTTTGGCCATTAAACACTTCATAGTCCAGTAAATATGAATACATTTCTTAAAAAGTGACATTCTACCTCTGGTATGTCCAAGATCGATTAAGATTAGATCCATCTCATCCTCAGGAATATCTTTCTTGACCTTGGTTTTCAGATCTTGTTCCCAACCTGAAATCAAATATTTGACATGGCTAGGAGTCCCTTCTGCATATGCCTACAAAAGGTTCTCCATGATTTCCTTCCCCTTTTGCTTGGTCCTGCTTTGGCCTTACCTTTATCATTTCCATCCCTTCTTCCATACTTCTCTTTAACCATTTTTCCTTGTAACTGGTCTCCTAGGAACTGAGCGTTCACCCAGATCCACATCGAGATTCTGCCCCAACGTGCAATGGCCCGAGGGTGAAAAATGCTAAGAAGACCCGCGGATACAACATGTCGTAGTTGCCCATTCCCTCAACTATTTGTTTGTCCTCTTCCCAGCTTCTTTCATAACCTACTCAATAATGATCCAGTAGCAGGTAAACGTAATGTTTTTAACTAGGCTCCACCGCCTCCCGCACCGGTGTTTTCCCCTAGACACTTCTGACATGCCCTATTGTCTAGCATCTACCTTAAATCTGGTGACATGGCTCGTTGTCTACCATCTACCTTAAATGCGGTCATTACTAAGCGTGGGTGGAGTCATCCACAATGGTCACCACGCGTCATAACTTTTAGACCATTTAACCCGCACAAACTATTACCACATCGCATCTTCCACTTCCCACTCGACACCCCGATCAAGGGTATTTCAGTTTGCTTCTATTAGTTTTAAATATAAATTGGATAATTTTTTTACATTAATTTATTACTTATTCATAACAATATTTATAATTGACATCACGCGAAGAGTTACATTAGGGCATTTATAATTCTTCATGAAATGAGTTTCACATTAGTTTGTGTAAAATCCATATTTCATTTGGCTTATGTACCATTTTTGTCTTATCCTATGTTGAGGAAACATTAAAAATAATAATTCATAATTCTTTGTTAAATGAGATTCACATTACTTTGTGTAAAATCTATATTTAAGTTTTCTTATGTATCTTTTCCATCTTATCCTATGATGAGGAAACATTAAAAATAATATTTTTTCATATTTTATTGTTAAGAAAAATTAAAAGTTAATATAGGTTTAACTTTTCAAAAAGTATTGTATTTTTTTTAGTCCCTGCCCAAAGGACTCGCAGGGACTCTCGCAGGGACTCTTGTAATCGAAATGCTTTGGAATATGAGCTTGTTAAAAAGATATGAGATGCTTAAAGTAAAACTAGCCTAACTTTCTTGGACATGTTTTTGGTCACTTTTTCTTGAGCCTATTAAATAATGACGAGACTAGGGTTTAAATTCACCAATAAACAACTTTGTTTTAAAAAAATTGTTGTCAAGTCATTTTTTTCATATTCCAGTAATGCTAGTTTAAAACATTTTACATTAAATGTTTCTCCATATTCAAGAAGTTATCTGCATGCACTCTACCACGTGTCATCTGTGTCCCGGTACACGGGGCTTCATTATCTCTGAGTCCTGGTACATGGGGCTTCATTTTTCTTGCTCTCGGTCTTGTACTGCTAAGTCGCTTGTTATTTTGTTTTACACGTTTTCCGACTGTTTCAAAGTACCCTATATGTTACCTTGCTTGCGAGGGGTGAGGCTTCATTGGATTTTTGAGGAAGCCAGAACCTTGAACCTTGAATAATTATGATCACTGCAACTCAGCTACATCGTGTTATTTTGTTGCACATTGCATCTTTTGCAAAACACCATTTCTATTTTGAAAAAATTATTCTTTTGCTGCCTGTTACTATTACTATTACTATTACTCACTGCCCTTTTTGTAATTAGTATTACTCTCGATTATTATTATTTAGTATTACTATTTTTCAAGGTTAGACCATGTTAATTATTTTATCATATTAAATAAAGAACATGGAGTAGACTATTTTGAAAAGAAAAACATTCTAAAGAAATGCATAGAGAATATACCAACAATATATTACTATTTTGCAAGATTATACCCTATTTGATCATTTTAAATAAAGAACATGCAGTAGATTGTTTTCAAAAGAAATGCATAGAGGCTATACCAACAATATACATATTTCTAAATAGATTTCTAAATAGATGAAACATACAAAAATACAATGACATGGTATAAAAGGGTGCGAGCTATGTTTATTGTATGTATCTTTTATTTATAAAAGATGGATGGTATTTTTCTTAGTGAAAAAAAAATTCAAATAACAATTTAATTTAAAATCAAATACGAAATTCACATAGGTTGCCACTATAGATATTCCTAAGACATTCAAAACAATTTTAAATTCAATGATGAATTTCTTGGACTGGAATTTAGGAAAATTGGAATTCTCATCATTCTTATTGTAAATCATCTAAATTTATAGATAAATTGTAAATTACACACATAAATTTACCTTCGAATGCTAGATACATCTGTGAATCGTACTAATTTATAAATAAATGTATAGATTATGTTAGTCATCAGTATTTTTCATTATCTATAGAAGACTAAATATTGGTTTTTAGATTTCTAAAAACAAAATTCCCTGAATATTGTGTGTTTTAGCAATCTCATTGCCTTCGTTATCCTGAAAGAAATTTTTTCACTATTCTATCATCTTGCCATTCCATGATCACCCTGCCACTCCTAAGAGACTCCTTACGGTCTTGTGCCACTCACCTCCAGCCTCTTTCCTGCCTATGACCTCATTACTCTGTTTTTCCGTTGCCCATAAATTCACTTTACATCTAGGGTTACCTATAAGCCTTTTCCTTCCCATGTTCACCAGGTTCCTTAAGCATTGATGGTCTCAAAACTATCTCTTTAGGCTCTTTAGATAAATCAAGCACATTGGATTTTGAGTCTTCAATACAGCGCTTTGACAAATACTTTGTTTTCACTTGAAGCCCTCAAAGCCAATTTTCAGTCCAAGATCATGATCAAAAGACCCTCCCACTAAGTCATTAGGGTTTCACAGGTTGAAAGTTCATCATTGGTATTTCAGACACTATTTCTATTTGTTAGAATGTGGTTTAGAGGAATTTAAATGTTGAGACATGGTTATTCAAGAAAAAATACAAAAGTCTCCAAGGAAGAATACCTTATCAAATTCAAGGTCTACAAGAGGTAAATGTAAACTTTGACACTTTTGCAGGAGTGTTAAAACTTCTATCAGCAGAAACTTAGTAAGGTAGGAGGTTTGCTTCTCAATGAAGACATCTTGCAGCCCTGCATACAAACAGTGTAAAATTGCCAGTCAAAGTGGAAAAGAAAAAGTTGAGTTTCATTGTGGAAGAAAAGGATTTTGAATATTTCACCGTGATCATATCTCTAACTTCTGAAAGGTGAACTTGTCATGCATCAATATCAAAAGAAAGGTCAAAATCAGTGTTTTCAGTCACCTACAAGGCAAAAGAAAAAAATATTAGTGAAGAGGGCAAAGAAGGTTTAACACAGTAGGAAGTGGGTTCCAAAGACTAAATTAAACTTCTATCTACCCATCGAGCCCATCTAACACTTCAAGACATTCATTTTTTCCTTGTAGAGAACTATAAATTTCAAAGGGAGAAGAAATTGTGAGTTTTTGAGCCAAAATTTGACTAAGTGTTGAGGTGTTGCGCCCTCAAGATGGCGCTACGCACCTGGAGTCGGGCATTGCTCGCTTGGATTTTTCCTCCCATGTATTTTACATAGGCACTATGCACCTAGGAGGTGGCACTATGTGCCTGGCAAGGCATCAGGTTTTGCTCCTCGATTTGGTTCGACAAAGCCCAAGAAAGAAGGCCTTCGGCATCTGACTCAAGACTAGGGTTCGCGCTTGGCTCTCGTGATCAAGGAGTTACGAGAGGTTCTTCAGTAGCAGTTGTTCTCCTAGGTTTGCTAGCTTTTGGCAAATCAAAATACAAGGCAACATCAGAACCAATCTTTAGAGTTACAGGATCTAGTCCTCCTATTCTCAGAGAGGGATCTCTCAAAAGTTTGTTTGCAAAGGTTTATCTTGTGTGCTTTGAGTATTGGTTTTAGACTAGTTATTAAGTGCATGTATTCATTTGTTTGTTTGGTTGGGTTGAGTTGATACAGCAGAATATGAAAGGTCTAGGAAAGATAGACAGAAAGAGGAAATATCTGGTTCATTGGGCAATGGAGTCAAAATAAGGTCATGACAAACTCTTCAAGGGATATGGGGTATCAAAGGGAAAATCTAACTTGGCCACGGGATCCTTTGTTTTGGAATGAGATGGACAATAATGTTTTGGAAAGAGAAACTTAATTCTCAACAAAGGGAACTTGAAAACATAACTTAACAATAAAGAGATATTTGATAGACAGGGCTAACCATAAATTCCACAAACATTCTTTAAGCAAATAATGACTTCAAGACAACTTTTAAAATGAAATCTAAGATTCGGGGAACTCCCTATTTTCTCAAAGATTTTATTTTAAAGGACTTAGAAAACATAAAAGATTCACTGATAGCTACATTCATAGAAGAGGGAACACCTAAATAACATCTATGCTTGCAACTATAAAGACCTTCAAAACAACTGTTCAAGCAGGGGCAAAGGGTAAGATCCAAACCGACCTCTTTGATTAACTTAAGACAATGGTACTTCAAAGGGAGACTTCAATAACAGCTTTCAAGTGATGGCAGACAAGCAGGGAGAACCATAAATCATGCTGAAACCAACTATTTGAGCTATCAAGGAAATAAATGAGCATGAAGACTAAAGAGAAGGTTTAAAGCCTCTAAAATACTTCAGCAGAAGAAAACATAAAACAGTGAAGGGTGAACAGGTCTAAGGTGTTTCCAGGAGTCATTTCTTAGCCTAAAACTTTCAGCCTACTGTAGTAAGAGATTATGAAACATAATGAAAATAGGAGAAAACATTAAACAGTTAGAATACTTCACCAACAACCAAGCTCATGAATCCAATGATAGAGCCTTCTCAGGAACGGGCATGCAACAGCATCATCAAGACTTCCAAGACTTCAATTTGTTTTCAACTTCAACAGACTTGTATATTTATTTCAGAGAGTTTCAATGTTACAACTTGTGATCAAAGAGAAACCAACAACCAACAACTTCTCATCTTCTACTGAAGTATTTATAGAAGACTGAGGGGAAAATATCTGAGATAAGATCTTTTAAGACAATAAATACGGATTCAAGACTTCTCGGCCCTTTGAGGGGCTCGATGGAGAAGTTTATAGGTGGATCGTTGTATTATCTGTTTACAGTAAATATCAAAGCTCGGCGGGAGCTTAATTTGACTTTGAGGCTCTGTGTGCTGTTTGGAGTAACTTTGTAGATATTTTCTACATTGATTTCCTTGCAGAATTAACTCCCTGGCTGCGTTGAGGCAAAACATCTTCCTTTGCAATAACTTCGGCCCTGGTTTGAAAGGTTTGAGGAAACAAGTGGCGTTTAGTTTCTGGGAGGAATCTATTCGCCTCATTTTTGTGGTGATGGAGGGTTTGCTGTCACTAAAACAGTTTAGGTATTCTACAGACTGTATTTTAGATTGGGGGATTAGGCTTTTGATAACAGTCTTAGCCGTAATCCCCATAAAACTATCTTCAATTCTCTGTTCTGGCACATTTCTGGTCTTCTACAGCTGATACTCTTTGACTGTGCCAGATTATTGGTGCTTTGCTATTACACAAGGCTGTGCAGGGTTATACGGCATCAATGCCTCATGAAACACTGATGAAAATGAAAATTTGACACCTGCGAATGATTTCCTTTGATAAATCGAAGGAGGGAGGGTCGTCACCCTCATCTTTCAAATTTCATCTGAATATAGCGAAAAACGTTAAACCCTGCAAAATACAAACAAAAGTTATGAAATCTTGTGTTTATAGGTTAAACTGCATTGGAGGATGTGCAGAGAAAGCAGGGCTGTTGGATGGCATCATCCAACGGTCGGGATTAATTGGAGAAATCATAGAATGGTCAAAAAGATAAAATCTAAGCCGTCGATCGCGCAAGATCGACGGTTGGGAGAAGGCAACGGAAAAACCTTTGTAAACAATACAATATGACGTTTTTTAATTTTACAAAGGAAAAAGGTGCATTTTATATGAGTGGCGAGGGGATCGTACGGTGGGCCCGGCGGGACTGATCGCAAATCACAAAAGTGGAAAACGCGATGGCGGATTATGCGACGGAGAGAAAATGTGATATTTCGATTATGCGATGGGCGAAAACTGCGATGGCTCTTTGGAGGAAAACTAAAAATTGCGATCTGCGATCTGCGATGGATCTTTGGAGGAAAACTGAAAATTGCGATCTGCGATCTACGATGGATCGCAGCGCAAATATTTGCGATGCATCAGTTTCAAAAATAACAATTTGGAAATTCTGCGATCTGCGCTTTGCGATAAGCGCCAAAGGGTTAAAACTTGGTTCCAGGGTGCGGGCATATGGAAGAAAGGGGCTAAGGGCTTAAGCTCGAGGGGCTTAAGTCCTATACATAAAAACATGTATTTTCATGGTTTTTGAAGGGTTTCTTGAAGGAAATGAAGGTTTCGGTAAGGTTAAAAAGTGGGTTTTTAACCTTATAAAAGGGATTTTAAAAGTCCATTGTTTTTCATGGGAAATGGAGAATAGAAAATGAGGTTAGTGAGGAAGAAAAGGAAGGGGACCAAGGGGTTCTGTACCAGTATTTAACTTGGGATTTTTGAAGGATTTCAGAGGCTTTTAGGATGTAAACAGCAATAAGGGATCTGGACAGAGGCATGAGGCCTTAGAGAGACTTCAAGAGCCAACAGTTTTTAGTGATAAAATTTGTTCCTTGGAGGCTCCAAAAAGTTTTAGCCACCTTTTGGTATAACAAAATATTATAGGTGGCTAACAGTGGCTCCACTTGGGGATGGTGCCTTCTTGAAGGCATCAAGAACTTCAGACTTGCATTCTCTAGGAGGCTGATTAGTTGCCTCATCTAGTGTTCTCTGGGAGGCTGACCTGTGCCTGATCCATTGGGCTGCCCTTCCTTTGCTGGATGATCTGGTTTTGAAAACTTTTTAGAAGCTATGAAAACAATGGACTTTCATTAATACAAACTTTCTTCCTACCCAATCCTACTTATCTAACATTTTTTCTTCATCAGAGTGCACTTGGATTGGAAAACTCTTTTCACAACATTTTATTCTTTTGAAAGCATAAAAACTAATCTACTTCTACTCCTTATTTCTCCGAACGTATTTCAGCCATGAGCTCGTGATATTTACCCACTCCACTGCTTGTTGGGATTAAACTCATTCAACCGATCATTTTCTAAATTTACAAATTTAAATTTAAAAACAAAAAGTCAAGATTAAGTCAGTTTTTGACTTTCTCAGATTCACAGACATAAAAAGACAAGCTACACATAGATTATTATTTTAAAAAATAAAAAAGGGGGTGTTACAGGGACCCAAAAACATTGATCTCATCATGGCCTCTTCCTTCAACAGCTTCCTGCTTTTGCTTTGTTTGTCACTTTCCTTGATATCTCGATTCGTTATTTGGCAAATTAGAACCAATTTTTCCTTTAATGGTAAACAAGCTTCTTTGAGTCAATTCTCTTTGGAAACTTTGGTTCAGATTTTGTTGTTTGAACCTCATTTCTAATTCATAATCATAATCGATAAGCCAAGATTGAATAGTTTGGCTAATCGAATTCACTATCCTATCAGCAGAAAAATTTAAAGCTAATTAGCCAAGATTAAATAGTTTGACTAATTAGAAGTGTGTTTTGAGGAGTGGCATTTAAGCTTGCACACTTTCAGATTTATTTCTCTTTTTGGCATGGGGCTGTGCCTTTCTTGTTTTCCTTCTGCCCTCTTTTCATTTTCTTTGTTTTCGTATTTTTGAATCCTTGATTTTTTCTCCAAAGCAAAAAACAACAACTAACTACATGCTCGGAACTGAGCTTTATTGACATTCCTATCTAACCTATTCTAAACATGGAGTATTTACATATTCATATGATACAAAAGTGCCAATGCAGCCAATTGAGTAATGTCAAGAAGAAGAAGAAACTCTGGCTGCTTGTCAGAGGTATCCATAGTATATTTTGAAGATTAATCTTCAAAACCGAGGCTATCACAGAAGGTGACAGCTTTTCATGTCTCTGGCTTTTGCAAAGGATTAATGCTTGATAATTTGAGCCAGTCGAGATTTCCACACACTCTTCCATAGGATCAACAAAGAAAAGATGAATATTCTCTTCCTTTTGGTCCTCCGTGTCTGGTAGATTGTCAGCTTCCAAGACTTGAGCTTTGAGGAGCATATCTTCAGGAATTTGTTTGGAAGTTTCGACATCCTTAACCTGCACAATAGCAAACAGTGAAATATTTTATTCCTTTAAATCGATGCTTGCTTCTGATAATTTCAGGCTCTTTAAATGACGGACTAATATCAGTGAAGGGAGAAGTTTCTTTTTGAGAAGATGATATATCCACAGCAAGATAATCTTCTATTTGTTTTTCTCCTTCATCTTCATCATCCTCTGAACTGGAGGACTTATCATATTTGGCAGTGTTGTCCTTTTGTAGCCCTGGTGTGCTTGGATTCAGTGGGCTGAATTCTGTGAAGAGGTTATTATATTCTCGAGTGGGGGTGCTTTCAAAGGTTTCCTCCTGCTCAAAAATTTCTTCATTGCTCTTCTCTTCACCTTCTGAGTTGAAAAGTTGCTGATTCCCAATTATGTGAATGCCATTTGTGATGGATTGAAATGGGTGATTTATGCTTTCAAGTTGATGATGGTGAAACTCATAACACCAATCGAATGCGAGTTGCCCTGCGTGATTAATTTATGCTTGAAACTCATCATCATCATCAGACTGATCGAAATTTGGAAAATCATCGGAATAAACAATTTCATCAATCGAACATATTGGGTTATCAGCAGGTCTTTCTTCATTCTGATTTACAAAAGAACTTTCTAAGTCTGTACAACAAAGTCCTCTATGTGAATGGGCAAGAGTGTTTGTTTCGCAAAAAATTTCAGAGAGCGGTTGTTTATTTATAATCTGATCTATCTCTTTTTCTATCAAAGGGGAAGACGTTTCTAGGTTCCTTTGAACAGGAGTACAACAGTTCTCTGTCTCTTGTGAAGACTGATTTTGAGGCTGGATGTCTTCTTGAGCCTCGACTATAAGGGATGATGAATCAATATTGGAGTTTTCAAGGATATCTTGAGGAAGGTTCTTTATTTCTTGGATCATCTCTTCCTCAACTGATTCATCTATGTTCTTAAAATTTTTCGATAGGAGATTAAACTCATGAATGGCTATTAAAAGATCTCCAGGATGCATTTCTTCCAAAGATTCCTCATTATCTATAATGTGTTGGGTGATGTTTTGTGATGGATGATAATATATTGCACCCAATGATAATGATGTAGTGTTTTCTTTATAGTTCTCATAGAATACATATTCAAGGTATCTTAAAGAAAACAAACTACTAGATCTTAAGCATTCATACCAATCCCTAGCTTTTCCTTCTAATGTTAACATGAACATTGTCATTAGGCAGTCTTCATGCCACTCAACTTTCAACCTCCATACATGTGTGTGAAACTTGATAAGATGTAATAAAGGGTTATCAAACTTTTCACCTTGAAAAACAGGCAGGTTGTCATCCCAATTCTCCTGGGGCATCTTATGTGGAAACCCAGGGATATGATCTCTACTCATTGGGGCATATCTTCGATGTATTATTGGAATCATGTTTGTAAATCCAGAAAGAGGTCACTGTGTCTGGTCAATCAGTTCAGGGTCTTCTACCAGTGGAGTCATTTGGTCTTCTGGGAGTTTCAGAGTGTGGAGTCGCCAGGTGGAAAATTTGTAGCCCCAAAGGAGGTAAAATGTTTTATGGTCCACTACCATGTTTATTATGAAGCCAAACTTGAAATTTTTTTATTTTTTTTTTTGGGTTTTTCTGAGTTATTTTGGTTTTATAGGTTAAGAGAGTGTTCTAAGTCTGATTTTGCACTTAGCTAAGGTGTTCAAACAAACATAGTTGCTCTTATGGCTTGGTAACTGGTTCCTTCAAGGTTTGATAAGGATTAAAAGGAATCCTAAGGGTTACTTAGTTTGTCACTGATTCAATCAAGTCCTATCATGATTTCCATTATGTTAGGCAGTGCTTGAAGAAAGTTACTTATGTTATACTGGACCTAAAGGTTTTAAGAAAGGTTTTGAAACCTCTAATTCTCAGTAGGGTCCCACCGTGATCGCCATTATGTTAGTGTGAGTGGTGGGATAAATCCAGAATGTGTTCTTTATCAATTTAAGGGCCTAAAGAGCTTTAAGAGATGTTTTCAACTCACCGTATTACTCAGTAAGGTCCCACCGTGATCGCCATTATGTTGGTCTCCCGTGTTTTGAAAGTTTGGAAAATCAAAAGACAAGGAAACATCAGAACCAATCTTTAGAGCTCCAGGATCTAGTCCTCCTATTCTCAGAGAGGGATCTCTCAAATATTTTTTTGCAAAGGTTTATCTTGTTTGCTTTGATTATGGATTTTAGACTAGTTATTAAGTGCAGATGTTTGTTTGGTTGGGTTGAGTTGATACAGCAGAAACTGAAAGGTCTAGGAAAGATAGACAGAAAGAGGAAATATCTAGTTCATTGGGCAATGGAGTCAAAATAAGGTCATGACAAACTCTTCAAGGGATATGGGATATCAAAGGGCAAATCTAACTTGGCCACAGGATCCTTTGTTTTGGAATGAGATGGACATTAATTTTTTGGAAAGAGAAGCTTAATTCTCAACAAAGGGAACTTGAAAACATAACTTAACAATAAAGAGATATTTGATAGACAAGGCTAACCATAAATTCCACAAACATTCTTTAAGAAAATAATGACTTCAAGAAAACTTTTAAAATGAAATCTAAGATTCGGGGAACTCCCTATTTCCTCAAAGATTTTATTTTAAAGGACTTAGAAAACATAAAAGATTCACTGATAGTTGCATTTATAGAAGAGGGAACACCTAAATAACATCTATGCTTACAACTATAACGACCTTCAAAACCACTGTTCAAGCAGGGGCAAAGGGTAAGATCAAAACCGACCTCTTTGATTAACTTAAGACAATGGTACTTCAAAGGGAGACTTCAATAACAACTTTCAAGTGATGGCAGACAAGCAGGGAGAACCATAAATCATGCTGAAACCAACTATTTGAGCTATCAAGGAAATAAAAAAGCATGAAGACTAAAGAGAAGGTTTAAAGCCTCTAAAATACTTCAGCAGAAGAAAACATAAAACAGTGAAGGGTGAACAGGTCTAAGGTGCTTCCAGGAGTCATTTCTTAGCCTAAAACTTTCATCCTACTGTAGTAAGAGATTGTGAAACATAATGAAAATAGGAGAAAACATTAAACAGTTAGAATACTTCACCAACAACCAAGCTCATGAATCCAGTGATAGAGCCTTCTCAGGAACAGGGATGCAACAGCATCATCAAGACATCCAAGACTTCAATTTGTTTTTCAATTTCAACAGACTTGTATATTTATTTCAGAGAGTTTCAATGTTACAACTTGTGATCAAACAGCAACCAACAACCAACAACTTCTCATCTTCTACAGAAGTATTTATAGAAGAATGAGGAGGTGAGATCTGATAAAAGATATGCTAAAGTAATTAATACAGATTCAAGACTTCTTGGCCCTTTGAGGGGCTCGATGAAGAAGTTTACAGGTGGTTCTCTGTATTAACTATTTTACATTAACTATCAGGTCTTCTGGAAATAATTTGTTGACCTTTGAGGTTTGGCGTGAGGTTGAAATAACTCTGCAGATATTTCTCGCATTAAGTTCCTTGCAGAAGTAACTTCTCGGCTGCGTTGAGGAAAAACATCTTCCTTTGCAATAACTTCGGCCCTGGTTTGAAATGTTTGAGGCAACAGGTGGAGTTTAGTCGCTGGGAGGAATCAATTCGCCTCCTTTTTGTGGCGGTGGAGGGTTTGCTGTCACTAAAACACTTTAGGTATTCTGCAGAATGTGTTTTAGATTGGGGGATTAGGCTTTTGATAACAGTCTTAGCCATAATCCCCATAAAACTGTCCTCAATTGTCTATGCTGGGAAATTTCTGGTCTTCTACAGCTGATACTCTTTGACTGTGCCGGATTCTTGGTGCTTCGCTGTTACACAGGGCTGAACAGGGTTATACGGCATCAATGCCTCATGAAACACTGACGAAAATGTGAATTTGACACCTGCGAAACGATTTCATTTGATAAATCGAAGGAGGGAGGGTCGTCACCCTTACCTTTCGAATTTCATCTGAATATAGCGAAAAACGTTAAACCCTGCAAAATACAAACAAAAGTTATGAAATCCTGTGTTTATAGGTTAAACTACATTGGAGGATGTGCGGAGGAAGTAGGGCCATTGGATGGCATCATCCAACAGTCGGGATTAATTGGAGAAATCACAGAATGGTGAAAAAAAGATAAAATCTAAGCCGTCGATCGCGCAAGATCGACGGTTGGGAGAAGGTAGCGGAAAAACCTTTGTAAACAATACAATATGACATTTTTTAATTTTACAAAGGGAAAAGGCGCATTTTATATGAGTGGCGAGGGGATCGTACGGTGGGCCCGGCGGGACTGATCGCAAATCGAAAAAGTGGAAAACGCGATGGCGGATTATGCGACGGAGAGAAAATGCGATATTGCGATTATGCGATGGGCGGAAACTGCGATGGATCGCATCGAAAATATTTGCGATGGCTCTTTGGAGGAAAACTGAAAATTGTGGTCTGCGATCTACGATGGATCGCAATGCAAATATTTGCGATGCATCAGTTTAAAAAATAACAATTTGGAAATTCTGCGATCTGCGCTTTGCGATAAGCGCCAAAGGGTTCAAACTTGGTTCCAGGGTGCGGGCGTATGGAAGAAAGGGGCTAAGGGCTTAAGCTCGAGGGGCTTAAGTCCTATACATAAAAACATGCATTTTCATGGTTTTTGAAGGGTTTCTTGAAGGAAATGAAGGTTTCGGTAAGGTTAAAAAGTGGGTTTTTAACCTTATAAAAGGGATTTTAATGAAATGGAAAGGGAGAAACATGAAATTGTGGGTTTTTCATTGGAAATGGAGAATATAAAATGAGGTTAGTGAGGAAGAAAAATGAAGGGGACCAAGGGGTTCTGCAGCAGTATTTAACTTGGGATTTTTGAAGGATTTCAGAGGCTTTTAGGATGTAAACAACAATAAGGGATCTGGACAGAGGCATGAGCCCTTAGAGAGACTTCAAGAGCCAACAATTTTTAGTGATAAAATTTTTTCCTTTGAGGCTCCAAAAAGTTTTAGCCACATTTTGGTATAAAAAAATATCATAGGTGGCTAACAGTGGCTCCACTTGGGGATGGTGCCTTCTTGAAGGCATCAAGAACTTCAGACTTGCATTCTCTGGGAGGCTGATTAGTTGCCTCATCTAGTGTTCTCTGGGAGGCTGACCTGTGCCTGATCCATTGGGCTGCCCTTCCTTTGCTGGATGATCTGGTTTTGAAAACTTTTTAGCAGCTATGAAAACAATGGACTTTCATTAATACAAACTTTCTTCCTACCCAATCCTACTTATCTAACATTTTTTCTTCATCAGAGTGCACTTGGATTGGAAAACTCTTTTCACAACATTTTATTCTTTTGAAAGCATAAAAAATAATCTACTTCTACTCCTTATTTCTCCCTGAACTTAGATTAAACAGTTGAGCTCATATATTTCTCTACCTAATCTACTGTCTGTTGGGATTAAACTGTCCAATCAGACTTCCATTTTCTAAATTCTACAACAGAAATTTAAAAACAGCCAAGTCAAGATTAAGCTGTTTGACTTGCTGTGATCTATGGCATAAAGACAAGCTGCACATAGATTTTTATTTGCAAAAAATAAAAATAAAAGGGAAGGCTTAAGACCTGAAAGTCTCATCATGACCTTCTCTTCCTTCACAGCTCTGTTTTTGCTTTTGTTTGAGCTGTCTCTTCCTTGATATCTGATTCAGATTTTGGGCAAATTAGAACCAGTTTTTCTCAGAAAATAAAACAGTTTTGAGTCATCTCTCTTTGGAAACTTTGGTTCAGATTTTGAGTTTGTTTGAACCTTCATTTCTATCCTAATCTATCTACTGATAAGCCAAGATTGAACAGTTTGGAAAATCGAATTCACTATCCTATCAACAGAAAATTTAAAGCTAATTAGTTAAGATTAGGCAGTTTGACTAACTAGAAGTGTGTTTTGAGGAGTGGCATTTGAGCTTGCACACTTTCAGATTTATTTCTCTTTTTGGCATGGGGCTGTGCCTTTCTTGTTTTCCTTCTGCCCTCTTTTCATTTTCTTTGTTTTTGTATTTTTGAATCCTTGATTTTTTCTCCAAAGCAGAAAACAACAACTAACTACATGCTCGGAACTGAGCTTTATTGACATTCCTATCTAACCTATTCTAAACATGGAGTATTTACATATTCATATGATACAAAAGTGCCAATGCAGCCAGCTGAGTAATGTCAAGAAGAAGAAAAAAATCTGGCTGCTTGTCAGAGGTATCCATAGTATATTTTGAAGATTAATCTTCAAAATCGAGGCTATCACAGAAGGTGACAACTTTTCATGTCTCTGGCTTTTGCAAAGGATCAATGCTTGATAATTTGAGCCAGTCAGGATTTCCACACACTCTTCCATAGGATCAACAAAGAAAACATGAAGATTCTCTTCCTTTTGGTCCTCCACATATGGTAGATCATCTACTTCCAAGACATCAGCTTTGAGGACTATCTCTTCAGTATGTTGTTTGGAAGTTTCGTCATCCTTAACCTGCACAATAGCAAACAGTGAAATATTTTCTTCCTTTAAATTTATGCTTGCTTCTGATATAAATTCAGGCTCTTTAAATGACAGACTAATATCAGTGAACGAAGAAGTTTCTTCTTGGGAAGATGATATATTCACAGTAGGATAGTCTTCTATTTGTTTTTCTCCTTCATCTTCATCATCTTCTGAACTGGAGGACTCATCATATTTGACAGTGTTGTCCTCTTGTGGCCCTTGTATGCTCGTATTCAGTGGACTAAATTCTGTGAAGAGGTTATTATATTCTCGAGTGGGGGTGCTTTCAAAGGTTTCCTCCTGCTCAAAAATTTCTTCATTGCTCTTCTCTTCACCTTCTGAGTTGAAAGGCTGCTGATTTTCAATTATGTGAAAGCGATTTGTGATGGATTGAAATGGGTGATTTCTGCTTTCAAGTTGATGATGGTGAAACTCATAACACCAATCGAACGCAGGTTACCCTGCGTGATTAATTTTTGCTTGAAACTCATCATCATCATCAGACTGATAGAAATTTGGAAAATCATCGGAATAAACAATTTCATCAGTCGAACATATTGGGTTATCAGCAGGTCTCTCTTCATTATGATTTACAAAAGAATTTTCTAAATTTGTACAACAAAGTTCTCTATGTGAATGGGCAAGAGTGTTTGTTTTGCAAAAAGTTTCAGAGACTGACTGTTTATAAATAGTCTGTTCTATTTCCTTCTCTGTCAAAGGGGAAAATGTTTCCATGTCCCTTTGCATAGAAGTACATCAATTCTCTGTCTCTTGCGAAGACTGATTTTGAGGCTGGATGTCTTCTTGAGCCTCAGATATAAGGGATGATGAATCAATATTTGAGTTTTTAGGGATATCTTGAGGAACGTCCATTATTTCTTGGATCATCTCTTCCTCAACTGATTCATCTATGTTCTTAAAAATTTTCAATAGGAGATTAAACTCATGAATGGCTGTTAAAATATCTTCATGATGCATCTCTTCCAAAGCTTCCTCATTATCTATAATGTGTTGGGTGATGTTTTGTGATGGATCATAATATATTGCACCCCATGATAATGACGTAGCGTTTTCTTCAGAGTTCTCATAGAACACATATTCAAGGTCTCTTAAAGAAAACAAACTACTAGATCTTAAGCATTCATACCAATCCCTAGCTTTTCCTTCTAATGTTAACATGAAAATTTTCATTAGGCAGTCTTCATGCCATTCAAATTTCAACCTCCATACATGTATATGAAATTTTATGAGATGTAATAGAGGGTCATCAAACTTTTCGCCTTGAAAAAGAAGCAGGTTGTCATCCCAATTCACCTGGGGCAACTTATGTGGAAACCCAGGGATATGATCTCTACTCATTGGGGCATATCTTCATTGTATTCTTGGAATCATAATTGTAAATCAAGAAAGAGGTCACTGTGTCTGGTCAATCAGTTCAGGGTCTTCTACTAGTGGAGTCATTTGGTATTCTGGGAGTTTCAGAGTGTGGAGTCGCCAAGTGGAAGTT
Source organism: Pinus albicaulis (assembly GCA_034641835.2). Taxonomy (NCBI): domain Eukaryota; kingdom Viridiplantae; phylum Streptophyta; class Pinopsida; order Pinales; family Pinaceae; genus Pinus; species Pinus albicaulis. The sequence continues at coordinate 1,255,387,936 of CM076578.1, read as the reverse complement.
TTTAGCTCCTAAGGAGGTGAAAGGTTTTGTGGTCCACTACCATGTTTATTATGAAGCCAAACTTGAAATGTTTTCGGGTTTTTCTGAGTTATTTTGGTTTTATAGGTTAAGAGAGTGTTCTAAGTCTGATTTTGCACTTAGCTAAGGTGTTCAAACAAACAGAGTTGCTCTTATGGCTTGGTAACTGGTTCCTTCAAGGTTTGGTAAGGCTTTACGAGAATCCTAAGGGTTACTTAGTTTGTCACTGGTTCAATTAAGTCTTATCATGATTGCCATTTGTTAGGCAGTGCTTGAGGAAAGTTACTTATGTTATACTGGACCTAAAAATTCAAGAAAAGGTTTTGAAGCCTCTAATTCTCAGTAGGGTCCCACCGTGATCGCCATTATGTTGGTGGCGATGAGGTGGCTAATAATCACTGGATATTCTTGAAAATAAGAGATTTCTGAAGTCCTAAAGGGTATTTAGATTTTTACTGACTCAGAGGTCCCACCGTGATCGCCATTATGTTGGTATCCCGTGTTTTGACAGTTTGGCAAATCAAAAGACAAGGCAACATCAGAACCAATCTTTAGAGTTCCAGGATCTAGTCCTCTTGTTCTCAGAGAGGGATCTCTCAAATATTTGTTTGCAAATTTTTATCTTTATTTGCTTTGATTATGGATTTTAGACTAGTTATTTAAGTGCAGGTGTTTATTTGGTTGGGTTGAGTTGATACAGCAGAATATGAAAGGTCTAGGAAAGATAGACAGCAAGAAAAAGTATCCAGTTCATTGGGCTATGGAGTCAAAATAAGGTCATGACAAACTCATCAATGGATATGGGGTATCAAAGGGCAAATCTAACTTGGCCACAGGATCCTTTGTTTGGGAATGAGACGGACATTAATGATTTGGAAAGAAAGATTTACTTCTCAACAAAGGGAAACTTGAAAACATAACTTAACAATAAAGAGATATTTGATAGACAGGGCTAACCATAAATTCCACAAACATTCTTTAAGCAAATAATGATTTCAAGACAACTTTTAAAATGAAATCTAAGATTCGGGGAACTCCCTATTTCCTCAAAGATTTTACTTTAAAGGACTTAGAAAACATAAAAGATTCACTGATAGCTGCATTCATAGAAGAGGGAACACCTAAATAACATCTATGCTTGCAACTATAAATACCTTCAAAACAACTGTTCAAGCAGGGGCAAAGGGTAAGATCAAAACCGACCTCTTTGATTAACTTAAGACAATGGTACTTCAAAGGGAGACTTCAATAACAACTTTCAAGTGATGGCAGACAAGCAGGGAGAACCATAAATCATGCTGAAACCAACTATTTGAGCTATCAAGGAAATAAATAAGCATGAATACAAAAGAGAAGGTTTAAAGCCTCTAAAATACTTCAGCAGAAGAAAACATAAAACAATGAAGGGTGAACAGGTCTAAGGTACTTCCAGGAGTCATTTCTTAGCCTAAAACTTTCAACCTACTGTAGTAAGAGATTATGAAACATAATGAAAACAGGAGAAAACATTAAACAGTTAGAATACTTCACCAACAACCAAGCTCATGAATCCAATGATAGAGCCTTCTCAGGAACGGGAATGCAACAGCATCATCAAGACATCCAAGACTTCAATTTGTTTTCAACTTCAACAGACTTGTATATTTATTTTAGAGAGTTTCAAAGTTAAACTTGTGATCAAACAGCAACCAACAACCAACCACAATTTCTCATCTTCCATAGCAGTATTTATAGGAAGATGAGGAGGTGAGATCTAACAAAATATCTCAAGGATAATTAATACAGAGTGAAGACTTCTCGGCCTTTTGAGAGGCTCGATGGAGAAGTTTACAGGTGGATCATTGTATTAACTATTTTACAATAAATATTAAAGCTCGGTGGGAGATTTATTTGACTTTGAGACTCTGGGTATTGTGTGAAGCAACTCCGCGGATATTTTCTGCATTTATTTCCTTGCAGAAGTAACTCCCTGGCTGCGCTGGAGGCGAACGTCTGATTTTCTTCAATAACTTCGGCCTCTGTTTTGAAAGGTTTGAGGCAACAAGTGGCTTTGTGGTAGCTGGGGAATCAATTTGCCTCAAATGTGGCGGTGGAGGCTTTCTATCTGCTAAAACACTTTAGGTTTTCTTTAAACTGTGTTTTAGATTGGGGGATTAGGCTTTTTATAATAGTCTTAGCCGTAATCCCCATAAAACAGTCTTCAATCCTCTGTGCTGGCATATTTCTGGTTTTCTACAGCTGATACTCTTTGACTGTGCCAGATTCTTGGTGCTTCGCTGTTACACAGGGCTGCGCAGGGTTATACGACATCAATGCCTCATGAAACACTGATGAAAACACGAATTTGACACCTGCAAATGATTTCCTTTAATAAATCGAAGGAGGGAGGGTCGTCACCCTCATCTTTTGAATTTCATTTGAATATAGAGAAAAATGTTAAACCCTGCAAAATACAAACAAAAGTCATGAAATCCTGTGTTTATAGGTTAAACTGCATTGGAGGATGTGTGGAGGAAGTAGGGCCGTTGGATGACATCATCCAATGGTCGGGATTAATTGGAGAAATCATGGAATGGTGAAAAAAGATAAAATCTAAGCCGTCGATCGCGCAAGATCGACGGTTGGGAGAAGGGAGCGGAAAAAACCTTTGTAAACAATACAATATGAAGTTTTTAAAATTTTCAAAGGAAAAAGGCACATTTTATATGAGCGGCGAGGAGATCGTACGGTGGGCCCGGCGGAACTGATCGCAAATCGCAAAAGTGGAAAACGCGATGGCGGATTATGCGACGGAGAGAAAATGCGATATTGCGATTATGCGATGGGCGGAAACTGCGATGGATCGCATCGCAAATATTTGCGATGGCTCTCTGGAGGAAAAGTGAAAATTGCGATCTGCGATCTGCGATGGATCGCAGCGCAAATATTTGCGATGCATCAGTTTAAAAAATAAGAATTTTGGAAATTCTGCGATCTGCGCTTTGCGATAAGCGCCAAAGGGTTAAAACTTGGTTCCAAGGTGCGGGCGTATGGAAGAAAGGGGCTAAGGGCTTAAGCTTCGAGGGGCTTAAGTCCTATACATAAAAACATGTATTTTCATGGTTTTTGAAGGGTTTTTTGAAGGAAATGAAGGTTTCGGTAATGTTAAAAAGTGGGTTTTTAACCTTATAAAAGGGATTTTAATGAAATGGAAAGGGAGAAACATGAAATTGTGGGTTTTTATGGAGAATAGAAAATGAGGTTAGCGAGGAAGAAAATGAAGGGGACCAAGGGGTTTTGCAGCAGTATTTAACTTGGGATTTTTGAAGGATTTCAGAGGCTTTTAGGATGTAAACAACAATAAGGGATCCGGACAGAGGCATGAGGCCTTAGAGAGACTTCAAGAGCCAACCAATTTTTAGTGATAAAATTTGTTCCTTGGAGGCTCCAAAAATTTTTAGCCACCTTTTGGTATAACAAAATATTATAGGTGGCTAACAGCTACCTCATCCATAGATGTAAAAGGTTTCCCTCCCAAAGATGTGACAACGTTGGTGCAATCTTCCTCCCATGGTGGAATGGCTTTCTCCTCTTTTGTCCTCTCTCCATCAAAGGTTTGGATCAACCTTTGAGCAAAGTTTCCAAAAGAACTCACCCTTGAATGGACCAAGGGTTTGAAGCACCAAAAGGAGGCTTTATCCTCCATGTGCAGCGCTGCAATCTCCACTACTTCTTTCTCTGCCATTGGATGTAGCAAGAAAAATGCCTCCAGCTTTTTCACCCAAGCTCTAGCTGAAGTGTTCCCATCAAATGTAGACAATAGAAACCTATTTCCTTTGATTTCTCTCTTTCCATAGGGCCTTCTCTCCTCCTTTTGATAAATAAACTGTGGGAACGATGTAGCTCCCCTAAATGCTACAGAATTGGATTTATAATCACCTAGGTATTGATCTAGAACCTGATGATCCAAACATCTCTCATGCTTGCTTTCTTTTTGAGAATAGGAAGTGCATGGAACTTCCTCTTCTTCTCTTTGCTTCTCCTCCTTGGGGAGGCTCTTCTTTGATCTGAAAAAATATGAGATCAAGCTCATCTTCTTCATCATCTCCTTCTGATATCAAACTCACATGCTGTGCCAAGTTCGATGCTCCGATACCACTGTAATATTCCTTTTTCTGAAATATCACAATCTATTCCAGATATTGACTATAGGGGCATTTATTGGATTTTTCACCTTATAGAAAGGATGAGATCTAGAGGCTACCTAACCCTCTACAGACTCTGTCTATAGATCTTGTAATATGCCTCCTACAAGAATTGCCCAAAGAATGGGGTTGCAACAATTTGCGATCATACAATGGATTCACTGCGTTATTTTCATGAGCCTGCATATATAAAGATACAAGTAGCCAATAAATGTGTATTTCAGCATCAAAGAGTACAATTCTTGAGGATTCAATCACTTATATTAGGCAATGAAAGCCTCAATGAGTCTTGTACATGAAAATGAAGGCACACTGCTACATAAAGAGAGCCATGGCTAAAACTGCGTAGCCACATGGAGAGACTGCATCATATAAAATGGAAATATAATGATATGACACTAATATCTCAATAAATGAGGGGGAGCAAGCTCTCAACCCCTGAAAACACTCATACAAAAACCCTTAGGAGGATTGGCTACAATACATGTACAAAATATGAAAATACAATAATGTCGGAGTTGCTAGGTAGCTGCAAATCATTAAAAAATTTGAAGGAGATGGATGAATATGATATGCAATCTAAAATGGCCTCCTCCAATAGGAAATCTGAAGTGAAAGACTGATTCTTTCATCTAAGATCTCACCCTCCAAATGTTTGCTAATCCCTCACAGCAAATGCTCTCCAAGAATAACGCTGTCTAAGAGAGGGACTGCACTGCATATGATGGCAAGTGGTTGGCCTGATGCCAAAGATGGTGGAATAAGCTCATGAACCTCCTTTTCTGATCTCCAAAAGGGATAGAAGCTCTCTCCTCTGAAAAACTAGCCAAGGATGGTGTTGTAGAAAACCTCCCCAACAACACCCAACAACACTACACAATCTCCAGTTGAAACTACGCTGATGATGAAGGATAATGCTTGACCTCAATGTCTAAATATGGGGAATAGAGTGCAATCCTCCAAGAGCTACTCAAGAAGGAGAGGAAATCCTAAACAGGAATTCCCTTGGCAATTCTTGCTAACCAGCAAGATGTTGCTACAAGTCCACCAGACCAAAGATGAATAATACTCAAGATGATTTGCAATGGCTACCTTGCCCTCATTTTAAACAATGTGAGCTCCCTCTCAATGGAATCCACTCATTAGGGTTTCCTTCCTCTAGAAGCTTCCCTCCTTATCTCACTGCGCTGGCCCACAATGTGCTCTCCACCTCATGCTACTGCGCAGTTTGACTTTGTCAAACTTGACATAGCCTTCTTTCAAAAGCCCCCTTTCACACATGGAGGTGTGAAATCAAGCTCCCAAATTGATCCTCCTTCATGATAAGAGGATTTTTATTTCCTTTAGATAAAATTAATGGGTCTCCTACCCATTTTTATTCTTCTCCTAAGTGCAAATGGAAAAAATTAATATTCCAAAAAATTTGGAATATTACAAGGATGGAGACTCAGTGATAGAGAATCTGAATGCCTTTAATACTATGGTAGTCCAATTTTTATCTGTTGATGTTAAAATTTCAGATGATGATAAGTGCATGAGTTTTATGTGTTCTCTACCAGATTCATGGGACAGTCTTGTTGTTGCAATAAGTAGAAATGAAAATAATTTGGAGTTTTATGAAACAGTCTCATCCTCTTGCTATCAGAGAATATGAGACTGAAAAATATGGAGACCCATAATGGAGATTCCTTGTATGTACGAGGACGACCCCATAACATAAACAAAATGAAGTCCTCGAGTGGGAGATCTAAATCTAGAGGGAGATATAAATCTCTAGGAAAACCTATAAAGGTGTGCTAGAAATGCGGAAAGGAAGGGCAGTACAAAAAGGACCGTGGATATAAAGCTCCTGAGAAAGAAAAGGGATCTAATGATGTTCCTTCTACAAAGGTGAAAGCCACCTTAGATGAAGGTGGGGATGTGTACTTGGCTTCTTCTTAAAGTACACATGTAGATCATGAGGCATGGTTGATTGATTCAGGTGCATCCTTTCACCTCACTCCCCATAGGGAGTGGTTATGTGAGTATGAGAAATATGATGGTGGTGATTTATTCTTAGGGGATGACAGGAAGGCCAGAGTTTTTGGACATGGAAAATTAAAGCTGAAGTTGCAAGGTGGAAGGATTAGAACACTTCATGGTTTTCTACATATTCCTCCATTGGCCAGAAATATGATTTCTGTAAGAAAGGTGGATGATGCAGGTTTAAAAAAATGTTCGAGAAGGATACCTGCAAGATCGTTCAGGGAGCAATGATATTGATGCAGGTAGTCTGGATTGGAACTCTGTAAAAAATTCTAGGTAACACTGTTATTGATGGGTGCAAGAGTTCTGTGGTTACTAAAAGTGGACCTAAAAACCTTGTGGTCTCTAGAGAAAAGACCATGCTATGGCATCAAAGGCTTGGACATATTGGAGAGAAGGGCCTTAGAAAACTTCATGGTAATGGTATGGTAGAAGGTATGTCTAATTTCTATCTGGATTTCTATTTCTGTGAAAATTTTCTATATGGTGTTACACATCATTTTGTCACCATGACATTTGACTGTCAATATGGGTCTATCACCATCCATATCATGTTCCATTAGAAGTAAAAAACACTTATGTTCTTGAATCAAGTCTTGGAAATTGGAGAAAATCTCTGTAAAGCCATTAAAATATTGTCTGCGCACTTTTTATATCCTTTTTCTGCGCATGCACTTATGATTTTTCCATTAGCCACGATTATCGCTACTCTGTTCACCACTAAAACCTATGTACCCCCATAAAAAGAAAGTAAATATAAAAAGTAACTTCTAGAAGCTTAGTTGGTTGAATATTCTCCAAACTGGAAGAATATAGAGTCGTGCTAGTTGAAGCTTTATCCCTCTACCCATGGAGCTTATCCCTTGGTCCAAGGAACTCAAATCCCCAATGGTGTCGCCAATTTGTTACCCGGATTAATCCCTCTTGTGGAAAAGATCAATATCCCTAAAATCCTAATGGAAAACTGGAAACAAACAAACAAAAAAATGGTGCTTTCCTTAGCCTATAACTAAAACATGAAACATGTAGTATGCGAAAGATCAATTACCTGTTAAAGAAGTTCTTGTAGAAGTCCTTTTAGGGCTTTCCACAACCAAATTTTCCTCAATGCTTTACAATCTCTCCAAATGCTTTCCACAGTTTCTCCATGATGCGCCAAAAGAGATATGCATAGACAAAAACATTCAAAAGGATCAAAGCATCTCGCATATAAAAGAAAAATTAAATGAAATCCTTAGTCTAGCATACAACATATAAATGAATCAATAATCAATTATAAACCATGTGAGTGATCAAGGAATCCCACAAATAACATCGAAATAGACACAATTAGGAAATAAAAATTAATTTGTATTAAAATAAAAAGGGAAGAGAAGCTTACAACCTAGTGCCTTGATGTCACAAGCCTCTTCCAATGGTCTCCTTTCCTTCCCTTGATGACAAGCTCTTTAGACCCAAAACCAAAAACATTATTTTATCAATCCAAGTCTCTATAGCCTTCCATTCCTATGCTAAATTTATAGGAAGGATGAGAAGGTTTCTAGTTCCACTTCTCAAGGGATATGATCCTAAATAAAAGGAGATTAGTTCCATATACCATGGGATGATGTGAAAGTATGTAGTGGTTCGAGGTTTCTAATTTTGCATAAGATTCCTCACACAAAGCTTCTAGAAATTATTTTTTTTATTTTGCGTGCGTGAATAGACATGCGCACCATTTGTTCAGGAAAACCGCACAGGTGCGCAGGTTTTGTTCAGGAAAACTGAGCAGGTTCTCAATTTTTTTTTTAAGCAGTGAAAACCAAAATTCCTTTTGTCCCTAGTATTATTTTACTTCAAGCTTCTTAGGGGATTCACTTGAGACACTCCATCAGATGGAAAGATATTTGAAGCGACAGTCATGGTGACAAATTTTAGTGTAACAGATTGCCCCCTAAAGTGAAAATCTAGAAAATATGTTTGATGACTGAAGTGATTTATCATTGTCTGCAAGTTCCTACTCTCTTTCTTGCCATTCCAACATGATTGATAACCTAAAAACCATCAATTTAATCATTAGAAATCAATTGGGAGAATTTTGAGCCATTTTTTGGATATAAACATGTTTTTCAAAACCACACGGCGCTTGTGTAGGTCTTGTGTGTACACAATGCATTTTTGGGCATGAGCTACACATAAAACCTACCGCGGCCTGATGATTTTTCTATTAAAAAATCATCGAGGTGCACGGTTTTCTCCACGAAAAACTGCACACCCCCGATGACGAATTTTAAAACCTTGTTTCCCCCTAAAAAAATCCCTAAAAAATTAAAATAAAAAACTAAACGGATGAAAGAAAAGATAATTATTATGTGGAATACTTGGCGTGGATGGTTCTCGAAATGGTTGGTCGGTTTTGCTGATATCAGATCCGGAAGATTTAGGGCAAAAACTCTTTCTTCTCTGCTCTGAAAACTTAAAGGTGAAAACGATTTGTTTAAACTTATTTTTGTAATTTTAAATGAATAAAAGTATATTATTTTATTTTTATTTTAGAAGTCAAAATCAAAATGTTTTTTATTTTTATTTTTGAGATCAGATATTTGTAATTTTTTGAGTTTTTGTGCAGGAAACATGTTATTTTTGGAAAATAATCATTTTGACATTGAGTAAACTTTTATCACTTTTTTGGGCTCTATAAAAATATGAAAAAGCGAAATCCTGGAGTCCTCTTTTAAACCATTTTCAGACTCTCTAAACATGAAAATATCGCCGAGTACTTGATTATTCTAACTCGTTAAAGTGAATGAAAAATTGTTTATTCAATATAAGTTTACCCCTTTTCCGGACAGAATCAGACTATTTATGAAAAAGGTATACATTGGCTAAGAATGGTCATTGGAGTTCTGTCTTGCATTATTTTATCCTTTTTCAGGCTTGGGAGACTAAATTTATGAAAAATAACACTTTTGAGTTTACTTATGTTTTTCTTATGTTATGTAACCAACTCCAAAAATAGAAGAAATGAGATATCAACGCCTTAGAAATAAGCCACTTCGAGGGGGCAACCTCCAATACATTACATGAATGATCAATTCTTGGATGATACAATTCACAAAACCTCCTTCTATATAGGAGTCCATGGGGCCATAATATAATCCTAGTGGGCCACAATGTAATCCTAGCCACCTAACAATAATAATTTAAGGGCACAATAATAACAAAATGGGTTACAAGGGTACACTAATAACAATAAGGAGTTTACACTAACAATAATAAGGGGCTATACTAGTGATATAGGGACCTAACATGCCCCTCTCCTTCAAAAAAAGTGTTGTCCTCAACACTTGAGTAGCTCTGGGTGCTTCTGTATAAAATTCTCATCCTCCCATGTAGAATCTTCGGTGGGTAAGTTCTTCCACTTGATGAGATACTCTGAAATTGATCGATTCCGTAGTTGTCGAGTTCTTTTTTCCATGACTGCTTCAGGTTCCAATATGATTTTCCCTTCCCCATCAAGTTCTGGCAATACTGTTTGAACAGGAAGATTTTCACCTATAACCTTCTTTAAGCATGAAACATGGAAAACTGGATGTACTCGCGAAGAAGCAGGAAGCTCCAATTTGTATGCCATAGTACCAATCTTTTGCAACACCTTGTAAGGACCTTAGTACTTTGGCGATAATTTATTATCCTTCTTTGCTTGCTTGAGGGACATTTGTTTGTATGGTTGTAGCCGTAAAAATACCCAATCTCCTACATCAAAACTTCTCTCGCTACGATGCTGATCTGCCTGTTGTTTCATTCGATTTTGTGCCAAATTCGGGTTATCCTTTAAGAGTTGGAGAACTTCTTGCTGATGCTCGATGTGATCTTCCACTGCTTGAACCTTCGAATTTTCCCTTAAAGATGATGTGATGGATGGTGGATGATATCCATAAAGTGCCATAAATGGGGTCATTTTTGCTACAGTATAGAAGGAAGTGTTATACCACCATTCAGCAAGAGGTAACCACTTGACCCATTGTGTTTGTTTATCGGATACAAAACAACGAAGATATCCTTCCAAACATTTATTTACTATCTCAGTTTGACCATCAGATTGAGGATGATAAGATGAGCTATGAGCTAATTGAGAACCCAAAAAATAAAACAAATCCATCCAAAAATTTCCAGTAAAAATGGGATCTCTGTCGCTCACAATAACCCTTAGGCTTCCATGTAGCTTTTGAATTCTGTCCATAAATGTAGTAGCAACTGTACTTGCTTTAAATGGATGAGATAATGCACAAAAGTGTGCATACTTAGTAAGTCTATCAACTACCACCATGATGACACTCTTTCCTTCAGACTTAGGTAAACCTGTGATAAAATCCATTGAAATCTCCTCCCAACGTTGACTTGGAATGGATAAAGGTTGTAGAAGTCACAGGGTCTTAATTGTTTCCATTTTATTCTGCTGGCAAACCAAACATTCCGCCACAAACTTTTGAATATCAGATTTAAGGCCATCCCAAAAAAATTCTTTCTTCACCCTGTGGTAAGTTTTTAAAAATCCCGAGTGTCCTCCTAAAGGAGAAGTGTGCAATTCGAGAAGAATCTTTTGTTTTAGTTGGGAATTCTTACAAAGATATAAGCGATCTTTGTACCATAAGGAATCATTTTTCCAACTAAATGTATCGGATGTACTAGGATCTTGCTGCAACTTTTGAATGAGTGTCCATACATCTTTGTCCTTCTTCCATTCATCTCTTGCTTCAGTTATCCAATCTGGTTGGATAATAGAAATGGCACAAAACAATGCTTCCACCTCTTCATTCTTTCTTGAGAGTGCATCTGCAACAACATTCAGCTTTCCTTTTTTGTAGATTATTTCAAAGTCGTAACCCAACATCTTTGTGACCCATTTTTGCTGTTCTATAGAAATGGCACAAAGCAATGCTTCCACCTCTTCATTCTTTCTTGAGAGTGCATCTGCAACAACATTAAGCTTTCCTTTTTTGTAGATTATTTCAAAGTCATAACCCAACATCTTTGTGACCCATTTTTGCTGCTCTTCCGAAGATAGTCTTTGTTCCAAAAAGTGTTTAAGACTATCATGATCAGTTTTTACCTTGAAGTGTCTTCCCATTAGGTAAGTTCGCCATTTCTTTAGTGCATGCGGTATTGCTAACATTTCCTTCTCATAAATAGGTTTCTGTAAATACTTTCCTTTGATTGGACGACTTTCAAAAGCAATGGGTCTTCCTTCCTGCATTAAAACTGCACCAATTCCATTTCCTGAGGCATCACATTCCACAATAAAGGTTTTTGTGAAGTCTGGCGTAACTAAGACCGGTGCTAGGCACATTTCCTCTTTAAGATGTTCAAAGGCCTTAGTTGCTTCAGGAGTCCATGAAAATGCATCTTTCTTCAATAATGTTGTTAGAGGTGCTGCTATTCTCCCATATTTCTTAACAAACTTGCGATAATACCCTGTTAACCCGAAAAATCCTCGCAACTGCTTTATGGTCGTGGGGACTTTCCATTCCTTAATGGCTTTAATTTTGTTAGGGTCTACTTTAACACCCTCGCGAGATATAATATGACCCAGATATTCCACCTCTTGTACTCCAAAGAAACATTTGGATGTTTTTGCATATAATTGTTTCTCCTGCAATAGTTTGAGCACCCTGTCAACATGTTGAACATGATCCTTCCAAGACCTGCTATAGATTAGTATATCATCAAAAAATGCTAGCACAAATTTTCTAAGGAAGGGTTTGAAAATGGAATTCATCAACCCTTGAAATGTAGAAGGTGCATTGGTAAGGCCAAAAGGCATGACCAAAAATTCATAATGACCCTCATGAGTTCGAAATCTTGTTTTTGGAATATCTTCAGTCTTCATTCTAATTTGATGATATCCTGAACGAAGATCCAACTTGGTAAAATAAATTGCTCCATGTAATTCATCCAATAATTCATCAATCACAGGAATGGGAATTTTATCTTTAATGGTGAGCTTATTGAGCTCCCTATAATCCGGACACATTCGCCATGATCCATCCTTCTTGTGTACCAATACTACAGGAGCAGAGAAAGAACTTTGACTGGGTTGAATTATACCCGCCTTTAACATTTCTGCAATCATACGTTCAATTTCGCTCTTTTGGAAGTAAGGATATCTATAAGGCCTGATGTTTGGAGGAACACTTCCCGGAATCAAATGAATAGCATGATCATGATCACGAATAGGTGGGAGTCCTTTGGGAGTTTCAAACACCTTGGAATGATTGTCCAAGACTTATTGGAGATCTGCAGAAATAGATGATTTTGATGTTGGAACTTCTAGTGAGCATAATTGTGCAATTACGCCTCGTTGTTATTTCTTTAGAAGCTTTGTCATGACATTAGAGCTTATTATCCTTCCCCGCTTCCCTTCAATACCCCGTAATTCGACTTCCTTTCCTTCTGAAAAAAATTTCAAGAAAAGTTCTTGAAAATTAAAAGCTACCGTCCCCAAAGATTGTAACCATTGTACTCCTAGTACAACATCGGCACCTCCCATAGGAATGGAAAGCATTGGAATATTCAATACATATTCCCCCATGGTTAGCTTGATATTATGGCATTTTCGGGGCTTGATTATAGTTCCTCCATTTGCAACCATCACTTGACGTGCAGTCTTTGGGTATAGGAAACAATTTAATTCATGTTACTGTATATAATGAATAAAATTATGGGTGCTACAGATCAATCAACACTATTACCCTTTTCTTCTTTATATGTCCTTCTATCTTGAGAGTTTGAGGAGTGGTAATTCCTGCCCGACATTACATGATATGGTAGGATTCATTTCTTCTTCTTCTAGGGGTGGTTCTGGTGTAGATCCTCTTCTTGTTCATTTTCTTCTTCTTCTTCACAATCTATGTAAAATAATTTCTTCTCGGCACACTTACTTATTCTTTAGTGTATTTGCTATCACAAGCTTATAGCAAAGCCCTTTTGCTCTTTTTCTTCGATTGTTGTGGTGTCAACCTTGAGTTATTAGTAGGCGTAGCAACACTTCCTTCTTTGTATAGAATTGGTGGTAGGCTTCCTTGTAGCCATAATTTTACATTGACTTTTCTTGCCAACTGAATGCCTTCTCAGTGAATCGGGTTCCAATATGACTTCATGTTGGATGTTATCCTTTAAAGTGCCTGGGAAGAGATCAAATCCTGTGTTCCTCACAATGAATCTGATTACCTTATATTCAATTTTTGGAAGTCCTCGATGTCTTTGCCCCACTAAACCCTTTTGTTTGAGATTTATCAATTGGGTAAAGAAAGGTGTTGCTCTTTGTATCCTCATAATGTCTTTATCATTTCCTCCCAGTAAAAATTGACCATTAATTTTTTTACGGGAGCAAAGCCATTGATATACAATGTATTTTGTTCTAAATGTAAAGTTGCAATGCGTACCTTTTGTGTGTTTTGTACGTTATGGAGATGAAAATATTTCTCCATGCAGCCAGTATCCATGTTACGGGGATCCTTTCCATCGAAACTTCCTCATATCCATTTTTGGAATATGGTGGTTCTTCCTGCCAACATTCGGAGTTTATGAAATCATGATTAACATTTATTTTTTTATAAATGGGAGATTCTTCTCCTATATTTCCCACCATTAGGAATCATTTGGTTTTAAGCTTGTCATCGGAAAACCTTTACATGTATCTTTTAGATCTACTCTTCATGTTTCACTATTTGTCTTTTATGTCATCCATCTTAGCTTCCATGCCCACTTCCATGCCATCCATCTTAGCTTCCAAACCAATCATCTTAGCTTCCCGCCTTTCGCCAAACCATCCATCTTAGTTTCCACGCCTTTCTTCAAAACTTCTGTTCATTTTTTGTTGTTCTTTAAGGCGAGAATTTGCTCTTGTAATTTTGATATGTCATGTTGCCATTCTTCATCTTCATGAGTCATAGTGAGCCTTAGAAACGTAGTGTTGAATTATTTTTAGGGGCCATTTTGAAATCAATATTGATATCTATTCTAAAGATTCCTTGGAATCAATTCAACTTGATTCTTATCAAACAAAACTTATCTTGGTCGGAAAAAAAATACACCTTTACTATCTTTTAGGAGATCTGATATTGAAATTGAATTATCTGCAGCAGTGAAAATCTTCGATATCTGAAATTCAATACCTTAGTAGCTCTCGACTTCTTTCAAATGCCACGAATTACATTTTGATTTTGATTCTCAAGACAAAGTTGTATGATCTCACAATGACCTATTCTGGTGGTTGGTGGCGACGAACTTGTCGACTTGCCGTGTCACTGTTTTGTCCTTTGTCTCTGAAATTGATAAGCGAAACTAAAGGCCGTGTACTGGTGATCACTTTGGCCAGCCTCAAGTCAATCTTCAGAGAGGTGTTAAACCGTTCCCGATCACCTCTTTGAGATGAGATCGAGAACTGCAGAAAAAGCACTACCTTCACAGATCATATCTCCAAAAATATTGCAGACCAAGCTCTGAAATTTTAGACAAGCTACTCAGGATTTCGGCTTCACCTAAAAATTTCAGCTTCTGAAACCTAGTAGAAAAAAAACAAGCGAAATTCACGATGACACATTTTGGAGCAGCGAAACCCTAGAATCCAAAGCTGCGATACCAAATGTTATGTAACCAGCTCCAAAAATAGAAGAAATGAGATATCAACGCCTTAGAAATAAGCCACTAGGGGGAAACCTCAATACATTACATGAATGATCAATTCTTGGATGATACAATTCACAAAACCTCCTTTCTATATATAAGGTCCATGGGGCCATAATATAATCCTAGTGGTACCAGTATAATCCCTGTGACCTAACAATAATAATTTAAGGGAACAATAATAACAAAATGGAAGTTACAAGGGTACACTAATAACAATAAGGGATTTACACTAACAATAATAAGGGGCTATCTTAGTGATATAGGGACCTAACATCTTATAACTCCCCAAATTGAAAAAATAAGTTAATCCTATGATGGACTCGTTAAAATTAAAAGCATTCTAGAACTGTCGATCACAACGGGGGTGAATCACTCCTTCTTAGGGTTATTTTTTAAATGCTAAGATGGAATCATATAAAGGATGAGCTTACACAAAAGCTGCTTGTTATCCTCCTCGAAGGCAATAGAAAATAAAGAGAGTACTTTAGATAATGGTGGGGGAAAAGTGAAAAAAGAATCCATTCATTGTCTTTATTTTAGAAAGCGACAATGTAGCTCTTAGACACAACGGTTTGTCACACTTGCTTTTTGAGGTTGGAAATCCTTTGTCTTAAATTTAATGAAACCACGTGAAATTATACATCTGGATTACGGTTATTATCTTTGAGTCAAATGCTTCTAAGCCATTCCTGATATAGTTATGTGTTCAGAAATTTCAATTTACCATTCATTGCAAAAATTTGTCTCCATTCGCGTTGACCATCCTTGAGTCAATCCTTGCAAAGTAGTTATTCGAAACTTGATATAATGGTTTGATGTTGCTAGGCTTTCCTATGACGGATCACTTTACATATACATTAGTTCATTATCTAGAAAGTTGGTTTAGAATCCTATCGATTACCTTAGATACGCATGCCCTAATGGCCGGGTTTCTCACCTTAGATGATGGGTTCTCTCATTGGTCGATCAAATGATTCTATGAGTGTTCAAGCTGAAAATAATTCATTCACACTTCAAAGGTGTCTTTGAAGTACTTTGAGAGCCATTGTCATTATTGGTGGTTTTCTCTCACGCTTGCTAAGATTCTCATCATTTATTGGTATCGAGTGGTTTCTAGCATGTTCTACTTCAACACGATCAATCGCATGGATAGATTCGTACTAGTTAGAGAAGCATAAATCAAGATCCTGGATCTCGTTTCCACCATCAGTACAGAGAAGATTATAGTTCATGTCTACGATGACCACTTATGATAGATGGTACACCCATACGTGTATACTTTTTTATGTAATACTAAAATCATATATGTACCAAAACACTTAGTTATTTTTCTCACGAGTATGGGAATGCCTACCTCGGTGATGATATATATTTTCATTGATTTTTTTACGGGTTTTATTTGGTGTCTCAATCCAATCCTTGGAATGATAAAACTTCACTCTTTAGAAAAAATTTCTCGAGACTTCGCACTTGAGGGGGTAGTCTCGGTTACATGTCATTTTTTCACCATGACATTTGTCAATATGGGTATATCACCATCCATAAAATGTTCCCTTAGAAGTAAAAAACACTCATGTTCTGAATCAAGTCTTCGAAATTGGAAAAATATACGTAAAACCCTCAAAATATTGTACGTATTGCTTTTATAGAATTTTCCTATGCTTGTGCTAATGCTTCTTCCATTAGCCTGGCGGCTCCCCCACTCTGTTCACTACTAAAACCTTTTCACCCCCCTAAAAATAAAGTAAATATAAAAAATAACTACAAAGCCTAGTTGAGTCCGAATATTCTTCCAACTAGAAGCCTTTAAGTCACTTTGATTTTGAGCTTTATCCCTCACTTGTGGAGCTTATCCATTGGTCCAGAACTCAAATCCTTCATGGGAGGAACCCATCCCTCTCTTAATGGATCTTAAACTACTTCAATCTCTTTATAAATTGAACTAAAGTTTCAGGTTGAAGGGTAGATATTGATTTGTATAGAATCTTTGGAGAGAGTTCATAGTTTTGAGCTAGTATGTTTTTTTTGGAAAATTGAAGATTACACCTTTGTGCGCATGACTTCATCTTTGGTCATTATAAGAGAGGAAGACTTAACATACTTGAAGGAACATGATTTCTCGGACACATGGGATACGTACTGTATCGAAGGAATAGGTTGTAAGATTGATCTTTATAATTTACGATAATACATATCGATCTCTTTTTCTCATTGACTTGTTTTTGAATTCAAGGAAATGATGTCGATACTTAGATTCCTTGATTACTAAGTTGGATTATTATTTGTGTATCATTATATATTGTAGGTGCTTTGATCTTTTGTATTGTTTGTGATTGTAGGATTTCTTCTTAGCATTGAAGAAATGTTTTGGAGCGAAAGGAAAAAGGCTACATCGAACGTATCGGTTGAATGTTAGGAGCATAACCCCATTATTTCATGGTTATAATAATATAAAGTACAAATAAAATATATAAAGAAATTATTCAATGGATATTTATTACAATTACTAAATTGGAGTACTAGGGAAATCGCGCTTGCCGCAAGAGGATTAATCCTAGTAACATATGGGAAGCAAAAATCGGGTGAGTTTCCCCTTTGGTGCTAAGAGGGTGAAAGTGATATTAGAGCTTGTGCATAGTGATGTGTTTAGACTGTGTCGAGTTCCATCAGGTAATTTTTTATTATTACTATATATCCTTTATGAATGAATTCTCGAGGAATACATGGATATATTTCCTCGGGAAGAAATATGAAGTCTTTGACAAGTTAAAGAAGATAAAGTTGTTGAGGGAAGATAATAGTGGGGAGTTATGCGAAAAAATTTGAAAAGTTTGTTAGAAGTGTGGTATAGCATGGAAGAAAGCACTCCATACACACCTCAAAAAAATGGAGTTTCTTAAAAGGAATGAACGGGAGAAGTATATGGAAAGAGCAATAGGTATTATGTGGTTTTAGGTTAGGACATGAATTCGGGTAGAAGCTGATGGAAATTGCATGTTAAACGGTTAATAGATCACCTTCATCAACATTGGAGGAATATATGACTCCACATGAGGTATGGACTAGTAAGAAACCCTCTCTTTCACATCTGCGGGTATTTGGTAATGACATATGTACATGTTACAAAGGAGAAAAGAACCAGTTGGATAGTAAATTTGAAAGGTGCATCTTTATTGGGTATAAGGATGGTTTAAGGTTATACGCTTTGGAACTTTAGAAATAAAGGAAGGTTGTGTACAATAGGGTCTTGGTGTTTAGAGAGGTAAAATATGTTACTAAACATGAATTACTACCAAAGGAACCTAAGTAGATGGAGTTTGCACCAAAGGAGGAAGATAAACTCTGATATAACATGAATAAGAAGAGGAAGACACAAACTCCGGCTTTGAGAAGATCATTTCGAGATAGAAGGCAACCGAAGGTGTAGTACATATACTTTCCATTCAACTTTTTATTTATCTATTGCGATGATGATCCAAAAAATTTCAAGGAGCGGTAGATTCGAGAGGATGTCAAACTATGGAAAGAGGCCATAGTTGTGAAATGTGTATATTTGGAAAAAAATGAGGCTTTTGGATTAGGTGGAGTTGCAGGTTGGAGAAACCCATTTGAAACAAATGGGGGTTTTAGAAGAGATGAATGCGAAGGAAAGGTGGGGAAATACAAAGCTCGGTTGGTAGAAAAGGCTATTCCCGGAGTGTCACGAATTGATTTGGTAGTATATTTTCTCTTATTTCAAGTTAGCTTCTATTAGATTACTTTTATGCGATTTCTTGCTTCTTTTAATTTTGAGGTAGAACGGAGATGGATGTGAAAGACAATATTTCTCCACGAGGATGCGGAAAAAAGAGATCTGCATGAGTAACTTTGAAGGATTTTGATGAAGGGTAAATAGTGGTATGTAGGTTAAAAAAGTCTTTGTATGGGTTAAAAAGCAGTCACGAGGATGTGGTATTAGAAATTTGATACATATATGGGTACTTTAGCTGCCCAGAAGGATCATACATTGTGTATTTTTAAATTAATTGGTGAAATTTGTGTTATTTATCGGTATTGTATGTGGATGATATGTTTCTCGTTATAAATGACAAAGAAATTATCTAGGATTTGAAGATTGAATTTTCCTCCAAATTCAACATGAAGGATCTTGGTGTTGAAAACTATATTTTGGGCATGGAAATTAAATGATATTGGCTTGAGGAAGCTCTGGTTAAACCATAAGAAGTACGTCGAGATAATACTCTAGAGGTTTAATATTCAAGATTGTAAATTGGTGAAGGTTCTTATTCTGTGGGTGTAAATTTATCTATTGAAAAATGTCCCAAGACAAAGATGAGAGATGACATGTCCACGTGTTCCATATGCGAGTGAAGTTGGTAGCTTTGATGTATGAAATGATGTTTGTACTTCATGGGAACATTGCACATGTCGTGGGAGTAATGCAAGGTTTATGTCAAAACCAAGGAAAGACATTGGATACTTGATGAAGTAGGTTTTAGGTATTTGTGTGGCACTAGTGATTATGGTTTACATTGCTACCAAGGAAGACCATGATTGGAAAACGTTTTGGACATTCGTGGCTTTCTTTGATACGATGCAGGCTACAGAGATTGAGATCGGGGAATGTCACAAGTGGGTATGTGTTTAGCCTATTTGGAGAGCGATTAAGTTGGATGATAAAAACACGAGTCCATAGTTTCTCTTTCTTATGAAGGATGAATACATGGCGACTACTCATGAAAGTAAGGAGGCAGTTTGGTTGTAGAATTGTGTTCAAGTATGGGATTAGTATAACAAGATATAAGGATAGACCATAATGACCAAAGTAAAATTTTATTGGCAAAATAACCCTTCTTATCATTCGAAAAGAGAAACCACATTTGATGTTGGTATCACTTTGTGAGGGATATGGTTGAGGACAAAAAGGTGTTGCTTGTAAGTGGACACTTTGAATAATTTTGCGAATGCATTGTGAAGTCTGTGAGAGCGGGGTTTTCTCGGTGTAAGAAAAAATGGGCGTTAGGGGATGGACCAATAAATAATATCTCTTGTGACCCCCTATGTGGAAAAGAAAATAAAGTGGGAGAATGTTGGGTATGTGTTGTATTTTTTCCACGGCCAATTACCATATCATCGTAGGGGGGATCACGGGGGGCATGCGCCCCCTCGGTTCCGTACACTTGGCATAGTAGGGGGAGTTGTAGCCACCAGGATTTTTTTTTAGACCGTATAATATGTGGGAAGACCTACCTATGGTTTGGTACATGGGTTTTGCACATGGTTTTGGGCATGATGGTTTTCTTCCCATGGTGTTTTAATATGTAGATTTGGTCAGAGACTAAATTTATGTTATTATCTAGGGTTGAATGCTTTAACATGTATATATATGTATTGTAACACATAAATTAATATAATGAAAATCAATTTGGTAGTCATGGGTTTGGGATCCCGGGGAAAATCTCTATGTATATTTATTTTATGTTCTCTCTATTTTTTTATTTTTTAAGAATTCTTTTCTAGGTTATTTCTATACGGGGTTAAAACCTACAATTTTGAGTTGAGCACCATATATATGTAAAAAACTTCTCACTCTTGAATTCATCACATTATTCAAAGAACCATTAGTAATAATATCAAAAACCACATTAGTCGGTTATGTAGATAATTTTCATGTCATGCCTTGTACATCGTTGGCATCAATTCAACTCCATAAAAATAAACATACATTCATTGCTACTTGAAAGAACGAAGAGAATACTTATCTCAAAATCTAAGCAGGAAATTGAGTTTGGGACAAAAACTCTCACCCAACCATAAACAACTCCAACCAAGTCTTACTTGCAAGCACATCGACATCAGACGATTCTAGTGCTTGAGGTGGAGTGCTTTGGAAGAGATACAAAATAGTTTCTTAAAACGAAACAAGATGACACAAGGTCACACAACATTCATCCCCCGGCTACACAAATTCCAACTAAGTATTCCAAATTTTACATGCATCTTGTCATCCATGCCTGATACCATACAATAGAGAATTCACATCTCACTTTTAGGGAGAGGAGAGTACAAATCATAGGAAGTTTCATCGATAGGATAAGCTACTAATGTGTAAAGAGAAAACCTTTCTAGGTGGTTCCTTAGTGAGTCAATAACCTAGGCTTCAACCCCATGGTAATTTTGGGGGTTCAAAATCCTTCATAAGCACTGAGTGATTCTTCCTAATACAATAGGTTCTTCGGTGTAACCATTCAATGGTTTTTTTAGCCCTCGGAAAAGCCTCCACTCTCTATAATATTTCACCTGAAGCCTCTCTTAGAGGATTCCTTATATAAATTATTTTCTAGACTCTAATTCTTATCTTTTTTACTTTCTATGACACTTGCCACCCTTGGAAGAATTTTCACAATGATATTTTCCCTTCTGTATTTCCACTATGCATACCCTAGGAAATAGTCCCAGTCAGTTCCTCTCCATTCGACATGTTTTTGTGTCTCCTAATAGACCCGGCTTCTTGTCTTTTTCCAAGGCACCATGCAGTCAACTATTGAACAACACAACCCATGCATGTATTTAGATTTTTTCCTTTTCTTGATTATGGTTGGAGATAAAGGATACTTGGGCATGTCCTTGCCTCTTCCATTAAATTTAATGCATAGTACGAGTCATTTACTATTCTCATCCAACCCATGGCTTACGTGTTTAATTTTCCAAATTCCTCAAGCAATCTCCCCACCCAGTAATTAGAATTTGTGTCCCTTCTCTCAATCTTTAAGTAATTTGAATTATTTATAGTAATGAGAGGTTCATCTAGGGGCTATTATAGATTCATCCCATTCCATTTTTTTTCTCTTTTAAATCTTTGGATATTATCACCTATTTGAAAATTTGTTACTTCCATTTGGGGTTATATTTCCTCTATTTTTTTACTAGTGTAATTAATTCTATATTCCGTGACAAAAATTCGCTTTATTTGAAAGGACTCGAGGTTTTCAACCTAAGAAATAATTAGAAAATGACCTAAAGGATACCTTAACCAATTTTATCCTTGATATCTATATGTTAAAAAGTGGTCAATCTCCTTGTGAATTATTTCGGGTTCTAAGCCAAGGTTCATCGATGAGTCTAGAGGATTCAATTCACATTCATTGGTGGCCCCTTAATTTTCCCAAAATGAAATATGCCATTATTATTACATTCAAGGGGTGTATACCAATAGCATAAAGATGAAATTGAGATTTAGATCCCACAATTACATACTCATTTTTTAAAATTTTAAGGCAAAGAGATTCTCCCAATAATTTTCTCTCTTCTCATGAATTATATATGTACTTATTATGAATCTACCATTGGTAAATCCTTTGAAATCAACTTAATCCAAAATCTAGAGGAAATGATCATAATTTTGTGGTGAAAATGCGATTCCATGCGGTCACCTAATCTCAAAACTTACCTAAAACATCGTAGGTAACAAAATACTAATATTTTCAAAGAATACATAATACTAATGACCTTCTCCTTAGAAAGAATTGACATTAATTTAAAAAGTGCATTATGTTTTTAGATTATGATCAAATGATGCAGACGTACATGAATACCCAAATACCTAATGTTGTAAGATAGATTAATCATGTTTGAATATGTAGAGGCTACCCTTGCTTGATCTAAAAGTCTTGTCGATGCTTTTTTGTTTTCTTTGAAAATTTCTCTTTTAGTTTCTTTATGTTATTGACATAAATGATTTACATCCCTTCGATGAATACAAAGCAAAGGAGGACCAAATGTTTTTCCAATTCCCACCCACAATGTAAATGCCTCACATTATCTTAGCGATGGATTTTAATATCTTAAACAATATTTTTGTTTTATAAGAGCTAGGGTGAGGCGTGGATTAAAGATTGGTTTGGGAAGGAATTTGTAGAATTATTGATTTTGAAGAATTATGTATAGAGGGAGTATAAGTAGGTTAGAATCAAAGCTTGAAAATGACTATATATATATATATAAGACTAGGTTAGAACCAAATTATTGATCCAAATTCTATTGTCCCCAAGAAGTTTGAAGAAAAAAGAAATTGGGAGGGATTAGAGGATATGTCCTTATATATCCCATGGGTTTCCCCCTCATGAGGAATATGCTTGAGTTTTCATCTTTTATTTTTTTGAAGGAAAGAAACATGGATCCTCTCACCAAGTCCTTTCCATCCCTTTGGATGTCATGTCCTTGTATAAAATTTATGGATTTTCCAAATGATTGCATAACCTTTTCAATTTCATTTCAACTTTCCTCATGTTTACTTGGCCATCACTACCTCTAGAAAATGTCATCATTTATACACTAATTTTGGATTCCTTTTAATTTATTGAATATTGTTTAAGTATATCCTAGATTATTTTTAATTTAGACATTTGGCCTTCAAAATTCCATGAGAAAACAAAGCAACAAAATTGTACTATCACATAATATAATTACAAGTTGTAGAACCATATGTGTGCGTCAATCTCAATTGAATCTAGGGAATACATGATTTAAATCCATTTGCACATGTATATGTGTGATATATTTAACCTTTCCATTTAACAATCTATCATGCATTTCCTTGAAATTACCCCAGGCTTCTTCATTTAGTTTCATTGTGAGTTCATTTTACTGACAAATATAATAAATGAGATTTTGACCCATAGTGGTTGTAAGTTGTGTTTTTGTTTCCTAATATCAAATGATTGTAACCATTTCTTAGATAAATTACTAAATTTCCCAAAAGTAACCAACATCCATTTTTAATTCCAAGTGCTTCCTCCAATTTAAAAATGAAATGCTAGTTGTCCCCTTGCTAGGATAAATAAACCACGGGTATAACCAACTAGAGGTTCAAAAATTTTGAATCCTTGTTTTAGAGCTTATTTAGAGTCTAATATTCCATAAGAAGTACAAAACACTTAAATATGGAAATTATAGGATGTGGTTTAAGTATATGTCCTCTAATAATACCATTTTTACCATCTCTTCTTTAGTTTTTCGTATTTGGGCTCCATATGATTAGCTCCCTAGTACCTTGAGAAATTTCTAGAGTTTTCTCACAATAAATGATTTCTTTTATATACCTACCTTTGCCATATTTATGTTTAAACCTTGGTTATTCATCCCCTTGAAACAAAATTCCTTTCTCCATGACTTCATGCCTTTCACCTTATTTAAGAAATATTTTTAGAAATGCTTTAAGTTGAGAGGATATCGATGCATGAACTCCATAGTCAATATGGGTATTGTGATGCGGTATTAAGAGAAGGTGATATATTCCATTAAATGTATATGTAATAGTGGTTGGCTTGCATCAAGGGGCCACATTTGCAATGTGTGAATAAGTATATAGAGATCATTATTATAGTCATTTACGAGGGAACACATGATTTTGATGTATGAATGTAATGGGGTATTTGGATAGAGGTTATCATATGATTTAAGGTGATATTGTGCACCTCCTTATATCTTATTTACATTGGGGTTGTGTGCTCCATGCAGATTTTTTATACATTTTTTTTTTTACTTTGGTTTCTTATGATATTTAAAGTTTTTTAACATTTTCAATCTTTCATTAGCTAGCAACTTGGAAGATCACACTTAAAATCTATGAATATTTCCATCCTAAAATCCCTTAGTACCTTGTGAATTGGTTCAAACTCCATTATTCATATGTGATTTAACTTCTTACTATTTCTATTTTTTTATCTTGCAAACACATTTGACCCTAATTTTGTGTGAGATATATTTTCCAGTGAAGCTTCATAGTATAGGATTTTATTCAATACTATAATCATACAAAGAGACAAAGGTGTGACTAGTATATCCTAAATGATGCATTCTTCATAATATATAAATTTTTTTAAAAACATTCTTGAATCATAAAGGTCATGCTAGGGATATCCCTTATGCATTCATGAGAAGTTTTTGGGCATTAGAGATTACTCGGGAAATAAATTGGCCTCCTTCTTAGCTTAAGTTAATAATAATGATTTTGCAGTACTTTGTTAGTGCCACGATAGATAATCATTTAATAGTGCCACATAGATTAATATTTTCAAGAGATTAACATGTCATTTTATAGGATTTGAACCTAGGTGGGGAGAATAATGATTGTTCTTCTCAACCATGTTGAATTTTGTAGTAATGGTTGGCCTTCATAATAATTATGTTAACTCTTGATGTATTTTTAATGATAAATATAAAGCATGTTATTCATGCTATTGTTAAGAAAATTTTTAAGGCATGCTCTTCATGTCCTTTTCAAAAAGAGAAAATATAGTCAAGTAAAAGCCCTTTATGAATATTCCTCGAAAGTTTGTCACAATAAATATGATAAAATTATATTTAAAATGCGAAATTATACACTATTAAAAATTTATTTGATTTATGGATATATAGATTTATTGTTGATAGTGCAGCCATGTGAATTTAAAATTATGTTGAAAATAAGAAACGATGAAATAAAATCTACGACACACATTTGACACACGATATGACACAGGAAACCCTTTGGGGAGAAAAATTAGGATTGGAAGGTGGAGGCCACTTAGCTCTCTTTCTCTAAATGAAAATATGGTTACAAATTACCAAAGAAGTACGACTTGTGGTTCTTAGTTGTTATATCAAACGAATCCCCTTTGGTATTGCTCTACCTATTACATCCCTCTTGGCTATTTTTCTCACTTATGGAACAAATTCATCAGAAAGAATGTACCCCCTTTTCCTCTAGTGGACCGGTTATAACACAACCAGCCTACCGATTGGTTATGTTTGACTACACAAATCTTAGCCAAAGGATTCTGATATAGAATCTTCAGAGACTTCTAAATCATATTCACATGGTAGCCCCTTTTTCACTGAATAATGCGGCTGATGTGGCATCTTCTCGAATTATCTTTACAGTGAAAATAGGAATGTCAAATTTTGAGCGGCATAAAACTTGCATACATACTCGAATTAATATGATTCTTGAATTTTTGGAAATCTTTTTGATGCACAGACATGCTCCTAGAATTTTCGGACCTTATTTTCCAAACTAGGTACCACTTAGTAAAAAATGTCTCGAAGCGGGATTCTCACTTTTCCTCTCTAAAATTGAGATGGATGAAAACAATATAATGATCAATCCATATCAAAATCAAAAATTTTAAAATTGAATTTTTGGCTCAAAATGATAAATTCAACCCTCCTAATCGGGTCATTGTCCGAAGAGGAACCCATTCGGCTAGCTGAAAGGTAGTTATAAATCTCTTGACCTCACCTAAGATCACAATTTGGATCTCTTTTATTCAAGGAAAATTTGGATCATTTGGTATGAGAACAAGACAAATATGGGGCACATCTCCTGTAGGAAGCGGTCAGTTGGGTGATGTTGTAACATTATTTGGTTTTGATAGAGATGAATATTAGACAAAAATAAAAATCAAATTGCTAAGTTAGGATATAGACAGAAAAAAAGAAAAGAAATAAAATGTTAGGAATATGGTTCATTTTCTATATTCATATCAATAAAATGATAAAGGTAGACTACTTTAAATGAAGAAATCAAAAAATGTTAGGGAAGAAAATAAAAATGGATGCTTTATTTTCAAAAGAATAAATTTGGATAGAGCTGCTTATTTAAATGTGCCATTGAAATGTTAAATTTTATTAATTTGTGATTAATTTTCTTGAAAAAGCATTAATCCTTATTTTTAAATTATTAAGCATAAAAATTTATTATAAACATGGTGCATTTTTAAACTAATGTTGCTAAAATACAAAATATTTTTGTCGGTTTGTGAATAAACTCTGCCCGGATGTTTGAACGAAAGATCTTTTTTCCCACAGATCAACGACGGGGAAACATTTCCCCCCCACCCATTTCCCATTAATGCGAGGGGTGGAGGGGTCCGAAATTATTATTAATGGTGGGCGAGGAGCCAACCTTACGTGTCTCTCTCTCGATGAAAAAAGAAATCTTGGGGTAAACCCAATCTCCTTTCATGTATAAATCTCGGCCCGGCTTTGTAGGTTATGGCCCACTAAGGCTTATCGAACGTTTAAACTTAAAACCTTTTAACTTGTTGACGTGGATCTTCATTACAATCGTGCCATCCATACATAGGAATCATTTACAATCATTATAATATAGGCGTTAAGGTTTAAAACCCCACACCACAAGGTAATACGACAATTACGGTCCTTGTCCAGCCACAAAACTTGAATGCGCATTACAGCACAAACGTATCTAATAGTTGTGCCTTGTTTAATCTTGGTCATCACATGCATCTCATCACCATGTCTAAATGCCTTTCAACGCCATTGTCTAAATGCCATTCAATGTCGGCATCTTATCACCACGGTCTTTGTAATCCTAACCTGTTGAACATTGGTAATCGACGCTTATGCCTTGATATGTAGTGTAAATCACCACGGTCTTTATCATCATACGAACCAACTCACATAGCATTCTTCTCTTGATAGTTGTTCCGGAGAAGCACGCGACGTTTGTTCTCTTCGGTGCTCTTTCGATTAGCCACACACGATCGCCATCATTTCAATGTCATTATAAAGACGACAAATGCATCCATTTTTACTCACGCATATATAACGGATATACGATATTTAGATCGCCATCGATCCACGGGTGATCGATGGTCGATCAACAATCACTTAACACGGATTTCATTCATAAATTTAAACCATAAAAATCCATCACTCAACGTACGAGAAAATCGACATAATAAATAGTCGATTATATACAAATATCGCTTAGATCTAAGGCATTGCTGACCTTAGCCAATAAATCCACAGATTACATTGTATTCTCCCTCGCCTTCTATCTCACGCACTCTGAAACCGAAACATAAAGTATTTACAAAGGCGTGAATCGAGTTAAGTTACAAAATCTCTTACGAAATCACTTACTTAAATCTCCTCATTGCATACATGGCAGATAACAATATCCATCAAATCCACATGCAAATGGGTTTTGAGCATATTTTCCTCCCATTTTCAGCTTGACTATCCACGTCTTCATCGCTCCACTTGGGTCTTCTTTAATTTAGAAAAGGGTCGGATGCTCATTTGCATCACTCTCTCATGAATTCGTACCCCCCCCCACCCAGGTGCATGAGACCATAAACCACCCACTACCGTCAAATCCACTTGTGGTTTTCCTTCCACCAATGGCTCTTGACCCAGTGCTTTGGCCAGTTAGCCTTCACCCCAGATAATCCCATTTTGCCCTCATTTTCCCATTGCCCATATGTCCCCTACCGTTTATCCTATTCATTTATTTAAGTCCATCTCCCAAGCTAGTTATTTGCCATGTCATTACTACCAAGCTGCGAATTTACAATTCGTATATGGTCACATAACAATAGTTACCATAAACCTTTTTCGCTATAGATAAACCAAACATCGCCTCTTTATCACTTTGTCGATCCATCTCTTGTTTGTTACGCTTTTTTTAAAGTTATATTACGTACGATCACCAAGCAAGTCAGTTTCTCTCACACCACATATTGTGTTTCCTTCCCTCTATCATCCAATTATCCATTTCTTTCCCTTCTGTTTGTCGGCCATGGCTCCAAAGGGAAAATCAGAAACGGATTCGGAGAGAACCTTGTGCTGTCACCTCGGTCGATCTACGACCATATCCTTCCTCGCGAACTCTTTCTACGAAATTGTTGACACAAAGAGTGTGAGTTCGATTCCATGAACTACATGTGGGTGAAGCGAAATACCTTGACTGACCAATATCCAATTCGGTCCCAGGAATCTCTTGTATTTCTTCAACTTTCCTAAAACCTACGAGTTTCTAGACTTGATTATTTGGTGCCAAACCTGAGATATGACCACATTAAGGGCGATGAGTAGCTCAGAATGGAGACATTCTAATCACCATTACCTCTTGAAACCATTAATAAAATGCTCTTGATTCCCTAATCGGACTCCATGAACGGAGTTTTCCAAGAAACATGGATATGTACACCATAAGTTGACCTTTCCCCAAAGATCCAGAGATCTTTGAGATCTTCCTACTAGAAGATGATGAATTTCCAAAGAGAAATCCACCCTATCCATCTTCAATGTTCATGAAGCCTCTGAACATATTATTTCCCTACTATCTTGCATTAGGCTATCTAAAGAAAAAACTATTGATGAATCCATCCTTGGATTCTTTTCCATTTTTAATAAAGATTTTGCTTTTTTTCATGTACAATTACAATCAATTTTTGGGCGATAATATACATGAGAATTTTATGAATTTAACACACGAGGTAATGTTCAAGTACAATTCTATACTTGTTCATATGTTTCTTTTAGGACTCGAACACATATTTCATTAAATTTGAAGTATTCTATTACAAGGCCTTCAACAACATTCATTCTTTTGTAAATATTCATATTAACTTACTTTAAGATAAAAATAATTTTAGAATGTCAAACCAATTAGAGACCATGAATAGGTCAAACATGGGATTGTTAGGTAAAATAGTATCTGATACCTGATATGAGTGTGAAGAAAACTCTTAGAAATAATTTATTTAGATTAAAAATCATATTAGTATGTCTAACATCAAGAAATATATTATAGTTATGGATAACATACTAGAGTCATCAAATGTTTGATTTTTGTGTTAGACGACTCTAACCCCTTTCCCACAACTTGCGAGAGAGTTTTTGATTGAATAATGGTGATGTGATGATCTTAGTGTAAGCAGAAAGGAGGTGCCTCCCTTGCATTTCTTTGCGAATACTCTACTAGAAACTTAGTAAAAAAAAAGTGTGCTTAATTTTCTACCCCTTCATCCCTTTAAGTAACACTAATGAAGAGGTGATAATTCTTCATTACAACATCTATGCAAAAAGCTAGGCACTATTGATATAGGTATTTCAAGAAGGTTGGGTATCATTGATCTATCTCCACTCAAAGCCAAGTACATCGAATGAGAGTTATTAAATGGGTATTCAAGTCATTCCATTATGATGGAAATTGTCACAAATTGAAGTAAACAAGAATTAGTGGTTGTTGAGAACCAATATACATAGACAAGTAAGTAGTGGAAGCAAGGGTTTTCAAAAAATAGTAAACTTGATGGCAGTCTGGATATTTATCTCTCCTTGTCAACATTTTCAAAAGCTAATAATGGTCATGATGTAATAGTTCCAACCTATTGTATGAAAAACCATGATTGACCATTACCTTCACCAAGAGGAGAAAATGATAAGAATTTTTAATGGGGAATAAATAAATGCAAAACACAACTTATGGATTTTAGTTGAAATTTATATAAGTCCTCATGCTCTTTAATTATTAAATACTTAATGTAACTACTAACAAATTATCATTAAAATATTGATTTTGAATATTAAATATGTATTAAAAGTCATTTATCTATTACACATTATTTTCTATGTAGTCTAAATAAACCACTTAAAACCCATTATCAATAAATTCTAATTAGTTTTGTAAAAGATGTATCTTTACTTACATTGAGATATTTATTTCAAAAATATATTACATTTATAAACTTGTATCAGTACATATAACTAAATGGAATACAATAAATAGCTTCGGGCCTTCCTAGATTCTATGAAATTATTTTAATTACAAATAGTTTATTTAATAATTGAATTTTACAAAATGTTTATCTTGATGGGAAAATCATGTCATATGGTGGAACAAAGTTTAAATATGTTCATTTGTGACGCAACTCTTGAATGAGCCTAAAATGAATTAATTAATCCATGTTTTAATAGACAATATTTTTTTTTACATAGAATTTTCTTTTAGAAATAACAATGTCACATTTATACATTCATATTAAACCACATGATAGGTAAATAAAAATCAATCAATTGTTTCTTGACTTATCGACTTACGTGGCATGATTGTATATAAAATTAATTGATTTAAAATGCATAGTTAGAAAAATTTATCGATTGAAAATAGAATAAACCATTTAGAACTCATCATCAATTGATTTTAAATTATTATTTTTTATAAAAAATGTATCTTTATTTAAAAATAATAATACATTCATAACCTTGTATCAATGCATATAACTAAATAGAATTTAATATGGCATGCTTTATGTCTAGTTGATTTTTATTATTTCAATTAGAAATGATTTATTTTCGAATTGAAAATTACAAAATGCTAATAGGGATGGGAAAATCAAATGGTGTATGTTGTAAAAAGTTGAAATGCATTTATTTATGATCTATATCTTAAGAGAACTTGATGAATCTACTTACTATTAATTATCAATTAATTATTTCATGTTTTGTTAGGAAAAACATTTCATTTTACATGGAGTTTTATTTCAAGAAAACAATGTCGCATTTATACACTTATATTAAACTTCATGATAAGCAAATAAAAGTTGATATATGGCTTTATATTAGACCACTTATAACTTATTATCCATTACTTCTAATTTGTTATATATATATATATATATATATATATATCTACATTGGGAGCTACATTTCAAAAATACATCACATTTATAAACTTCCATTAATGCATATAACCAAATAGAATACAATAAATAGCTTCAAGTCATGGTGGATTCTATGAGATTGTTTAAATTACAAGTAAATTGTTTAAGAATTGAAAATGAAAAAATGTTAAAATGGATGGAAAAATAAATGTCTTATGCTGCAAAAAGTTTAAATACAACAATTTATGATCTATCTCTTTAATTACTCTAGATGGCCCAATTAACATGTTTTTAATTAATTTTTCCATGTCTTATTAAGAACAACATTTTTTTTACATGGAGTTTTATTTCAAAAAAATACAATATAAAATTAATACTCATATCAAACTAAGTCATAGACAAAAAAGGTCAATAAATGGATTCATTATTAACTTATATGGGATAAGATGATTACATACGCAAAAAATTGATTTAAAAAATAAATAAATAAATTATGGATTAAAAATCGAATGTCGTACCATTTAAGGACTTTGAAGTATTCACCTATGACCCATCACCCATTAGCTTAAATAGTCCACTTAATACTTATTATCAAGAAATTATTAGATTTATTTTTGGAAAAAATGTCTTATAGTATATGGTTATTATATATCACATTTATATACTCATATTACTGGGTATAACTAAGTAAAAAACAATAATATATTTATGGCTCGTATAATATGATTTTAGTTATTTAAAATGAAAATTTACAATTTAATAAATAAATAAGAACATAATTTATCTATGATATTGTCCAATCAAACCTTGATAGTCCACTTAGAAATCATTATCATTAATTATATCCTTTTTTTAGATATGAAAAATTATTTGTAATATATTTTTATCTCAAAAATTAAACATCACATTTATGCACTCATATTAATGCTTTTTATAGGTAAAAGGTCAATAACTAACTTTTGAGTGTTGTTGATTTTCAATATGATATGATTTAAAACCATTAATTTATTGAAGTATATAAATTTATATAAAATATGGATTGAGAAATCACATATCTTATGCTTCAAAAAGTTCAAATCATTTACCTATGACACATTTCCCATTAGCTTGAATAGCCAATAGTGAATGTAGCATTTATCGAGTAAATTATTATAATTTCTTCAATAAGAATTGCACTTTTGTTTGCAATAAACTCTATTTCAAAACTTATATTTCATATTTATATAGAGTATTATCCATAGAAGTAAATAGAAGTCAATAAAAATACAAGCATGCTTTGATGGTTCGTTTAAGATGATTTCAATAGCAAAAAATTCATTTAAAAACACACATACACACACATACTAGCAAAAAAAATTGATACAACAAAGTCATTGCAAAATAATTATAAATAATAATAGAAATATATAATAATATAATGGACAATTCCCATTCTACTTTTTTTTAATAATAGAAAGTTCTGATTTTTCCACGGACAAAAAAAATAAAAAATTTCCATACCAAAAGATATAAAATCATACAAATTAATTCAGAAAAACTATGTTCAAATTGCATTCAAAAATTGGAATGTACTTGTGAAGAAATTTATAAAGAAAATTATCTTCGTCCACTACAATGAAATACATGTTCTATTGAACATTCGAATGTACTCACATTTCTCTTTCATACGATGAAGTGTCTTAAGAAAGGGGAATAAAACCTGCATAAGCCAAGTATCTTGCTCTTTTCCTATATAGGATTTTATCAAGATGTAGTTTGATCGATATCCGATGAATTGAGAAGTATGCTTTGTTGTATCTATTAGAAATACATTTGATTATTCATAATTATCTCCATATTGGGACCACACATCAGTCAACCTTTTCTCATAAAATTGTATTGTCCTCCCCGCTTCTATTTTTGTTTGAAAATGACAATGAGACATGCTCCATGTGAATTTAAAGTCCTCTATATCAATATTTGATATTTCAAGTACTTGTCAAATGTTCTTGTCAGTGAAATTTAATGTCCATATTGCAGCATCATAATTTTTTAGGCAATATTTTAATAGTTCCAAGTGAAAAGGCCTTAAAAAATAGGACCTATCACCGAACTGCCAATCTAGTTCTCTTTGACTATAACAATTTTGTTCATCTTTGGTGTACGATTGGAAGAAAACTCCTTCCATTTCAAATATCAACAACAACTTTTGACTTATAGTGATGCCCATTTGTGTCTGCAACTGCACTGCAACCACATGTATGATATTAACATATCTCCACTTCAACGTTTTATTTCTTAATGATATAAAAACCTAACAATTCAAAAATAGTGTTAGTATTTATTATGAATTAATGTTAATCACAAATAATAATCACAATGGCCCCAGTAAAGTGAAAAAACTAATGATATGTTTACTTTATACATACAACCTAATACCTTTATTTAATTTGTATGGAATAAGCAAGTCTTATAGGATAACATTGACCCACCATTTAAATCATTGATTTTAAGACTTATAATGCTTTGTTTAATTTGAATTAAAAGATATAATCACAATGGTTGCAACTAAACAAACTAATTATATATTAGTTTCCACATGTAATATAATACAATTTTTAAATTTCAAACCCACCTAATTATACGCTAATTTCTATAGTCTCTACTTTAGTTTCTTTTGGTGCTTCTTTTAGTAAAGATTCTATGTCTATTGTTGGTGCTACATTTATCTTAATATAGTTTTTCAACTTATATGAAATAAAATTTTTTATAAGAATGCAGTGAACCATCATTTGCATTACTAATTTCTAAGAGGTATAATGATAACTTAAACCACAATTGAAAAAAATAATTGTAGTGATCCAATTCAAACAAATAGACCAATTACCTATTAATTTTTACATACAATCTAAACCATTGTAAAAATTTCAATAGCATGGGAAATTTTGATACAAAAACATTAAACAACCATTCAAATCTATAATTGTTATCAATACAATAATATCTCACAAAAAAAAAGAACATAAAATTGTTTTATTCTACTTATGACAAACCAAATCAGCAATACTTTTATTAATATTGTAAAATAGAAGTCAACTTAAATTTAAAAGGGCTACAAAATATAGTAATAATTCACGATGTCATACATATTATGACATGAAATAAGCACCAATCATCTTAAGGTACTATCAGATGTGATTGAACATCCTTCAAAATAGCTTGCACATCTGTTGCCTTATTGCATTTAATCAACATTCTCCATAGCTCATTGATCAACTAATTATCCTCATGAGTTGTTCCAATGAACTGAGGAGCAAGAGTCACATTTTCTTTTCAATTTCTTTTCATTCTCTCAAGTGAACAATCCACTATAATAGTATTGGTTGCATCATATTCGGTATGCATTTCCCACACTTTTCCAATGATTTAGCGTGTATACCTTTTGTTGGATTGCCAATGGCTTTATTTCCCTTTTTTGGCTTACACTCTGAAGCAGTCCACATAAGCACAAGTTTATCTTGTAATTTTTCTGAAACCAACTTTTTTAGAACTATCGTTGTGTTTTGTGTCGAAGCTGTCGTCCAAATTGCAATTTCAAAAAATTTATTTTTGAAACACATTTCAAAAAATGTTTTTGTATGTGGATGAATCCAAAATAAATTTTTCTCTATTGTGTAATATGCATCAATTCCCATTTTCTCAATACGTCCTTTGTTTGTTGCTTCATCATCGATGCTATGATTAAAAAATGTCCTTTAATTCAAGAATAACTAATTTCTTTTCAGTTGTTTGGGTTGTAATACAATAAAAAATAGTCTATTCAAACCATTTTATTCTTGTTACAAAAATTACTAAAAAAATATCATAACAATACACCTACCATGAGTGTGTTTTCGACTATTTATAGATGAAACAATCTTCTTTTATCATCTTCACAGAACCTGGAGGAAAAAATGTTAAACCTTCAATTAAATATGATCAAATTATGTAATATAATATATATTCAATACAAAATTCACAATTAAAGAAAATCATTAGCAATGTAACCTACAAAATACACACACACACACTTTTAACATTATTTCGATTGCTAATTTTGTTATTTTTATTTGTTCCTATAATAAACATATACAATGTTATGGTATTAGAAGCATTAAAATTTAAAGAATAATAAAAAAAAACAAAAAGACAAGTAATAAGTATCTGATATGGCATTATCTTCATAATTACAACTTCGCACCTCATCATCATTTTTGTTCTCTTTATTTGTCTCTATATTAAACATATAAAATAGTTTGAATTGTGAAAATGAATAAAAATCATTAAATCATAAGGAAAACAAGTGGGAAAATTATAAGTACATGATATTATATTTTGTTCTTGATTATAGCTTTGATTCTCAATCTTTGGATTATTGTATTTGTTCTCATTATTTGTCTCTATAATGTACAATGAATATGTTATAAATTGTGACAATGATTAATTGAATAAAAAAACTAACAAAAAGATAAACAACAAAGTTCATGTTAACTACCTAATATGGTATCATTTGCTTGATTATAGCTTTATTTCACATGCATTTGATCAATGCCTTTTTTCTCCTTGTTTGTCACTATAATAAACATAAAAAAATGTTATAAATTGTGACAATGAATAAAAGCATTAAACAACTATATAAACAATGAATCATCTTTAATCATCCATATAATATTTTGGTATTGGTTGTAGTATCGTATTTAGTGAATCATTACTTGAAGCTTCAATCAAATCTTTGTATACTCCACTTGACAAGAAATTTTACTTCATTTTCTTTAATCACCTCCACTTGAAAGTCAATGTCATTTTCATTGTAAGCATAGCAATTAATAATTATTTCGAATATCTCAAGTTCTTTTCCATCTATGGATCCAAATACGTACATATCATGACACATATTCATGGGAGTTTCTATCTAGATATACCAATCGTGCAAAAACTGATATTTATTAGATGTGTTGTGTTTTTTAATCAAATTTCAAAGATAGAAGTTGAAGGTGTTATTGATACTGCCATTTGAGTTGATTTTTTATTTTTCTTAAATGATGACTGTAACATTTCACTTTCTTTGGTGCCAACCAATTCTGCATACAAAAATAAAATAATTATTTGCATAAATCAAAATGAAATTAAAATTTCAATTATTGTCATGTCATTTTATTTTAAAATTTACAAGACCACATAATCTAACCATTTATAAGAGAGTATACATATAATATAAAACAACTGTACCAATTGAAGGAGACATTGTTTGTATATCACTTGTTTTTCGTTTTCTCTTCACTCCTTTACTTGGAATGTCAAGGACACAAGATTCCACAGCCCATGAAAAATAAATAAAGAAATAGATAAATTATGGAAGACATGAAATACCAAATATTATTAAACCTTATGATAAACTATTTTCATTTACATACACAATAATAGAGTACATGTGTTATGCAAGTTTATGACACCAAAAGTAATCACCTAGCTAAAATTGTTAGGAAAAGGAAAATTAAAGAGTATACATAAAATATAAAACAACCATACCAATTGAAGGATACATTGTTTGTATATCACTTGATTTTCGTTTTCTCTTCACTCCTTTACTTGGAACTTTAGGGACACGAGATTCCACAGCTTATGAATATGGAAGGCATGAAATACAATATATTATTAAACAACCTTATAATAAACTATTTGCATTTACATACACAATAATGAAGGAGCACATGTGTAATGCAAGTTTACTATATGACATCAACAGTAATCACCTAGCTAAAATTGTTAGGAAAAGCAAAATACACATGTTAGTATGGGGTTTCCACATTAAAAAAAACCCACTCTTAGTGCTATTTACATGTGTAGGATATTATTCAATAATAAATCAAAATTCATTAAGTTGTAAATATAAATATTAGGTAGGATATTATTCAATAATAAATCAAAATTCATTAAGTTGTAAATTGCATACTAGAATTTTGTCAAATTATTTGAAAATGAATATAAAATAGACTTTAGAATCTCATTGTTTGTACCATACTTCTTATCATTTGCAAACATTTGTAAGAATTTATAATGGTAAAATTTTAAATGAATTAAAAAACAATATGAATTCATCTTCTATAACATTTCATTTCATACATATGCAGAAAAGCAAAGAAGCTCAAAGCATATGCAAGTTTTCTTAAAAAATAAGGATAACATGAACTTCATTAATCAACAATCATTTATTAACAACCACTGTAACAAAGTACAAACTAATTTTAAAATTGTCATAACATTTAAATATTTTGGTGTTGCATTTGGTGAACTTTTTTTTTCCTTGGATGATTCCTTTGAATTTCCACTAGCTTCAGAGTTCATGGTTTCTGAAAATAAAGTTAAAAACTATTATCATAGTTTCAAATTATCGAAGAAAATATGAATTTATAAATACTACCACTACTTGCATCATTGTATGTGTAACAAAATTAGCAAGAGCAATAACAAGTGTAGAACTCACAATAATAACTAACCATGGTGTTTATTAGAAAAAATGGCACCACCCCTAAATAATTTATCATGTTCTTTTAATTGTGTCTATAAGAAAGCCAGCACCTACTAGCTTTCCTTCTAGCACAAGCATAAGCATGTTACCAAAAGACAACAATACATTGTAAATAAATAACAACAATAGTATATACTACAACAACATCATGATTATCTTTTATAGTCATGTATATTCTTAGTTTTCTATAGAGACCATAAAAAGGAAAACACATTGAAGAATTGTTTCTATCACATAAAAAAGATTGCCAACAACATCGCATTGTAAAGTAAATTTAGTGCATGATGAAATTCCTTCTATCACAAACAAAAACACATTGTCAAAAAAAACATTGCAACAATCATATTTTCTAGGACCTCTCCATGCTTGCAAAATTTGTCCTTACTTTTGGAAGACAATGGGTTTTTAGTCTATGCCCACGTAGATCATTGTTATAGTATCAGAAATGTTAAAACCTCAAATGATTAGAAGGCCATTTATATGGAATATGTGGTCTAAGAATGAAATATAGGACAAATATAAGCATGTTTCCAACAACAACATTGCATTGTGAAAAAAATCATTCTATATTACCCTCTATCACAAACACAAACACATTGTTAATAAAAACGCTGTGAGGTGAAAAAAATATAATGCATATTAAATTTCATTTTAGCATAAAAACAAACACATAACAACAATGTACGGTAAAATAAATCTAGCATGCGGTAGAATTACTTCTAGAAAAAACACGAGCACATTGCCAACAACAATATTGCAAACAAAATTAAGTGAAGCACATGCTAGATTTGTTTCTAATAAAGACATAAGCACATTGCCAATAACGAAAATGGAAGGTGAAAGAACTTGAAGCATGCCACATTTCATTCTAGAAGAAATAAAAACTCATGTCAACATTGCAAGGTGAAATAAATTTAGTGTGTGCTAATTTTACTTCTAGCACAAACATAAGCATCTTGCTAATAACAACATTGCAGCAGGGTAAAAGGAAATCTAGCACATGCAACATATCCTTATAGCACAAACATAAGAAAATAACAAAATCGTACAGTTAAAGAAACCTAATACATGTTGGATTTACTTCTAGCATAAACACAAGGATATTACCAATAACTCCATTGTATGGAAAAAGAAATCTAGAACCCACAAGATTTTCTTCTAGCACAAACAAAATCACATTGACAATAATAACATTGTAAGGTGAAAGAAATATAACACGCGGTATATTTCATTCTATCGTAAACAAAAGCACATAACAACATTGCAAGGTGAAAGAAATGTAGCATATGTTAGATATACTTCTGTCGCAAACACAAGCATATTTTCAACAATGCAAGAAAAAAGAAATCTAGTGTGTGCTAAATTTCGTTCCAGCATAGACATAAACACATTTCCAAATAAAAACAATGCAAAGTGTTAGATTTCCTTCTAGCATAAATAACTAGATTGTCAAAAATAAGATGTCATTGTGAAGAAAATATAACACATACTAGATTTCCTTATAGTACAAAGTCACAAACAACAACATTGTTGGGAAAAACAAATCTAACACAGGTTAGATTTCTTCGCATCAGAAACAAAATCACATTGCAAATAATAACATTGCAAGGTTAAATAAATCTAATGCATACTAGATTTCCTTCTAATGGAAACATTATCACATAACAACATTGTAGGATGAGAAAAATTTAGCTTGTGTTATATTTACTTCTAACACAAACATATAAATATTTCTAACAACAACAATGCAGGACAAAAAATTCTAGCACATGTCAGATTTCCTTTTAGCCTAAACAAAAATATGTTACTAATAACAACATTGCAAGGTAAAAATAAATCTAACATGTGCTACATTTTATTTTAGCGCAAACACAAGAACATATAAACATTGTAGAGTGAAAGAAATTTAGCAAGTGCTAGATTTATCTCTACCACAAATACAAGCATGTTTCCAAAAACAACATTGTAGAGTATAAGAAATCTAACGTGTGATCAATTTTCTTCCAACACAAACACAAACACATTTCAAATTGAAATAAATCTAACATGTGGTATATTTCCTTCTAGCACATAACAACATTGTAGGACTCAAGAAACCTTTGCATGCTATAGATTTATTTCTATCACAAACACAAGCCCATTCCAAGGTGAGGGAAACATAATGTGTGCTGGATTTCCTTCTAGCCCAAACATAAGCGCATTGCCAATAACAAAATTATAAGGTGAAAGAAATCTAATGTGTGTAACATTTTCTTCTAGCATAAACACAAGCAGACAAGCACATTATAAGGTGGAATAATTCTAGTGCATGCTAGATTTATTTCTAGCACAAAAACAAGCATGTTGAGAACAACAACATTATAGGGCAAAGGAAATCTAACATGTGCTAGATTTCCTTACAGCACAACACAAGCACATTATAAGATGAAACAAATCTAGCACGTGCTAGATTTCCTTCTAATACACACATAAGAACATAACAACATTTTAGTGTTAAATAAACCTAACACACGCTAAATTTACTTCTAGCACAAGTTAAAGCATATTGCCAATAACAACATTGCAAGAAAAGAAATCTAACATGTGATAAATTTATTTCTAACATAGTCACATGCATATTTCGAATAACAACATTGCAAGGTCAAGGAATCAAGCATATTTCCTTCTAGCACAAAGAACCAGACTTCCAACCACAACATGGCATTGTGAAACAAATCTAGCGCATGCTAAATTTCCTTCTAGCTCAAACACAAACATATTGTTAATAAAAATGTTGCAAGTTTAATTCCATCGTGTGCTAAATTTCCTTCTAGCACAAACACAAGCACATAACAA
This sequence comes from Pinus albicaulis, assembly GCA_034641835.2. Taxonomy (NCBI): domain Eukaryota; kingdom Viridiplantae; phylum Streptophyta; class Pinopsida; order Pinales; family Pinaceae; genus Pinus; species Pinus albicaulis. The sequence continues at coordinate 1,255,347,200 of CM076578.1, read as the reverse complement.
ACATTGTAAGGCGAAAAAAATCTAGCATGTGCGATATTTACTTTTAGCAAAAACTCAAGCCTATTTCCAACAACATTATTAAGCAAAATAAATCTAACACGTGCTAGATTTTATTCTATCATAAATGAAACTACATTGCTAATAACAACATTGTAAGATGAAAAAACATAATGAGTGATATATTTCCTTCTAGCATAAATAAGCACACATTGCCGATAACACCATTGCAAGGTGAAGGAAATCTAACCCATGCTAAATTTCCGTATAGAAAAAAAATAAGCACATAACAACATGGCAGGGTTAAAGAAATCTAGCTCATGCTAGATTTAATTTTAGCACAAACACAAGTATATTTCCAAAAGAAATATTGCAGGGCAAAAATAAATATATTTTGTGCTAGATTTTCTTCTATCATAGATAGAAGGCATTCTCCATAGAAACATTGAAAGGTGAAAGAAATCTAACATGTGCTAGATTTAATTTTAGTAAAAACACAAGCATATTGCTAGCAAAAAAAGGTGCATGCCAAAAGAAAACTAGGACCTGTTAAATTTTCTTCTAGGAAAAACAAAAACATAATGGCAATAATAACATTACAAGGGGAATGAAATCTAACATGTGCTACATTTCCTTTTAGCACAAACAACCAGATTTTCAACAACAATCTGAAATTAGAAAACTTTCTAGGGTTTGTGAGTTTTTCTCCATAAAGTTGCATAGAAAATGCAGTAACAACTGTTTTGAACAGGCAACCAACCATGCCAATTTACGTGTATGTAACTTGGGGTTGGGTTATAGTGGCTTGGTAGAGCACTAACTCATTTAACACAGGGGTCTGGCCATATAATGTTGGACCGCTTTCATGGATCTCTAAATCTGATCTTGAGAGGACATTGTAAATATTTTGCATTTAGTAAATATTTTTAACCAACATAATATAATTTGGAGTAGACGCTTGCATATTTAACATTGGTTTTGTTGGGTAGCAGTGTAGCGCAGATAAGCCCTTGTTAATATGGCTTGTTTGAGTATGCAGAGCTATTGCTTCTCCATTTTGGCTCCGCGCATCTCAAATTCTGGACAAGTGAATACGTTTCAGCTATGGGAAGGGGTGGATGCAGAGGAATAAGGGTAAACATGTCAGTATATTGGTCTTACATTATTGTTGCATAAATGATACTTTGATAGCTATAATAATAATGGCCCAAATAATATTTCAGCTACTTCAGATAATTAGTAACTACTAGGTGGCATGGGAAACCCCTACAAAATAAAATGATTGTTCCCTTATTAGAAATTCCCTTCTCATTCTCATTTATGTTGCTTTGAAATTAACCAGCTCTTTGTGTGTTCTTGTGAGCTTTATGACTCTTTCATTGGTTGGACTTAAAACTGGCAATCAGCTTTTCAGCAATCTGCACAGGTGTAAATTTCGTGCACCAATGTCCTTTAATGCAACTCCATTTGGGTGAATATTGAATCAGGCATCAACTGATCAGAGTGCAGTCTACACATTGATTCCTACACAAGCAGGAGCTTTGGATTTTTCATTTATATGACTTTTGGGGATCATTGCATTCATGTCTCAGATTTCTTGGCTGGTATTCATTGTGTTTATACTAGTGGGTTCAACTTGTATATGGTATCATCAATATTACATACCATCAACTAGTGAAGTCGCTCGGTTGTCATTATTTTCTAGAGCTCCAATCGTACAAAATTTTGGAGAATCAATATCTGGAACAACCACCATTAGAAGTTTTTACTAGGAGTCTTGGTTCATGGAGAGAAATCTTTAGTTGATTGATATGTATAGTAGACCTAGTCTCCACAATGTTGGGGCCAATGCATGGATTAGTATTCTGATGGATTTTCTATCAAATATTGTGTTTACATTCTCTGTAATATTCCTAATGGAAATTTACATTGATAAGCAAAGCAAGGATAGTAAAAAAAACAAACACGCAAAATTTACAACACATTAAACACCCAAAAATCTCCATAAACTACATTGAACTGAGCCATTATATTAATATAAATGTTGGGTACGAAGGTAAGATCAAAAAACATGCACCTGGGCTTGCCCAAGGCAAGTTAAGAATGCCCAGGTGACGAAATCGATTACTCTAACATGCAATGTGATTGTCCCCAACAATCTCTCTGCTAACCCAATGAAAATTTGCATTGTTGGATGAAAACAATGGTTGATAGGGTCTCTTCTAGTGCTCAGAAAATTCCAAGAAATTAACCTCGGACTTTCCTCCAATAACCCACAAACGAATCAGCCAAATATTGACCTCGGAATTTCAGTCGAATTTCCCCCTAGCTCCTCCAGTTGTTGGCTGAGTTGGGACCCCTATTTAACCCCTCAAATCTGCCCAGAAAATTCTACCAAATTATTTCTGAGATCCTTGTCAAAAACCCAAAAAATCCCAGAAAGGGCTTGCTCTAGTTTTGAAGCTCCAAAATTGACCTCAAAATGCTTGGCCCTCCTCCACAAGTAGAAACTGTAACCTGTAGCAGATGTTGGGCTTGTTTCTCCACCAAAATGCTGGAAAATCCCTCGTGATTTCCCCCAATATAAAAACAACCCCGGCTCCTCAATCCCTTTCACAAGTCAATTGTTGGCTTTGCCTCATCAACTCCTTCAAGAGCCCTTGTGTACTTTCCCCTTTTTGCATCGTTGGAGTGTCTATAAGCTCACCAATAATTGTGCATGTGATTCTAACACCTTCATGATCTTTCTAGCTTCCCCATAGCTGGTCAAGATCATGCTTTGATAACATTGTAATATTCCTAATGGAAATTTACAATGATAAGCAAAGCAAGCATAGTAAAAAATACAAACACATGCAATGTGGTTGTCCCCAACAATCTCTACACTGATCTAGTGAAAAAAAGTACTGTTGACTGTGAACAATGGTTGTTAGGGCCTCATATGGTGCCCATAAAATTTCGGGAAATTAACCTCGGTTTCTTCTCCAATAACAAAAACCCACGAAGGAATTGGCCAAATGTTGACCTCAAAATTTTGGCCCAATTTCCCCTAGCTCCTCCAGCTACTGGTTGAGTTGGCACAAAAATGCTAGAAAATCCCTTAAAATTTCCTTTCATGCTCCTTTCCTACATCCCAGCTGAACCATAAATGTGTGGTATCCTCCCAGCTACCAAATATGAGTAAAATTTTCCTCCCTAGGGTGGTACTCATGGTCCACAGAAGAAGAGGGTGACTTTGCCCCCACGAAAGACTGTGTAGATTTTGGGCAAGATGACGTAGGACCATGCTCGAGAAATTCATACTGTTGGGAAAATACCTCATGCTCTTATCCAAAAAACAAGGAAGTCTCATACACCAATTTTTTGTATGGCTTAGCCATGACCTTAAAATTGGATAGTAATAGTAATAATTTACATGCTTCAAATCACTGATTCATCCAATAAAATTTCTCAAAAAATTTTATCTACTGAACACATGAAAAATATAATCCACTCATACATAAATCCATTAGAAGCACCCCCTCTTCTAGAAAGAAACTTTGTTATCCATCCATCTATAAAATTCAAATCCACAGGTTTTAATCCATTGCAATTGAAATATCTCAGCAAGAGATTACAACCTTGGACAGGCTTTACAACATGATATGTTTATCCGTTCCCACAAGAACTTTTGTAAACTCTATTGTTGGCAATATGATGCAGAGTGTTGTCCTTGATGGCAACCCACTGAATGAAGATGAAGACATGAGATTGTTGACATGTGTTGTCCGTGATGGCAATCCACCTGATGAAGTTATTTGTGACATGATGGACTTGGTAAATGATGTAAATCTGATGTGATATGATGTTTGTTGACAATATGATGCTGGGTGTTGTCCTTGATGACAATCCACTTGATAGAGTGTTGTCCTTGAATGGAAACCCACTTGATGAAGTTGTGCTTGATAGAATATGTCATGATGAACTTGTTAAATGATGTAAATCTGATGTATCTACAGTAAGTACAGAAGGTAATGAAGAAATGAATTCAACATGTGCTAGATCTATGATGAAAAGAATATGTCTCAAGGCATACGTGGATTTTTCTAGTATAATTCGCGTATGCACGCGGTAAAGTACGTGCCAAGTCACGTATGGGAAAAAGCGCTCAAAAAGTGCAAAACCAGGGGTAACCACCATGGTATTGACCCATTGTATTGGGTAATGATTCGTCTAAATGACCCCGTCCAGGAATACCATCGAAAGTAATGTAGTTTTGGGCTCATGGTATTGTTTTGGCTCATGGTATTGAAAAAGGGGCTCATGGTATTGAAAAAGGGTAAACCTATATAAAGAGAAGAAATTCATTGTGCAAATCATGAGTGTGGGTGCAAGATGTATGAGCTTGAATGAATACTTCTCTCTGAAGGATATCTGAATGGAAAGGGTTACAGTTGAATGATAGATCTGAATGTATGATGCACCAATGATGAAGAAGGGGATCTAGATCTGAAATGTACTTGTATTTGCTAGATCTGTTTATGGAATGATTAGATCTGAGATGAGGTGAACATCTGTCTGAAGTAAAGGGTAAAATCTGTGTGATGTATCTGTTCTGAAGAATTGCAATGACCTAAATGTTTGAAGAACCATACGATGGTTTGCCGCAGAAGAAGCGCGTATATACGCGGCTTCACTGAAGATAAAGCGCGTATGCGCAGTGAAATTAGCTCTGTAATGTGTACAGAAGTATACGCGGGTTTGTATGGTAGAAGGCGCGTATATACGCGGTATCAGTGAAAGGAAAGCGCGTATTCAAACTAGGGTTTGCTGAAGCATGGGGTATGAAATGTTTGATCTGTTCTGCTGTGTTGCTGCTATCTATATTCTACAGTTCTAAGTTGTTTGTTTCAGTTTGGTTGTATGATGGAGCTTAAATATGTGGAGTGGGTCCAGTCTGAAAATATGATGAAACGTGGCCTACAAGTTGTGTCCTAAAGGAAGCTTTGGATCCAGTGTGAAAATTGATGAAACGTGGTCCATAGAGGTGCTGAGGGTTGTAGCCTTCAGTCAGGGGGTTGTAGCTCCCTTCCAAGTGAGGCTGGTAAACGAGATCAGGGGGTCGTAGCTCCCTTCCGGGAGAGGCTGGTAAACGAGTCAGGGGGTTGGAGCTCCCTTCCAGGAGAGGCTGGTAAACGAGCGCAGGTGGGTGCCTGCGTGCTGGTAGGAGTCTGCACTAGCACATATGTTGTAAGATGTTTTCTCTATAATAAAATATTGAAGGCTGAGCAACTGCAGCGGTGGTTTTCTCCCGACTTGGGTTTCCACCTAAAATCATGGTGTTCATGTGTGATGCTTATGTGTGATGGTTTATTCTGTTCTTACTGCACATGTTTACTGTTTATAGAACATCTAATGAATGAATGATGGAATGATATAAGTGAAGAATTAATGGCATAATTAGATCTCTATGTATACGTGAGTTTTATGAAGGATATCCGCGTGTATACGCTAGTTGGTTTCTGCAAAGTAGCATATGGGTTTTAGAGCATGAAAAAGTAAAAAATTTTAGTTTGCCCTAAATACTGATTCACCCCCCCCCCCCCTCTCAGTATTTTTCCCAACAATTGGTATCAGAGCAGGTCTTTCTTCAGAAGCTTGATCGCTTGAAGGAGATCTGTCGCAATGGGAAGTCTTGAAGGAGTAATGTCTCTAAAGCCACCTCTATTCAATGGAAGCAATCTGATATTTTGGAAGGTACGAACAAAAGCATATCTGCAAAGTCTTGGTGCAGATGTATGGGCAATCGTGGAAGAAGGTTACCAATACCCAGCAAGTATTCCTACTGATGCAGCAGAAAGGAAGAAGTATGAAACCAATGGCAAAGCAGTAAATGTCTTATTAGGAAGCATGTCTGAACCAGAATTTGCTAAAGTGATGCAGCTAAATTCAGCAAAAGAAATATGGGACAAAATCGTTCTGAGTTATGAAGGAGATACAAAGGTAAAAAGTGCAAAACTCCAAAATCTTAGAATTGAATATGAAAATTTGAAGATTCATAGTGATGAGAGTATTGCCCATTTCTTCTTACGTCTAGATGATATTGTAAATCGAATGAGAAATTTGGGTGAAACCATAACCGATACTACTCTGGTGGAAAAAGTCTTAAGATCCTTGACTTCAAAATTTGATTCTAAAGTTTCAGCTATTGAAGAAAGGAAAGATCTGCAAACTCTTACTATTGTTCAATTACATGGTATTCTGACTGCTTTTGAAATGAGACAAGGAGGTCCTTCTCAAATCAAAGAAGATGCTTTTAAGGCATCTGCAAAAGGAAAAGAAAAGGAAGTTGTCAAAGAATCCAGCTATATATCCGAAGAAGAAGAAGCGAATTTTGTGAGAAAACTCCAACTAGGTACTGGAAGATTCAAAGGTAAGCTTCCCTTCAAATGTTTTGATTGTGGAAAAGTTGGTCACTATGCTACTAAATGTCCTTATAGAGAAAAACATGGTAAAGGGAAACAATTTGAAAAGAGGAAGAGTTATTATGCAAATGAAGATGATGATGAAGTGTCCAGTGAAGATGAAGAAGATTCTGACCAAGATCTACAAGTGCTCATGGCAAAGAAGCAAAAGAAGAAGGCTACTCGAAGCAAGGAGATATCACAGAAAACATGTATAGCAAAAATTGAAGAAGATGAATCAGGTAGTGATTGGGGTCCTTGTAATCTTCTTTGTGCAAGCAATGGTGTAGATAGTGAAAGTAAAGTTATGGATCTAGAAGAAGCTCTCAAGATTAAAGTTGAAGAACTACAAAGTTCATCTAATAAGCAAGAATCTATCTACAAAGAGACGATATCTCAAATGAAAGATCAAATAGAAATGCTGAAAGGACAGATGGACAAGTATCAAAGGTTTCATACTTATGCATCCAATCGAATTAAAAGTCTAGAAGCAGAAATCAACGATCTAAATGCAGATCACGAAAAATCAAGCAAGAAGAATGAAGGACTTGAAGCTGCAATCATCTCTCTGCAAGCAGATCTTGAAGCATCAAGTAAGAAGAATGAGGAACCTCTACAACCATTTGAAAATGAAGGCCTTGAAGCAGAAATCATCTCTCTCAAAGAAGATCTGGAAAAATCAAATAAGAAGAATGAAGAGCTGCAACAAACATGTGAAGAAAACGAAAATTGGTTGAAAGAAGAGATTCTAAATCTGAAGGATCAAGTAGAAGATGGAAGAAGTAAAGAAGAAAGCATGACAAAGCAATGTCAAGCCTTGGAGGTTGAGGTAAACATTCTCAAAGGTAAATTAGAAGAAAAGATTAAACTTTTGAGGTTTCAAGATAGTACTAAGACTTTGGACAATATTCTGAGTAATCAAAGGTCTCCTGCTAGCAAACTTGGTCTTGGTTTTCATGAAACTGTTAAAGGAGAATCTAGCTCACAAGGAAGTGCTAAAGATTCAGAGGATGTCAATGCAAAACCTAAAGTGTTGAAAGAAACAAAAGGTCAACCAACAATGATGAAATCTCAAAGGAAATCAGTAAATAATGTTGAATGCTTTAAATGTCATAATTATGGGCATGTTGCAACAAATTGCAGGAGCAGATCATTTCAGCCTCAAATAAACAGTTCCTACATAGAAAGGTACTCTGGTTTCTTCAAGGGATATTGTTTTTCATGTAACAAGTATAGACATAAAGAAGCTGATTGTAAAAGGAGGGAGATTAGAAATACTCATTATGATTCTTATGCTTATTTCTCTGGACACATGAGATGTTATTATTGTAACAAGTATGGACATGTAGAAAAGGAATGCAGGTTGAACAGATCTAAGAAAGTGGACAATTTTCAGCACACAGTTAGGAAGTTCAAGCAAATTTGGAAAAAGAAGGAGGAACAATCAGAAACGTAGGGAATTCTGACCCTACTGCAGTCATCCACTTCTGAAGCTTACTTCTCTTATTGGCTGTAGTAATGATGTGGGATACATTATGAGATTTAGTAATGTACCTTCACAGGGGGAGAAATGTATGATGACTCTCATGGTTGATTTGATTTTTCTGGTTATATGTATTTCTGACAGAGCATCTGATAGGAAGATGACAGGTACAAGAAGTACAAGTTCAGGGGGGGATGAAGGAATGTGAAAAAATTCTATGCTTCACTTTCCATACGCGGGTTCTATGAACAAAAGTCGCATATACACGCAAGTTCCAACAGACACAGTCGCGTATGCATTAATGATAAGAGAATTTATATGATAGCTGAAGATCTGGAGCAGAGGTTCAGGGGGAGTATCAGTCTGATTGTTAATAAATGTATTATTGACTCAGTAGCAGCTTAGTTGCTCAGTTATAAACTATGATGATATGATACTTGGTTTCTGATGTTGAAAATTATGGATGAGTCCTGTTTGCTTTTTGATGAAGAGTATTTGTTGCTGAGATGAAAGTCTTATAATTCGGAGATAAGGACAGTTCATGCAGAGATTGTTGCTGGTGACTTGCTGATGAACGTATTCAGGTTGCAAAGTTAAGAAGGAGCACTGGTTCAGGGGGAGCAACAGGTTGAATACTAATAATTGCATTGTTGGCACTATGACTGCTTATTCTTTGGTTATTGTGATACTCATGCTTAAATGATGATGACTTGGTACATGGTTTATTATGATGAGATTTTGAGCCTTGTTTGCTGAAAAGTATCTTTTGTGCTCACACATGGATGAATTGGAAGTCTTATGATTCAGAGATAAGAATAGATCATGCAGAGTTTGTTACTATGGTTGAGACATTTTTCCTACATATGTTACATCATGTTAAATCTTGAAGATCTTGATGATATTGGACACATATTTGAAGATGTTGTTCTGGTATGATAATTTCTCTTGGAAAGAATGTATTGATGCTGCAAAGAATCTGAAGGCTTGGTTACTAATGTACTTATGCTACAACCATTGGATGACGCTTGAAGACACAACTACTTTGTTCTATCTATCTGTATTCCAGGGAAGCATTCAAATATCTCAGAAAAAAGCTAAACACTGTCTTTTTCTCACAGAGGATCAGATCTGGTTAAAGTATAGAAGATGGTATTGGATACGCAGATTTCCTGACACAACAGTCGCATATATACGCGAGTTCATGCACAGAAAACCGCGTATGTCTGATTGCTGACAAATTTCTGTTTGGGGTCAACTCTCTTCAGCACAGCTGCAGTGCTGTTTGGTATCTCTGGTATCTCTGGTGGTGTTCCGGTTCTTATAATACTGTTTCAATCTCTGATGTTTTAAAGATGCCTTGATGATTGGTTGAAAGTGTTCAGGATGCACAAACTAAGGGGGAGCCTTAGTCATATGGAAAGGATGTTTGGATGCACATTTTCAGGGGGAGCCCTAGTCTTGCTGAGTATAATGCATTGTTGGCATTATGGTGGTTCTGATATATGATATCTCTTGAGGTTTTTCTGGTATTGGTCATGAAAAGTCATATTTGTAATTTGATGAAAAGGTCATGTTGAGACCCATGATGTAAAATTGTAATATTCAGTCATGAAAGGACTTGTCAAATTTGTAAACCCACTTGGTTGGGTAGTTGAGTCAAATTTTTTAAACCCACTTGGTTGGGTAGCTAAGTTGAAATGTGCAAACCCACTTGGTTGGGTACTTGAGTCTCATATGTAAATCCACTTGGTTGGCTATTTGATGTAAGTATGAGTCTTTGGTGATAGGAAGTTCATAGAGTCATGTACTTCATTAAAAAATATGTTTAAAGATTCAACATGAACTCAGGGGGAGCTTGGTCACTTCAGTATACATCAGATCTGTAGAACGCTTCTTCTACATGAGGAGAAAAGGGGGAGAGTGCGTTGGTTTTGATCTGCCCTTTGCCCTTGATGTCAAAGGGGGGGAGTGACATGGTGTTTGTTCGAAGAGAAAGAATGATGTTAAAAATGGGGAGAGTGACATGGTGTCATTGTATTCTTAATGTACCTATCTGTTGTGGTAACCAAACACCATCGTGGTTGCCATCAAGTCCAAAGGGGGAGATTGTTGGCAATATGATGCAGAGTGTTGTCCTTGATGGCAACCCACTGAATGAAGATGAAGACATGAGATTGTTGACATGTGCTGTCCGTGATGGCAATCCACCTGATGAAGTTATTTGTGACTTGATGGACTTGGTAAATGATGTAAATCTAATGTGATATGATGTTTGTTGACAATATGATGCTGGGTGTTGTCCTTGATGACAATCCACTTGATAGAGTGTTGTCCTTGAATGGAAACCGACTTGATGAAGTTGTGCTTGATAGAATATGTCATGATGAACTTGTTAAATGATGTAAATCTAATGTATCTACAGTAAGTATAGAAGGTAATGAAGAAAGGAATTCAACATGTGCTAGATCTATGATGAAAAGAGTATGTCTCAAGGCATACGTGGATTTGTCTAGTATAAGTCGCGTATGCACGCGGTAAAGTACGTGCCAAGTCGCGTATGTGCAAAAGCGCTCAAAAAGTGCAAAACTAGGGGTAACCACCATGGTATTGACCCATTGTATTGGGTAATGATTCGTCTAAATGACCCCATCCAGGAATACCATCGGAAGTAATGTAGTTTTGGCTCATGGTATTGAAAAAGGGTAAACCTATATAAAGAGATGAAATTCATTATGCAAATCATGAGTGTGGGTGCAAGATGTCTGAGCTTGAATGAATACTTCTCTCTGAAGTAGATCTGAATGGAAAGGGTTACGCTTGAATGATAAATCTGAATGTATGATGCACCAATGATGAAGAAGGGAATCTAGATCTGAAATGTATTTGTATTTGCCACATCTGTTTATGGAATGATTAGATCTGAGAGGAGGCGAACATCTGTCTGACGTAAAGGGTAAAATCTGAGTGATGTGTCTGTTCTGAAGAATTGCAATGACCTAAAATGTCTGAAGAACCATACGCTAGTTTTCCGCAGAAGAAGCGCGTATATACGCGAGAAGCCGCTGAAAGATAAAGCACGTATGCGCGGTGGGGGAGTGGCTTTATAGTAATACTTATTATACGCGGGTTTGTATGGTAGAATGTGCGTATATACGTGGGATAAGTGAAAGGAAAGCTCGTATTCAAACAAGGATTTGCTGAAGCATGGGGTATGAAATGTCTGATCTGTTCTGCTATGTTGCTGCTATATGTATTCTACAGTTCTGAGTTGTCTGTTCCAGTTTGGTTGTATGATGGAGCTTAAATATGTGGAGTGGGTCCAGTCTGAAAATATGATGAAACGTGGCCTGCAAGTGGTGTCCTAAAGGAAGCTTTGGATCCAGTGTGAAAATTGATGAAACATGGTCCATAGAGGTGCTGAGGGTTGTAGCCTTCGGTCAGGGGGTTGTAGCTCCCTTCCAGGTGAGGCTGGTAAACGAGATCAGGGGGTCGTAGCTCCCTTCCAGGAGAGGCTGGTAAACGAGTCAGGGGGTTGGAGCTCCCTTCCAGGAGAGGCTGGTAAACGAGCATAGGTGGGTGCCTGCGTGCTGGTAGGAGTCTGCGCCAGCACATATGTTGTAAGATGTTTTCTCTATAATAAAATATTGAAGGCTGAGCAACTGCAGCGGTGGTTTTCTCCCGACTTGGGTTTCCACCTAAAATCCTGGTGTTCATGTGTGATGATTATGTGTGATGGTTTATTCTATTCTTACTGCACATGTTTACTGTTTATAGAACATCTAATGAATGAATGATGGAATGATATAAGTGAAGAATTAATGGCATAATTAGATCTCTATGTATACGCGAGTTTTATGAAGGATATCCACATGTATACGCTAGTTGGTTTCTGCAAAGTAGCGTATGGGTTTTAGAGCATGAAAAAGTAAAAAATTTTAGTTTTCCCTAAATACTGATTCACCCCCCCCTCTCAATATTTTTCCCAACAATGACACCGTAAACGTTTTCTCCAACCAGCTATAGAAATTATCCTTTGCAGCTTATGTAGAGGACACAATATTGTTTCAAATGCTATTGCAATTACATTTTTGAAAACTATCTGGATTTGTTTGTGGTATGGGAGGCAAGAAATGCTTAATCCATAGGTTCAATAAATGACATGTATTCATCCTCAAATCCTACAAGGACTATTCTCATCCTTCTTGCAAAGTGGTGTTGTAATGCCGTAGATGGTAGTTCTTTAATCGCTAGGGACAAAATTATTTATGAAAATGAACCTTTAAAGATTTTATGTGTTAATATACATCCAATGTTGATGTTGGAAGAATTTATTTCGTACATTATTCACCACACTATATACCTATGACTTCATCCTTTTTCCAAACTCACATTCCAAACTCTTTCTACTAGCAGTTTGTAGGACGAGGCCAAATGCATAATAAGCACATTGGACAACATCTCTAGCCCAGCTTCAGATAAATTTTTCTTTGACTTCTGAATCCATGTGATATCCAAAGTAAATCCATCATGTCATTTCCAATAACTCTTCATTCAATTCTTCCTAATATGCATGTGATCTCCAACATACTAAATATGGAGAAAGGCCTATAACTAAAGCCTGCCAAGATCTATCTACAAATCTGAAACACTTTCACCAACCTCCTTCAATACCTTCAGCATGTTTTGATCAACCCATAGATGTGATTAGTTGATAGATATATTGCAAAAAGGGCAATGCCATAAAGGCCACCTAGAATTAATCTCCTCCAGCTGTTATAATTCTACTTTGACACATTAAATTCACTGTCATTATTGTTTAATTGTTGTTGAGAAAGGAAATACCTCTATATTTTTTGTTGTCTTCCTTAGAAAACTCACATCAATATCCATATTTATGCACCTTATCAAACAATGGAAATCCAGGATGATGAGGTATGGGAAACTTGTCCATCATTTCTCAACACCCAGAAAACCTTTTAAGTTTGAAATTATTCTCAAGGATGCACATCGTTGACTAGTATACAACAACTTGTGAGGCAACTCTCATTTGTACATGCATAAGCCATCATTATAAATAATATAGGAGGACCAACTGAGATGAATTGATAGATTACCCATGAATATCAAAGGGTAACATTTGATTGGATATTCTCTTTCAGGTTTCCATCTTCTAGTTGACATCAAAAAAATTGGCTTATGATCATACGCAGGTCAACCTACCCTTAACTTATTTACTTCTGAGAATGTTTCTTTTTTGATACCATTATACTTGAATGATGTACAAAACACCCTCCCCTCTTAGGAGAGTCAATGCTAGTAGCAACTTGTCTTTCAAGCCCTTTTTCTTTTCCCAACTCATTGTCATCAAAAGAAGTCAATGCATCTTTGATTGTCTTTGTGCTACAAGGCTTATTCCCATAGCATGGACCTTCATGTTGTTCATCAGTATTTAAAGATTCCGTGATTCCAACAACTTTAGGTACAGGGCTATTTTTAGGTGCTAAATGAGCATTGGCATGGTTATCAGACCCATTGCACATAGATATTTTTGGGCTTCTGAGTTTCTTTGGTCTAAGAGAAATTGATCAAATACACTAATATCACACATGAATTTTTCAACAACACAGTGAATAGCTCTTCCAACAAGCACCAAAAGTGCTTGTATTTGTGATACCATTTGGTATAAAATATAACAAGCTCCCTCCTTCCTAGTGTTAATGGTGCTTCTCATTACTCATAAGTAAAACAAGAGAGCGAGGGATTTTTTTTTGGGAATACCTTAATGCCCTCTCTAGAGAATGACCAATGCAGTCCTCTGTTTTGATTATTTTTAATCACATATATTTTACTTGGTATCCAATTCCTTCCCCATCCCATTCTTGGACATTTGTGGTATCCAATTCCTTCCCCTTCCCATTCCTGGACATCTGAATAGCTCAATATTTGTTTAACATAAAAGGTATTGTCTATTCATATAAAATATTAGGTGCCAAAGTTATAGTGGTTGAGAGATTGAATCCACTTTGCCTATGTAATGAAATCGGTTGAGTGACTGAATCCACTGAAGGAGTAGATGCGCCTCCATAGGAGGAGTGTTCTTTCCACCCAGAGCATTGGTTCTCTACTTTTTGGTAAAAGAGGAAAAATAAAATGACCATTTCTTGAAATGTTTCATATATCAACAAAAGCATATGAAAAAAAAAGTAATCTACATAGGTTTTTAATGGATTTTACTCGTGGCATATGATTTCGAGGAGTGCCAAGGAAGATTGAAAGGGAGGAAGGGACATTGTGTGTGTCAGGGGATATTGAAGGTATGGAAAGAAAAACAGCGTTGATGTGGGAATGCATAGTTCTTCATAGAGGTTTTAGGCTTTAGCACTGCTGCTGCTAAGCCTGCTATAGCCTATAGGGGAAGGTGCAGTGGTCAAGAAAAATAGGAATAATAAGAAGACATTGTTGGATGCTGCCAAGCCCCTCCCTGATTAGGGAATTGGCTCCAAATTAGCTAAAATCTATTGGCAACACAATAAATTCTACAAAATCACAAGCATCAAGCTCAAAATATATTGTTGTCATGGAAAGGCGTGGGGGGGGATTTTCCACAGAAATGGTGAACCAACAAAAAAGACCCATGTAAGGATTAATGGTGCAAACAAACGTGTGTGGAAATTGATTAATGATGTCCCTAAAAAGACTTCTGAGACTACACTAAAATGTAGATTAGTGATCTGAACATGTGAAGTCAATGCTAAAGTAAATGTGAATTTGTTCCATTAGTTTTTATCACACTTGATTTGCAGCCTTGGGAGACAAGATTTTTTTGGAAGCTAGAAATTTTGAGAAAGGAATAATGTAGTTGGCTAAAAAATATGTTTAAGCATCAGCTATCACAACATTTTTTTTCTCTGTTGCACTAACATTTGTCTTTGTTTCTACTTTTGGTACATGTATGCTTATAGGAGTGCCTTTTCTTGCTGGTAGAATTCTTTCTGCACTTGCAACCTTTGCTAATTCTTGAGTTGACTGATATGCATGCGAGATATAGCTACATATGTATACTTCAAAAAGCTACAAAAATAAATATACTCCAAAATCTACAGGAAGAATTATCCCTACTGAATTGACTGATACGTATACTAGATCTACTCTCCACAATGTTGGTGCCTATGAGTGGCTTGGTATTCGAATGGAATCTCTATCAAATATTATTTTTTCGCTATTTTTCGTGTTCCTCATTCACTCTCCCAAAGATGTAATTAGACCAAGCATTGTAGGGTTGGCAATAAAATGATTCTTACATGCAGATTTCATTACACTACAACATGCAGATTTCATTACACTACAATGTGTTCCTTGCTGAAAAATGGCCCTTTAAATAGAATTCAGGTCTATCTTATTCCCCATTATTTTCACCACCTTCCTATACACTATCAACAGCTAATAGAACAACAAGAATACCAATACTTCTCATTTCCAGAGAAATACCATCTATCACATTTTCAATAGTTTCAAAATGGAATCAGTTCCTTTATACCACAGATGCCAAAGTTCCTCTAACGGGTACTCCTTTGCGGAACATATTATTAGACTTTGTTGATGGTCCATATATGGGAAACACCAAATGCACTCTATCAACCTTGAAATTTGTGCCTCCTCCTTATAGAGTTATATAAAGAGTTGTAGAACCTTTCTCATAATTCAGCCTAGCTAATTGTATGCCACTGCATTTTTACCTCAGAATATCACTTCTTTGGAAATGGCTCTAAGGTGCGCATAAAATTATGAACCCATATTTAAATAGGAACCTCCTATATATCCTAATGACTTTGCAGTAATACATGTGGCCCATTGGATTGGAAGTACGACCAAATTGTAGGGTCTGGTTGACAGAACTGCATTCCAAAATGTCATTAGCTAGTGGAGCCCCAATTTCCGGTAGGACTTTATCATTTAGTGCCTTTGTCATATCATGCCATGAATTCAACGTGATTTGATGTGCTTACCCACCATTTCATAGGGGTCTTTTCCACATACATATACAGTGTTGCAACCCTTTGCTCAACCACCATATACTCCACCACTTGTTCCAAAGAATCTTCCATGATGCCAGTTGTGCCATTAAACTCAATATGTTATTATTCTCTACACTAATACACCTAACTATTTTCAGCACCATGGAATGCCAATCAGTTTTTGCAATCTATTCAAGAGTGCTTAAAATTGACCACCTGTTTTTATTTAATAAATCAGTTAATACATTATCAATAAAAGTCATATTTGTTTCAATTTCCCGTCGAATGGCCCTTTCCAAATTAATAATGAACACAACACTAGATAATTTGAAAGAAAAAATACTACATATAAGATAAGATTGCCGATTTCTATTTCTTTGTTCCATGGATCCATACTTGGATATATTGCCCTCAGCAAAATAAAGCAGTTGCATTAGTCATAGAATTAAAACATTTAAGAATAAAAATATTTAACGATATTTGAAAGAGGAAAGAAATTAAAATTATGGATAAACTATTCCTATAAAACATGAATGCGTGAAGATACAGAAAACACTCCATGGGGAAACGATGCTCAGAATAGAAAAACGTTTTCCTATCAAATAGTTACAACCCTGTGAGCTTAAACTTTGAAATATGCATATGCATTGATATGTGTGAAATTAAGGTGAACACAGAACATCCTATACTCCTTTCAATACTAGGGTAGTGACCATAGCCCATAACTTGCAATGAATACCATGCTGAATTAGTTATAGGAAAAGATATGTGTTTTTCCAATTAGACCTAAGCACAGATGGCATGATGATGAGAGTCATGAGATATTATTTTTTGGTTGCCTTAGTTTCATTTATTAAGTGATTGGGAGTATTAAGACTCCTCCATTCATTATTTAAATCATGGAAATGATAGTAGTAGATTTGAGTGAGATTCTGGGTGAGATTTTGTAATTTAGACCTGCTTATCCAGCTGACTATGCTATTATTTATTCTTGAGCACCTGAGGATCAGTGTTCAAAATTGAACACGTTAGAGCCCATCGAGAGGCCTCTAGCACATCAAAGAAGTACTTAGCGAAATTTACGAGTAAAAAAAAATTAAAAATTGATTTTTATAGGTTTAAAAAAAAATGAATAATATTATTAAATGCTCTAGGAAGGGTTGTCGGTCCACTGAGAATTTCTCAAAATTTTGGCTTTATCTATAATCTATTACCAATTTTCCCAACCCTAGTTACATCTTGTAGACTGTGGAGTCCAAACTACACTGTGCATTTCAAGTTGTCTTGTTCTCTAACTGAAGTTTGAAGTGTCATGTTACACTTATAGACTCTAAATTCTAGGCCTAGGGTAGACCAGGTTGTTGCAGCATTGACCTGAGTCTAGGTTGTTACAACTTGCAGCATTAACGTGAGTCTAGGTTGTTGCAACTTGCATCCTTAACCAGAGTCTAGGTTGTTGCAACTTGCAGCATTAACCAGATTCTAAGTTGTTTTCAGAGTCTAGGTTGTTGCAGCATTAAAAAAGGTTAATGGTAAGGGAGTCAGAGGTTGTTGCATTGCAATTTTCCATTGTCAAGCTAACAATGATAATGGAAGCTCAACACTGATATTATTTCCTGCTAGTGCCAAGGATTTAGTCTGCCAAAGAACCATTTTTGCAGTGAATGAGACATTCCTTTGTTGCACATCAATGCTCATCATCTTCTTCAATCGAACGTCAACAAACAACCTGGTATGTTGCAGCCTGCCATCATCCTCATATATTCGAATAATATAAACACCGTTTGTATATATTAAATATGTTTACTTCTTTTCATGGATGGATAGAGAGATACTCTGGCTTCATGTGCTGTACCAGGATAAAACTCACACTAAATTCCCCTTTCCTGCTAGCGTGCGTAGTAAAATAGAGAGTAGGAGTTTGAAATTTATTGAGAAATACTGTAAACTGATTCTTGTGAGGGTGAATCCACTGTAGTCTGTAAGTCTCTATTGTATCTATTTTTAGGTTAGCACTTTGATCAATTCAACAATATCTATTTTTAGGTTAGCAATTTGAGAAATTTGAGAACCATTAGCATGTTACCCTAGGCTGCCTCCTATTCTTATACTCATATATCTTGGTAAACAAATGAGTAAGCTTAGACAACTTATGAGACTGACCTGAAACTAGAGCTGTTGTGGATGGATTCTGAGACAAAATAATTTGATACCCATCTCCATATGAGCTCATTCGTTATGCTTACTATTGTGAAATTTTTAGGGGAAATGTGCTTACTGTAAGTGAAATTTTTAGGGAAAATGTGCTTATCTTTTTAATTTCCATGAAGTGTACATGGGCCTCCTACATGTTTCTTTGCTTGCAATGCCCATAGATGAAAGTAGGGTAGACAATGACATCATAAAAATTTAGTTTTTCTTCCATTTCAGCCCATAACTTGAAAGTTGGCCAAATATATCCTTTCTTAAAATTCCCATCAAATAGATTAGGAGGCATGTGTGTATTCGGTTTCTGAATACTTGCCATTATTATATTCCCAAGGATTATTTGGAGTAAGACCTTCATTCCTGAATGCTTCAATAATTGCAGTAGCTTCTGCAATGTTTGCTCGCTTACAAAGACCATATATTAATGTAGTATAAATAATTATGTATGGGTTGTAAAAAAAATTCTCACCAATTTATCAATGAACTCAAGTTTCCATGGTCTCCTCCCTCGGCAATTTTGAAGGTCCTAGCAAATATGAGGCAAGGAAATATGTGGGAAATGAAGTGAGGAGGCTTAAGGGAAAGTCTAGGATAGAATTTGGTAAGGACTTCTTGCTATCTTAGGTTGCTGATGCAAAGGTAAGTAAGGATGTTTCTGTGAATATTTTTATATGGTTTGGATCTCTGTTTAATAACACAGAAAAAGCTGCAGCCACTCAGATTCTTAGCACAGGTAAACAAGGGTGTTTTCTAGTGCTGATGTGGACAAAATGTTGATGGTATGATCTGAGAGTGTCCAAGGCTTACAAAATGAATATCTTGGTCTCCCAGGAAACATCAGATAGAAGAAATTTCAGTTCTGGAGTTTATGTAATCTCAATAGTGAGATTAGAAGTCATCCTATGGAGATTACTCAAATCTCAGAGGTCTTCATCTTTGAAAGAAGAAGTTGCAGTATTAAAATAACTTATATTCAGCACCTGTTCAATCACTTAAGAAGCCGAACTTGTAACAACTAGTTTGAGCATATATTTTCTCAAGTCTGGTCAATACGACTAAAATTTCTAGTCTTCCCCTGTGTAAGGATATTTTGAGCATAAGACTCTGTACATGATATTAAAGGTGAAGTCAGGGTTACTCTTCAAAATTCTGATCGATCAAGTAATGTATAGAAAAGAAGAAGGCTAGTCCTTCCATAGTTCTGAGCAAAATTACTTAATTCAGGCCCCTGTCTCAAAGGAAGAGAAATCAATACTCCTATCTTGTTTCTATGCTCAACTCATATATAATCATAGCCTAAAATTCAGTTGAGCCGACCTATAGACAGTGGCTTAAACATTAAGGCTCAGAATTATGGTATGGATTATCCCTTAATAAAGAAAATCTTATGGAGCATTCCATATTGTAAATGAGTAAGAGACATTGTGAATCTGTGGACTCCTTGTCACAGCAGGGCTTGAATACTTGATTAGAGAAATACACACTATTTGATCTACAAATATTGGTCCATAATTGTTATCTGAATTTCTGAAGCATGCATCCCAAGTATGTGTCTAAAATTAAAGTTTCTGGTTGAAGAATATAATTTTGTCCTGAGATTGTTGTGACCACACTAAGAAGGCACGTGAAGTCAGTGTCACAATAAGCCCAAAATCTTGTGACAGTCTGGTTACTCATGTTTTTATAAATCTTATAGCTGCAGTCACCATTTTATTCCGAACTCTCCCATCTCACAGTCCTGAGCATGAATCTCTTTCAATTGAGGCCAGAGTTTAGTACATGTATGTTTCATTATAGTACGATATATTGAAGCTTCCTAAGAAAATAATAAAAAATGAAATGGTAACTGAAAGATTGGAAGTATGTAATCAAGTTCGATTCAAAGGCAATAAAATTTTGAGTATATTGACAACAATGGTGAAATGCAGGACAATGGAAAACATACCTTAAATTATAGTTTTGACACTTATGTCATGCTTCTATAGTTAAGCATAGATGTGTGCATTAACTATTGAAAGGACATGTCTGGACTCTGAAGCGCTGCCCTATCATCATCTTGAGGGGGGTTTGTTGGTATGATCATGAAATACCTAGTTATGATGGCAGTGGAAGATATTGTTTTAAAGCAAATCTCCAACTTGTCACTTCAAGTTATTCAGAATATAATCATAAGGCATTTCCTGGTTATAATAGCATCTATGTCATGGAAGATATAATTGGAAGTAGACCAACTTGACTCCTCAGTGATATTGTCATGCACTCTCTTGGTATCAAAAGAAATATTGCCTAACATCTCTAATTCCTACAATGACTGAATTCTGTGCATCAATCTCCATGATACAATGTGGCCTATCAGTCAACTATAACTTTGTTACATTGTTCTTGTGTGCACAAGCTATTACAGTACCTTTGACCTTGTCATCTTGGATAAGAGATGAAGTACATTTGGAAACTTCATTCTTAAAGATCAGTTACAAGGTCTCGGCATCCCATTGTTGGCCTTTAATCATGAATTATAGAGGCAGATGTGATGGCAAAGACATGTGGGAGGATTTCTAGTCAAAGATGGGGATGTGCATCTTGATTGCAATAATTCAATCCGTGATAGCAAGGAAGAACCTCACCATCTGGGGAATGAATCTGTATCCTAGTCTCTGGAGGAATTCAAATGAAAAATTGGATCAATAAAGGGATATTTTCTACAACAGCTTCTGTCTGAGCTAGCACCATTTTTATTATCTCCATAACAGTAGTTAAACATGACTGCAGTATCCATGTTCTCTCTGTATGCTTAAACCTGAGTAGTAATTGATGTCAGACTTCCTTCGGCCCTTCCCTACCCAATCATCGAAATCTTATTTAAGATATTCGGAGGGAGCTATGATTTAGAGGGAGTTGATTTCTCCCTTAACTTAAATGTTTAATGTGATGGAGAAGCTGTTGGTCTACATCCTTGGTGTTCTTGATAAACATCCTATCAGTCATATGCCTCACTATGAATTCTCTAAGTCAATCTATGGAAGAACCCCATATTTTGAATAGTGGCTTCTTGAAATATCTCTGGAATCTAATATTCCTTGAATATTCTGAAGCTGGCTCGGTTGGCAGTGTGATGGATGGAAAGAGAACATCTAGTGCTATTCCTCTTGATTTGGTTGCTCTGGAAGCATTATTGAGGCTGAATGTATATAGCATCAAGTATGGCTTATTATGAAACCAGTTGGTTGAGGAAGCTCTTTCATAAGTCTTTTGTGCACATGATGGAAATCACCGTTGTATATTACAATAATGAAAGAAGGATTCACCTTTCAAAGAATCCATGATCGGCTACAGGTACCACTTTATTTAGAATATGGTACAGTCAAGCTCCATCATTTCAGGATGGATGTGCAGGTTACCAAAATCCTCTCAAAGCCTCTTGGTAAGGTCAAAATTTATCCTCATTCAGAAAGAGGCTGGGAGTCATGGAAATTCCCTTCTATGATGGTCACAGTTGAAGACTGAGCTCCGGGAGCTCCTAGGGGCTTGGGGTACTTATTGAGCTATGAGTGACCATAGGGTGAGTGGCTCCCCTTCCCCTAGTGGTGTGTTGTGTACAAGGTGAGTGATTCACCTTCCCCTGTGATACCCCATGATGGCTGACATGTGTGTAGGGTGAGTGGTTCACCTTCCCCTACGATTGCAGACACATGTGTAGGGTGAATGGTCGGCCAAGTTTGACTGGGTTTTACCAAGCTCCATTGGAGGAGGTATATTGTTGGTTTTAACAATGTTGAATTTTTTGGTTAGGTCATCTTGTTGACTGTTGTGAATTGTACTTTCTCTCTCTGCTAAATTTGAAGAATAATAAGAAGATTTGGTCAAAGGGTTTTCCCCACATTCGAGGTTTTCCCTAGAATCCGCCCAATTTTGTGTTCTCTTGTCTTGGCTTGTATTTTGGTTATTTGTTTATGTTCTATCAATATTTATTGTCAATGTTAATGTGATTTATAAACAGGAAATTTAATTGGGCTAATAAGAAAGATTGAAGTAAATTGCTCTAAGCATAGAGCATACCATCGTTAACTAAAACTAAAATGGTATCAGAGTTGAGGTGAATACAAAGCCCAAGCAAGAGTGAGAAGATAAATCACTAAAAGTTGATTAGACAAGGACAAGGGTCAATGGCTTCCTCATAATACTTCAAATTTGAGGACAAGCTCAATGATAAGTCTGATTATCATGCTTGGAAAATGCCCTTGGATTTAACATTTGAGGAGCAAGATGTTATGGATTATGTGCAAATTAGAGAGATTATGTGACAACTAGAGAAAAAATTGTGCAGTCGAGATTCAGTGGTGAGATGGACTTGGAGCATTGATAGAGGCAAGAGCTGTAGATTGGGAGCCGAAGGACCGGGTAGGTACAGGGTATGATCGAGAGGAGTTGTTAGATGCTACAATGAGATGGTCACAGTATCTTGTCTTGTACTAGTGAATGTATGAGGACCATAATCCCTGGTACGGGAGCCCTAGACTATTGTATTATATGTTGTTAATATAATGAAGTTGGGTTGAAAAATTAAAAAGTTGTGCATATTTGTGCATATATGATTTACTACTTTATATTTCCACTGTGAAAAGTAGTTTACTGGTTGAGATTATTAGTTTGGTAGCATCACTGATTTAAGACTCTAACCTAGACCCAAGATCATGGAAATATAACATGGTTTCGGAGCGTATCTAAGCTACTTTGGAGACAATGAATCAGAGTGTGCACAGTGAAGCAACTCAGAGGGAGTTGTTGGTATCTGGATCATGGAGCAAAGGGTGCAGTTGAAGACATGGAGATGTGGTCTTGAAAAGTTACATGGCGAGATGGGCTAGGATTTCTAGTGGATTGGCGGTAAGCATGGTCAACAACAGTTTGCTATAGGGTAGATTGTTGATCGTGAACTTCCGATGATGTGTCGTGGATGGTTGGGATAGCTTGAAGGATTCTTTGGCATGAACAAGATCAGGTTGATTGAGATAGCTTCATGTGATGTACTAGATATTAGCAGGCTAGAGTCTCCATCGGATTGTGGTGTTGCATATTCGAGATTGGTGGGATTTGCACGAGTGGTATTTGACTAGGAGGATGAGTGCTTACAGGGTTGAGCCAATGGAGATTGTGTAGGCTCAGATGGAGTCTAGCCTCAGAAGGAGCAACACTATGGAGGTTCGAGATCTTCAGGTTCAAATGTGATGAGGCAGAGGCACTATTGAGATTGTCAGATTCATCTACAAGTTATGTTGCAGTGATGGATGTCAGATGGGCTAGTGTTGTCGTTGAAGATGATGATTGATTCCTAGATTTGGAAGTACCTCCCTCGCTAAGAGGGAGTGTTGATTTTTTTTTGTAGCTTGGGAGTTACTCCAAGCCCTGGTGATCGAGGGTTGGAGGTCAAAGCACCACAAATGGGCTTGTGGGCTTCAGATCCAAGCTTGGGGGTTTTTCACCCATCGATGTTTGGGCCAAAACCATGATGGAGGTACAACATGTTATGGATGACGATGATAGTGCTCGATGATATGATTCCAATGCATCTAGAATCGTCCGAATCTGAGTTGTCGTTAGAAAATTATGAATTTTCTAAGGTTTTGTGGGCTAATTGTCCTAAGTAAACACGTCAGCTTCACTTGTAGAGGACCCCTTTAAAGGCCTTGATGTTAGCCTAAGGAACCTATATAAGGGAATTAGGAGGAGCCTCATTTCTCACCTATCCAAGTGAGCAATGCATCAAGAAACCTCTGATTTAGAGCAGATTTGGGGCAAACTAGCGAGGAGGCAAGGAGGAAAACTTTGGAGGATCCTTTCAATGTTTTTGGTGCAGAGTTCCTATGGAAACAGGCAGAAAATGGTTAAGGTCTGAAGGCAAATAGGAAGCAGGATTAAAGGGCAATGACAAGACAGGATTGGATGTGGGTTCCATTGTTGATCTAGGCAGCAAGCACAAGGGAGGTAAGGGTTTTTCTGTGCATATTTTATTATGTGTTTAGTAATTTTTCTAGGCCGCAGAGGGAGATGTATTTACAATGAGTTGTGGAGGGTTGTTTGTGTGGGCTAAGAGGGCTAGGAAGGCTCCTCTTCCCTAGCTGCAGCCTCTCCAAGCCTTATGCAGGAAGAACAGGGGTACCAACCCTTTTAGGTGATAGATTCCAAGGCTGTAATGAATCTATGAGTTGAAAAAGGCCTTGTGGAGTTGCCCAAGGTCCATGACAATGCAAGAAAGGGATTGATAAGGACAACAAATGAAGGCATGTATAGAAGGGAAACACATTGATAAGGACAAAAAATGAAGGCAACAGTCTAGAAGGGAAACAGAGTGTTTGGACAGAGGGTTGGGGTTGTTGTTGTGTGCCCTAACTAGTCCTATGCATGCACAGACCCCAAGGACAAGAGCAGACCAACAGTTTGATGGAGGATGTGTTCTCTTGTTAATGAGAGTTGTTAGAAGGATAGGGTTTGTGCATCATATATTTTTTTTTGACACAACACCCACAAACTATGCTTCATTTGAAGTCACATCGGAGTCTCTAGCCCACAAACTCTATTGCATTTTAAGTCAGATTGAGTCTACAACCCACATATTGAACATGCTATTCCTCTGAACTCTAATGACCTTAATCTACCCATGTCACAGATGTGTGTTTGCAATATCCATAATAATTTCCACTTTGATATGGTACTACTAGATCAGTGTCGTTATGCCAATCATACAGACATTGATTTTGCAGCACTTTGAATCAATGTATAAAAGCATGCAATAATTCTTGACTACAATTTTATTGAATGGCAACCTTTTCAAATGTAGCTACATGTTGCCGATGTGTTCCTTGCAAACTTAATTATCCTAGCATGGAAGTAACACAAACAAGGAAACATTTTTAATGCATGCTCGATTTAGTCTTATGTAAAGGGAGAACTCTTCATCTGATGAATAGAACATAACACTAATAGTTATCCTTTAATATAGTCAGATACCCCTCAAACAACTATTTCATTCTATATCAGACATTAGAAAAATGAACGCAAATAGACGGGTCAAAGAGCTACAATATTTTTTGTTGCCAATCAAATGCACATCCCATGGAAACCCATCCAAAAGTTCTCATTATTTTGAGGATGGTACCTAGGGTAAATCGTCTAGTTATAGTTTTGGCAACCCAAGCTGGCAGGGACATGAGTAAGACCCATAATATTCTCAGGGGCAGCCACCCAAAGGACTTGACCCCACAACCTACTACAAATTCACAACACCCAACAACTCAAGCTAAGCCACTAGGTTCAGATGCCTGAGATAATCAGCAAAATTTTTCAAGAGTAAATTATTTGGCTTTTAAATTCAGACAATATCAATTATTTTCAGTCAAAACTCAGTGTGAAGAACAAAATTAGAGGATATTGGAGGAATTTCATAGTATGCATTCACTAAAAATGATGAATAATAAATATACCTTAGGTGGCTTGAATGGATAATCAGGTGGAAAATGAATTGCCACCAGAAACACACCCCCAGCATATGGACTGTCAGGAGGTCCCATAATTGTCACTTTCCAATGGAACATATCATTTGCCACAGTCTTATACAAGCATGGAAGGAAATAAATAATTTTTTACCTAATTCATTGCAGTATAAAATATAACTAGAGTAAGTACAGAAGATTGTTCTCTTTAAAATCTAATCCTTATATTTACTTAGAACCAAGTCAAACAATAGGTAAACTCTTTTCCTATTAGTTACTTAACCAATTTACTAAGACCAGCTTACATGGGTGACAAACATGCCAAATTATCATTCAAATGTGAAACTAACATTCATAAAGCCATAAGCACAGCAGTAGGGAACTCAATGATGCTAAGAGATCATATTTTCTAGATAGTACTCAAGGGTACCATTTTATTTACCTCAATAGTAGCTATACTACATACGTTATACAACAAATGTGGACCCCTCAATTTTAGGAGATTAAATTTTTATGAAGATACACAAACAATTGTATAACCAGAACATTCTGGGATCAGCGGTTATAATTCCATGTACCTCAGTCAAATAATTGATTGATGCTAAGCAGTAGGATTCCTAGTAATTTCAATGGAATATTAAACCGCCTAATGATGTTCCATTCTCATTGTGGTCAGTGCATATTTGCAGTCCTATAATGTCAGCCTTAATTTTTGTTGCAAGGTACCTAATTTTCCCTGATGACTTCTATAGGAAGATGTGGGGTCACATTTTTATAAGAAATCTCATGCTTTCAATGAATTAAGATGTTTAAGGAAGCAATATATTAGGAAGAAGGTACAAGTATAACGATTCTTCCATCAAAAAATGGAATGGAGTTCTATGAGACAGTTTTCTGTGCATACAGAACCAAGCGGCATGACGTTGCAGAGAGAAGAAACAAGATAGTTGTTGAAATGGCCAATAGCATGTTACAGGGTAGGTCAGTTCTAGATAAGTCTTGATATAAAAATTATGAGTTGTGATTTCAAGGAAACCATATCCATCTGAAATAACCTACAAATTGGAGTACCAATCTTGGAGATATCTCAATTATAAGGTCAACATGGAGACCATTCCCCAAAGTTAAGCCCAAAACAACATGTAAACTTAAAATTTCATTATCTTTCCTAGAGTGTCCAAATTAGGTTTTAAATGCGTTAAAAAGAGGAAATAGATTGTAATATCTGTGAAAAGGTAAGAAAAAATTGGGATAATCATTGTAAATAAACTGTATTTAAAATTTAGACATCAAGGAGGAACCCTATGGTTAATTTTTTCTCAAGTTAATAGATAATCAAGATATTAATGTATTGAAAGCTTCTAAAATAATTACAAGAGACTAAATTGAATAGTAGGAATTAAATTGGAAAGAAAATTGATGAAGTATTCAAATTGCAGAAGAAAAACTAAGAGCTTTGTAGAAAAGGAATCAGTTCTTCAAGTTGCAAGGCCTTAATGAAGTGCTAGGAGGTTAAGGATTTAAAAGAATGAAAGGTGAGAAAATTCAATAGGGACAGGTATAATTCAACATGAAAATATTCTGGGTAAAAAATACCTAATTATGAAACCATAATCAAACACTACATGAAGAAGTTAAAATATTAAAGAAAATAATTATCATCAACAAACCCAAAAAAAAAAATATCGTAGATGAAGAGACAAACAAGAGAATTGAAAAGGAAATATGTAACAAAGTTGAAGAAGCCCTCAAAATAGATAAAGTTCAATAATGAATGCAGACAAGACTAGAAGGAGCAGAGAGGAAATTGATGGATAGCATCGGCTTTGAACTTCAAAAGGAGAAGAAAAAGAAGGTACAAGGTCATTGGAAGATAATTTAGTAAGTCAAAATATGATTGGTTCACACTCCATTTAGGTTGTCACAGTGTCCTTTTCAAGACAAGATTTCATTTTATCAAAGATTTTATTTGCCTCTTAATGGAAGAGACATTCTCTTTGGAATGGAAGAAATGGTTAGCAAGATTTGGCAAGCTCAATAGTTGGGATTGAGTGCTTCATGGTCATACTATCTTATCTCAATGCTTTCTAGAGGAGATTGCATGCATGATATTTGAATATAGAAGTCCAGAATCCAGATTCCATTGTGTTGAGGGTTTACAATTTCTTAGCAAAATTTTCTGATAGTTTCAACTCTCAATATAGATCTGCTAATTATACCTCCTCAAGGATGGATTTATGCAGTGCAAAGACTAATGGAGAAGAATTGTTCTAACAAGAGAAGTTAGGGCTTGATAGATAGTTATGAGTTTAGGGTTTGAAACAAACCCCTGGAGTATGTCTGGATATTATAGCATGATTCTAGTACATGTGATATGATGTTGCATTTCATAGTAACAACTAATATGATCTTTTTGATGTAACCATTCAATATGGTGAATGAGTCAATGGAAGTTGAAGACACAAGACACATGGAATGAAGATCCATATCTAGTAAATGTGCCTCCAAGTCTTGGAGACAGCAATAAGAAGCCACATCTTGTACAATAGTGGAAACTGAATGGGATGCACAAGTTGTAAAGAACCCAAAAGTGGTTGACCATCCTCAACTTTGAAAATCAAGTAAACCACATAAGCCTATCCAAAAATCAAAGAATTCTTATGTTATGAGATGGTTCCAAGAAATGGAGGCTCTAAAATATCATCAAGGATAAACAGTTAATTAGGTAAATAAGTCCACAGGAGTTGAAAACATGAAATCAAGACAATTCAAACTGAATAATGGTCCAGGTTTAGTAAATGAGCCTTGAAAGATAAAATATTGAGCGACAAGAAGCCATGTAATATCTAGTAAATGTGCCTTCAAGGCTTGGAGATAGCAATAAGAAGCCACATCTTGTACAATAGTGGAAACTCAATGGGATGCACAAGTTGTAAAGAACCCAAAAGTGGTTGACCATTCTCAAGTTTGAAAATCAAGTAAACCACGTAAGCCTATCCAAAAAGCATGTGATGAGATGGTTCCAAGAAATGGAAGCTCTAAAATACCATCAAGCATAAATAACACCAATTTGATTCCAAGAAATGGAGGCTCTAAAATACCATCAAGCATGAATAACACCAAGTTGATTCCAAGAAATGGAGGCTCTAAAATACCATCAAGGATGAACAGTTAATCAAGTAAATAAGTCCATAGGAGTTGAAAACATGAAATCAAGACAAATAAAACTGAATAATGGTCTAGGTTTAGTAAATGAGCCCTAAAAGGTCAAATACTGAGCAACAAGAAGCCATGTATCCTACGATGAAAAATTCAATAGGATAAACAAAATAGTAATCAACCAATAGTGACCAATCACATTCAATTTGAGGTTCTACTTGAATGTGTAAGCCTCTAGCCAGAAAGCCTTGAATATTATGGGCATGCATTCTACATATCGAAAGCCTTAGTCGTGGATGCAAGCCATTAAAAAACCACCATGTAGTTGAATGAAGTATAAGTAACTAATGCAAAATGGTATGTGGCCCTTAACCACACTTCCATGTGGGAAAGTTGTTAGATGGAAACATTGTTCAAATTGAAATTCAAAATAACTGGTACCGTTGACACTTGAAAGATACCAAGCCTGTTTAGTAGCAAAATAGTTACACCCAAGATATTAAATAGATTAACTACAATGATAATGTTCTCTCTTTGTAAGGAAGACATCATTCACTGTTGATGGAAATAGTAGCATTTAACTAATAGGTTGTGCTTGGGTATAGACTCTAGCCTAAGTGATTGAGAGAAGTATTATCCTCCTCAACCAAGTTCAATTCATGTAGGAGACTACCCTTGGAATGAGATGAAGTGCCTCGCAGGTTTATCCAGGATGTACATTTCACCAAAAAAAGGTGGCATAAGGACATATGTGGGCTAGAAGGAATCATCCAAAACATGTTAGGATTCATCCCTAAAAATAGTATTTGTCCAAACAAAGACTAATTTTAGCATGCATGTCAACTAATAGATTCACTCAATTAAAATATTTCCCTATATGTTAATGATGCTATTTTTCAAGATCATGTGGCATGAATCAAAGTGTATAAGCCAAAATTCAGTTCTAATTTTGAGATAACAAATCATTTATAGATCTACTTCAAGCTATTGCTGAAGCATAGTACATTTCTACAAATCAAGCAAGAAAAGAATTGATGTGGCTAAATTGATTGAATAAAGAGATACATTAACATATTTTAGAAGGTTATAGAAGGTGATGTAAAATTGCAATTGTGAAACTAGCAATATGACAACAGACACTCTCCCTAAGGAACTACAAACAAATAAGTTTAAAATTCAAGCAAAAGTTATATGTGTTGCAACAAGTTAATGTTTTGACTTAAAAACAAATGTTTCACATAGTGGGAGACTATTTAGTTTTTGTGAGTCTTAACATAATCTAAGTATCCAAGCAAGTGATATTTTCCTGACTGGTGTATGTAGGCATTCAATAATTCTCTATAAATTTGGAAGATAAGAATTTTATGGCCTTTAGGAAGATAGAGACTTCATTATCGACTTATTTACTTATATAGCAAGCTTGGGGAAAATGTGACATAATAGAAGTGGACATAAAGCTATAAATGTGCATATTTAATGACAAGGAAAACAACAATATGTTCGATTGAAATTTTCAAAGTTTACTATGATAGATTCAATACAGTCATTAATATGGAACAGTAAAAAAAATAGAGGTAGAAAAAATGATAAGATATTAAATATTGTTGGATAAAAGCATATCTTAACTGTCCAGTTTGTACGAGAACTGAAAACATCATTAAGTGATTAGGCTATTATTAAAAAGGGGGTAAAAATAAAATTTTATTGTCCATAAGGAAATCACCAATGGAAGCAAAGCTGAGTGGAATTACCTCCACAGTGGAAAGATGATTTACCTATGTAGTAGAGCAAGCCCTTTATACTACAATTAAAGACCCACTAGCTCAGCAACAATGAACCAAATGTGAAAGAGACCAAAGCAGAGCAGGCATAGTGGGTGTGTAGCTCCCATGTGCTGATGAATGGAAGGCATCGTGCAAGCGATCTACAACAGGAAGGCCATAAGCACAAAATGTAGACAGTCGATCCCACCTAGAAATCCAAGAGGTTAGAGTAGGGTGTGAACATAGATACATTTGGTGACAAGGTGGGGTACTGAACCAACCAAAGTGGAAAATCCTCCACCAAGATAACTAAGCAACTTTTACAATACAGCTCATTTCCCTTGAGTGTATTTAATTTTTTTAATAATCTTAGACTTGTGGACTTGGAATTTATGCCTCAATTTTGTGTGATTTTATAATTTGGTTTTCAGGAGTGTCAATTTTTTTATGCATGTTGTCTTTGCTAAATGTTGGTTAGAATTGCATATGTCACTTTCCTTTGTTTTTCTGCAGAGTGCGAAGGAACTTGGTGAAAGTCCATATTTTTGTAGGATGTTAATTACTTTGATTAATTAAAGCACCAATGTCGAGCAGGGAGAAATGATGTGCCCGTTTGATCCCAATAGTAGGGACTAATAAAAGAAAGTCACAACCTGCAAGGACACACATGCTTGCAAGGAAGACGTTTAAGTCATTGTCACTTTGGGCACCATTCTATTTTTTAATTAACTTCCCTTGCTCAAGACCATGGAGCTGAAATTATGGATACAAACTATCATAAACCTAAAGTTGAAAGAAAGTGCATTGGGTCTTGGTAATGGCCAAATAAAGGACAATGAGGTTAAATAGTTGCAGTATGTAGTTCAAAACATTTAATACCAATCCTTACTAAAATAATGATATCCTAAGCAATGTTTCACGAAGTGGGGACAAATCGGGGACATTTTTTGAAAGTGAATACGCGGAAACTTCATTTCCCAAAAATATAGGAAGCGAAGCGTCTTGGAAGCATTTAATATATATATATATATATATTTGCACTTATATTACAAAAAACATCCAAAATACCAAATTATTGTAGAAGACATGAAAACATGCATATTTGTATACAAATCAAGATAGATATGGCATCCATTGTACATCAAAGGTTAATTATTCGAGCATCAACCATATAGAATCTAGATTCTTGTCCTCCTGTCTCGCCTTTGCCTCTACCTCGATTGTCTAGGGATATTAGTCAACATTTCCGAATTTTAATCAAACTACCTAATCCGAGCCTTAAAATATGGTGGAAAAAGCTTAACATGCCTGATCAATGATTTTGACTTGATTTAAAGGTAATTTTTTGCTAAGGCCATGAAAAATGAGTTCAACAATTAGCACCACCAACACTAGGGTACATGAGCACATAAAGGGCTTGGTGCTCTTGATTAAATGCCAATCACATACCCTCATATTTGATAATATCTAATGAAAAGCCACAGTTTCATTGAGATCCTGAATTACTGAAAACTGTTACATCTGTTGAATTTTGAATAGGATATGAAATTCTATTTTCTCCATATGAAGCCCGATGAGACTAGAACATCCTGAGTCATTTCATGGCAATGTTAAAAAATTTAAGTAAAAGGATGAAAATGAAAGATAAAGGAGAACGTCTCTTTTACTTTAAAAATTTAACATTACCATGAGGGAGCATCGAGGAAGCATCTAAGGAGCATCAAGGGAGCACCTTGGGAGTGTCTAGGAAGCCCCAACCCAACTTAAGTCAAAGACTTTTTTTTTTAAAATTTAGAACCCTGTTGAACTGCCCATCTCCCTCTGGATCCATTGGCGATCCATGTGGATCCATGCCCGAACCTCCACAAATTCTTTTCCAGATTCGCAGATCGGGAATCTGGAACTGCAGATTGGGCTTGTGTGGTCCAAATTTCTAGGAATTGCCGCAAAACGACAGAACTGCGGATCTGATTTTCAGATCCACAGTTCCGTCGGAGGATCGTCCAAGGATCGGTACGGGATGCGGTTCTGACCTTGGATCCTTGGGGGAGCGAAGGATCGTGCAACAGTGGTCCTAAGAAAATACCAACTGAGTTTATGAAGCTAGAAGTCTAACCTATGAATAATTTTTGAGTGAAACATTTAAATGAAATTTCATGAGCAGGTGCAATCAAACAGTTGAACACTTTGTCCATTATAACCTCTTCTCCATCTCCAGACCGATCCATTTTGTAAATAACCTATTTACAACATCTTCAAACAAAATAATTATTAAAATAATTGTGCTGCTGAATACCTAGGTGCAGGTATAGCTGCCTCGATCCCTACTTTAGTATCCCTTGCTGTTCGTTCCCGGCCGCATAGCCCCTCCGGAGGATATCCCGAAAGCGGCCTCTCCTCCTGATCATGCTTTGGTCTTTTTGACGTTGATCAGCTCGTTGAATCCACCTCAACCGAGGCCTGCAATCTCTAAGTTTATCAAAAAACTAGATGGGATTCAGGAAGCCTCTCTTCCTCCTATGATCCCTCAAATGGTTGCTCTCTCCCTCGTTGAGAAAGGTCTCATTGGACAATTCACAGGCCTCTGGCCCTCGCCAAAGATAGTCCAGAAATGGGTGGAAGGAAACTGGATCAACAAGATCAAAGGGAAAATATATATCAAATTTAGTGGTAGAGACTTTTACACATTCCATTTTGAGACGAAGGAAAACAAAGAACTAATATTAAAAAACGGGCCATATTTCATGGATACCAGAGGGCTTTACATAAACAAATGGACTCCAGACTTTGATCCAGAGCTTGAAATACCCAAGGTTGTCCCAGTCTAGGTCTATCTCCCTCATCTCCCTCTCCACCGCTAGGTAGATGATTCAGTGCGAGTGATTAGGAACATTGTAGGAAATTTTATTGATCGAAGCGAACCGACGGATACCATACAAGCTTGTGAAAGAATCTGCGTTGAGGTAGATCTGGGGAAGGGTCTTCCCAAGGCGATCAAGCTAAAGGTGGACAATTGGATTCATATTCAGCAACTTGACTACAAACAACTCCCCTTCAAGTGTAAGCTATGACATGAATATGGTCATTTCGTTAATAGATGTACAAAAGTAATTGAGGTTGAAAACCCAAACCCTAAAGCACAATGGAAAGTTATAAAAAAGAAGAAAACTATGCCAAACCCTAGAAAAGTTGGTGCTCCATCCGTCCATCCACCTTCTCACTCAGCCAACCCCTCCATTTATCCTCATCTGGACCCTTCTCCAAACTCTTTTCAAACCCATGATCCTCCATTTACCTCTTCCAATAGAAACCTTCATTGGAGGGATTATAAGCAAAGAAGTCAATCAGCATGAACCAGGAGGAAAGACAAGGTCTCAACCTGCATTCCTGAAATAATGAAAGCATTCACTTGGAATTGTAGGAGATTAGCGCACCCCTCTAAAAACATTTCCCTAAGAGACCTTTTCAATCAAGAAAAGCCTGATATAGTTCTCCTCCAAGAAACCAAACAAGGAAAAAAAGACATGGGGAATATCATAAGTAAAATGAGGAATTACACGAGCACCATGGTGGAATCAAAAGGTGCCTCGGGAGAAATAGCCACTATTTGGAAACAGAATAGTTGGAAGCAGCTAACAGTTGTAAAGACTCATGACTGGATTAAAGTCAAACTGCAGAACGTTCAAGAAGACGTTATGATAATTGTGTACAATATATATGGGTCAAACCATTACAGAGATAGAGGTATGCTAGAGTACCATGAAAACTGACATAAACAGTGAAGACAATCTTAATGTCATCATTGGAGGGGATCTAAATTTGATCTTGCATGCCAATGAAAAAAGAGGAGGTAGTTTTAACCCCGACCCTTCAAGGAAGCAGTTGGAAACAATTATTCAAGACCATGATCTAGTTGATATCATTCCTAAAAACTGAAAATTTACTTGGAGTAATCGAAGAATCAGGGCTGGAAATAGATGGAAAGGCTTGATAGATTTCTTCTTGTTGTTCCTCTCATTGCTCATTTTTCTGTTGCTTGCTCCACCATTATGCCATGTTCTACCTCTGCTCATTATCCCGTCTCCCTTGTCTTTGGTGATCAGTCCTCCCTTGGGCCTCTCCCTTTTCGATTTAATGCACTTTGGAGTGATGTATTAACAACTAGACAAATAGTGAATTTCACTTGGCTGCAGCACGTAGAGGGTTCCCCAATGCACATTTGGGAGACCAAGCTGAAGCTGGTGCGTATTGCTCTCAAAATATGGGCCAAACTCCATTATAGAGAACCGGACAAAGTCAAAAATGACACCAAGAAAATGCTGGAAACTATCTAAACAGACATCAACACTCATGGACTGAGGAAAGAAAAGAAAGATCAGGAAAAAGAGATATATTGGAACTTGTACAAAGAAAACAGAAAACAAGAGGAGAAATGGAGGCTCAAATCGAGAAATCTATGGTTTCAGGTCGGGGATAAAAACACCTCATTTTTCCACAAACAAGCCATTGTCATAATGTCAAGGAATAATATCACAGCTATAACAAATGAAGCAAGGAATATGCACACACATCAGAAAACTATTAAAACAGTTGCTAATTTCCATTAAAAAAATCTCCTAACTGAAACTGCAGAGCTGGAGGACTACAGTGACTTTTTGGCTCATACGCCCAATCTGATCACGAATGAGATCAATTCTTCCCTCACCAAAGAAATTGAGGAGGCTGAAATCCCGAATGCAATATGGACGCTCCACCCCGAAAAGTCTTCGAGTCTAGATGGCTTCACCATTAGATTTTTTAGGACATTCTAGGATGTTATCAAAAAATACCTCACCAAAATAATCCATTGGGTCCCAATAAAAAAGAAGATCAGGGGATTCACAAAATCAATGTTCCTTTCTCTCATTCCCAAAGAGAACCGGCCCACTTCCTTCTACAGATTCAAGCCTAATTCCCTTTGCAACTCATCGTACAAAATCATTACCAAAATCCTCACCACTCGACTCAAAGCTCACCTCCTGAACCTCATCTTTGAAAATCAAGGAGGGTTTATCACCAATAGACAAATCACTACTCTATTCTATTGGTTCAGGAAGACATTTATTCCAGCATGATGAGATCAGAGAAAGGATTCATCTTGAAACTTAATCTAGCAAATGCATTTTACATAGTGAGACACTCCTTCCTCCTCTCGGTCCTTCAGAAAATGGGATTTGAGGCAGCCTTCATATCCCTCACCTACGCCTGCAAATCCAAACCTTGGATCTCTCCCTTAGTCAATGGAAGACATAGAAATTACTTTCAATCCTCCCGACGCCTTAGACAAGGTTTCCCTTTATCTCCCTTCCTCTTCATTCTTATGGCAGAGTCTTTCAGCAGGGACTTGGATCACAAGCACAGAGTTGGGCTAATCATAGGTATCAAATTTAGCAACGGAGTCAAAAACATGAATCAATCTCAGTTTGCTGATGATACTCCCTTGATGGGCAGAGCCACCAGCATTATAGCTCAGAGATTCAAATTTCTTCTTGACAATTTTATTCACTATTCTAGAGGGAAAATAAACTACAATGAAAGTTGTATCTATGGGTGGAATGAAACAATCAACACCATCCACAGTATAGCTCAAATATTTGTGATGTCTTACAAGTGAAACTGGACTCAATTTAATTATCTGGGGATGCTTGTCAGTGCAGGTCAGTTGAAAACTAAGGTCTGGAATATCACCATCGACAAAATGAAAAAGAAAGTCCAACAATTGGGGTCATCTTGGCTAAATCCGGCTGGGCGCATTATCATCCTAAAAGAAATTCTCTTTGCCTTGCCTCTGTATCATTTCTCCCTACTACAAGACCCCATCAGCGTACAACACAAAATTGAAGCAACTTTGAGACAATTCTTATGGCAAGGAGGTAAAAAGGAGAAGAAGAAATTCAACTTGGTCAAATGGAGATAGGTTACACAAAATTCTGAAAATGGTGATCTTGCAATCCGTATCCCTAAGCAGTTAAATATTTCTTTTGGGGGGGGAATTGTATGGTGCCTAATAACAAGACAACAAACTTCATGGAAGCAAGTGTTGTAGTCAAAATACCTCTCCACTACAAGGCAAAATATCTTAAATCATACTATCCCAAACAGACCTTGCTCTTGAATTTGGGCTTTATGCAAAAAAGCCATCCCTTTCATCAACAACAACATTTCCAAAGTCCCACATGGAGGAGGAAACATAAATATTTGGGAGGATAAAATTATGGGACATCCCCCTCTCCTAAACAACCCAAGCATTTTGTGAATTCAAAATTATCTCCAAGATCAAGGGATAAATACTTTGGAGAAAATTTCTAGCTGGGAAGAGAGCTCCAGCATCTGGAATGGATGGACCTTTCCAATTATGCCTCCCCTCCTTGAAAATGATAAAATAATTTTGAAAGGCATGCTCCATGGTGCAACTCCTCTATCAAAAGGCAAAGATGATAGCTTCAGATGGGATCCCTCTGGATCTCTCTACACTGTTAAAGCTGGATATGAGTGTCTCCTCAAAGAGAAATTCCCCACTCCTCCTTGGGCCATCTGGAAACTAATTTGGAAATTAGAAGCACTTCCAAAGGTCAAAATATTCATATGGACCTTACTCAAAGGGAAGACATTAATCGCTGAAAACCTAAAAAAAAGAGGCATCCATGGTGCCTCCAGATGTCCCTTATGCATGAAGGCCGAAGAGACGATATTCCACCTCTTCATTGAGTGCCCCTTTGCCAACCAGTGTTGGCATTCTCTTGTTGATCCCTTCCAGATTGATCTAGGTGCAAACAGCTCGGTCTCAGACCAGATTATTAATTGGAAAAAGAATTACCCATGTGGAAAAAAAACAAGAATTCAGCCAAAAGAGTCTAGGACACCCTCCCCTATGTCTTGCTGTGGAAAATTTGGATTGCAAGAAACAAGGCTATCTTCCAAAATCAAAATCCTAGCATAAGGAAAGTTCAGAGTAAGACTTGGAGTCTGACTATTGAGACCATCCTTTCCAAGAATAACAACTACCTCAATCTCAATGATCTGCAGGCAGAAGAGAGAATCTTCCTTGGAATTGCTCTAGAAAATCCCTTGATGTATAGCAAAACTCCAGTCAATCAACTCAACCACAAGGATCAGTGGAAGGCCAAACTCAAAGAGAAAGAGTTTATTGAGTGGCTTGACGGGCTCAAAAAGCCTGCGTTCTTCTTCGATGGTGCCTCAAAGGCAAACCTTGGGAATGAAGGGGTAGGAGGCTTCATTAAGGATGGGCAAGGTTTCATTGTGGCTTCCTTCAAATGGGGACTTGGCCATTTGTCTAACAATAGAGTTGAAGCTTACACTTCGTTGAAAGGCCTTCAAATCATCAAGAACCTTAAAATGCAAAATTTTATAGTATTTGGTGACTCCGCAATCATCATTAGTATGATGAAAACTTCATCGCAGACCCCCAATATAGCACTAAGAAGGCTCATTAATAAATGTCACATCCTGAGTAAGGATATTGAAGATATTTCCTTCTTTCATGTTCTCAGGAAAAATAATAGGAAAGCAGACAGCCTAGCTAACAAGGCTTGTAGCAGACCAGTCGGTCAACTCCTTTTCCAAGAATACATAACCTTTTCTCCCTTGCCATGATCCTTCTGCCATGCGCAATCTCTACCTGCCCGATTCACTGCACCACGCCGATCCTGTCAGGGCAGGACTATCACTCCTAAATATCTTTCAACACTATTCTTGTGACCTTATCTCTTCGTGAATCTCGCATTGACTCTCCTCCCAATCTCTTTGCTACATATGCCTCTTCTATTTATTTATCCCGTGTCTTAACTATGAAACATCAGATTTGCAAATGCGATTGCTACAAACGGAAACTGCAGTATTGTGGGAAACCAAAAATTGTTGGCCATGTTTTATGGAGGTTTGTTATGCCACAGGCAATCTGTCCTCAAGGAAAATTAGTTATACTACATATCTGTTTGAAGTGTATCACAGATGATCAAGTTGGTCACTGTCCAATTCCTATAGCATTTTTAAGATTTGTGAGGAGAAAGGGTAACTAAATAAATGAATTCTCGATGTTGGAACCTACAGCTATTTAATTTTTAGATGGTTTTACTGAAAGCTAAAAGCAGGGCCTAGATTTTATACACTTGTCTTAGTTGCATGGATGAATAGGGAGAGACTGTTTTGATCTAAAATGGCTTAGC
The DNA here is from genome assembly GCA_034641835.2 of Pinus albicaulis. Classification (NCBI taxonomy): domain Eukaryota; kingdom Viridiplantae; phylum Streptophyta; class Pinopsida; order Pinales; family Pinaceae; genus Pinus; species Pinus albicaulis. The sequence continues at coordinate 1,255,308,420 of CM076578.1, read as the reverse complement.
ATTTATTAGATATCAATGGCACTAATATAAATGTTAGGTTTTCCCCAGTGAAAATAACAACAAAACCTCTTTTCATCAAAGCTGATATTGATAAGGGACCCATAAGTTAGCCCATTAACAAAAAATGATCTAGTAGTTTACCCAAAGCATGTATATAACATGTACATTTCTATTTTGAGCTTCTCAATAATAACAGAAAACCCCAGATTAGCGAGAATAAACAAAGCTCTGGCATTCTTCTTTTGTTGTTATTTTTTATGGGAGATCACCACCATCAAACACAACGAATGGAGTCACCTCATACTACTGAAGCATATTGATCTTATGTATGAAATGTTGCAATTAGGGAAGCTTGGAGCTTATGGTATTCAAAGCTTGCTGACAGATCTCCATACTGCATGAATAGGTTGATCCAAGAAAATTTCAGCCTCATGCCCACTAAAACTACACGCAAAAAATATAGATTTTTAACTTAAGTGCAAAAATGGGCTTACCTCCCTCATGAATCCACGAGTAAGAATTGATGCCCACCTAACAAAAAAACGTAGGAAACACCATTTAGGAATAAGTAAAAGTAACCATTTCAGTTGACTATAGACATTCAAAATTGCAGAGAATATGTTAAAATGGCATCATTCTTACTCATTTTCTTGCATATTTTCTAATGTGGATAGCCTCAATGTAAGGCTTCATGACCTTGAGAAGCCCCTATATACCCATGCTTTTCAATAGAAAATATGCACAGAGGGAAATCAAGCTACAACATAGTGGGAGTGTAGTAAATATCCTTTTAAAATAGCCGAAGTACCGAGGGTTTAAGTCATAGGAATTATAGGCATTGGGGGTCAAGAGTAGTGAGGCTATTGTGTGTACATGTGCAGGCATCCGTTTTTCAAATTTTAGCAAGGGAATTACAAGTTCCTCCCACTAAAACATTATGATGAATAGCCAAATACATGATGGATTGAGTAAAAATCATTGTCATGTTCTATGAGTGGGAATGGCAGAAGATAAGTTTTCATGGGGCAATTTATGTGGAATTTGTTGACGTTTATGAGTAAAATTTGTATCGAGCCCTATTAGGGCACAACATGACCTTTCACAACTGAGTTATGAAGGATATTTAGCTTTTTTACCAAGACTTATAAGTGTGCCTTGCATAAGGATTTTAAGTCGCATTTTTAAATATGGGTTCATGGTGGCTCCTACTCAAAGACAAAGATATCCCATTGTTGATATTGGCATGATTTTGGTTGTTGCATAATGGTTATGATATGCAATGGAGGAAGTTGGCCCTAGACATAAATTTTGACATAATTGTTGATGTACTAGTGTTTAAGCCTTTATGACATTTTTGTATCTTTGTTGATGTACCAGTTTATAAGCCTTTATGACATTTTTGTATATGCCATTAAAGCTTACTAGGTGGCTATGCAACACCAAGAGTTTCTTTGTTAGGGCATACAATAAAAGGTTATATGTGAAGATATTTTTGTATCTGCTATGCAAATTTTTATTACTTACCTAATGGTTATGTGCTTAAAGTATGGCAACTTCTAGAATTTTCACACTTGCTTTACACCACTATCATTAAGTGAATCATTTTTACTACCACAAATGTCACACTTTTCAATAAACTACATTTTTTTCTCAATTCTAAATAATGTAATCACTTATTTTGTTAGTGGTGCTTCATGATTCTCTTCCTAATGATTTAAATGTAACTTTTGTTGACAATATGGATGCTTCAATTTGATGTAAGCAGATGTCCACAATAAATACATTTGTGCAAACTACTTGAGTGCCTCAAAAAAACATTAAAGATGAAAGTAGGGCATCCATGGTATCCATTCAAAGATGTTCATGAGTAAAATTTGTATGGAGCCCTATTACTATATGGCATGACTATTCACAATTAAGTTACGAAGGATATTTAGCTTGCTTACCAAGATTTATAAGTGCGCCTTGCACAAGGATTTTGACTGGCATTTGTAAATATGGGTTTATGGTGGCTCCTACTCAAAGACAAAGACATCCCGTTGTTGATATTGGCATGATTTTGGTTGTTGCATAGTGGTTTCGTTGATATTGGTATGATTTTGGTTGTTACATAATGGTTATGATATGCAATGGAGGAAGATGGCCCTAGACATAAATTTTGACACAACTGTTGATGTACTAGTGTTTAAGCCTTTATGAAATTTTTGTATATTTGTTGATGTAGCGGTGTTTAAGCCTATACAACATTTTTGTATCTTCTATTAAAGCTTACTAGGTGGCTATGCAACACCAAGAGTTGTTTGTCAGGGCATGCAATAAAAGGTTATATGCGAAGACATTTATGTATCTTCTATGCAACTTTTTATTACTTGCCTAATGGTTATATGCTTAAATTAGAATGGAATCTTATAGAATATGCACACTCATTTTACACCATTGTCATTAAGTGGATCACTTTTACTACCACAAATGTCAAAATTTTCAATAAACAACTTTTTTTTTCTCCATTCTCAATAATGTAATCACTTGTTTTGTTAGTGGTGCTTCATCATTCTTTTCCTAATGATTTAAACGTGACTTTTTTTGACAATATGGATGCTCTATTTTGAAGTAAGCATGATTTCCACAATAATTTGTGCAAACTACTTGAGTCCTCAAAAAACCCTTAAAGATGAAAGTCGGGCATTCATGGTAACCTATATTGTCATAGCTCTCTGAATTAAGCAATAAAATTAATGATTGCCTCTTATTTCCTCTTGTTGTATTATTTCCCTTACTATGCACACCAAATGTTTGATGAAATTATTACAGTCTAACTGGTTGTAAAAATTTGTCAAAGAAAGTTTGTTTCGGAAGGAAAAGTTCACATAATTTAGAATTGGTACATCACAAATAAACTAACATTTTATATCTTCAAATCTAATTTCACCATGAAGTCAAGGAGCCAAAACATACCACACTTAACCTACTTTCTTAGTAAAAAAAACTTCAAACTATGAATGAACAACTATAACCAAAGAATTCCAGCAGCAATTTTCTTCAACCGTTTGAGGTTACATCAAGAGTTGGAGAGGTTTTAACTTTTTACCTTAGTCTTGACATCCTTTTATTGGAGCAATAATGCCCTTCTACAAATAATATTCCAGCAACAACATACAATGGAAATCTTTGCAAAATCCTAGTCGTTCATGCAATAAAAAGAGTAAATGGAGAAACCTTGCATTGAACTTGACCATTAACTTCTTTAAATAATTAGATACAAGTCTTTGGAGATTTGGAAAAAATAGTAACCCCTACTGAGGTAACTTATCTTATCAAAAGTGTTTTTGAATCATGATATTTAGTTTTCCCTTCAAGTCCTATGTGATTTTAACATTAAAGCACTCAGCAGTAGCCAAGGTTGAATACCGAGAGGCATGATTAAGTGGTTGGGCCATGATGTAATCATGTAAGCCTCAAGTAATTTTCACAAAAGAGTACACCCTGTTGTGGCAACTTAGCCAAATGAAAGTGCATGTGTTTAAATATTCACCCTTAAATGACCATCTCTCCCGTGAAAGTAATCTGCTTGTACTGCCTAATGTGTTCACGCTAATTCTAATGTCTCTCGAGTTTAAATCAAATACTAAAATACTTTAGATAACCAGCTTCAATATCAAGTGTCGACGGTGATTATAGCATTCAGCCACAAAAAGGGTTAGACAGACATCAGAAATTTGAAATTTGCAAAATCAAAATAAGTCAGGGTTTCAAATTTGTTGGGGTCATTACAGGTGTAAAGACATCATACGTAATTATGTCAACAACACACATATTGACCTGATTGTCATTTTTATAGCAGAGCTTTATTTTACCTCCTTGACCCCTCAAAAATTTGTAAAAATGAAAATTTGAAAAAGGTATGGAAGGTACACACCATTCCGTCTATGATATCCTCTAGCCTACTAGTAGTGGCCATTTTGGCCCTGTCCATGGCTTTGTACGCTTTTTCCCCATTTTACTATGCAGTGACCTTCACATTGAAAAGGATGTAGTTGGGTGTAAGGTGATTCTATAGCGAGGAGCCTGACATACGAAATTAAGAACACTGTAAAATCTTTGATGCAGAGATTTTCAATCTAGATAACCTCCATTTCTAAGGAATTTTGTTTCAAATGGAACGAGAAAAAAAAATATGAATGTTTCCTGTAGCCGCCTAGAGAAAGCTTCGAATTTGAAGTCCATGAGTCCTGAAATCTGAAATTGCAGTCAGCTTTGAGAAGTCCATGACCCTTCCTCTTGTGCGGCCACTCCAAAAATTAATATGGCTTTTATTCGAATTGGAGAGGTTAACAGTAACATTAATGCAAAATTTCCACATTTGGGAGCCGATTTGGTTTCAACGAAGACAAATAATTGTGGGGGGAGGCTTTTTTTTTAATTTTTTTATATGATGTTTTAATTATGGAAGGATGCTTTATATTTATTTATTTATATGTGATTTTTAAATTGGCAGTTATTTTCTGTTGTAAGTTAAATATTTTTTATATTTTATAAATTCAAAAATATTGATATAATTTCTATAATTTTTAAATATCTTAAATAGAATATAAATCAATTTAAACATTTTGAAAAATTCAGACATATTTAGTGAAAAAAAATATATAATTATATTTATATATAATTTTTAAATTGGTATTTATATTCCATTGCATGTTAAATATTTTTTATATTTTGTAAATTCAAAAATATTAATAGAAATTTTATCATTTTTAAATATGGTAAAAGGAATATATATCAATTTAAATGTTTTTAAAAATCCGCATATATTTAGTCTTAAAAAAATATAATTAATAAAAGAATGGATAAAATTTCAGGCCCGAAATGTCCTAAAACTGTTTTTATTTGGCTTAGAGCTTGTTTTCTTTTGACGTGAGGAAACAAGTTAATGACCCGAGACCTAGACACTCTGGAAGAAGTGAAATCATGCCCCCTTACGGACCACCAGTGGGTAACATGTGGTGTATTGATTTAGGAAAAGGTCAACCTCATGCCCACAAAAACTACACCCAAAAAAAATGTATGTTTAACTTATGTGTGGAAATGGGCTTACCTCCCTTGTGAAGCCATGAGTAAGCATCGATGCCCATCTGAAAAAAAACATAGGAAATATTATTTAGGAATAAGTACAAGTAACCATTTTAGCTGACTGTAGGCATTGGGGATTGCATAGAATATACTAAAATGGCATCATGCTTACTCATTTTCGTACATGTTTTCTAATGTGGATAGCCTCAATGTAAGGCTTCATGACCTTGAGAAGCCCTATATACCCATGATTTTCAATAGAAAATCTACACAGAGGAAAATCAAACTACAATGTTGTAGGAGTGGGGACAATATATCCTTTAAAAATAAACCAAGCTCCTAGGGTACAGGTCATAGAAATGATAGGCATTGCAAGTCAAGAGTAGTGTCACTATCATGTGTTCATGTGGAGGCATCTGTTTTTCAAATTTTAGTCGGGAATTATGAGTTCCTCCCACTAAAACTTTATAATGAAGAGCCAAAAATCATTGTCATGTTCTATGAGTGGGGATGGCGGAAGATAAGTTTGCATAGGGAAATTTATGTGGCATTTGTTGATGCTCATTATAATATAATTATAGTTTAGTTAATTCTCATTATAATATAATTTTGGTGTAGTATATTAACTAATCACCTAGTGTAAGACTATGTTGTCTCCATCTAGACCAACTTCTTATTATTCTCTAAAGGTAATGTACGTAGTGGAAACAAGCTTCCACTTACTTTCGATGCACTCATTAACTACATTTCCTTGCCATGGCTGACACCTATCAAACACATTGCCAAATTATGTGATCCTTTGGTTAATTTGTGTTGCAACACTTCATTGATCATCCATACTTGTTATGCTAGACATCCTTCATCCTCCTAGTCCACACCAAACTAGTACATCATCCTAAATGTCTCAGGGATCATTGTGAGTCGATATGAGGGCTATGAGACATACAAACTAGTCATGCACCCTTTATCATGTTTGTTTAGCATGTTATATACGATAACATTTCCAATGACACCTCGAGGAAGGTCCTTGCATTCTTCCCAACTTTAATTGCTAACATCCTCATTATTACAACCCCATCAACTTCTCTAATGAAATGGGTGTAGATATTTAAGAACAATTCCACAATTTTGCATTCAAACATGGATTCAATACCATTTGTCATGGGGCTAGAATTTTAATTGCACTTGAGTGTTTAATAAAACTCACCAAGCATCTTCAACATGACCTTACTAGTTAAGCATGACTACCAGCCACTTGTATTGCATGTGTTGCACTTAACTGCCATGTCCTAACGAAAACTAGGCTAGGTACCTCAAACATGAAGTAATCGGCCTCAAAAAATCACATAGATAATATTTAAGGGATATTTAGATTTCAACTTGAATATGGGAGCCATGGCATGTTATTCTACATAAAGAGCCACAAAAATTGCTAGTATTTATGGTTTTCTAAGAGTAATGTGTGCACATTCTAAGAATGTGAAAGTACTATTAGAATTTGTGCATATTTTTGTAATACAAGTATCTGTAAAATTATTTAAAAAATAATATGGCCTTATATTAATCAAGATTTATATTAATTGACAAATAATATTGCTATTACAAATAGTACATATATAGATAACTAGGAAATTTGATGGTTATTTGACGTTGGTTTAATCCAATGGCGAAGGGAAATAGTGTCCCCCCATTGATGTTAGCAAGGGGAGGGTCTACTATATTGGCTCCAACATAGGATTCTAACCCCTCCATCGAACAATGGTCATTTAACGAGTTGAATTGACGACCCATAACAATTTGAGCTCCAATATTGCATATTCGTTAGGATGGAGCTATACCCTAATGAGATCAAACAACTCCAATACATCTTGATTGATGATTGTGATAACCATCAACCTCCAACTTGCCTGACCATTAAGAGGCCTCCTACAATCTGATGAGATCCAACCACACTTCCACCACTTACGACTTCCTATGGTTCCTCTTGTATAACCTTTCAACATACTCTGCCCATGGACTTAATGGAACAATGCTACAACACACTCAATGAGGTAGGCAGGGGTTCCACCCTGGAACCCTACCCCCAATTAACAAAATAAACCCCCTTGTATCAGAATTCACAAGTTGCACAAAAAAAATTAGTCCTTTGAGGCTAAATTTGGCCATTTTTCGACAAATTTCTTTCTCTACTTGCATTGATTATGTCTTTTAGAACCTCTTGTAGAAATTTGAATAACGGATATGTTATCCATCGAGATTCTCTTGATCACACACTATTTTATCTTCATGCACAATACAGAATCTCTTCTACCATTGATCGTCACATGTGGAAATAAAATCAATTGCATGCACACATTAAAACCACAAACAATCACACATATGAACACAGTATTTCATGGCAAAGCTTAAAGCTGAAAACCCCCAACTATCTGTATATTATATGTCATGGAGATCATGTAACAATCATAGTACAAAGCTCCTCACAAGCTCTCAGAACCACCTCCAATTGCTACACACTATCAAGCTAGATCTAGCAAAACACATGCTCCAATCTTTTTCCACTTGATAGCCAGCCTCTATTGCGTTATCAATGCTATGGGATGGGTTTACTAAATAGATAAAATCCATCTCATCAGACTGTGTACCTTTCATGGCTTTCCACCTATCCGTGTTGCAAATAACCGCATAGTCACAACCGATAGTTAACCTCGCTCTTTTCACCTATTTCGCATGTTTTACCTCCGAAATCGTCCATGCAATCGTTAATCGATGCATTTTAGTTGATTAATGAGTTTATAATTAGTGAATTAACTAATAATTAATTCACACCACTCTCACTAGTGTATCAATCAGTTAGACTAGATACAACTAGCTCAACTATGTTTAGATTAGTTAAACTGAACACAACTCCATTAACTTCCTCAATCAACTCCACCAAACTCTCTCACATGAGTTCTAACTCAAGTATCCATGCAATAGCTCCACTTAACCCTCAGGAATAGCGTAATTCGTTCTGTAAGCTCCTGTGCCACATCTGTGCACTTAACTGAAGTGCTCCAAGAGAATAAGATAATGTTTATAGTCCAAATATTATTAAGAGCTAATAATATTTGACATATCTATTTTTAGACTGGCAATCTAAAAATAGATTCCGCCAAATATTTCTAAAAATAAAAGTCCATCTATTTTTTCCGACTTGACCAACCATCCAAAAATAGCATCATGCAACTCATAGAACATGATCCATATGTCTAAAAATAGACATAGTCTAAAAATAGACTTTGCGCCAAAAGTAGCCTGCGGGCCCACTTAGTGAAGGCGACTTCTTTCCACTAAGCTCATCATCTTGTTGCAATCTCAACACTCCCTCTCAACAAGATAAGGATTTTCTGCCACCCCTATCCTGCCTCTGTGGTATTCGAATTTGCTCCTGGTGAGCGCCTTCGTCAAGATATCAGCATCCTGATCCTCCGTAGGAATGTATGAAAGCAACATGATCTTCCGCTGCACACAATATTTGATATGATGATACCGGATATCAATGTGTTTAGATCTATCATGAAATACCGGATTAACCGAGAGTTTAATGCAACTATGATTATCACAATAAATCATGTAGGCTCTAAGTGTGAACCGAATAACTGGCTCATGATCTTCTCATCATATAGCTCTCTAGTATGCAACCTTCACGCTTATAATCGCCTTCATGAATCGACAGATCTTCAAGCTTCATGTACTAAATCATGATCGACCTGGAGCATCGGTAAATCCTCTGGAGTGTGTTTCTTCTGGCTCATGGCTCTTTCCCACCTACATCCGTGGAAACTACATAGCTCTCACTTATCTTGGAGCGTCTGTATTTTATAATTCATATCCTTGATGTAAAATTAGATATCTTACTATATGTTTAAGCCATTTTAAGAGTTTACATAATCTAGCTTGTGCAAGTCAAGCCTCCAAGATAGTATGCTCCAATGAGTATTGACCGGGATACATGGGTGCCAAGCGACCCCACCAACTGTCGATAAACAGTGGCATCCACTACCTCCGCTGAAGTAGCATCCTCCTTCCTCCAACCTCCAGGAAGAGGAGTATCAACAGGCTTGTAGCCATGCATGTTGAACTTCTCCAGTATCTCCCGGGCATACTTACCCTGAGAAACAAACAGTCCACCACTGCGCTGCCAAATTTCCAATCCCAGGAAATAATGAAGGAGGCCCAAGTCTTTCATCTCAAACTCCTTTGCAAGATCAGCCTTGCATGAGTGTATCAACAGTTCATCACCTGTCAAAATCAAATCATCTACATAAAGTACAATGATCAACAACTTACCCTCCACCACTATCTGGTATAGGTTCGGATCCGCCTCACTCTTGGAGAATCCAAGTCCGGTAAAATAACTGTCTATCCATGTGTACCAAGCACGAGGTGCTCGTTTCAACCCACACAACGCTCTCTTGAGCCTTCACACATGCGACTCGATGCTGAAGATCTCGAAACCTTCGGGTTGCTCTATGTACACCTCCTCCTCAATGACTCCATTGAGGAACGCGGTCTTCACATCCATCTGATGAATGTGCCACCCCATCTGCACTGAGAGAGCAAGAATTGTCCGTAGGGAAGAATACCTTGCGACAGGTGCAAAGGTCTCCTCATAATCGATCCCCTCAATCTGTGAAAAAACTCGGACAACAAATCTTGCCTTATACTTCTCCACACTCTCGTCAACTACCTGATTCACTTTGTAGATCCATGTCGAACCCACCACTGATTTCTCCTGCAGCCTGGGGACAATCTCCCATGCGCTGTTTCTGACAATCGAATCATACTCTTCCACCATGGCATGTACCCATGCGGGGTCCTCCACAGCTTCCTTGAAAGAGGATGCCTCTATCACGATACACTTGCTCATAAGAGCCATGTATCCAGTATACCGGTCAGGTGACTGTCTTTGTCTGCGCTGTGATGTAGGTGCTCCTACAACCTTCTCTACATCTTGAGCCAATTGCTCAGCTTTTGTAGTGCGCTTCTGCCCTCTAATGGTTGGTGCTTCTTGAGTGGTCTCTTCCACTCCATGAACCTCATCTTGTGGTTGATCCACATCCTGAGACTCATTCTTAGGAACTAATAGCTCCTCATCTACATGCAAGTGTGGCTCCCTCTCAAGCGAACACTTCATAGCTTTCTCCTCATGAAATTTGATATCCCATCACACAACAATCTTGTGACTGTCTGGCAAATACACATGATAGTTGTGGGGCGTATCAGTGTACCCCACAAATATCCCAACCTCTGCAGTCGGCTCCATCTTCTTCCTGGAATCCTTCGTCACATGAATGTAAACAGGTGAACCAAAAATCCTCAAATGGGAAATATCAGGCCTCTTACCAGAAAATGCCTCCTCGGGTGTACTCATGCCAAGTATCCTGTGAGGAAAATAGTTCTGCACATATACTATAGTATTGCATGCCTCCACCCACAAGTGAATGGGTAGGCCCTGATCATGCAACATCGCCTGTGTAGCACCCACGATCATTTCGTTCTTCCGCTCAGCAACCCCGTTTTGCTGTGGGTTATGAGGTGCTATGAGCTCTCTTCGAATTCCTTCTACGCTGCAAAATTCCTTGAATTCGCCAGAGATGAATTCACCACCATTTTCTCTCCTAAGAGCCTTCCCCTGCTTCCCCGATTATTTCTCAACTAGTGCCTTGAACTCACAGAAATTTGAGTATGTCTCGCTCTTCTTCTGCATGAAGAAGATCCAGAACTTACGAGAAAAATCATCAACAAATATCACATAGTACCTGTGCTTTGCTGTCGAAGCTGCTGAGAAAGGTCCACACACATCTGTGTGAATTCTCTCAAGGATCTTCGTGGCACAACTATCCTTCTCGTGAAAGGTGGCTTTCACAAATTTTCCCAAGGTACACCCCTTGTATTGATCTGACTGTGCAAGAGTGCCTTTAGGAAGCCCAGTAGAAATATGTTGTAGTATCTTCAAAGCTCCATGGTGAAGGTGGCCCAATCTCTGATGCCACAACTCACCATCATCCTGACTCACCACTCCTTCTGCCTTGCCTGCCATTGCTGCGCAGCCATCTACCTACAATTGATAAATGTTCTTAACTCGAACCCCTATCCTCCGGGTCTCACCAGTTGCCTTACTGCGCAGGAAAGCCTTTCCTTTGCTAAAGACAACATCTTATCCCTTGTCTTCTAACATCGCCACAGAGATAAGATTCTTCTTCAATCCTAGAACATGCATCACTTCCTTCAATCTTAAGGGTTTACCAGACTCCCTTTCAAAGGAAATGGTACCGATACCAGTCGCACTGTATCTACCATCATCGCCCATCTCGATGTGGACTCCAAGATCTTTCTCATCCAGATAAGTAAACAATTCTCGATCTCCTGTCATGTGAAAATATGCACCACTGTCCAGAAACCAGACTGATCCCGTCATACTTGAGACCAAGCATGCGATCAATGAAAAATCCAGCTCAAACTGCGAGGCTAAGGCCTCTCCAGCTGTAGTCCCAGTAGCCTGCTTATTTTTCTTCTTTTGTGGACAATTAGTGGCATAATTTCCATGTTGGTGACAGTGAAAGCACTTCACCTTGGACATGTCCTTCTTCTTTCCTTTCGCATCGCAATGAGAAGCTTTCTTGCTCTTCCCCTTCTTTGCTTTGGCAGCCAAAGCGCAATTTTCGTCATTAGAATTCTTTGGTGAAGATCTGCCCCTGGTACTCTGCCTTATCTCCTCTTGCACAAGATTCTACCAAAGTCGCTCCCAACCTGGCAATTTCTCCCAACCATTGACAGACTCCTGATAGGAGTGCCAACTCTTCAAAAGCCCAAGGAGAGCCAAGCTCACCAAGTCCTCGTCATCAACAGTAACCCCCACACTTCCCAGCTCATCCCTGCATTGGACGAACTTCGTGAGATACTTGGGCATACAGTCGCCTTTCTCCATCTTTATGTTCCTGAGTTTATCCTTGAGCGCCAACTTCCTCTGGTCGCTCTTGCTTTGGAATAAATCTATCAAATATTTCCACATCAAGAATGGAGAATCCTTACCATGAAGGATGGATACTATGTGATCCTTCACGCCTTCCAACATAATCCTTCGACACTTTGCTGTCTTCTTTTGCCATGCGTCAAGTTCAACAGCATCACTAGAAGTAGGCTTTGGAATTTCTGCATCTATGAACTCCTTCAACCCATTGTCATCCAGCATCGCCTCCATCCTGTCCTTCCATGCAATATAATTCGAGCTGCCCTCAAGGGCATACTCCAATCGCTGTTGAAAGACATCTCAACTTCGACACCAAGAAAACACTGCTGCAAATTTGAATTCCACCAGCACAAAACTCAACCGCTTCAATGTTTTGCAATTGCTCCAATGATCAATATCGCTCTAATACCATGTATAAATTTGAATAACTGATATGTTATCCACCGAGATTCTCCTGATCACACACTATTTTATCTTCATGCACAATACAGAATCTCTTCTACCATTGATCATCACATGCGGAAATAAAATCAATTGCATGCACACATTAAAACCATAAACAATCACACATATGAACAAAGTATTTCATGGGAAAGCTTAAAGCTGAAAACCCCCAACTATCTGTATATTATATGTCATGGAGATCATGTAACAATCATTGTACAAAGCTCCTCACAAGCTCTCAGCACAACCTCCAATTGCTACACACTAATCAAGCTAGATCTAGCAAAAAACATGCTCCAATCTCTGCCACCTGATAGCCAGCCTCTATTGCGTAATCAATGTTGTAGGATGGCTCATTAAATAACTTGAACCACCTGGCTTGTACTGCACAATCCTCATGGGCTCCTCCAATCACTGGTTGTTGCAAATATGCAATAGTATAGTCACAATTGATAGTTAACCTGCTCTTTCACCTATCTCTGCACTGGTCTCCACTGAAACTGTCCATGCACTGAAGTTAACTGATGCATTCTTTAGTTGATTAATGAGTTTATAATTAGTGAATTAATTAATAATTAATTCACACCACTCTCACTAATTGTATCAATTAGTTAAACCGAATACAAATAGCTCAACTATGTTTAGATTAGTTAAACTGAATACAACTCCACTAACTTCCTCAATCAACTCCACCAAACTCTGTCACATGAGTTCTAACTGAAGTATCCATGCAATAGTTCCACATAACCCTTAGGAATAGCGTAATTCCTTCTGTCAGCTCCTGTGCCACATCTGTGCACTTAACTGAAGTGCTCCAAGAGAATAAGATAATGTTTATAGTCCAAATATTATTAAGAGCTAATAATATTCGACATATCTATTTTTAGACCGGCAATCTAAAAATAGATTCCGCCCAGTATGTCTAAAAATAGAAGTCCATCTATTTTTTCCGACTTGACCAACCATCCACAAATAGCATCCTGCAACTCATAGAACATGATCCATATGTCTAAAAATAGACTTTGCGCCAAAAATAGCTTGCGGGCCCACTTAGTGAAGGTGACTCGTTTCCACTAAGCTCATCATCTTGTTGCAATCTCAACACCTCTTCAGGCACTTCTACCCTTTTTCGGGTTGGATTTTAATCATTCCCACCATTGTGACTTTCATCAAACAATTGATGGAAAACCTGAAATTTTCTTAATCTAGCCCAATTAGGATTAGTGATGAAAATTTACTCTAATATCGCCACCTTGTAACGTCCCCAACCCCATGTCAGGCAACTCGACTAACCCAAAAACCAAAAATCACCAAATGTGCTAGCAGAACCACATAATTCTTGGTTCTAGTTATTAAACCCCAATTCACTACCAATGCCCCTGTAATTTTGTGCAAACCCTGCTTTGCTTACGTTACTTGGTATTAACCCTAGCTTTGAAACCAACAAAATGTGTATAATTAAAAAATATATAATGAGTGTTTTAGCTATTAAAATTCACACATTAATCAGGGTTTACACACAACAATTCAGAGTTAGGAACAACAATTATTTTAAATATTTTTAACACAAAAAACCACCTTGTAACATCCCCAACCCCTATTCGCGCAACACTACATAACGAGAACCCAAGATTCATCGATATTCCTTGCAAAAGCACACAGTTTATGGTTTCAAATAATAATTCCCTAGTTCAATTCTTGAACTCTAGCACATTCTAGAGCCCCTGTGACCATATCAATCCACGACTAGTACTTAGTAACCACTTAGTGCACTATATAGCTATCAATTTGGTTTTACTAATTCCATCAAGGTGAATGCATATATATTTGGTTTTAATTATAAACCGGAAATTAACATGCATAATGTCATGCAATACCCAAATGTCTGTACCATGCAATAATTATCCATTTATTTACACATTTAATAAACAATTATACTCATATCAGACAAACCATCCACAACAAAAATACAAGATAATTAAAGACTTTAAACACAAAACCATAAAACTAAGGTTGGTTTGACCAAATGCATTATGGGCACTAATAATTCTTTATTGTTGGCATGATGATTTGTCATCATGGTCAAGTAGAGGTCTATGGTTAAACATAAGTGTGAAGCTCAACACTAGTGTATGAATTATGTACTAAAATAACTTGGGATAGAGAGACACAGAGAGGGAGTGAGTGAGAGAGAGAAGGATATGTATACAGGGAGAGAGAGAGAGAGAGAGGGAGAGAGTGGGAGAGAGAGGGAGAGAGAGGGAGAAGGAGAGAGCTAGAGAGTGAGAAAGAGTGGAAGCGAGATGGAGAGTGAGAAGTGTGGGGTCCTTAGATATATTTGAAGTCATCACGCAAGATCACATCTAGCATATTCTTTATGCCACTCACAAGAGTGTACCTTCCATCATTGTCTGGCCACTATCCATGTTTCTCCCTCTTCATTTTTGTCTCTTTTAATAATACTTCTTGAGATTTTTATTTTGTAGTGTATTCTATTCATTCAAATTGTTTTTTATTAATGTAAAGTTATTATTGAAAGAATTTTTTGTGATAAACTAATACTTTAGAGGTGGAAATATATCGTAGGCTCTAGAGCTAAATTTGTTCCAACTTAGCTATATATTGAACCGCAAATTTTCGTTGACCTCGTGGATATGACAGAGATTTGGTGGCTTATAGGGTAGTCTTGTCATGAAATAAATAAAGATACTAGGTAGGTATGAAGAAACATTTTGGTGGAACTTGCTCATAAAAGGGACATTTATCTTTGCATAGTTTTTTAAGAACAAATACACATAATGAATTATGATTGTAGGGACATCACTTTAGGATCTATGCTAGTGTGCAAACACTAACCAACGGGTCATTAATCAACCCCACAAAAGTATCATATGTGCTTCTAAAGAAGTATGGGTTCTTGTGCTTTCATTGGCTAGATATGGCTAATGAAGATAGAGTAAGAGAAGCATTTGACCACCTGTTTTTCCTAAAATTTTGGTCCCATTTTTTAGCATCACCCTTCTTAAGATAGTTGTACATTTAGAATTGAGAAGGAAAACATGAAATCAAGACAGGGTTTGATGGATCCTTTTAGTTAATAAATACTACTAAGAGGATATATCAAACATGTTTTAGGAAGAGTATAGAGTAATGTGGTTATGCTGAGAGTTATGAGTGCCTAAAATTGGTATGCTACTCCTCATGTATAATATTTCCCCATGGTTATTATAGTTATCATCTTGTGCAATTTCAATGCAAAACCAAGGGAATATTAGAGGTCTTTTTATGTATGCTAGTCCTAGCATAATAAAGCCACATATCCAAAGCATGTAAAAAGAAACTTATTTACTTAGGATCATCGTAATCCAATGTCTAGACAAGGGGAGTTATCATATGTAATAATCCATACTTAGTAGGTGCAAGTTTGACGTGTGCTACAATTTTTACATTAGAAAAGATGAATTTGTCACTATTTCATGATGGTAATTGGAGTAGTTAAAGACTACTCAAGTATTTTCTAAATGGATAGAGGAGGATATTGGGGTACTTACCTCCCATTACTAAGCTTGAAATTTTATTTTGGGATAAAGGTGGTGTTGTATGCCAAAGACCTTATAATTATAAAAGTACCCAACTTTGATATTAGAACAATTGATGACATTGTTGGGTAGAATATACTTTTTGAGTGAATTTTTAAAACTCTATGTCATAATTGAGATAAATCCTTGCTTGGAGAGAAAATCATATTTAAAGATGTCCATTGTAAGGATGAAAATCAAACCTTTTGTATAATTTTCCCAAAATTATATTTGTAGACTTTTATATGATTTCCCTAAAATTATATTTGTAGTTGGAAAGAATAGTCTATAGCTATTTTCTATTATTCACGAAAATGATTATATATCATAATAAAACAGATTAATAACTAATACTTCGATCTCTATTTTAAAGATTGATTTTATGAAAGTAATGCATTTGAATTATATATATATTTTATTTGTTGAGAATAATACATATATATATATATATATATATATATATATATATATATATATATATATATATATATATATATATATATATATATAATAAATGAGAGGAAGAGTGTATGAAGGTTGGTTTTATTCATTCCAAGCTTCATGAGACATGTGATTTTCATAAATCCAAAATTAATAAAATTGTTCATTTTACTGGCGTTGCAGGGTTGGAGAAGGAAGAGTGCGGCCATGCATTTGGTTGAATTCAAGAAATTAGGTTCCCAGTGTCTCAAATCATGGTGATTTCGTTCATCTGCACAAGGTTCCCCACACTTTGGGCGATGACCAATCCCCAAACCCTCCATCTCTGTTTGCAACTTTAAAATTATTCTAGAGAATAAATTCCACGAACGATGACGAAGCTGAATGGATGGGTGATAATGGCAGCGCCACTGAAGACGGAAGTTGCCTTTTTGACCCAAAACCAGCGAAGAAAATAAGTGGAAAAGAGAGCAACAATGCATTAATTTTCACAAGAAAATAAATTTTCCTAATACCATAGGAGGTCACAGGCAGATGCTCGATGGATTGTCATGATCTAATCGTCCCTAAAAATGCCAGAGAACCAAAATGGGCGTTGGATTGGCCTGGACCCCAGACTTCCGAGAGTCCCAAAGAAATTAATCGAACCAAAATGGGCGTTGGATTGGCCTGGACCCCAGACTTCCGAGAGTCCCAAAGAAATTAATCGGATGCCCGGAAATAGACGTGGACTTTGACAAGCAGGATTGGGGCTCCGTTCCAAAGGAGAAGCTTGCTGAGGCTACTGAATCCACTCAAGAGGTAGCTAACTGCATTTTACTTTATTGTTTAAGTATGAGAATTACTGCAAGAAACTTGCCCATGCGGGACCTCGGGTGGCTTAGGTTAGGTGCCATGTCTGTATGGTAATTTTTGCTGCCAAAATTGCCCGGGACTTGATTAAGAGTCATAAAATGGATCACTGAAAGCCTGATTCTTTGTGTGTTCTCAAATTCTACTATGTATATGTTAATTCATTTTATCTTATGAAAATCAATTGAAACGTTACGTTAGCTTTCCAATTCTGGAGGAATGGAAATGAATTATCCACTTGGAAAATACTAGCCAGTTAATTTCATAGTTACAATGGTCATAAATTAAATCAATTCAGAGTGACTGTGTCAATATGCATGTCCCAGTTCCAGTGGATGATATTATAAATCCTAAGACCAATATAGGGACCATTGGGGACTTAAGCACCAATATAGGGACTATTGGGGACTTAAGCAGCCTCCAGAGCTTAGCTTATCATTGTTGCCTTATTTCTTTCCGCACATAGTGCTTTAGCTGGTCATTGCCGCCTTATTTTTTTCTGCACATAGCGCTTTTGAATGTTACAAATTTCATTTTTGAATTTGCTATACAAGTGAATTTTATTCCCAAACCTCTGTCTGGTTATGTGCATAAAATACATACATTATTTCTAAAAATGTAAAGAGGAAAAAAGTGGACACATTATTGCTGAAAAATTAAAGAGGAAAATGGAATTGGAGGCGGAGCTGACAGAAGAGAAACAACATCTTCTTCAAATGCTCAAGCATGTAGATTTCATCTTTAACCTTGTTTTTGTTGAATTTATGCTTCTTGTCACGTGCTTCTGTAGCGGGTCATATCAGAATAAGTTTTGGCTTTATTTTGTGGCATGAGAGTCACTTGATTCACAATTGTGAAATTTCATCGAAAACATGGTGATCTGTATTAGTCAAATTTTAATTTTAATGGGCAGATAGTTGTATTGCTATTTTATCTGAGCAGACAACGATTTTTAAACTTGTAACAAAATCTTAGTAATGAAGAAGAAATGAAGAAAAGAGGTCAGATGGTTGTCCTGCAATGCATGTTTCTGTTCCTCTTGAAGAAGAAGCTATAGTTGATGGATCCCATACAAGGTAGGTTGGCCGCAATTGTTATGGTGATTTATAAGGAGAGCTGGAGGATTCCTGCACTCTAAGTCCATGTTCAGACAATCTACACCATGTGCCTAAACCAATAGTCTTTGTAGGTTCATTTCTTGGGTTCCCACCAAATAGCTTGAGGATATCTTTTATCAAATATCTGTTGGAGACTTACATTATGAGTGAATTTATAGAGGTAATGGGATGCATAGGAAAATAAGGCTCAGAACCATCACACTAATACAATGTTTAATGGGAACTGGATGTTGTTAGAAGAAAAATATCTCTACTTAATATGTTGGATATGGTTGGTTTGGGAACTTTTGAAACTGCACTTTATATATGTTTTCTTCCTTTTTTCCATTGATAAACTTTTCATACGCATCAAGGAGAATGACCCAGCTTAGCCAGCAATAAGTGCAATAGTCTTTGGATTTGCGAGTTCTATGTAGCCTTGGAGAACTTTACCATAACAGAGTTGCACAATTTGTTTTGTGTGCTGTTGCAATATGTATGTTATTCAGTGCTATCTACTGTTAACTGGATGAATAAATGTGCACCACTGTTGCATAATCATTTTTGGAAAAACCTGACACTTAGAACCCTAAGGGAAAAAATTACCCTGGGGTATTATAGGAGACTTCTTTTGCTCAGGTATTTTCATCAACTCCATGAGAAGCATGAGAACTTTATCTTTCCCAGCTTATACACCAAATCAAAAGCCATCGTTGATACATTGGGAATAACCTGAGGAATGGGATCAGCTTCCTATAAAGAAAGTTACGAAGTGGCTGAATTGGTACTTGTTTATGTGATGTAGAGACCTATTGATTGTTGTTATTTTCATATATTTTGGATAGCAGTCAAAGTGGTTTATTATCAGGCAAGGTAACATGATTATGAAGTAAATTAATCACAATTTCAACCCAGATCATACCTTTTCCAATGCTACCATCAGCTGATTTGAAATAGGAAACATTGGTTTCTGCTGCTCTAATTAAGGAAAAATCTGTGTGATCAGCAAGAACTTCAACACTCACAATGTCTTATATTTTTATCCAAAGTGTATTCTTCATTTCCGGTGGGAATTCTTGCTAACTAGACCCTACAATATACATTTCTTCTATTCCTGAAAATATTGACACCTATACTCACCAACGTGATGCTTTTCATGGTCCACACCAATATTTCTCAACAACATTATTAGAGGCAACTGGATAGGGAAGGCTTTCTACATTTGTGCAGCATAAATCTCTTTTCCAACAGAAAAAATCCGTCAAGAGAATAGGAATTTTGATAATTCCTTTGCAACCTAATGCACTGAATGCTAAGGATTTGGAGGGATCCTTTCATTCCCATCATCTGCTCTGAAGATTTAGCAATTGCATCATTATTTTTCCCTGCATAATTAGACTCATGGCTCCTATTTTTCATGATAGGGGCCTTGAACCTCCCCCTTGGTTGGCTCAAACGAAGTAGACTTTCCAGCTACAAAACAAATCTCTTTTAATGCTAGCATTGCTCTTATAGTGGCTGCCAAACCGTTCAAGTCTTTCACTATCAACATTAAATTAAAATCAGCACAACAAGACCCTAGGTACATAGCAAAAGAAACTTATCACTAGTTCTAGCATCTACATGCATCTTCTTGTAAACCCTTTCAAACCATTCATTAAATTTTGTTGAAATGGCATTAGTGCCACTGAACTTTGGAAGATGTTTACATGAGCCATTAGTCATATCATAGGGTAGCCTTGTTTGCCATCCAAATAAAATCGAGGCTATTGAGCCATCTAATTTGCAGAAATCATTGAAAATAATTATGAAACTAATGAAGATCTCCATATGGGAATAAAAGAAAATATAGTCTTGCCAACTAAAGAACCCCACTGTGTAGATACGATCCATGAATATCAAAACCACTGTTTAGGGTTGTTGATAATCAGTAAAAGTGATGTATTGGGATCAAACTGGATGATCTCCTTGGTGATCTCAGTGGACTTCCCAGATGAAAAATCTGCAAGAATACAAACCATCCACCCAATGTTGTGTAACCCCTAGCCAAAGATCTCAGAAAGCTAGACCCCGCAGCCCAGCAATGGCACCAAAAATGTTAGTACCTAGAATTGTCCTTTTGATATGCCAAAAGATAAAGAAGGGAGTTTAGAATGTAACAACAAGAAGCCAACAAGAAGTGGTGTTTGATCCAAGAGGATGAGTGCTTGTAGGACTGAGCCAATGGAGATCGTGTCGGCTCAGAGGGAGTCTAGCCTTAGAGGGAGAAGCCTTATGGAGGATTGGATCTTCAGGTTCAAATATGATGAGGTAGAGGCATTACTGAGATTGTTGGGTTCATTCAACAGGGTATGTTGCAGTGATTGATACCAGATGGGCTAGTATCGCTGGTGATGATATTGATGGAGACTTATTAGTCTTGGAAGTACCTCCCTTGCTAAGAGGGAGTGTTGCTTTTTGTAGCTTGGTAGGTACTCCGAGCCTTTAGGATCGAAGGATTGGAGGAAGGAGCTCCACAAGTGGCCTCGTGGGCTTGAAACCCATGCTTGGGGTTTTGCACCCATCGGTGTTTGGGTCAAAACCGTGATGAAATTACGACATGTAATGGATGAGGATGCCAGTAGATGATGAGACAAATCCAGCGCATCAAGAATCATCCAAGTCTTAGTTGTCATTGAAGAGATATTAATTTTTGAAGATATGATGGGTAAATTTGTCTAGTTGGGCAAGTCAACTTGAGGTCAAAATGATGCCCAAAGACAAATTCGTTGGATCCACTTGATGCATATAAATTTAGTTCAAGTGTGAGGCATTTAGACATATCCAAGGAGCATTCATCATCCAAGAAACCTCTGTGATTTGGTGCAGATCTGAGGCAACGAGCAAGGGGAGGAAGAATCACATGTATGGAGAGGAGTATCTCTGTTTTTAGGGTGTGGATTTCTTCAGAAAGAGGCCGCAAATGTCAGAGGCTTGAAGGTGACAGCGTGGAAGATTGGAGGCCTAACTCAAGACCAACATGACAAAAAAATTCCTGCGAGACCAGGCTGTAAGACCGAGGTAAGTATTGAAGACTGTTTGGTGTATTTGTGTTGTTGGGTATGTGTTATATTCTTTCCACGACTAATCATGCGCGAGGGGGTAAGAGGGGGGGCGATAGGGGGTCACAGGGGAGGCGGTAGCCCCCCTATCAGGGTGCTAGGCAGCGCCCTGGAGAAAATTTTTGGTCCTTAATTTCCGGTGGGCGGTTCGTGCCCATGGTTTTGTGAATGATTTTGCACATGGTTTTGGGGTACGATGGTTTTCGGCCCTTGTTATTTCGTAGATCCTGTCAAGGGAACTACGGTTATGATCCAATCCAGGGTTAATGGATTAGGGTTTATGTATGCTTCGGCATGTATATATATGTGTTGTAACACTAAAAGGAATATAATGAAATATCAAGCTGGTCATCCTGATTTGGGATCTAGGGGAAAATCTTTGTGTTTATCTGTTTTATTTTTTATGCTCTCGCTATTGTTTATTTTTTGTTATAAGATTCGTGTGTAGATAATTTCTGTTCAGGGTTAAAACTTACATTTGGTATCAGCGCTGTTTCGGCTTCAAGGGGACGCCTTTGCTGTTGAGGGTTTTTTGCTCGGGCCTGAGGTAGACCCTGTTCAGTGGGAGATCTGCGAGATCGATTCTTGCGGTGAAAGAAGATGGCGAGCGGCGGAAAGATAAAGATCGAGAAATTTAATGGTCAGAGTTTTGAATTGTGGAAGCTCTAGTTGGAGGATCTGCTGGTGGATAAAGACCAGTGGATCGCGGTAGATCCAGGTACTAAACCAATGACAATGTCAAATGAAGACTGGAAGAAACTGGATCGGAAGGCTAAAAGCACAATACGGTTGTGTGTCTCAGATTCAGTATTGTTGAAAGCATCTGGGGAAGCTACGATGAAGAATTTATGGGAAAAACTTAGGACTTTCTACCAATCTATGTCTCTCGTGAATAATTTGTTTCTGCGGAAAAAGTTGTATAACCTAAGGATGAAGGATGGAGACTCGGTGACAGAGCATCTGAACGCCTTCAATACTGTGGTAAGTCAACTGTTATCTGTTGATATTAAAATCTTAGAGAAGATAAGTGCATGAGTTTGTTGTGTTCTCTACCAGACTCGTGGGACAGTCTGGTTATTACAATAGGTAGCAATACAACTACCTTGAATTTTGATGACATTGTCTCAGCCTTGTTGTCGGAGGAAATGAGACGGAGAAATATGGAGGGCCAAAATGGAGATGCATTATCTGTACGAGGAAGGTCCCAAAACAGAAACAAGAATAAGGTTTCGAGTGGGAGATCCAAATCTAGAGGGAGATCTAAATCTCCTGGAAAGTTTGTAAAGGTATGTTGGAAATGCAAAAAGGAAGGGCACTACAAAAGGGAGTGCAGATCTAAAGCTCCTGAGAAAGGAAAGGGATCTGATGATGCTCCTTTTGCAGAGACAAAGGCCACCTCGGATGAAGGTGGGGATGTGTATTTGGCTTCTTCTTCAAATACACATGTAGATCATGAGTCATGGTTGATTGACTCAGGTGCATCCTTTCACTTCACTCCCCATACCGAGTGGTTCTGCGAGTATGAGAAATATGATGCTGGTGATGTCTTCCTAGGAGATGATAGGAAGGCCAGAATCATCGGATGTGGAAAGGTCAAGTTGAAGCTGCAAGGTGGAAGGATTAGAACACTTCCTGGTGTTCTGCATAGTCCTGCATTGGCTAGAAATCTGATTTCTATAAGCAAGATGGATGATGCAGGTGTAAAAATAGTGTTCGAGAAAGATGCCTGCAAGATGGTTCGGGGAGCACTGGTATTAATGTGGGGAGTTCGGACTAGAACTCTATACAAGCTACAAGGTAACACTATTATTGATGAGTGTAATAGTTCTGTGGTTCCTGAAAGTGGAGCAGAAAGCCTAGCTATCTCTGGAGAAAATACCATGCTATGGCATCAAAGGCTTGGACATATTGGAGAGAAGGGCCTTTGGATACTGCACAGAAATGGTATGGTAGAAGGTATGTCTAACAGCTCTCTGGATTTCTATTTCTGTGAACATTGTGTACATGGGAAGCAGAATCGAGTGAGTTTTCCTTCTGGTGCTAAGAGAGTGAACAAGATATTAGAACTTGTGCACATTGATGTGTTTGGACCTGTGTCAGTTCCATCACTGTAAAAGTTTGTGTACTATGTTTCATTCATAGATGACTTCTCAAGGAATACATGGATATATTTCTTGAGGAATAAATCTAAAGCCTTTGACAGATTTAAAGAATTTAAGGATCTGGTGGAAAACCAGACAGAGAAGAAGATAAAGGCACCGAGGATAGATAATGGTGGGGAGTTCTGCAAGAAGGAATTTGAAGAGTTATGTAAGAAGTGTGGTATAGCATGGCAGAAGACTACTCCATACGCACCTCAGAAAAACAGAGTTGCAGAAAGAATGAATAGAACACTGATGGAAAAGGCAAGAAGCATGCTCAGTGGTACCGAGTTAGGACAATAATTCTGGGCAGAGGCAATGGAGACTACATGCTATCTGGTTAACAGATCACCTTCATCAGTGTTGGAGGATAAGACTCCACATGAGATATGGACTGGTAAGAAACCCTCTCTTTCACATCTAAGAGTATTTGGATGTGATGCATATGTACATGTTCCAAAGTAGAAAACGACCAAGTTGGATAATAAATCTGAAAGGTGCATCTTTATTGGCTATAAGGATGGTTTAAAAGGTTACAAGCTTTGGAACCTGGAAACAAGGAAGGTTGTGTACAACCGAGATGTGGTGTTTAGAGAGGTGAAATATGTTGTTAAACATGAAGTCATACCAAAGGAACTTGAGAAGATAGAGTTTGAGCTAAAGGAGGATGAATTAGACTCTACAACAGAAGAAGACTAAGAAGATGAAGAGCCACAAACTCCATCTATTAGAAGATCAGTTCGGGAAAGAAGGCAACCAGAAAGGTTTATTCCATCTGCTTTCTGTTCAAGTTTTGCCTTAACTATAAGTGGTGATGATCCCAGAACTGTCAGGGACGCAGTAGATTCAGAGGATGGAAAACTCTGGAAGGAGCCCATGGTTGATGAAATGGCATCCTTGCACAAAAATGAGGCATGGGATTTGGTGGAGTTGCCGGCTGGAAGGAAGCCCATCGGGAGCAAATGGGTGTTTAAGAAGAAGATGAATGTAGAAGGCAAGGTGGAGAAATACAAAGCTCGGTTGGCAGCAAAAGGTTATTCCCAGGTGCCGAGAATTGATTTTGGTGATATTTTTTCTCCTGTTGCCAAAGTTACTTCTATTAGATTACTTTTATCTGTTGCTACTGCATTTGATTTTGAGATAGAATAGATGGATGTGAAGAAATCATTTCTTCATGGGGATCTAGAAGAGGAAATCTACATGAAGCAACCTGAAGGCTTTATGGTGAAGGGTAGGAAAGAAGTGGTATGCAGGTTGAAGAAGTCTCTGTATGGGTTAAAACAACCACCAAGGATGTGGTATCAGAAATTTGATACCTATATACGGGGACTTGGCTTCACCAGAAGCAAGGAGGATCAATGTGTTTATTTTAAATTAATTGGTGACCGTGTTATTTATTTGGTCTTGTATGTGGATGATATGTTGTTGATTGGAAATGACAAAGAAATTATCAAAGATTTGAAGACCCAACTATTCTCCAAATTCGACATGAAGGATCTTGGTGCTGCAAACTATATTTTGGGCATGGAAATTAAGAGAGATCGGGCAAAGAGGACGCTCTGGTTAAACTAGAGGAAGTATGTCGAGACTATATTGCAGAGGTTCAATATGCAGGATAGTAAACCGGTGAATGCTCCTATTCCTGTAGGTGTAAAGCTGTCTGCTAAACAGTGTCCCAAGACACAATAAGAAGAGGAGGATATGTCCCGTGTTCCATATGCAAGTGCAGTGGGTGGCCTGATGTATGCAATGGTATATACTAGACCATACATTACACATGTAGTGGGAGTATTGAGCAGGTTTATGTCAAACCCAGGGAAGGAGCATTGGACAACAATGAAGCAGGTTTTCAGATATTTACGTGGCACTAGTGATTATGGCTTGTGCTACCAGGGAAGACCAGGATTGGAAGGAATGTTGGACATTCGTGGTTTTTTTGATGCAGACTGGGCTGAAGATTTGGACCAAAGAAGATCTACAAGTGGGTATGTGTTTCGCCTATTTGCAGGTGCAGTCAGTTGGATGAGTAAAAGACAATCTGTAGTGGCTCTTTCAACTACAGAGGCAGAATACATGGCAGCCACTCATGCAAGCAAGGAGGCAGTTTGGTTGCAGATATTGTGTTCAAGTATGGGGTTGGTACAACAAGCTATAAGGATAGATTGTGATAGCCAAAGTGCAATTTTCTTGGCTAAGAACCCTACTTATCGTTCAAAGACAAAGCACATTGATGTTCAATATCACTTTGTTAGAGATATGGTTGAGGCTAAAAGGGTGTTGCTGGTAAATATGGACAATTTGAAGAATGTTGCAGATGCATTGACAAAGTCTGTGAGCACTCAGAAGTTCTCTTGGTGTAGAGAAACAATGGGTGTTGAAGAATTGAGCCAATGACTAAGCTCTCTTGTGGCCCCCTGCGGAAATAAAACAACAAGTGGGAGAATTTTGGATATGTGTTATATTTTTTCCATGACTAATCACGTGCGGAGAGGTAAGAGGGGGGGCGATAGCCCCCTATTTGTTTTGGGTGCAACGGGGGGGTCACAGGGGGGGCGGTAGCCCCCCCTGTCGGGGTCCGGGGCAGTACCCCGGTGAAAATTTTCGGTCCTTAATTTTTGGTGGGCAGTGCACGCCCATGGTTTTGTGCATGATTTTGCACATGGTTTTGGGGTATGATGGTTTTCGGCCCTTGGTATTTTGTAGATCCGGTCAAGGGAACTACGGTTATGATCTAATCCAGGGTTAATGGATTAGGGTTTATGTATGCTTCGTCATGTATATATATGTGTTGTAACACTAAAAGGAATATAATGAAATATCAAGGTAGTCGTCTCGATTTGGGATGCAGGGGAAAATATCTATGTTTATCTGTTTTATGTTTTATGCTCTCGCTATTGTTTATTTTCTGTTATAAGATTCATGTGTAGATAATTTCTGTTCAGGGTTAAAACCTACATGTGTGTGGGTGTTGGCATTGTTTTCGGCCGCAGGGATAGGATGCTACAATAACACATTGAGGATGTTTGTGAGAGGGATAGAGATACCTTCTCTCTTAGCTGCAGACTTCTAAAGGAGGTCACAACCCAAACAATGGTATCGTCTTGTGCTATGGAACTTTTTTATGTAGTTGTTTTGGGCAGAGTATAGGAGGGTGTCTTGTGAAGTTTTCCAAGGCCAAGTACAGTGCTTAAGGAGCCTTGTATGGACAACATAGGTAGTAGCCAACTTGGAGAAGGAGATACAACCCAAACAATGGTATCTTCTTGTGCTATGGGAAATTTTTTATGTTGTTGTTTTTGGCAGAGTATAGGGGGGTGTCTTGTGAAGTTTTCTAAGGGCAAGTACAATGCTTAAGGAACCTTGTATGGACAACACAGGTAGCAATCAAATTGGAGAAGGAGATATAATGATTTGTGTATGTAATATTCCGAATAGAAATAAAAAACAATATAAAGCACATAAACAAAGAACTACAACAGTTAGAGAGACATGATATGAACAATAGACAATATGGAGAACGCTAAGCCATTTTATTAAATACTGAAAGATGAAATGAGTACAAAGGTGATTACAATGATGACACCTTGGCTTGCACTAGGCAAGCGTAGAAATACTCTCAGAAGATAACACGAAATGACTGCTTCCTCAAAGACTGCGTAATCTCTAGTGCTGCTGGTGCTGCTACTGTGCTGCTGCTACTGTTGGAATGAACTGACTATTTGGGGCTGCTCCCCACCTCGAAAAATTGTGAATCTTTGGGAATGGCCTCTCCACCCAATACCCATAAAATCCCAGAGAGCTTTCCGGAAATGGTTGACCTCTGAAAATGACCTCCCTTGAGGTACCACACTGTCCCAAGGGTAAAAGTTGGCCCTGAATAATCTGCTGCAAATAATGGCCTCAGACTCTACCAAACTGATGGAATAGGGTAGGGCTGATCCCTTTCCAACTCTCCTGGGCTGAATCCCCTGATAGCACCTAAATCTGGAATCACCTCCTTTAG
The DNA here is from genome assembly GCA_034641835.2 of Pinus albicaulis. Classification (NCBI taxonomy): domain Eukaryota; kingdom Viridiplantae; phylum Streptophyta; class Pinopsida; order Pinales; family Pinaceae; genus Pinus; species Pinus albicaulis. Next base: position 1,255,280,681 of record CM076578.1, on the reverse strand, counting down.
AAACTGCGTCCTCCCTTTCACTGACTACGCTGTCTCTTCAAGTGGATACTCCCAGCTGTGGTTGCTGCAACTCTCTTCGGAAAAACAAGATGGAACTCCTCACCCGAGCAGGCACTCGATGTCCCTCGGGGTTGAGGTTGGGATCTCTGCATGGAGACAGCCAGTGTACTGAACAGTATGTGCAGACTTTGCTCAACAACAAGCGTGCTCAATGTCAAAAGACAAATAACATAGATGCATAATCAGAATAATCCAAATGAGGAGACCCTCTCCCTTTTTATTTTTGGAGAGCCTTGCTCTCACCTTGGCCCCACCTTCAACTGAATTGTCTCCTTGAGCCACGCTGTCCCTCTAGCTCTGTGCAAGCTTGGGCGCACATTGCCCACGCTGTCATTTCCCCACGCTGCCACTTCGACCTCTAGGCCCCACGTTGCCCACGCTGTCATTTCCCCACGATGCCACTTCGACCTCTAGGCCCCATGCTGCCCAATAATAATGTCTCCCAAGTGACTTTAGGAAATGTTTTTATCCTAATTGTGAGTTAAGTGTCCCCCTTCACCCACTTTATTTCTAACTTAACTTTATTAATGTAAAGTAGTCAAAAATTAATATTTCCAATTAACTATTGCTAATTGGGAATATTACAGTCCTCCCTGGCAAAATGTTGCTTATCCTCAAGCAACTGCAATGATGGATGCTGTAAAATATTTTCACTCTCCCAAGTGGCATCCTCATCCGGTAGATTCCTCCATCTCACCAGGTATTCTCTGACAGTCCTGCTCCGCAGCTGCCTCTTCCTAGTGTCAATAATGGCGACCGACTGTAGCACCAAATTCCCCCCATCATCTGTGGGTGGGAGCTCCTCAGTTGTCGTCACTTGCTGTCCCAATGCCTTCTTCAAGCATGATACATGGAAAATGTTATGAATCCTGCTACTAGTGGGCGGCTCCAACTCATATGAAACCTCCCCAATCATGCGTATCACCTTGTATGGCCCATAAAAATGGGGCTTGAGCTTCTCAACCCCCTTTTGCTTCATCGTGGATTGCCGATATGGCTGCAATCGTAGGTAGACCAAGTCCCCTACCTCAAACTACCTCTCAACCCATCCCCTGTCAGCATACGGCTTCTGCTGATTCTGTGCTATAGCTATGTTATCCTTAAGAGTCCGGAGTATATCCTGAATCTCTTGGATCCAATCCTTGGCCCTAGGGGCCTTGCTAGCACCAAAAATCATGTCAACAAAAGATAAAGCATGATATCCATATAAAGCATAAAATGGTGACATACTAGTAGACATATGGTGAGTGGTGTTATAATAGTACTCCCCCAAGTGCAATAATTGTAACCATGCCTTTTGCTACCTGCTGACATAGTTTCGCAAGTAGCCTTCTAGCCACTTGTTCACTATCTCTGTCTGTCCATCTGTCTGTGGGTGATAACTAGTACTTGGGATCAACTTCGTGCCCACCAAACGAAAAAGTTCTTGCCAAAACCCACCCATGAAGCAGCTGTCTCTATCACTGACAATGGTCTTTAGGAGACCATGCAATCTGAAAACATACCTGAATAACAACTCCACTACCTATGTTGCAGTGTATCGTGTTGATATAGTGAAGAAGTTTGCATACTTTTTCAGTCAGTCAACGACTACAAATATTCAATCCTTTCCCTATACAGTGGGCAGCCCTGTGATGAAATCCATTGAAATACTCTCCCATTTCCCCTCCGGTATGGGAAGAGTCTATAGTAAACCCACTGGATGGTTCATCTCCCCTTTGTTGCATTGTCAAACTTCACACTCCCTGACATGTCGGAGCACATCCTCGTTGAGGCCCTTCCATGAGAACCTCTCTCTGATGGCCCTATAGGTCTTGGTGAACCCCTAGTGGCCTGATAAGGGTGAGTCATGTGAGGCGTGCAATATCTTCTCCTTGAGCTTGGAGCTCTCGGTCAAGAAAATCCTGTCCCTGAAATAGATCACCTCATCCATAACACTGTACCTGTCATCTGTAACCTGTCTGTCCAACACCTCACAGGAAAAATAGTCCTTGGAGTACTCTACCAAAAGCTGAGCCCTCCAATCTGTATCCAAGCTCATCAAGGACAACGCTGTCGGTCTCTGTGAAAGTGCATTGGCCACCACGTTGTTCTTCCCCTTTATATACTCAATGTCGAAATCGTATGCCTGGATCTTGTTGACCCACTTCTGCTGCCTCTCCTACAACTGCTTCTGCTTTAGAAAGAATCAGAGGCTGTTGTGGTCAGTCCTCACTCTGAACCTGTTCCCCAATAGGTACTGTCGAAAATTGGCCAATGCATGCATGATGGCCAACATCTCCTTGTCGTATATAGCATACAACCTCTCATGTGGCAATAGCTTTCGGCTCTCGAAAGCTATGGGGTGGCCTTCCTACATCAAAACTGTGCCTATCCCCTCCCCTGATGCATTGCACTCTAGGACAAAAGGCTGGGTAAAATATAGCAATGCCAAAACCGGACAGCTACTCATCACCTCCTTGAGCCTGTCGAAAGCCTTCTGTGTTGTGTCAGTCCAACTGAATGCCCCCTTTTTGGTAAGGTCCGTAAGGGGTGCAACAAGTTGGGAAAATCCCTTAACGAACTTCCAGTAGTAAGTGCAAATGCCCACAAACCCCTGAAGCCCCATCACATTCTTCGGCTCTGGCCAATCCTTGATGGCCATGACCTTCTCCTTGTGAACCCTCACTCCATCCACTCCAATGATATGCCCCAAGTAGAGCATCTCTGTCAGCCCAAATTCTCATTTGGAGAGCTTGGCATAAAGATTTTTCTCCTCCAATATGCGCAGTACAACCTCAATATGTTATAAGTGCTCCTCCCATGTCTTGCTATAAATCAAGATGTCATCAAAAAACACTAACAAAAACTTCCTCAAGTGACTGCGGAAGATGTGATTCATGCATGACTGAAAAGTGGCTGGAGCATTGGTTAGCCTGAAGGGCATCACCAAGAACTCAAAGTGACCGTAGTGGCATCTAAAAGCAGTCTTCGAAACATCCTAATCCCTCACGCGAATCTGGTGGTACCCGGACCTCAAGTCAATCTTCGAAAAGAACTTTGATCCCCGTAGCTCATCTATCAACTCATCTATCCGTGGAATGGGGTACCGGTTCTTCATGGTATTTTTGTTGAGAGCTCAGTAGTCTATGCACATCCTTAGAGTGCCATCTTTATTCTTCACCAAAACGACTGAAGAAGCAAAGGGGCTAGTGCTAGGACGAATGTGCCCAAGAGCTAAGATCTCATGGATAGCCCTCTCTATCTCATACCAATAGGCCTTAGGATGCCTATAGGGTGTGGTGATCATAGACTGGATGCCCTCCTCCAGCTCAATCGTGTGCTCAAAACCCCGATCTGGTGGCTGTCCTGGTGGTATGTCTCCAAAAACCGTGGCATATCTGTCTAAAATGCACTGTATTTCTGGGTGTACGACCTGTCCTGTAGATCCTGCCTCTGAAGCACGTAGCTCCACTTCCCACTCTATGTCTCCCTTCCGGAAATTTTCCTCCATCCGGTGTGCTGAAACTGTCTGTGGTGGGTAAGTGTGCATACACTGAATCTTCTCATGTTTCCCGATCTTCTTGTCTGTCCACTCCATCTCCAAGGTATACCAATCTGTGGTGACCTTCCCCAGCATGATCAACCACTGCACTCCCAATATCACGTTGGTGTCCAAAATGTACACCACAAAGAAATGATCAGTCAGGGTGTAAGTCCCCATAGTCACTGCCAAAGCTGGTACATACTTGGCACACTGCATGGTTCGGTCACATGGAACCAGTACTGAAAACCCATCAAAGCTCTCAGTGGGTATGCCCCTCCGCTCTATCAACTGGGCATCAATAAAATTGTGGGTAGCCCCACTATCCACTAACACTGAGACACACTGCCCTCGCACAATACCTCAGACACGCAGTGTCAAGTATTTGGGAACCACTAGCAAAGAAGCAAGGAATCCCCTGGTAGGTGCAAATGATGCACCCCCTACTCCTGATGTTGGAGGTGGCAGATGATCTCCTCTCTGCACTGCACTACATTGCTGCCTCCTGCCTCTATCTCCTCATACTCCTCTTCCCTGCTACTGTCAGAGAAAAACTCAATGTAATGTGCCTTCCTTGCGGCACAACGGTGTCCTGTCGCCCATGGCTCTTGGCATGTGAAGCATAACCTCTTCCACCTCAGATCTCTCCTGGTCTCGTCATCCAACGACCCTCTTCTCTGGTTCCCCTTTAGGGGTGGAACCCTCATATCCTTCCCCTTTGGTTGAAATTCCAGTCTCTGGGGAAAAGGGGCTCTAGTTCAGGGTAGTGCATCCTACAAGTCCCGAGTCCTCCCAACTGTGTCATGGAGTGTAGTTGGCCTCTTTGATCTGACCAACCCCCGAAGTGGCTCTGCCAATCCATCGATGCACATGTAGATCATCCTGGCTGAGGATAAGTCAAGCACCATCACAGAGAGTCTCAAAAACTCTGAAATGTATGTGTCTGGACTCCCAATTTGCTTGAGCTTAGTCATCTCAACAAAGTGCTCCTCTGGAGTCTAGATCCCTTCGATCAAATCGCTCTATTAGCCTCCGTGTAAACTCAACATATGCTGTCACCCCTGAGTGCCCCAACGTAGCCATCCAGTGAAAACACCAATCATGGGCCTCACCCTCCAGGTGCAGCATTCCCACCTTGATGGCTTCTATCTCTGCCATCTGGTTAAGATGGAAATATATATCCAGCTTCTCCACCCAAGCTTTTGCCGAACACTTGGATGTCCCATCAAATTTAGGTAGATAAATTATGCCTACTGTGCACTGCAAATCCCCATCCTGTGAATGCCTGTTCCCCCTGTGATGGTTGCAGGGTTCGTTGTCCCTCTTGAGTCGTATGAAGTCATGAAGTGTGAGGGCATCTCTGAACTCCAGTCCATAGGACTGATACTTGGCAAAGTAATCTCCCATGTGAGCCAGCTCCTGCTCCTGCTGTGCTCCTGCCCCAGTGTCTGCGACAAGGAATGTGGGCATCGTGGAAGGTGGAGGTGTATGTGATGCCATCTGCTGCACTGTGAGGTGCTCTTGCAAATGATGGCATGTGCCCAATCCTTCTCCGGTATGCAAACCTCTTGGGGTTTCACGCTTTCTAGCCTCTGCATTGAACCTTTTCCCCGTCTCTTCTATCTGCCTAGACAAATCCTGCACTAATTTGAGGAGAAGTTCCCTAAACTCCTTCCCGACATCTCTTTCCTCCGCCGTTAGTTCCTCCTCATCTGCGTCCACTACTGGAATGCAGTCTCCTTCCTCGAAAGTGATTTCTAACCTCCGCTCTTGGTCTCTATACTTCCTTCCTCAGTAATAGATGTAGGGTTTTCCTGCTGGTGTCATAGACAATCTGCTCCACAGGATGAGCCAAGTCTATGAGCTCTGATACCACTGTAATATTCTGAATAGAAATAAACAACAATATAAAGCACATAAACAAATAATTGCAGCAACTAGAGAGACATCATATGAACAATAGACAATATGGAGAACGCTGAGCCATTTTATTAAATACTGAAAGATGAAATGAGTACAAAGGTGATCAAAATTATGGCACCTTGGCTTGCACTAGGAAAGCGTAGAAATACTCTCAAAAGATAACACGAAATGGCTGCTCCCTCAAAGACTATGTAATCTCCAGTGTTGCTGGTGCTGCTACTGTGCTACTTCTACTGCTAGAATGAACTGACTATTTGGGATTGCTCCCCACCTCAGAAAATTGTGAAACTTTGGGAATGGCCTCTCCATCCAATACCTAGAAAAACCCAAAAAGATTTTCAGAAATGGCTGACCTCCGAAAATGACCTCCCTTGAGGTACCACGCTGTCCCAAGGGTAAATGATGGCCCTGAATAATATGTTGCAAATAATGACCTCAAACTCTACCAAAATGATGGAATAGTGTAGGGCTAATCCCTTTCCAACTCTCCCGAGCCAAATCCCCTGATAGCTCCTCAGTCCAGAATCACCTCCTTCAGAAACTGCATCCTCCCTCTCATTGACTGCGCCATCTCTTCAAGTGGATGCACCCAGCTATGGTTGCTACAACTCTCTCTGGAAAAACAAGATGGAACTCCTCGCTCGAGTAGGCACTCGAAGTCCCTCGGGGCTGAGGTTGGGATCTCCGCACGGAGACACTCGGTGTACTAAACAATACATGCAGACTTTGCTCAACAGCAAGCATGCTCAATGCCAAAAGACAAATAATATAGATGCATAGTCAGAATAATCAAAATGAGGAGACCCTCTCCCTTTTTATGTTTGGATAGCCTTGCTCCCACCTTGGCCCCACCATCAATTGCGTTGTCTCCTTGAGCCACGTTGTCCCTCTAGCTCTACGCTGGCTTGGGCCCATGTTGTTCACGCTACCAATTTGGCCTCTAGGCCCCACGTTGCCCAATAATAATGTCTCCCAAGTGACTTTAGGATATGTTTTTATCCTAAGTGTGAGTTAAGTGTCCCTCTTCACCCACTTTATTTCTAACTTAACTTTAGTAAAGTAAAGGAGTAAAAATTTAATATTTCCAATTAGCTATTGCTGATTGGGAATATTATAGTGTAGGGATTTGGGGTTGTTGGATATGCCCTAACCAAACTGCTACATACATATATCCCAAGGCAAGGTGAAAGCAGTAGGGAGTTGTAGATGTCATCTTGGTTGATGGTTGGATGCTAGTGGATGGGTGTTCTAGAAGAGGACTGATTGAGGATTTTGTTAGCAAACATGTTGAAGGGTCTCCATAGGAGTTGGAAGCCGTAACTAGGAGCAAATTCATTGGTCACTCTTGGTCTGTTGGAGAGTAGCATGAGAGTGGACCAAGTGTGGACACTGGAATGGGAATTTATGTTCTAGTGGAGGACAACGTGATAGTGCCCAAGTTGGAGCTCGATGTGCACCATCTTCATGGACCTAGGTGGTTGCTAGAGTGGTAGTTGTTGAGCTCACGGGTATGATCAACCAGGAGTAGTTTTTGTGGCCCTAGACTTGTGTGTGGAGAAGCACTTCTACAACAGATTATGGACATTCCTCCTAGTCCGTGTTCATTGTGGGAAATGGAAATCTTGCAGCGATAGGTGGTAGCCCTCTGTGCCTTATGTTGGTCTTCATTGGAGCAACGCTGGAATACCATATTGTGCTGAAGTCCTTGAGTAGGACCGAGCAGGTATAGGGTATGACCGAGAGGAGCTAAGAGAAGTCGACTACATCAGTTAGATGGTCAGATTATCTTGTTGAGGGCAGATTGGTTGTTGATGGAATGACACGGAGCCTTGGTTTTGTATTCTTATACTAATGGATATATGAGGGTTATTATCCCTGGTATGGGAGCCCTAGACTATTGCATTATTTATTTTGATTAATATAACTAAGTTGGGTTCAAATTGTAAAAAGTTGTCCATATTTTGTACACTAGTAGATTTACTGTTGTTTATAGTCTGTTGTGCAAAGTAGTATCATTGTGATTCTTGGTTTGGTAGCGTCAAAGATTCTAAGATTCTATCCTAGACCCAAGATTGTGGAAAAAAAACAAGGAGGTCATACGAAACAAGGCATATCGGATAGAGAGACTTGTCGGAGAAGTGAACTCGTGGTTTCTGTGGCATATTGTTCTTCATTGGAAGTCTTTGTAGTATTTTATGAAGCTAAAAATCCATGATCTGGAACCTCCGATGAAAGGTGTGGATCCGTAACAAAATAATAAATATTCTGTGGAAGCACAAAGGACAGATCCCAATGCGGACCTGCAACAACGCAATAGGGAATTTTTGGAGGCATGTAGGGTATTTTTGCAGCGGACCCAAACTTATTAGAGTGCGGACTTCAGCCACTTAGGAAGATGTGTATTAAATAAAATTTTGTTATCAACTGAACTGGTTGATGGGACGTTCGCTTGGGTGTATACTAGATAGTGGTAATAGAATAGTTTCAAAGTGTGGACTAGTATAGTTTGATTTTATGTGCACAGTATTTGAGCCTGTGGAACTCATTGTACCGAAGTTGTGAATCTGGATGGTATTGGAATTTTTGGACTGTTGCAATATTGTTGAATGTTATTATGAAACAATGGTATTATTTTAGTATATTGTACCACTGATTGGATTATTTGTTTAATAAAAAAATTGAAACCCTAGTTATCTGAAAGCCCTAATAGAAAATTTCCCTAGTATATTACAAAAAGAGATCATTTCCAGCAATAAAAATACTAGGCACTCTATCATAATACCATAAACATAACCACTCTATCATAATACCACAAGCATACAAAAGAAAAGAGCGGGATGTTGGAAGCCTCACATATACTTTCTTGTACCTTCACTTTATCCTCTTAAAAGATGTTCAATCAGGATTACAGGGGTTTCCTTATCAATTCAACCATGAATAACAATGGAGGGAGAAAATCCTTACATTGATTTGAGCTCCATTTTATTTGCAATAAGATATCATTTAGTGAGCTCCATATTCTTTACAATAGAATATCATTTATTGGAATCTATGATTACTTGGACAATATCTTTAACTTCAACTTCTTCCACAACATCATCCAAAGATGAATATATCATATTTTCATCCTTAGGATGCATCGATGGATTGCAAGAACAAGGTTCCTTTAGGGCAATCCACAATAAAATTGATGATATTTCTACACCTCTAATCTGTGCGCAGATCTCACAGTCTTGAGGAGTTTCAGAGGAGTTTGGGGGAGTGGGGAGTGTTACAGAAGAGTCTGCAGGAGTAACTTTTTTACAGTGGTGATTGGGCAAGACTCATGAGTCTGAAATGAGTGTGATGAAACTGATCTATAGTCCTCCAAAGAGCCAAAAGACCCTTGTAATTCAGTTGCTGAGAATAAATCCTGAGCGAATCCATTTGGTGCTGGAACTTTTCCATTGCGTTTTCTCTAGGGAAAATTCTCTTATCTATGGGATTAATTGTTGTGTGAACATTATTTTCGTATGCTTAATTAGCTCTTGCATTAATTAATTTCAGTAACATGATTTAATTTTGGTTGACACCCAGAGCATTGAAATCAATTCCATAGCATTGTTGGCTAGCATCTACCCCATTCTTTTAATAGTAGATCACTGGTTTTAATTCATTGCTTGTATATTGTGTAAATTACAAGAACCAGCCCAAAATTGCATCGTTTTGTAGTCTCTGTTCACAGGAATTAGATACCGATACAAAATTCAAATATCTTTTAATTTGTTGGTGCTCTGTTTACACTGTATTATATCTGCACTGCACACTCTCTATACAAATGGTAGTGGGTACCTAAAACCCCTTATGTTTTGTTTATGATCAAATGACTCATCCTTGATCACCGATCACACTATGTATTAACTCAGTGCCAACAGTTACTATTATTATGCTCTTCTTATTCTGAATATGTTGAGGTAGATAAGAAATCATTTGAATCTAATTCCTCGGGGATGCCTGGCTAACTAGGAACAAGCACAAGAAAATATTTATAGAAGTAATTCCTATTATGTCGATGCCATGCCTGGGAGGTGCTTGGATGATTTATATCCACTATGTTCTCATTTATTCATTTATTATGGATACTATTGCACTAGAGGAGTTATCATTTGGAGTTGATGATACAGGGGTGTTTAGGTAGCTACTATAATTTCCAAGAAAGTATGATGATAGATTTGATTCCTATGATTTGAATCTCATCCCTCATGGGTGTCTACTATCTTCTACCAAGAATGTTCTTATCTATTTTGTATATTCAATTACCTATTTGAATCCTGTGCCTTGAGAGTGCTTGGCTGCCTACTATCACGTATAATAAGGTTAGAATATTTGTGCTAATATGCCTATTGGCACAAGAATGTAGAGAGTGGGTTTTGAGTGGTCAATGAATGGTCATTCTCTGGCTTGTGGGATCAATGAAACATATTAACATCGTATTTTCATTTGGAAAGTCCCCTTGGCTCTCTCCAAGACACTATTTTTTGTAGAGAGTTATTTAAGCTATATCTTGTATGCCTAGCCAAAGTACATGGCTGACTGATTTCTATGTACAGCCTAAATGAAGCTTCCAGACTTCAGTCTTATAAATTAAGATGAATTATAGCTTTATTATTCATCATACTTGTGCTTCAGCAATTTTGATAGCATACCTCAGAGTACCTGCAAAATGTCTGGATCAACAACTTCTGCTTAAAGCTAAAGAAAACATCAGCTCCCCTTGAATTATAGCTCCCTCTAAATATTTGAAAAGAGATCTTGCCCAACGTGACATTTGCAACTGGTTATCAGTCCTAATTACATGGACAGTTTTCTTAAAATATTCAATGGGCAAGAGGAGATATTAATTCGTTCAACTATTTCTGTATGAAGAGGAGTTGATATATAGATCTTCCCAGTTTTCTGAAATACTTCTACTTATTTTGAACTTTCAGAAGACTGTCATCAACTGTAGCTCAGGCTTAATAGCTGGAACCATCTCCTTTCCTTGGTGGAGCCTACAAATGAAGGCTTGGACAGAATCATAACTACAGAATTTTTTTTCTTAATTGATTCACTTCTTTTCTTTGTATCCTTTCAGAGATCTGGATATAGACATACCCACTTAGATGGAAAGAGTCTGAGGTGCAATTTTTTTTTGTTATCTGCTTTTGTACTTCAGGCACAGTTCTCTGCTATATGCATCATTATTTTTTCTTTATGAGATCTAAAGGCTGTATTCTAATGCGTTTGTTGGTTTCTCATCTTGTGATTCACATCCACTCTCTAAAGGTTATTATGCCACATAATATTGAAAAAGCCATATTGTCATACTGGACACTATTCCTTAGTCAACATAGTCAAAAGGTTAATGAGTCACTGCCTTGCCTTGCCATGCCCCAACGTCACTGTATTTAAGTCAAGAACACAACCACTGCCTTATTTCCATATTACTGTCATCATGCCATCACTGTTTGCAAGATTGCTGCCAACCTTTATCTCAGATTCTTGCTCTGTCTCATATGACTTCATTCTCTTGAAATGATTTAAAGCTTATCATGAGAAGTTCAAACTCTCAAAGAGTCATTTCAAATTGGCACTGTAAGAAACCGAATGTTATTAATTCCTACATTCTGTTGCACTTGGTCAATCTGATTTATGCTGCTTAAAACAACAGTTGATCACTATTTTAGTCACAATCCTTCTGTCCACTGCAACCATTTTCTTGTTTGGAAACTAAATTGAAGGGGCTAATTTGACTGTCAATGGAAGTTTCCACAAGCCATAATACCCACTCTACACCCCCTCATTCTACATCAGCTAGTGGAGATAAAGGAAATGCAACTTTGTGTATATAAGGTGATGATTAATTTTGTGGAAAGGAGAAATATTGATTCCCTCTTTTGATTTGCTACAATGGTATTAGTGATTGAGTAATTTTGCTAGAGGATAGATGCAATATATAAGCTGAAAACTAATATAAAGGTATAATATATATGTAAAGTAATGGCCAATCCACAAGCAATTTTATGCCAGAAACGGAAGAGATCCCAAAATATTGTGGAAAAAAACTTCCATCAAGATAGATAATATTAGTTGCTCCTGTTGCAATGCACTTCCACAAGAGTTGAAGAATATGGAGACACTGAATATGAAAACCATTTGACCACTGCAAGAACGCTACTCTTAAAGTATTATTGATTGATGTTGATAATAATGGATATACTAGACATAGCAACAATCTCAAATTAGTTGATAGTACCAACCGCAGTAAAATAGCCCAAAACAAATGCTCATTACAGTTGACATATTTGAACATAGAAAATCATTATGAGTTACATTGTTTGTGCATTGGTCTTGAAGTTCAAGATATAAGAAGTGGAAATGTAAACAAAGAGTTAAAGTTATTATTTTCTGCAAAGTTTAAGCATAATGAAAGTAGAGCATAGAGAAGAAGTTGAAGATGGTGAGCAAAGTTTAGTTTTTCATAGAGGGATTTATACCATAGCCAAGGTTGCCTCAATTTAGAGTTTATTGTTGTTTATGTTACAAACATACACAACTTGGAATTGATGACCATTGAAAAATGTTGCAAAAAATATTAGGGACCTCTGTTTTGTTTTGTTGGGTAAAAAATAACAAATCACTCATTTGCCACTTGATAATGGAGTCATGTATCTATTACATGGGTGTAGAAAGTTGAACAGATTTGACTTGTACTTAAGCCCTAGGAAATTTACATATAGAAGACTAGGTTATATTGGGAAAAAGAATGCAAAGAGTCAGTGTATTATCTTAGGTTTTATAGAGAATATGACAAAGATCTCCTTGAACTTTCAAATGGATTATTAAAACTGGAGAGACTTGAAATGAGACGTTTCTATTTCACCGAGTTTTCAATAGTGGTTGCAATGTTGAACCTAAACTCGTTGAAGTATATCAGGGAGCAAGGATACAAAAAAATTAAAATAGGTGACAAACATTTGTCTACATCATGACCATTTTGGAACGTAGATTTTACCCCACCTCTTAGAAATACATGGGATGAACTTGATTGACATGGAAGTAATGTTTGGAAACTGATCAATGCATATTTTGTCTTACTATTTTTTGGTTGGAAGAAGAATAGATAATCCAAGTATGTAATCCTTCTATTGCCTCATTCTTGCTCAGTATCAACAAATTACGCTGGTTTATACATTTCATGATTGTAACCTGTATTTATGTACAGTAAGTAGTAGGATATCATTCATGTACTAGTAAGCGTACCTTCCTAAGAATTTGGAAACAAAAATATTTCCATTCATCGCCCACATTGTCCTACTTCCATGTGCCAAATAAAGATTTGGGTGGATGAAACCCTTCCATTGTGCTTTCCTTCTACCTCTCATGAGGCTTCTAGAAAAAGAAAAAAATCTGGCATTGAGGCTTGAAAATCGAAATGGAGCAGTGTTGCTAAAATTATTTTTGGTAATGCAACATTCAGTATTGAAAGAAAAATATCAAGAAATGCACCATTCAGTATTAAAGGACAGATCTCAAGAAACCCCACTTTAAAGGGTTATTATATTAATGAGAATATGCAAAGGCTTCTTCAAGCTTAAGTTTGATGGAGACTCAAAATACAGAAGGGAAATAAGTTGGGATGGGGATTTATTTACAACCATACACAGTTGGTAATTCTTGGCTGTTTGTTCAGTTGTGAAAACTCTTGAAAAATGTATCCAATTTCTAGTGCTGGTGCTGAAAATTTGTTTAAACAGAGACATGGCAACCATGTTTATGGAATCCCAGAAAGAGACTCGAGTAAGGAGATTAAAATGGCAAAGGGAAATTGTATGTGAATATAAGAAGTTTAGGCGCTTCAAAAATTATAAAAATATAATGATGGTACTGGAAGAAAGTATTCTGTTGTAGCAAGGTGTTTGATAACAAGTTTCATCTATAGTAGACAAAGAAATCACAAGAATTTCAAACATTTAGTTGGACAAATGTCTATGGAGCAGAGAATTTTAGGTCCTCTCTATATAGATTACAAATTAAAGGACAAGGCTTGAATGAGATCACTTCCATTATGATGATGCCATGTTGAAAACATAGTAACCGAGGTTGAATTTGTATGCGGATACGGTATGAGATGGAAAATTTTGGGTACAACAAAAAAATTGGGACTAAACATCTCCCTGATACAAAAGAAAATATGTTTTTTTTCTAAATTTTTAAATTCAAAGAATTGTAACTATCGTATCCCTTCAAAGTGGATACAAATTGTGGCTTCCTTCTTCAATACTTAAGTTTTAAACATGATACTACTGGTGGCTCAACTCATTTATACCGTAGTTTTTCCTTCATCATGCTCTGAAAGGCTGACTTCTAAATTCTCACCAAACCAAATCCAAAGGGAAACACTTTGAGAATAAGCTAATCACAATCTTCATGATTCACTTCAATCCATTCTCCAACCTTTCACCTAATTTCCGGCCATCCAACCTCATCCTGACCAAGTGCAATGAGTGCCCCCATGTTTTTTTGTGGACTTAAGCCAAGAGCTAGCTCTGGCACAGGGCATGCTGGTAATGATTCAACTTCAGAAAAAAAGTGTGGTCGTCAAAAGTGGAATTGAAATACTTAGCCAGCAACTGCGAACTTTGAGATATGAGTTCGAGCACTGAGCAATATGAAAGACAACTTCTCCATAGCATTTGGGTATTTCTCACAGGCCTCCTTGTTTCACGAATCCATTATGGGATCTTTACATATGGGTGCAACTTGTGACAAGCTTTGTGTCATACCTTTGTGTCATGTGAATTTGTCAATGTCTTGGTTAATTCAATGTGTCCAAAACTTTGGAGTTATGAGTTCTTGCATCAACCTAATTTCCAGATCTCCTTGGGGAACATAAGTGTTGTTAGTTTTATACAACAATATGACTTCATGACCAAGGTCTTTGAAGGATTCAGGTTCTCGATACCTCTATGAGCTCTATCAATGTTCTACTGTTGGTCCTAAATTGAGGTTTGCAACATTACTACACATTATTTCATTGTCACAACTATGTTTTATATTAAAGTAAAAAGGTTGTGGCTTTACCCATATTGCAAAGACCAAGAGGGCTCAACATATTTTTGACATCTGGAGCACTGATTATCCCTTCAAAAAAAAAGGGAGGACAAAGTGCAAAATGGAATTATAAGTTCTAACATATTTCCAAAGACCCTCTTCTATACCCACAAGAGTATTATTTTAAAAGTTGATTATGCAAAATTGTGCAAAAGACATTAAAAATAATTCCTGTCAGCTTCACTAGAGTTCTTGCACTGGAACAATTGGATGCCAGGGCTTGGGTTCAGAAGCTAGATACATACTTCCACCTGAACTCCATGCGAGAGATTGGTGCTATTCGATTTTCTACCCTTCATTTGGAAGGGGATGCCCAAGAGTGGTGGTACCGTGGGCTAATCATGTTGGGACATATTCACATCACTTCTTACACAGAGTTCACCCAAAGGTTGTTGGAGAGGTTTGAGAGGAAGGACCTAGAGTTACATTTCAGGGAGTTAGCCCATCTGAGGAAAACTGGCAGCACAAAGGCATACATTACAGAGTTTTAGGGACTGGCAGCGATGGTGACTAGCATTTCAGAGGCTCGGTTGATCATGCTATTTGTGGAGTGGCTAGCAGAGCCATTTCATGCTTGGGTGAGGGCTTACAAGCCCACATCTTTGACGGATGCTATCTCTAGGACCCCGGATATGATTGACGTTGTGCCCAAGACTCGACCCTTTGTCCCCACTAGACCTGTTGCACCATAGGGGAACTGAGACACTATACCACCCTAGAGGGATGGAGGACGTGGTAAAAGGGATGAGGAGACCCAGAGGGACCTTAGGAGGAGGAAGTTGTGCTTTACGTGCAAAGAACCCTGGGCACCTAGGCACAAGTGCACCATTGGCAAGGCCCACTACATTGAGGTGTATTCAAATAGTGAGTCAGTTGAGGAGTTTGATGTTTGAGTAGATTCAGGAGATGAGGGGGGATGATCATCAGGGGGAGCACCACCACCACCACTACCACTTAGAGGGGGACCATTTGCTTCATCAGGGGGAGTTCGTGCTTTACTTCATGGAGCTCCGAAGTATTTGACACTCAAGATTAGGGGGATGGTACAGGGGCAACGAGTTTTAGTTCGGGTAAACAGTGGGGCCACCCACAACTTTATTGATTCCAAGATGGTGGAGTGTAGGGGCATCCACACAAAGACATTTGAGGGGTTCTTGTTTGTGCTAGGAGACCGGACCATGTACTGCACAAAGTACGCTCCTGGGTTGACTGTGATGACGGGGAACTACTTGGTTACTGATCACATTTTTGTATTTGATGTCCCATAGACCAACATGGTGTGGGTGTCCAGTGGTTATACTCATTGGGGAGGGTCACCACTAACTGGAAGAAGTTAGAGATGGAGTTTATGGGACCAGATGGGAAGCTAGTATTGTTGAGGCATACTCTTTCCCACCCCGGACAGTTTTCGCACACTGGATGGAGGTAGATCTACACCATGGGGACATAGAATGTGCATTTGAGTTGAGTATTTTGGAGGCAGGGGCCCAGCTATGGCCAGTGCACCTAGAAATACAGGCTCTATTGCAGAGGCATCAGGCGGTTTTTGGGGATATCCCTCCACGCAGGCCACCAAGCCGAGGGTTCAAAAACACTATCGAGTTGGAGGAGGGAGTGCATGCAGTTATTGCGACCCCGTATAGGCATCCCAAAGCCTATCGAGATCAGATTGAGAGGGCCAATCAAGAGTTGCTAAGATTGGAGCACATCAGGCCCAATTCGAGTCCCTTCACTTCTTCTGTGGTGTGGGTGAAGAAGAAGGATGGGACTCTCCACATGTGCATTGACTACAAGGCCCTCGATAAGAAGACATTGAAGAACATGTACCCTATTCCGCGCATTGATGAGTTGATGGACGAGCATAAAGGAGCGAAATACTTCTCTAAGATAGATCTACGCTCGGGGTACCACCAGATTCAGGTGAGGGAGAAGGACATCCCTAAGACTGGCTTTCGTTGCCACTGTGAACATTTTAAGTTCTTGGTGATGCCCTTCGGGCTAACCAACGCTCTGGCTACATTCAGTCTTGTATGAACCACATATTTCTTGGGCAATTGAGGCGCTTTTTCCTTGTCTTCTTTGATGACATACTCATTTATAGTCGGACGTGGGAGGAGCAACTTCAACATTTGGAGGTAGTACTTCGCATACTAGAGGAGCAACAACTATAAGCAAAGATGTCCAAATGTGAGTTTGGATTGATAGAGATGTTGTACCTTGGGCATGTGATTGGCCCAGAGGATGGAGTAAAGGTACAGCAGGAGAAGATCAGGGCCATTTTGGATTGGCCAACACCCATGAATGTAACTGATCTGATAGTGTTCTTGGGCATTTGTACATACTACAGGAGATTCGTGAGAGGATTCTCACAACTTGCAGCACCCCTCACAGACTTATGGAAAAAAGGGGCTTTTGAGTGGACGTAGGTAGCACAGGAGGCATTTGAGCATCGCAAGAAGGTCATGAGCAACTGTTCTATTTTGGCTTTGCCCGATTTCACTCTACCGTTTGTATTGGAGTGTGATGCTTCAGGTGATGGAGGTCATGTTGACGCAGGAAGGCCGCCCCATAGCATTTGAGAGTAGAAAGTTACTACCCCATGACCGACTTCATTTATGACAAGGAGATGTTGGCCGTGTTGCAAGCCTTGGCCAAATTTAGACAGTACTTGGTGGGGAACCGGTTCAAGGTGAAGACTGATCACAACAATCATCGATTCTTCCTGGAGCAGCATACATTGTAGGAGAGGCAACATGAGTGGGTGAGTAAGCTCCAGGATTATGACTTTGAGATCGAGTACGTAAAGGGAAAGCACAACATAGTGGAAAATGTGCTTTCTCGAAGGCCCCAGTACTCTCTATGATGGACGTTGCATATGATTAGACGGCCCAACTCTTGGTTGAGTATTCCAAGGACAAGCATACTTGTGAGATACTAGACAACACACATGGGGATGATAGATTCTGGGTGATGGATGATGTGATCTACTACAAAGACCGAATATACATAGTGTCGGGATCCCAGGTCACAGAGAAGGTTATGCATGCAACTCACGACTACCCTCTTGCAGGACATTCGGTTTTTCTCAAGACTTACCATACCATCCGTGAGTGTTTCTCTTGGCATGGGCTCAAGGGGGACATGCTGAGGCACGTACAAGAGTGCATAACCTATCAGAGGAACAAGGTGGAGTTGTCACACCTGACCGGTCTATTATAGTCTCTTCCCATTACGGAGAGGAAGTGGGAGAGTGTGTCCATGGACTTCATCATGAGACTTTCGATGATACAGGGGAGAGAATGCATATACATGGTGGTAGGGCACTTGACTAAAATTTCCCATTTCTTTGTGATCCCATCGAGATATTCAACCTCACAAGCGGTCAAGTTTTTCTTTCAGGAGGTGTTTTGATTGCATTGGCTCCCAATGAACATAGTCGGTAAGAGGGATAGTAGATTCATGGGGGTCTTCTAGCAGGAGTTGTTCTTTCTAGTGGGAACTAAGCTTATACCCAGCACCAACTATCACCCACAGACAGATGGGCATACTGAGATAGTGAACAAATGGTTGGAGGGTTACCTGCACAACTATGGCATGAGACAATAGAGGGCGTGCATGAAGTGGCTACACTTGGGAGAGCTTTGCTACAACAATACTTACCACATGTCGATTGGTATGTCTCCCTTTCAAGAAATTTATGGTTATGATGCATTTTCTTTTTTCTGCCATGATATTTGAAGATAATAGCGATCCAGGGGCAAAGGATTGGGTCCAAGAGAGCCAGGATGTTCTCAAGGTTCTTAAGGATAACTTGCTGGTAGCACAAAATCAACAAAAGACGTACACTGATAAGCATAGGGTGGAGAGACAGTTCGAGATAGGGGACATGGTCTACCTATGTTTTTAGCCTTACCGACAATCTTCACTCAAGTAGAAAGGGGTGGAGAAGCTCAAGTAATGCTTCTATGGGCCATACAGGGTGACCAGGAGAGTTGGAGAGGTAGCTTACGAGCTGGAGTTACCTCCAGAAAGCAGAATTCACAACATATTTCATGTCTCTTTCCTGAAAAAGGTGTTTGGGAAGCATGTTACGACAATCAATGAGTTGCTTCTGTTGGATGATGAGGAACACTTGATATTGACACCCGAGACCATATTGGAGACCATGGAGAGGAAGCTAAGAAACAGGGTCATCCGGGAGCACTTGGTCAAGTGGAAAGACTTGCCAGTGGAGGATGCCACATGGGAAAATGAGCAGAGTTTGTATGTTAAATTTAGATAACCATGGTGTTTTCTATGCTTAATGAAAATTTACTTCAATCTTTATTAGCAGGGAAAAAAACATGTAATAGAAAACCATTAATCATGCTAGGAATAACTATAAGCTAATCAATACATAGAAATCAAACATTCCAGCCATACATAGAGGTATAAGACCCTCTAACTTCGGGAAATGGCTATTAGACTTTGGGGAAAACACATGAGACAAACTAACAACTCATAAACTATGCCGGAACGCCTAAACATAGTCTCTAAGTCATTGGGCACTTGGACAAATAAGTTTTCATAGTTTTAGGCAAAGGGCTAGATCGGGACTAGGCCTCCTTGGTTCAACAAGATGATCAACAAATCAGTCAAAGAGAAAGTTTTATGGAAAGAACTATGGGCAGCTTGTAGGTAGGTAGGGAAAACCATACATCCTTCTTAACATACATAGAACTGATGAATAAAACTTAGCAACAATACCTTAGGTTACTAAAGAGCAGCTAAGAATTCTTTAGCATAACTAAGGGAGAAGAAAACATCAAGCTATGAAGATTCAGGGATTTTGAGGTGCCTCCATGAGCATATCTCAAAATCAATCTTTACTGATCTATAGCAGCAAGAAATATGTAATATGAATGAGAACTAGAAGACAAAACACATTAAGAAGCACTATACCATTCTACCATGACAAGGAATCCATCGACAAGCCTTCACCATTCCTCAAAAGCATCCAAGAGGCAGTCCAAAAATCATAACTCAAGTGTATTCTTCAAAGCTCATATGACCAATGCATTAATTCTTCTCTCAAGTTCAGCCTCTGATTTACAATGAGAACCATGGAATAAATAGGCTTGAGGGAGGAAAACCTCATGGAGCAACTAACTATCCCATTGGCCAAGTCAAAATATCTAAACTTGTCCTTGAGGCTTTGCAAAGCCCAAGGCACAAAATATCCCATAAAATATCTAAAAAACTACTAAAAATGGAAATTATATTGACTTTACATCATTTCCCAATGATAAAAATAGCTTAACGCACATTTGGGAAAAGCAGATTTTTGGAGTTCAAAAATTACAAAAATACTTCATATTTATGCCTGAAAAAGGTCCCCTGACTTGCTGGATGAAAATGGAAGCCTTCCCGATGTCGAAATGAGGCTCATGATGGCTCTTTGGAAATCTCTCTGTGTCTGCTTTCCGACGCAAGTGAAATCACCTCAATCTGATATCTGAAAGTCCCTCAAAACTGTACCTGTGTGCAAAAACCCAGAAAATAGCAGACTGCTGATATGGCGGGCAGAATGTGAAAAATGAGGCTGTTTTTCGCCAATTTGAAGGGGCGAATGATCTTCAAATGCCCTGAAAATCGCTGGAGACCTGCTCATGGAATTATGGCATCCATCGGTATCATCCTCCTTCCTTGACAAATCCTCGAACTGAAACGGCGCAATTATGAGTTTTTGACTAAAAACCCAAAAAATGCCGAAAAACAAAAAGTTGCCGAAATAGGCCCAAAATTGGCATGCATGACCCTCAAGGGTCCATAGCAACATGCTCCGAATCTGATACCAAAATATCAAGGGCTGATATGTCTTTCTTCTCTTTCCGTGTCGGGCGCTCCTTAAAACTGCTGTTCTTGATCATCATCCTTATGCTGTTGCGCAAACTGCTGAGCTGCTGTTGTTCAGCACTATCCTCCTCTGGTTCTTGCTTCTGCTGATCTTCACCACTGTCATGTTGCTCTTGTTGTCTTGCCTAAAGGGGCATCTTGATCTAGATGTGCTCCTGAAAAACCAAAATGCTTCCAAGTCTTGGGAATGGCCTTCTTTAAACCAAACTCTGTCCTAGCTTGTAACTTTGCTATTTAAGCAACAAGCGATTTCAAAGATAGTGTGAAAATGCTCTTTTTGGTGTAAGACCTTTGTTCCTTGAGAATGATGCCTTTCTAGCCTTTGTATATCAACCAGTCAACATTCATAATGAATACACAGTCAAAGGAGAAAACATATAGTCAAGGTGACTGTTTATAGAACAAAGGTGGCGGGGCTTTGAAATGCTTTTGAGGTTTTAACAAAAGGCATGTAGGAGTTTTGTCCTTTAAACAGTCGAGGCTCTCTTTCAACATAAAACCCTGCTTCTTTAGAATACTGCCTTTCCAACCTCTGAATATCAACCTTTAACAAAGAGACTTTGAAGAACAAAAAGACAATCAATCAATACACACAGCCAACAATGATCTCCTTTGTGTGTGTGGTGACGGTACCCTGCTCTTTGATGCTTTGAAGATATAAGATACCCTGTCTTTGGAAAAGGCAAGGTGAAAACACAGTTTTGAGTCCAAGACCCCTTTCTTTGTAGGCACTTCATCAGCATATCCAGCACTATACCACAGTTTTTTTAAACAAAAGATATCCTCACAGTAAAAGCACTGGTTTATGGATATGGTGACAGAGTTTGAAATGTTTTTTATGCTGTGATACCAAAACTTGTAGCAGTCTAATGCCAATAAAATCCTCTTCAAATCAAAACACTGCCCTCCTCATATGTAGCTCACCAAATATATTTAATAACATAAACACAGTCGATCAATAAGTATCTTCACAGTCACAGTTTTCTGTGTTATGGGATTAGGTGACAGAGCTCCGTAGTGTTTGATGTGTCAATACAGGTCTTGTAGTAAGTCAAATATCAACAAAACTCCTTTTGAAACAACACACTGTCCTCCTTTTATTGTCCTTTGCACTAGCTTGATAAAACACTCCTAAATGCAATGAGCTTTACTTACTGATTCTGCCTTATGGAGCTCAGAGTTAAAACACTGTTTTTTCTCCCTTTAATAGAAGGAAACTCCTTTAAAAGATAAAAAATGTTCATATGATGGCTGTGTCAAAAACTTACCTACTGTCTTCACCCTTAAAACACTCTATCTCTTCTTTCTTCATCACGGTTCGAGGGTAGTTTCATTGGTTATTCATACTAATGCAAATTCCACATTTTTATGTTTTACTTCTAGTCAATCACAACCATTCCAAACCTGGAACTTTAAACAAGAAGAATAACTCTTTTTGATGTTGTATTCAATCATGCACATAGCTGACAGAGTTGCAACTTTTTCTCATCACAGTAGGGTTAGCTCCAATGGATATTCATACAAATGCAGATTCAACCCTCTATAAAGTTTCACCACTAGCCAACATAAAACACCACAAGTCTTGATTTTTTCTTTAGACCAAATTATCCATCCTCTCTTGGTGATCTTAACAAAGCAAAAAGGCACATTGAATACCTTGAAACCGATGATGATGTTTCTTGCGGAGCTTGAGCAGCGTTTCTGGGATTCTTCTTCAAATACTGTGTTTTTGCCTTCAAATAGTGCCTTTCATCCTTTAACATTGTTTGGGGGACAGTTGGCTTGGTCCTTTGTCATTCATCAAATACACTACCCTACTATCACTGCTTGGGAGGCATCTTGACTAGGATGTGCTTCTGAAAAAAAAACCAAAACTGCCTCAAGAGTTCCTGAAATGTGTTCTTTAATCAAAACTATATCTCAGCTGTCAATCACTGTTTGACAGGGCAGAAATGGTTTGAAATGTTATGTGAGGAGCTCTCTTTGGTGTTAGGTCTCTGCTCCTTCAAAACCCTTGTCTTTTCCTCCCTTTGTAAGCCAAACAACCAATAATTATAATGAACACACAGTCAGACAAATTGTATACACAGTGAAAGGTCACTGTGTAATAGGATAAGGTGGCAGCTCTTGCAATGTTTTAATGTGGTCACAAAATTCTGTAGCCTTCAAATACCAATAAACTCCTTTTCAATCAAAACATTGTTGTCTTTACACCCAACTGCTCTTTATATCAGTTTGACAATACCTTGAGATGTGAATGGTAACTTGAATTACTGCCTATGCTTGATGGAATGGAAAGTTAAAACACTGTTTTATCCCTTTAACAGAATAGAAGAAGCTCCCTTGAAAAAATGTTCATATGATGACTGTGTTGAAAATGACCTACTGTTTTCATTTCTCAAACCCTGTGTTTTTGCTTTCGAAACAGTGCCTTCCTCCTATCAAGACTGTTTGAGGGCTGTCTATAAAGTCTTTTGACATCAACAAAAGTGGACCACCATTTTGTTGTGCTCACTGCTAGACAAATGTAGCTTATTGCAAACCATGACTTTCAACTCCTTTCCACCACTTAACAACTTTGAAAATATCAAGGGAGGCGTATAGATTACCTTTGAAACACGATGGCAGGCTTTTCCCGAGAGTTTGAGCAGCTTTCCAAATAGTTTTTTAAGGTTTTTAAGTGAATTTTTGACCAGTGCTACAGGAATGCCGCAGGCTGCTACAGGCACGTCGCGCCTTAGTTATGACCCTTTGTATTTTTCGCTCCAGGCACGTCGCGCCCTTTTCCAGGCAAGTCGCGCAAGTTTACAGTTCATTTTGAAGGCCTTCCCGGTGTCGGAATTGGGCGCGAGATGGCTCGTTGGAAATCTGTCGAAGTCTACTTTCCAGAAAAACTTTAATTTTGTCATTTGGTGTCCATTTGAGCCTTCAAAAAGTGATTTTCCCAACACTGGTCAAAACTGGTAAATCCTGGTGCAGAAATGCATCGAGCTGTTTGTAGACCATTTTTGAATGCCTTCCCGGTGTCGGAATTGGGCGCGAGATGGCTCGTTGGAAAGCTGTGGAATTCTACTTTCCCGAAAAACTTGAATTTTGTCATTTGGTGTCCATTTGATCCTTCAAAAACTGACTGTCCTATCACTGGTCAAAAATGGTGTATGCTGGTGCAGAAAAACATAGCGTTGATTGCAGGCTACTTTTGGATGCCTTCCTTTTGTCGGAATTTGGCCCGAGATGGCTCATCGGAAAGCTATGGAAGTATATTTTCCATATCAACTTGAATTTTTGCATTTGGAGTCCATTTTTCTGTTCAAAATCTGACTTTCCCATCACTGGTCAAAATGATGAATCCTAGTGCAGAAATTCTCCCGTGACATCTGTATTTTTCACATTTCTCATAAACCATGATACCTGTGTAGAAACTGAAGAAGGTTTTTCTTCTTGAACCTATGAGGGACAAAAACCTCTCTCACTTTTGTAAATTTCATCTCCATTTTGTCAGAAACGCATTCTGAACCGAACTGCCCGAGCGCTCCTTAACCCTAATTTCACTGTGGCAGAGGTATTATGATTCAACAGCCATGGCAATTTTACTATCCCTTTGTATTTGCTGAGATGAGATATTTGAGCCTCTTTTTGACTATGGGTACAGTCCGACAGACATCTCATTTGAATATGAAAACCAATACCTTTGTATCAAAAACACTATCATTTACGTGTGCAATGACTTCTATTCAATTTCTTTGTATCCTTCCACTGCCCTTTTAGATCAATCAGTTTCCAACAACCTGCAATGGCTTGGCCATCTGCTCATACATGGAGGAGGCTCTTCATCAGGTAAGGTATCTGAAGGTTTTTGACAAATCTGTCTGACACAGCCTTTCTCTGAATGTGATGGCAAGCAAACTACTTAAAAAACATCAATACTATCATCTCTTTTTGCAAGCATCACTGTGTTTCAGCAAAAACCCTAACCAAAGTAACACTGTCTCCCTGCACTGTCCTAAGGGTGACTGAAATATCATCATTTTCTTTGGTCATCTCATGAAAGATTACTTTGACAAATATTTTCTGTGACTATGGAGGTCAGTGCCTTTTGAAAAACCAAGAACTTTCTTTCTGCCTATGTAATGGTATTCTTGTCAGCATCCATTCCATTTGATCTTGTGGAAAGCAGGCTGCTGAAGATTGGAATGTTTGTTGATGACATGCTTTTCTAAAGTTCAACAATTCACATGATTTGAAAGCTTCAAATGACTTCCTTTATCAGACCAGACTCATTTTACCTTTGAGCTAGCATATTTCAAACTCTTTTCCTATTATGACCATCGCTCAAATTCATAAAACCTGGAGATATTGTTTCACTGTTCAATACAAAGCAAACCTGGACTTTTGCAATCTTCCAAGTCAATATTGGCCAGCGCCCTCTGCTTGTGGATGAAGGAGGCGCCCTAACCCTCTGCTTGTAAACGAAGGAGGTTCTGGGCCTTGACAATTTACCAGTTTGCTGAGACAGTGGTGTCCCTTTCTTACTGTGATTTTCATGCTGGAAAGAGATGTAAGGTCTGGATGAGTAGCTTTCTGTTTTGCAGACATATCTCAGGCTCAAGTTACATTTAGAAGCAGCTGTTCCTCTAACTGTAAATTTAAGCATTTACTCCATAAGATGAAATTATATTTCCTGCCTTTGTAGAAACCATAGAACACTGTGAAAAACCTAATAGTCAGCTTGAGATTGGATTTTATGCAGTGCTGAGATCTAGGGGATGTGAGTGGCGCGACTTAAGGCTGCTTGTCAATTTCATTTGCAAAGTAAAGGATCAGTCATGGCAGGTCTTTTGCAGATGGAGGCTTTTTGGCTTTTTGAGGATTGCCAAAGGTGAAATGTCCTAAAACGCCACTTCCTAACATAGGGGAGACTTTTGAAACAGATGTGGATTTTCCTTTTAAAGCTGATGGGCAGGTCAATAAGGCTGAAGCTAGATAGGATTGTGATATGAGGTTTTGATTTCGACATGGGCGAACTGAAAAGGTAGAAAGGTGAAAAAAATTTTAGGAGGGTTTTCTGGATGACATATTGACATAAGGAAATCAGTTTCTAGAAAACTCAGTTGTAGATATAGTCATCACTAACATGTAAAAAATACTGATGGCTAACAGTGGCTCCAATTGGGGAGGGCAGCTCCTCATCAGGAGGTGTCCAGAATTCAGATCTTTGGCTTATGAAGACCAATGCCTTATCCATTGGCGCAAAATTTTACCCTTCTCTTGATGTTATTTCTGAAAAGTGACAGCATGGTTAATCATCAATGATACTTCTACCTACCCCACTATCTTTCCTAACATTTTTTCTTCTCGTTGGCGCATTTGAACTAGCAGCCTTTTGACAATGCATATTTTTCTTTTTGCAAAATGAACCTATCTATTTCTACTCTTATATCTGCCGGGAGTTCAGATTAAGCTGATGAACTCCTTCATTTCTCTACCTAAAACTAGATCGACTGTCAAGATTAAGCAGTTTGACAGGATTTCATTCTCTAATCTACAGCATGAAATTCAAAAATGATCAAATCAGGATTAGGCAGTCTGATTTGTCATGCATTTGCGGCATAAAAGACAAGCTGCACACAAATGTTATTCTGCAATAAAAGGAAACTAGACAAGCGGGCTAAGATGTACAATGTGTTTTTCATCCCTCGCTTCTCTCTTTGGTTCTGTTTTAGGCATGTGGAACCAGAATCTCTCCCTAATCTAAGCTCTGTGGTAAGTCAATCTTACACAATGTTGACTATCTTGACACTCACTAACTTATCAGCAAATAAATTTAAACATGCTCAGCTATGATTAGGCTAGATAGCTGCACAAGACATTGAAGTACTAGTAGCGGCATTTAGACTTGCGCGCTTTCCGAAGGACTGTTTTTTTTTAAACATGGGGCTTTACCACTGCTTTTTAGAAACTGCCCTCTTTTTCTACTTTTCACTGTTTTTTGTATTTTCTGCTTTTTCACTTTCTCTTCAAACAAACTACAAATGAAAAAAAGTGCTCACAAGGCTGAGTTTTAACTATCTACCTATCCTAATCTAAACTGTACACAACATACATTAATTTGGTGAACTCTTCTTTCCAATGTAACCAGTCAAGTAGATGATCAAATGGGTGATTCTGGTTTAGTTCTTTCATGATGTAGAAGTAATGAAAATGCCACTCCCACTTGGTTTGTTTCTGGACAGTAGTGCTTAAGCTTTTTCTCATTCTTGGCAGCAACTTGTTCATGATAAAACCCACTACTCTTTCAGACTTCTTAAGGAAAACAACAAATGGATCTTGGAATAATGCCTAATCTAGAGGTTTTGAGATATAGGATTCATTCAAGACTACTCTTTCAGACTTCTCAAGGAAAACAGCAAATGGATCTTGGAATAATGCCTGATCTAGAGGTTTTGAGATATAGGATTCATTCAAGACTACTCTTTCAGACTTCTTAAGGAAAACAACAAATGGATCTTGGAATAATGCCTGATCTAGAGGTTTTGATATACATGATTCATTCAAGACTACTCTTTCAGACTTCTTAAGGAAAACAGCAAATGGATCTTGGAATAATGCCTGATCTAGAGGTTTTGATATACAGGATTCATTCAAGACTACTCTTTCTTCCACTTGGCTATATTTGGGACCCCCCTAGTAAAGCAACTCTTCTTCATGATCACCCGAACTGTTAGACTCATCATGTATTGCAGTGTAGTTTTCATTCCAAGCTGATGTGTTCTGATTAAGTGGACTAAAAACTGTGTGGAGGTTATCAGTTTGGTGAGCAGGGATACACTGTGATAGTAAATTATCTTGAAAGGGCAGTGAGACAACTCTCATGTGTTTATCAGCCTCTTTTTCTTCATCTGCAATTTGTGACTCAATGGAACTTGGTGGTTGCAAATCTAGAGTTAAGGAAGATTCTGTGTCCAAAATGACTTCCTCAACTATTTCAGGAAAAGGCCTCTCATTTACAACATGCTCAAGAAATTCATCATCTTCCTCAAACTCATCATCAAAGCTGAAACACTGTTGATCTCCAATTATGTGAATGTTATCTCTGATGGACTGAAGTGAAGTAGAGAAAAGAGTCTGAGACTCTTCACTTACTTACAAACTTTCAAGGCTATCCTCATCAGTGTCATATATGACCTGTAATGCTTGCTCACTTTTCTCAAGTTTATGAAACCGAGCTTCCTCCCAAAAATCAAAAGCTGAGTGTTCTGCACAGTTAGTGTCTGTTTGGAAATCACAATCATCAACATATTGACCAAACCTTGGAGAATCATTAACAAAAGAAATGTCATCAACCATGCACATTGGACTATCAGATTGCTTTTCTTCAAATTGATCTACACATCTATTTTCTGATTTATGACATGCAACATTAACAGGAGAAAGATTAGAAAAGTTGTGGTTATGTGAAGATTCAGAGGTTGTCTGTATGTTTATAAGTTGATCTATTTCCTCTTCAGTTAAAAAGGGAGGCATTTTCCTCTCTCCACAACAATCCTCTTTCTCTTGGGAAATCTGATTTAAAGGATGAATGTCTTTTTGGGCTTCACCTATGAGAGATGATGAATCATCACTCATGTACTTAGAGAGATCCTGTGGGTTCTCTTTCATTTCTTGCTTGTTTTTATCTTCAACCAATTCTTTGTGATGTTGAGGATAGTTATCATGTAATTCATGAGTTTTTTCTGATAGATGTTCAGGGGGCCAATTTGCTTTTATGAACTCAAATGACTCCCAGCATAAAGGTAGAGATCCTACAGGTTTTGCTTTATCTTCTATCTTATATTTGAATTCCTCTTCAATCAGCTCTGCTTGATTTAGGTGAGAGTTAACTTGAGCAGGGTTTTCCTGAATAATTGCTGAGAGATCTTTAGGATGCAAATTTTCTTTCAAAGTTTGGAATGATTTAAAGCATAAGGGTATAGATCCTAAAGGTTTTGATTCTTCTTCCATTTCAGAATCTTTGATTTCAAAATGGCTGATAGTGTCTTTAGAGCATTCCTCTAGGTTCTTTATTAGGCCTAAACATTTGACTTGACTTGAGTCAAAGGAATACAGGTTTTTGTAGGGTTGAGTTACTTCTAGTCTTAGGTTTTCCATGACTTCTTTAGGCATGAGGTTATGGGAGGCACCAGAATCTAACATGGCATTATGTAATATCTTGTCCCGTATGTTCAGGCTTACATAGGAAGGAGAAACAGATCCTTCTTGATATTGACCTTCTATTTTCGGGCCGGATAAGAGCTCGGGTTTGTTTTCAATTAGATTTAAAGTATTTGCCTTGCTCCCTATGTCAAAAACTTTGAAAATTTGAGATCTATACCTATCTACAGTTATTAGCTCAGTAAGGGGTATGGTAATTTTTATTTCGGAAACTTCCCCTTCCAAACTAAAAGGAGTTTGTAGTTTGGGCAGATTTGCTTCAGCTTTTTCGGACATGACCTTTTCTATGCTCTTAATTTGTTGATTCTGGTTTGAGACATTGTTTGACACAGTCGCCTCGAGAGTCTTTGTGGAGGTACTAGGAGTATCCGAGCTAAGACTTGTTTGAATAGCTTTATCTTTGTTTTGGTCAATTTTCTTAGCCATAATTTTGTTGCTATCCGTGGCTTTTTTAAGGATGGTGTGAGAGATTTTAGCAGTGTCAGGGCTACTCTTCTTGGAGTGGTCTTGGTTTTTTCTGCTTCTAAGGTTATACTGCCTATGAGCTTCTATAATGGCATTCTGAAAATCTATGGCAGGATCTTCGAGATCTTCATAGTCGGTTTCGTCCTGACTTGGGGAGCATAACTCTTGCTCTTCTGCTGTGAGGTAAACCTTACTCTTGTTATCAGAACCTATGAGTTTCCAATGATTTTCATCAATGGGTGCGGTATCCTTATTCTTTTCATCAACATAATTCTCACTGAAGGATGGTCTGATCTGTTGATCATTTCCTCTTGGTTTATTTTGAGACTGATCTTTTCTAAAGCCTTGTTTCCGGTTTTGAGGGTTTAGTTGGTTGTCCCTAGGAGGCACTTTTTCACTCATTTTTTCCCACATTTTTGTCATGGATTTGATCAGGCCATCTATTCTAGGATCTAGGGAAGGAGATGAAGTGGAGACCTTATCTCTATATGGGACTTTTCCTTCTAATCTAGTCCTGGCTCTTTTTTCTGCTAAGTTGGCTTCTGTTTTTATGGCTATTTGTTGCATTTCCTCTAGGGTAGGGGGATCCTTGTCTCTCAGATGATATGTCATGTCTGGATCAAAACCCTCGGGGAATTTCACCAAGACTAAACCAAGTGGGGATTTGAAATGAGGTGGGAGGGAGTTATACACACTGTTGAACCTAGTGCAGTATGCCTGGACACTTTCCCCATTTTTCCGTTTTAGGTTGTTATATTCTGACAGGATTTGAATAGGGTTCCTTCGGACTTCCCACTTGTTCGTGAAGAATTGGTAGAGTTCTAGGATGTTGTGGATGCTGTTTGGAGGCAATCTTTTAAACCATGTTTTGGGTTCTCCACCCAGGCTTTGGGAGAATATTCTCATTCTGATGGTTTCGTCGTGTACTTCCATGTATTCAAAAGCATCGCTAATCCTACTTACATGCTGTTGAGATGTGGTGGTGTCTTCTCCGGTAAAGTGTGGGATTTTGTTTTGATATTTATTTGGGAGAGGAGCCAAGGGCGATGGCAACACCAAAGGTGCGTACCAGGCTGCCATGACGGGAGCTAATGGATGATGTACAAGATGAGGACTAGTGGGATGAGCGGAGGTGGTTTGAATAGGGGTTCAAGATCGTCAAAGTTTATCTTACTATATGATTTTCTCCTGGGAAGAGTTTGTGATGACTCTAGTTCCAAAGGTGAATCTAGTAGGATAGTGCGATGTTTAGGTACAGATCTTGCTCTACGGATGGATCTACCAGTAGCTAGATGGTCAGTTTCAGAAGCTTGCCACAGAATCTTTTCTGGGTCATCTACTATGATAGGGGGATTTGGGTCTGGATGGGATTTGGTGTTGATTCTTCGTGAAGCCATATTTTAGATCCAGAGTTTAGAGAGAGTGGAGTTGGTGAATGTTCTGGATGAATGGTTTTTCTAAAGTTTTACTAAGGTGAAGGATGGTCAAACATAAAAGGGATGGATCAGTGGAGTCGCCAGGTGAAAATGGGTTGTTTTTGTGAAGATAGCTATGGTCCACCACCAGTAACTAATCTGAGAATGTTTTTGGATTTTCTGAGTTTTATGTGCAGCCTATGGTTTAAAGTATCCTAGACTTGTTTCAACACTTTGCTAGGGTGATGAGAACAAAAGAGTTTACTCTAAAAATGAGTCTATGGACTGCTTGCTTGTTTATGGTACCTAAAGGACCAAAGAGTCTATAAGAGTTTGCTGGACTATTATGTACTCAGTGTCTTACCATCTCCCACTATGTTAGTGAGTGATGGGAAAGGTTTATCGGATAGTAGCCTAGAGTTTTGAAAAGTAGTAAGGCTTACTAGAGGTTTAGTGGAGTCGCCAGGTGGATTGTTAGTTGTTTGAGATAAACTTGTATGGTCCACCACCAGTAATGTCAAAAACCAATCTAAAGGAGTGTTTTGGGGTTTTTTTGAGTTTTATGTGCCTACAAGGTTTGGAAGAGTTTTCTATAACTGACTCATCATTTTTCTAAGATGGTGAAAGAGCTATTTTCTACTCCTCAAACAATCTCTAAGTTTACTAAGCTTGATTGAGACTTCGGGAGTTACTAAGTTGTACTTAGATTGTCACTAACTCGGAAGGTCCTACTGTGAGTGTCACTATGTTAGTGAGCAGCGGGATAAGTCAATCAGATAGTATTCTTAAAGGCTTCTAAAGATGAGGGAAACTAAGCTTTTAATCACTCAGGGTCCCACCGTGATCGCCATTATGTTAGGGTCCCGTGATTTGGCCGATTGGCTAGCCAAATGACGATGTAACATCAAACCAAGCTTTGGAGCCCAAGGACCTAGCCTTCCTGGACTCAGAGAGGGCTCTCTCTATAAGTGTAAAAGATGTCGGTGTGTTTACTTGCGATGTTATGATATTAGGCTAGTTACAGAAGTTATAGAAGTGTGTTTGCTGGTTTCAATTTTGGTTTCCCAAGTTTGAGGATAAATGATCAATATACTTTGGATAACAAGATGTATTAAATTGGGCTATGGGGTCAAACGGGTCAAGGAAGCTATGATGATGTAAAGGCTGTGTAGGGCCGATTTGATTCACGGTAGAAGGGATCTGCGACAAAAATGGATTAATGAACAATAAGTTCATTGGTGAAAGACAGGGATTTCAAGTGCAAACTAGTTAATAGACTATAAACATATAATATAAACCATTAATGTGCACAGAATAACACAAAAACTCAACACCAATACATAGAAATCTAAACATTAAATGCACTTTATATAAATTATGAACCCTCTAACTTCGGGAAATGGCTATTAGACTTTGGGGAAAACACATGAGACAAACTAACAACTCATAAACTATGCCGGAACGCCTAAACATAGTCTCTAAGTCATTGGGCACTTGGACAAATAAGTTTTCATAGTTTTAGGCAAAGGGCTAAATCGGGACTAGGCCTCCTTGGTTCAACAAAATGATCAACAAATCAGTCAAAGAGAAAGTTTTATGGAAAGAACTATGGGCAGCTGATAGGTAGGTAGGGCAAACCATACATCCTACTCAACATACATGGAACTGATGAATAAAACTTAGCAACAATACCTCAGGTTACTAAAGAGCAGCTAAGAATTCTTTAGCATAACTAAGGGAGAAGAAAACATCAAGCTATGAAGATTCAGGGATTTTGAGGTGCGTCCATGGGCAGATCTCAAAATCAATCTTTATTGATCTATAGCAGCAAGAAATATGAATTATGAGTGAAAACTAGAAGACAAAACACATTAAGAAGCACTATACCATTCTACCATGTCAAGGAATCCATCAACAAGCCTTCACCATTCCTCAAAAGCATCCAAGAGGCGGTCCAAAAATCATAACTCAAGTGTATTCTTCAAAGCTCATATGACCAATGTATTAATTCTTCTCTCAAGTTCAGCCTCTGATTTACAATGAGAACCATGGAATAAATAGGCTTGAGGGAGGAAAACCTCATGGAGCAACTCGCTATCCCATTGGCCAAGTCAAAATATCTAAACTTGTCCTTGAGGCTTTGCAAAGCCCAAGGCACAAAATATCCCATAAAATATCTAAAATACTGCTAAAAACGGAAATTATATTGACTTTACATGATTTCCCAATGATAAAAATAGCTTAACACACATTTGGGAAAAGCAGATTTTTGGAGTTCAAAAATTACAAAAATACTTCATATTTATGCCTGAAAAAGGTCCCCTGACTTGCTGGATGCAAATGGCAGCCTTCCCGATGTCGAAAGGAGGCTCATGATGGCTCGTTGGAAAGCTCTCTGTGTCTTCTTTCTGACGCAAGTAAAATCACCTCAATTTGATCTCTGAAAGTCCCTCAAAACTGTACCTGTGTGCAAAAACCCAGAAAATAGCAGACTGCTGATATGGCGGGCAGAATGTGAAAAATGAGGCTGTTTTTCGCCAATTTGAAGGGGCGAATGATCTTCAAATGCCCTGAAAATCGCTGGAGACCTGCTCATGGAATTATGGCATCCATCGGTATCATCCTCCTCCCTTGACAAATCCTCGAACTGAAACGGCGCAATTATGAGTTTTTGACTAAAAACCCAAAAAATGCCGAAAAACAAAAAGTTTCCGAAATAGGCCCAAAATTGGTATGCATGACCCTCAAGGGTCCATAGCAACATGCTCCGAATCTGATGCCAAAATATCAAGGGCTGATATGTCTTTCTTCTCTTTCCGTGTCGGGCGCTCCTTAAAACTGTTGTTCTTGATCATCATCCTTATGTTGTTGCTCAAACTCTGTATTTCTTCTTGTTGACACTATCCTCTGGTTCTGTAACCACAGTCTTTTCTTGTGTGTGCTCTTGTTGTCTTGCCTAGAGAGGCATCTTGATCTAGATGTGCTCCTCAAAAACCAAAATGCTTCCAAGTCTTTGGAATGGCCTTCTTTAAACCAAACTCTGTCCTAGCCTATAACTTTGCTATTAAGCAACAAGTGATTTCAAAGATAGTGTGAAAATGCTCTTTTTGGTGTAAGACCTTTGTTCCTTGAGAATGATGCCTTTCTAGCCTTTGTATATAAACCAGTCAACATTCATAATGAATACACAGTCAAAGGAGAAAACATATAGTCAAGGTGACTGTTTATAGAACAAAGGTGGCGGGGCTTTGAAATGATTTTGAGGTTTTAACAAAAGGCCTGTAGGAGTTTTGTCCTTTAAACAGACGAGGCTCTCTTTCAACATAAAACCCTGCTTCTTTAGAATACTGCCTTTCCAACCTCTGAATATCAACCTTTAACAAAGAGACTTTGAAGAACAAAAAGACAATCAATCAATACACACAGCCAACAATGATCTCCTTTGTGTGTGTGGTGACGGTACCCTGCTCTTTGGTGCTTTGAAGATATAAGATACCCTGTCTTTTGAAAAGGCAAGGTGAAAACACAGTTTTGAGTCCAAGACCCCTTTCTTGTGAGCCTTCTCAGGCACCTTCCAGCACTATACACAGTTTTAAACAAAATATCCTCATGATAAAAGCACTGGTTTATGGATATGGTGACAGAGTTTGAAAAGTTTTTTATGTTGTGATAACAAAACTTGTATCAGTCTAATGCCAATAAACTCCTCTTCAAATCAAAACACTGCCCTCTTCATATGTAGCTCACCAAAAATATTTAATAATATAAACACAGTCGATCAATAAGTATCTTCACAGTCACAGTGTTCTGTGTTATGGGATTAGGTGACAGAGCTCCGTAGTGTTTGATGTGTCAATGCAGGTCTTGTAGTCAGTCAAATACCAACAAAACTCCTTTTGAAACAACAAACTATCCTCCTTTTACTGTCCTTTTCACCAGCTTGATAAAACACTCCTAAATGCAATGAGCTTTACTTACTGATTCTGCCTTATGGAGCTGAGAGTTAAAACAGTTTTTTCTCCCTTTAATAAAAGGAAACTCCTTTAAAAGACAAAAAATGTTCATATGATGGCTGTGTCAAAAACTTACCTACTGTCTTCACCCTTAAAACACTCTATCTCTTCTTTCTTCATCATGGTTCGAGGGTAGTTTCATTGGTTATTCATACTAATGCAAATTCCACCTTTTTATGTTTTACTTCTAGTCAATCACAACCATTCCAAACCTGGAACTTTAAACAATAAGAATAACTCTTTTTGATGTTGTATTCAATCATGCACATAGCTGACAGATTTGCAACTTTGTCTCATCACGGTAGGGTTAGCTCCAATGGATATTCATACAAATGCAAATTCAACCCTCTGTAAAGTTTCACCACTAGCCAGCATAAAACACCACAAGTCTTGATTTTTTCTTTAGACCAAATTATCCATCCTCTCTTGGTGATCTTAACAAAGCAAAAAGGCACATTGAATACCTTGAATCTGATGATGATGATTCTTGAGGAGCTTGAGCAGCGTTTCTGGGCTTCTTCTTCAAATACTGTGTTTTTGCCTTCAAATAGTGCCTTTCATCCTTTAACATTGTTTGGGGGACAGTTGGCTTGGTCCTTTGTCATTCATCAAATACACTACCCTACTATCACTGCTTGGGAGGCATCTTGACTAGGATGCGCATCTGAAAAAAAACAAAACTGCCTCAAGAGTTCCTGAAATGTGTTCTTTAATCAAAACTATATCTCAGCTGTCAATCACTGTTTGACAGGGCAGAAATGGTTTGAAATGTTATGTGAGGAGCTCTCTTTGGTGTTAGGTCTCTGCTCCTTCAAAAACCTTGTCTTTTCCTCCCTTTGTAAGCCAAACAACCAATAATTATAATGAACACACAGTCAGACAAAGTGTATACACAGTGAAAGGTCACTGTGTAATAGGATAAGGTGGCAGCTCTTGCAATGTTTTAATGTGGTCACAAAATTTTGTAGCCTTCAAATACCAATAAACTCCTTTTCAATCAAAACATTGTTGTCTTTACACCCAACTGCTCTTTATATCAGTTTGACAATACCTTGAGATGTGAATGGTAACTTGAATTACTGCCTATGCTTTATGGAATGGAAAGTTAAAACACTGTTTTATCCCTTTAACAGAATAGAAGAAGCTCCCTTGAAAAAATGTTCATATGATGACTGTGTTGAAAATGACCTACTGTTCTCATTTCTCAAACCCTGTGTTTTTGCTTTCGAAACAGTGCCTTCCTCCTCTCAAGACTATTTGAGGGCTGTCTATAAAGTCTTTTGACATCAACAAAAGTGGACCACCATTTAGTTGTGCTCACTGCTAGACAAATGTAGCTTATTGCAAACCATGACTTTCAACTCCTTTCCACCACTTAACAACTTTGAAAATATCAAGGGAGGCGTATAGATTACCTTTAAAACACGATGGCAGGCTTTTCCCGAGAGTTTGAGCAGCTTTCCAAATAGTTTTTTAAGGTTTTTAAGTGAATTTGAAGGCCAGTGCTACGAGATACACCAGGCTATAGAGCTGCGTCGGCGCTTGTAGATTATGACCATTTGTATTTACCGCTCAGTGCCCGCAAGTTTTCTGAGGCAAATCAACAATTGCAGACCCTATTGAAGACCTTCTGGGTGTCAGGAATTCTGTGACGAGATTAGCTGAATTGGAAATAGCATGAAGTCACTTTCTGAAAAAACTTGAAATTTGTCATTTGAGTGTGTTTGAACCTTAAGAAAAGTGATTTTCCCAACCTTTGATTAAAACTGTGGTAATCATGGTGCAGAGAAATGCATCATGCTGTTCATGAGCCATTTTTGAATGCCTTCCGGTCATGTGGCGGGTGGGCGCGAGATGGCTCGTTGGAAAGCTGTGAATTCTAATTTCAGAAGAAAAACTTGAATTTTTTCATTTGGTGTCCATTTGATCCTTCAAAAACTGACTGTCCCATCACTGGTCAAAAAAGGTGTATGCTGGTGCAGAAAAACATAGCGTTGATTGTAGGCTACTTTTGGATGCCTTCCTTTTGTCGGAATTTGGCCCGATATGGCTCATCGGAAAGCTATGGAAGTCTATTTTCCATAAAAATTTTAATTTTTTCATTTGGAGTCAATTTGGTTTTTCAAAATCTGACTGTCCCATCACTGGTAAAAATGATGAATCCTGGTGCACAAATTCTCCCGTGACATCTGAATTTTTCACGTTTCTCACAAACCATGATACCTGTGTAGAAACTGAAGAAGGTTTTTCTTCTTGAACCAATGAGGGACAAAAACCTCTCTCACTTTTGTAAATTTCATCTCCATTTTGTCAGAAACGCATTCTGAACCGAACTGCCCGGGCGCTCCTTAACCCTAATTTCACTGTGCGTAGCAGGTATTATGATTCAACATGACCATGGAAATTTTACTATCCCTTTGTATTTGCTGAGATGAGATATTTGAGCCTCTTTTTGACTATGGGTACAGTCTGACAGACATCTCATTTGAATATGAAAAACCAATACCTTTGTATCAAAAAACACTATCATTTACTTCCGTGCAATGACTTCTATTCAATTTCTTTGTATCTTTCCACTGCCTCTTTTAGATCAATCGGTTTCCAACAACCCTGCAATGGCTTGGCCATCTGCTCATACATGGAGGAGGCTCTTCATCAGTAAGGTATCTGAAGGTTTTTGACAAATCTATCTCGACACGACCTTTCTCCGAATGTGATGGCAAGCAAACTACTTAAAAAACATCAATACTATCATCTTTTTGCAAGCATCACTCGTGTTTCCAAGAAAAAACCCTAACCAAAGTAACATCGTCTCCCTCGCACCGTCCTAAGGGTGACTCGAAATATCATCATTTTCTTTGGTCATCTCATGACGACATTACTTTGACAAATATTTTCTCGTGACTATGGAGGTCGAAGGCCTTTTGAAAAAACCAAGAACTTTCTTTCTCGCTCGTGTAATGGTATTCTTGTCACGATCCATTCCATTTGATCTTGTGGAAAGCAGTGTCGTCGAAAGATTGGAATGTTTGCTGATGACATGATTTTCTAAAGTTCAACAATTCACATGATTTGAAAGCTTCAAATGACTTCCTTTATCGTACCGTACTCATTTTACCTTTGAGCTAGCATATTTCAAACTCTTTTCCTCGTTATGACCATCGCTCAAATTCATAAAACCCGGAGATATTGTTTCACCCGTTCAATACAAAGCAAACCCCGGACTTTTGCAATCTTCCAAGTCAATATTGGCCGCGCCTCTGCTTGTGGATGAAGGAGGCGCCCTAACCCTCTCGCTTGTAAACGAAGGAGGTTCGGGCCTCGACGACTTACCCGCTTTGCTCGAGACATGGTGTCCCTTTCTTATCGTGATTTTCATGTCTGGGAAAGAGCCGTAAAGTCCGGATGAGTAGCTTTCTCGCTTTTGCAGACATATCTCGTGCTCAAGTTACATTTAGAAGCAGTGCTCTTCTAATCGTAAATTTAAGCATTTACTCCATGAGATGAAATTATATTTCCGCCTTTGTAGAAACCATAGAACACCGTGAAAAACCCAATAGTCGCCTTGAGATTGGATTTTATGCAAGGTCGAGATCTAGGGGATGTGAGTGGCGCGACTTAAGGCCGCTTGTCAATTTCATTTGCAAAGTAAGGGATCAGTCATAGCGTGTCTTTTTGCAGATGGAGGCTTTTTTGGCTTTTTGAGGATTGCCAAAGGTGAAATGTCCTAAAAACGCCACTTCCTAACATAGGGGAGACTTTTGAAACGGGTATGTGGATTTGCCTTTTAAAGCCGATGGGCGTGTCAATAAGGTCAAGCTAGATAGGATTGTGATATGAGGTTTTGATTTCGACATGGGCGAACCGAAAAAGGTAGAAAGGTGAAAAAAAAGTTTTAGGAGGGTTTTCCTGGATGACATATTGACATAAGAAATCGCTTCTAGAAAAACTCGCTTGTAGATATAGTCATCACTA
Organism: Pinus albicaulis; assembly: GCA_034641835.2. NCBI lineage: Eukaryota > Viridiplantae > Streptophyta > Pinopsida > Pinales > Pinaceae > Pinus > Pinus albicaulis. The sequence goes on along the minus strand of CM076578.1, from coordinate 1,255,242,069 downwards.
ACATGTAAAAAATACCGATGGCTAACATAATTGAATGAAGGTAAATGTAAATATCATGTGGATGAGTTACCTAGGGGTAAATTCATTGTGTAAATGTTATCATCAAGTCAAATGAATCAGTTTCATTGTAATTAGGAATGAGTCAGTTTGACCACCCTACAATCTAGGTTTTAGTTCATAATTTTATGGATCAGCTACTCCTTTGATGGATTCGACCCCTGAGGTTGGGAGAGGTTGTTTTAGGTCTATATCATGTACTTTTTTACTCATTTTCAGAATTTGGAATCAGGTGGATGTTGTTGTATTGATAAAGGACTATAGTGTAATTAGTTTGGCCATAAATTAATGAAGAGTTGCATCTATTTATTTGGGATACCTACGGTATGGATGTTTAGCATTGTTTCTTCTCCTGTTTCATTTGTATGAATGTATTGTTGGTCCATTTACATTTCATGTCTATTGTATGATCACTTTCAAGTTAAAGAAACATAATTCATCTCACATGTTCTGTTTTGGGAAAGTTTTCATAGTCTGTTCATCTTTCTTTCAGTTTAGGAAGAATTCATATTTCATGCTCTTCCTAGCTCCTCACCTATCTAAATCACTCCATCCCAATAAACCTATAGTTCTAAGATTTCTTCCTACCTTTCTCCATTGAATGGACTGCAATTCCCATCTTATTTGCCCTGATCTAGCCTCTTTTACTTAATTCTCATCCAACAAATCCAATCAAAACAAAAAAAACCCTTATACATTTCATACCTAGCCTAAAACCGTAATACATCTAGCCCTCTTAGCTATGACATTGTGGAGAGAGCCCTCTCTGGTTTGGTAGGGCTAGATACGAAGCCAAAAGATTGGTCTGTGGTTACCTGTGTTGGGATTTCTTCCTCAGCCTTAGAGATCTGGAAGAGTGATAACAGGTCCTTTTATGCAATTGATCAATGTTCTCTCTGAATTTTGGTTAGGTTTGAATATCAAATATGTATCCTCCGTATATTTTGTTGTGACCCGACATAGATTTATTACTAAATTACTCATTTTTGTGTAAAAAAATGATCATTACTATTAGGGTCTAACATTTGAGTTTCCAATTTTAATTCTTCATTATTCCCTTCATCACAAACAATAAGTTCATTATAATTTGAAATAATTCTAGGATTAGGATTAATTTCATTAGATACATCTTTACATCCCTTTGAGTATTAAAATGTTATAGACTGTGTGATTGAACAACATCCTCAATATTATTAGTAAACTCAAAATAATCATCCCTAATGTCTATTATAGAATGGATATTCCGAAAATAATGATTTCCATGTCCATCATTACTATTATGTAATGGTATACAAGGAAAAGAAAAAACGTAAAGAAACCATCCCATTAAGTCTACAATATAAGTTTTATCATTAAGATGAAATTTAAGGAAAATTAATATAAATATGAGAAGAAAATATTTCACACACTCACCTTCATACTTGCATAAAATTTCCTGTTCCAAATACAATCCATCATAATCATAATCTTGAAACATAGGTAAGAATTCATTTACAAAATGTTCCCATGTGTGAATCAGTGTGGCCAACAATGTTTCACGCCTCTTCTTATCTCAACTTTTGAAATTTATAATGAATATCCTGAACTTGACTATTATGCAACTGGCTCAAAAAATATAAGAAAAGATAGATCAACAACTTAAAAATTAACCTCTTCGAGGGGGAAACCTCCTTTACATTACATAAATGAACAATTCTTTGATAATACAAATGAAAATACCTCCTTTCTATATACAAGAGTCTAAGGGGTCACAATATAATCAAACCCTACATAAAAATAATAATGTAAGGACACAACAATAATAATAGGGGGATTCTATGGGGCACAATAATAACAATATGGGGACTACATGGGCACAACAATAACAATAAGGGGTAAACTAACAATTAAAATAAGGGGCTACAGTAGTATTATAGGGACCTAACATGCCCCTCTCCTTCAAAAAGTGTTGTCCTCAACGCTTGAGTAGATCTGGATGCTTCTGTATAAAATTCTCATCCTCCCTTGTGGAATATTCAATGGGTAAGTTATTCCATTTGATGAGATACTCTGAAATCGATCTATTTAGTATCTTCCAGGTTCTTGTTTCCATGAATGCTTCAAGTTCCAATATGATTTTTACTAAGTTCTGGAAATATTGTTTGAACTTGGAGCTTGTCATCTATAACCTTATTTAAGCATGAAACATGGAAAATTGGGTGCACTCGAGACAACAAAGGAAGCTCCAATTTGAATGCCATAGTACCAATCTTTTTCAACCCATTGTAAGGACCATATTACTTTGGTGATACTTTATTATCCTTCTTAGCTTTCTTTAGGGACATTTTTTTGTATGATTGTAGCTGTAAAAATACCAAGTTGCCTACATCAAAACTTCTTTCACTGTGATGTTGATCTTCCTGTTGTTTCATTTGATTCTGATCCAAAGTGAGGCAATCCTTTAAGAGTTGGATAAATTTTTGTTGATGGTCAACGTGATATTCCACTGCTTGAACCTTAGAATTTTCTCGTAAATATGATGTGATGGACGGTGGATGATATCCATAAAGTACCATAAATGGGGTCATTTTTGTTGCAGTATGGATGTAAGTATTATACCACCATTCAGCCAGAGGTAACCACTTGACCCATGTAGGTTTTAACCCTGTACAAAAATTATCTGCAAACGAATTCTTAAAAAATAGAAAATAAACAATAGTGCGAGCATAAAACACAAAATAGATGTACAAATATATTTTTCCCCTGGATCCCAAATCAAGAATACCAACTTGATTTTTTTCATTATATTCCCTTTAGTGTTACAACACATATACTTGTTGAAGCATTCATAAAACCCAATCCATTAACGCTGGATTAGAACATAACTGTAGTTCCCTTGGTCGGATCTACAAAATACTAGGGGCTGAAAACCATCATGTCCCAAAACCATGTGAAAACCCATGCACAAAACCATAGGTGACTATTCGTGGAAAGAATATAACACATACCCAACAACCCATTGTGTTTTTTAATCAGATAAAAAGCAACGAATATATCATTCCAAAAATTTCTTCACTATCTATGTTTTCCCATCAGATTGAGGATGATAAGATGATCTATGAACTAATTGAATACCTAGAAAAGAAAACAATTTCATCCAAAAAATTCCTGTAAAAATGGGATCTTTGTCACTTACAATAAACTGTGGGTTTCCATGTGGCTTTTGAATTGTTTCCATAAATGAAGTATCATCTGTGTTGGCTTTAAATGGATGAGATAATGCACAAAAGTGTGCATACTTGGTAAGTCTATAAACTACCACCATGATGAAACTCTTTCCTTTAGACTTGGGTAAACTTGTGATAAAATCATGGTTTCCCTGCGATACCCCTTGATTCAAATTCCTTTCCTCCCAAAAAAAAATTCAAGAAAAGTTCTTGAAAATTAAAGGCTATCGGACCCAAATATTGTAACCATTGGACTCCAAGTACAATATCAGCACCACCCATTGGAATGGAACGCATTGGACTATTCAATACATATTTCCCCATGGTTAGTGTGATATTTTGGCACTTTCCAGAGCAATTTATAGTTCCTCCATTTGCAACCATCACTTGACACTCTCGTGTTGGATATAGGAAGAAATTCATTTCCTTGGATATCTTACAATGAATAAAATTATGGGTACTACCTGAATCAATCAACAATATTTCCTTTTGCTTCTTGATATGTCCTTCTATATTGAGAGTTTGAGGAGTGGTAATTCCTACCAATGCATTACAAGATATGGTTGGGTCCATTTATTCTTTCTCTAGGGTTGGTTCCTGGTGTATATCCTCCTCTTTTGATGTTTCCTGTTCCTTTTCTTCCTCTTCACAAAATATGTAAAATAATTTCTTCTCAACACACTTATGACCTTTAGTGTATTTGATATCACAAATGTAACAAATCAATTTTTCTCTTTTTTCTTCCAATTGTTGTGGTGTAAACCTTGTAGGTTTTGGAAGGCTAGGAACATCAAAAATTTCATATTTATAGTTGTGAGTGGCATAATTCCTTGTTTCCATAATTTTTCTTTCAACTTTTCTTGCCGCCCTGAATGTCTTCTCCAATAAATCAGGTTCCCAGAGGCGAACCTCATGTTGGATGTTATCCTTTAAAGTCCCTATGAATACATCAATCCTATGTTCCTATGGAATATAATTTACCCTTATATTCAATTTTTTGAAGTCCTCAATGTTCTCCACCATTGAACCCTTTTGTTTGATATTTATCAATGGGTTAAAGAAGGTGTTTCTCTTTGTATCCTCATAATGCGCTATCATTTCCTCCGTAAAAATTGACCAAGTGACAAGAAGTTTACGAGAAAAAAGTCATCGATACCATTCAAACTAATCGGGTTCTAAATATAAAGTTGCAATGTGTACCTTTTGTGTGTATTTCACATTATGGAGATCAAAATATTGCTCCATCTGTAGTATCGATGTTATAAGATCCTTGCCATAAAATTTCCTCATATCGATCTTTGGAATATGGTGGGTCTTAAATACAACATTAGAGTCTATGAAATCATGATTAACATTTCTTTTTTTCTCATCATGAGTTTCATCTAATACATTTTCGCCATTGGGGAGCATTTCTTGTAGAACCTTTTTCAAACATTCCTTTAAACCTTCCATGTCTGCTTTTAAACCATCCTTCAAACCTTCCATATCTACTTTTAAACAATCCTTGAAACCTTCCATGTCTGATTTTAATCCATCCTTCAAACCTTCCATGTATGATTTTAAATCATTCTTCAAACCATCCATCTTAGCTTCCATTTCATTTTTTGTTACTCTTTGTGAGAGAAAAATTTGTTGCACTTGGTTTTGTAATTTTGATATATCATGCCACAATTCTTCCTCTTCATGTGTCATAGTATATATTTTTGAGGGATTAATGGGTGTGGAATATTTTTTTGGGGAGGCATTTTAGAACCAAATACTGATATCTATGCTTCAATATTCCCTTGGAAACACTTCAAACTTATTTTTCAAACAAAAATGATGCAATACACACCTTTTTCTTTCTTTTAGGAGCTCGATATTGCAACAATTGTATCTCTATAATTTTGGATCTACAAGGTATGAAGTTTAGTCCTATTGTAGTCCTATGAATGTTCTTTCCAGTTCCATAATTCAAAACAATATTGGATTCTTCAATATAGAGTTATGTCAAATATCCAATGATGACCTGAGTATGTACTGGTTCAATAGAGTGAAGTTGTAAGGGATTCCAAATGTCATTTTTAAAACATTCATCCGTAAAATTTCTACACGAAAAGATACCGTTTGTGCAATTTCGACCAATTTTTACAAAATTCAAATATGATTCCTAAAACAAAAGTTATGACGATTTTCCCTAGGTCACTTGTTTGAGATGAAATTCTGGAGCCTTCAAAAACCCTAACTTCCTTAGATCATATCTCTAAAAATATAGTGAACCAATATCTGAAATTCGTACACGATGTTCACCAATATTTCAGCTTCATGTGGTTACAATTTCATATTCTGAAGCTTTGTAGAAAAAGATTTATAGTGAACATTCCGAAATGGTTTGTTTGAAGCAGCGAAACCCTAGAATCTAAAGCGCTTTGATAACAAATATTATGCAACTAGCTCACAAAATAGAAGAAAATATAGATCAACGACTTAAAAATTAGCCTCTTTGAGGGGGGAACCTCCTTTACATTACATAAATGAACAATTATTCGATGATACAAATTGTAGAAAATATAATCAAGGGATTCAATCTGATCTTGTAATGTACTAAAAAAAAATACCGAATCCTTCTACAATTCGCAGAAACCAAATTCGATTGCACAATCACATCACAAGAAGTGAAATAAATAATCAATCGCAAAACACAAGATGCATATGGGGAAATAAACTGCTTAAAACCTCGCTATCCGCATATTGTATAAAGTCAATACCATGAAACAATACAATGTTTTTCTCTCACTGAGAAACCTCTGCACTCTGCTAACTATCTCACACCGATCTAGGAAAAATTAGTCAAATACATAACCAATTATCAGCCTCTATCTGACCAGCATTTCTCACGCATTCTTGGAGGATTTTTCTCCCTATTAAATAGGAAATTCCAAAGAATTGATCACGCAATTCATCCAAGGCATCCTCATGACCTTATACATGACCTGTACAATTTTATAATTATACAATTGATAGTTATCTTCCCTTTAACCTCAAAATCAATTGGGTCTTTTTTAGAAATCACATGCAACAACTATTTATAGCGAATTATTAGTTAACTGATTGACCAATACTTGTGAATTAAATCAAATTTAATTCACTGGCCCTATCACTATCTCATCTCTCAATTAGAACAAGTTAAATTTATTTTAACTCAATTAATTAAGTTAACTAATTACAACTCACAAATAAATGTAACTAGCCCCCTAAAATCATGGGAGAATTCTACATGCCTCCTCTCTGACCCTCAACTCAAATTTCCTAAGCTAATTGAGTCTTCCTGACTTAGTTAACTAATACAAGCTGTCATGAGATGAAATTACAATTTATCTTCCAATTTAATTAAGGGAAAATTGAATCAGAACCCCCTTGGGTGCCATTTCTTGGTGTCATTTCAACACTCCCTCTCAATAATAAATGGATTGTCTTCTACCCCAATTCTGTCTCTGTGGATTTCAAATTTTCTTAATTCCCCCACCTTCGTCATGATGTATGCATCCTTCTCGTCCATGGGAATGTACTCTAATGACATAATACGCCTCTGCACACAATCTCTGAGATGGTGATACCAGATATGTAATATTCCCAAATGGGAAAAGCAGGAATATAGCTCATAATAATGGAAATAGCAGAAAGTATTAACACATTACATGTGATCCAAACGATATATCCATGATATTATGTATAAAAACAATAAATAAGTACAAGATCTTGGGGATCAAGCCCCTCAAGATAGGCAAAAGAAGCCTCCAATGCAAAAATGCACCCAAAACATGTAATACACAACTACACAAAGTACTGAAGCAAGCACATCGTAGTTTTAGTGACTAATACTGCAGCTGGAAAACATATATAAATGGATTTGATAAGATCATGCTCATACAGGGCTAAAAATGGAGATCTATGCTCCTCAACACTTTTCCAAGACAACCCAGGAAGGGTTTCCGGAAATACACAAAATATGAATGGTGGATCTAAAGCCCTAGGGTTGAAGATGCACTGCAACTGAAGCACGTAGAAGGAGGTTGCTGAATCTGATGTAGATCTGAAAGAACTCCTCCAAAAGGACTCTCTCAATGAAGGGATGATCCCTTTAATGGAAAGCAAATTACTGTTGTTGAGGAAACTGTTGATGTTGGAAACTACTACCGCTGAGGAGAAGAACCATATGTGGAAGGATTTTAGAGTGCTCAGAATAATCTAGGATTGTAACTACGGATGCTACTCAAAAAACCCAAAAGAACATAGAAATGGTTTGGCCAGATTTTAAATTTGTATTTTCGGCCCTTTTTGGGTTGCTCATTGCAACAGCTCAATAAAATGACACATATCTGAAATGGAATTGCGCTGTAGGGGATTAAATAATCTTGGACTGATGCCAAATATGTCAAATAAGCCCAAGGGGCTCCTTTACTAGCCTCCCAATGAAAGGAAACCTTCCTCCACTGCAAAACTAGCTCAGAAAACACCCAATACAACCTTCCAGTGCTGCACCCTGCAACTCAACACATCTCTCAACAGAAACTACATTGTACCAAAATAATGAAGCTTGGCATGAAACCTAAATGTGGAAATATAGTGCAAAAACTCTTCCTATGAGGCCTCTCAAGGATAGAGGTGGGATTCCCGATCAGGAACACCCTGTGCTAAACAACACTGCAATCTTAGCTAAACAGCTAAAGAAAGCTTATATAACTAAACAGACCATATAATAAAAACATAAACATATCATAACATGAATAATATGGCTGTCATCCTCTTCCTTATATAAGAAATGAGCTTCCAAACCCTAAGCCCCATCTATTAATGACACTACTGCCATGCAATGTGTCTCCATCTAAAACTGTGTTGTCCCTCATTGAATGCCACTCCTCCGTGACAACGTTGTTGATTTGGTCAAGGTTGATCCAGTCCACAAGCTTTATCCCCTTTTCACACCTAAAGGTGCTTTATTAAGCTGAAAAGTTGATCCACTTTCACATGAGAAGTGGATTTATTCCCAATAAAGATATTTATGGGTCTCCCTACCCACTTATTCATCAAACAAGAAAGAAAAATTAGATTTTAATATTCAAATTAGCTGCATGCTAATTTAGGAATATTACAAGATATCAATATGCTTGGACCTGTCATGAAAAAATGGATTAACCGAGAGTTTGATGCAACTCTGGTTATCACAATGTATCACCGTTGGATCCATCTGTCGACCAAACAAACCAACATATATCTTCCTCATCTATATGGCCTCACATGTTGCCTGACTGGCCACGATGTACTCTACCTATGTTGAACTGAGTGAAACTAATATCTATTTCCTACTATACCAGGAAACTACTACTGATCCTATGTTGAATATTCCCCCTTGTTATAGGTCAATTTGGGCATCATTCCCAATGACCTGGTTAACTGAGCATCATCTCCAGGACCAATGATTAAGGGTATATCATTCCCTATCATTTCAAGTTGCTACATTCCCTAAGACAGGAACATGACAAATCAAGCAATACTTTCATCAAGAAAAGGTTTCCAAAGTTTGAAGTTTATTATATAGCATATGAGAGCTCACCAACGCAGTCTCTAAAGGGACTAAGTCGATTTCATATGCAGGTAGCCCCATGCAAGGTTGCTCTGCAAAGCACTTCCCGAAATTCACAGGTGCGTTGGTCACATTGGGAGCGAAACTCTCATTGTTCTGGTATCTCCACTTGGTCGGTGCCTTCTAGAAGAGTTCACATGTGTCAAGCTTCAAATCCAAGTGTCCATTTGACATCTACAATATTGGAAACATTTCTTGCCTATTATTGGAAAGTCATTGATTGCAAAAAAACCTTCAGTTCATCTATAAATTGAGCACAGATCTGAGTGCTTGGTAAGGAAGAATTTGAGTAGAGAAATGTTGGAGGATTTTCAATTGAGAGTTAGATTTGTGTAACAGCTGCTGGAGAGATTTATATTGTGATGAGGCTGGTGAATGTTGCTGGAAGGGTCACTTCAAATCAGTCACTTGGTTGTAACCTCTCCTTCTATCATTAATAAAGAATACAACTTATTTTTCCCTATATGCATCTGTATTGGCTTTGATTTTCCATATTGCAAGATCTTGGTTGATGTATATGGTTTATGCTTTACTGATTTAGCAAACTAACTTGAATATACATATGTCTTATTGCTATCTTCTATTATTTTAGTGTTCTTTCTTGCAGGAAGCATTTCGCACAAACCTCTTGAATTTGAAGCTACAATGGAAGCAACAAAAGGAGCCATTTAGAAGCGCTTGGATCACAAGTAAGCCTCTATTCCATTCTGTGTGTCTGTTCTTTGTTAGGAGAAATAGTCGTATAGTCTTTAATCTGTTGTTCTAGACTAGCACCTGCCTAGGGAAGCATGTTTTATTCGTAATTCACAATTCTATCCAAAAAATTGGCGACTCTGCTAGGGAGAATTTCTCTTATTTCTAGGTGTTTAAGCCTCTGATTTTCTTTTTTTAGCCACCCAGTAGTTGTTACTCATAAATATTGAAATTTTTCAAAGCCAAATTTGCAAAGAGAGTGAGTTGAACAATAGTGTTTTTCCTTATACACTACGCCCAATGCACCCTTGGACAGGACACAGTGCTTTACATAGCACTGTCTCCCTTTCAGGCTTGAATTGCAGAGCACTGTCTCCCCTTGGAGATTGCGTTGACTCCTGAAACCATCCAGATTCATTTGAATTTTCCTTTGCAATTTGCTTCAGTTTTTTTTCTGCTATGTTTTGAAAAGTTTGATCCTCGTATTGACCAGTGAATCTATGTACTTCTTCCTCCTTTGAATGAAAATTTGTTCAATGTTTGTTTAAAATTTTTTTTCTTTATCATTAACAAGTTGATTTCAAAGTATTTTTTATGGTCGCATTAAGAATCATTTGCTTTTGAAATAGGAAATTGTCGTAAATTCTTCATTTCCTTGATAGGAGAAATTGTTGTTAAAATCCTCATTTTTCCTTCAAAAGAGAAATTGTTGTTTGTATTCTTCATTTCTCGAAAGTAAAAGGCATTTGAATTATTGATTTAGTGCGCTTAGTTTATTTTCTGCATTCATAACATTAAGGAAATTGAAAAGAAAAACTTGCATTTGCATGTAGAATTTTGTGTGTTTTGCAAAAGGAACATTAGGAAATCTGCATTTAGTTTGTGCTCATTGATTTGTTTGCTCACAAATTGTTTACTCTCTTCCCTTAGTAGCTAGGTTTTTCATTGAATAAATTGAAATTGAAATATTGTTTATCATTCTTAGTTTGCATTTTAGGAGTTTCCTACACATCATCGCGGTGAACCTTTGAAAGGAAAATTGTTAAGCAAGATCAACATAAAATTAATCTCAATTTACCTAACAAAGCATTGGAACCATAATGATAAAATTTAGAAGGTTGTTGGACGGATAAGTCGTTCTTGCGGACAAGACAAACCTCTCAAGTGTCCTACGGACAACTAGAAAAAAATGGACAATTAAATCTATCTTTCTCTAGATATATCGTGATTCATAATTAAATTCTATAAAGGCTTGACGATCTTACCTTTGATACAACGCTTGTTTGTAGTAGTCGTCCTTCAGTCGCCCGAAAGAGTTGCCTTTGAAGATCTGCAATCACAAACAAAAAAACATCAAATAGCACCTACATAGAATATATTCATAAATCATATATATTATGGTGATAAAGGAATCCATAAAATAAACCAATCAATTGATAGCTTATTAAGAAAAACGGACTTATTTATATTAACTTAAATAAGAAGAGCCTTACAACCGTGTCTGCGTTGATGTCATACAGGCCTTCCTAGGGTCTAGAATAGGCATTTCCTTTACTCTGATAAGCCTTTCACTCTTCCAACCGAGATACATACAGGTATGTAATCCTTACCACATAAAATCTCAGCTAAAAGGGTTTGAGTTTCAATATCACTTCGACTCCAATAATACTAAAAAATTCAACTCATCCATTGTAACCCTTTGAGGCTGCCCTATGCCTCTTTTTATAGTGGAAGAGAGGAGGTTACAGCTCCATACAAGAAGGTATAGAATCCTCCTTCAAAGGGATTAGTTCCTTACATCAAGGGGTTAGCTCCTTATTGGATGGGATGCATGAACATGAAAGGAGCGGACTTTCCACCGCAGGAATGTTTCTAGAAGCTTCCAAAAATGACTTAAAATGAGTTTCTAGATTTTACTTGCACCTTTTCTTATCATTTACAAGGGTCCTCACTTTTAATAAATAGAAAGTGCATTTGGCTACGCATGATTTATAGCCAAAAGGTGCGGGACCATAGGAAATACTAAGAGAAAGTGCGGTACCAGAGTTTTAAGGCTTTTATGAGCTTTTCTCTTAGTTTCAAGGCTTGACTTTAGGAACTTGGATATTGTAGACTTCTAAGGGAGTACTAAAATTTCATGGTGATAAATTTGAGTGTAACAAAGGTCTAGGCTAGAGATGTGTTCCAGCGTCGTAAAAAATAGCAACTGTCGTTAACTTGTCTGCGATACATTCTGAGTGTGATACCTCACTCCATGTACGTAAGTATATCGTAGCTCGTCCACATACTTTCGGGTATATCGGGCGGTGTTACAGTACAATAAGTATAAAGGGGTGCTCTCAATGTGCGGTTTCGCATCAGACAATGCTAATACGGACTTGGGCCTCCATGTACCTTCAAGTATATTTGGGAGGAAAAATTTTAGGTGCTATCCATCCATAGTGAACAGAGTTGGCTGCCTTGTAAATTGCGATACACCGAACACAACATTGGGGGAGATTGCTTGCCCGTACTTCTTGGTTCGCCAGGAGGTATTCTGCAGTTCATAGTTTCTTGGTAAACCTTTTGCCTAACATTACCCATTTATTTTGTTTATTTGTTTTTGGTTAAAATAAATCAGTAATTGTGGAAGAACAAAATCCTTTCCCTTATCATTCGCGTAGACTTTCATTGAAACCACCTTTACCACCAGAACTTACTTCTGGTAGGCGAAGGCGATCACGATCTGCCAAATCAAGTACAATCCGTACCTCTGGTGAAACATCATTTTCCTATAAACTAGAGTTAGCTCAAATTTTTTCTACACATCTCGGTTCGTCTACTGTTTTCGAAATTGTGTCTTCACAGCTACTTGTGGTCACGATCCATCCAATTAGTGAGACCATAACTCCTGGACCCGATGTTGTTCAACCAAAAATTGATCCAAATCCTATCTCTTCTTTGCTAGAACATATGAATCTAGAAGTCGAACAACTGAAATTTGTTCCTACCTCGGTCATCCCACAAATTTCTGTAGCCATTGAAACTCCTATATCACACATTCAACCACCTGAAATATATTTTGGGCCTCACGGTGAAATAATTCCACCTGGTTTAATTGTGATTGAATAAATCCCACAAGACGATACACCTTTAACTCCAACCCATTTTGGGGGGGGAACTTTACCTGTACGAGTCTTTTCCTCAATCGTTTCCATTTGCTTTTGTTGATCATGTTCCCATTCAATCTCTTGTTGATTTTAAAGGGTATACATTTGGTCAAGCAACCATGTCTGAACCAGCATCTTCGGTTGGGACAGTTGTTCCAATTGCATTAGTTCCAACCCTCGCTACTCCGTCGATGTTCACAAATTCACCAGAGTCATATTTGGATGGTGGCCCTATGGTCCCATCAGGTTACAAATCATTATCTAGAACTTTCTCTGGTGCATCTTTAAAACCATGGTCTTTACCAATGTCATCATCTGGTATTTTAACTAGTAATCCTATCTTCAGTACTGAACGACTTTATTCATCATATACATCATCAGGGAAATATCAATCCGGTCCTTTTGGGTCAATTCCTTTAAGTACCATATCAACTGGACTCCCAACATTTGGAGAGAATTATTTTCTGTCTTATTATTCTCCTCATGCTGGGGGGCAACCTTTGGTCACCCAACATGACAATACTCAGTCACTTTTTGGTCAACCTAATGTCGAATTGAATGTTTGTCAATGGCAACCCACTCTACTTATCCAACCGTAAACGGTTGTACATTTTTATCAACTAGTTCAACTTGTTACATCCACTTCATTACCACTTGTTAATACATATTTACCCCTGTTACAGTGTTACACAGTAATTTGTCACCGTCCCTACCATTCCCCATCCCGCACAATGGAGGACCCATTATGTGACCTGTGAACACTGTCATGCCTTGAAAACATCATCAATGCATCCCTCTGAGTATGAACTTCATTTTTCCTTGAGACATCTCCTTGCAAAATCCATGAAAAACAGCTCTTTTTGCATTGGCGCGAGTAGACAGTTCAGTGCTCGCGCCAATCAGGGAAATCCTGTAAAGAGGTCGCGCCACTTGGCGCTCTGTCATAGAGCAGCAATCGCGCCACCCATTTTAGGGACTGTTTTTTAAATATGGATGGCGGAAGTTGAGTTCAAACAAACTCACAACCATTGCCTATCTTGAGTTGGGAGGTTTGGCTGCGGGAGTTCTATGGAAGGGAAGTAGTTTTGCCACCTTCTATAGAACCTTCCTTGTTGATAGGGCCAATCCCATAATAATAGGGATCCCAACTCCCTCCTTCCCCATCTATAAAAGCTTGCTCAGATCCATGGCAAGCTGGTCTTGAAGTGTGAAGCTTTGCATCTCCCTATTCCCAAGTGCCTTTGTGCTATAAAGAATCCCTTCTTTCCCTTAAGGCCCATTCAAGCAAGGAGACCATTGTTACGAGACTCTGGAGAGGTTTCCCTTTCCTTGGCGAGCTTTGCGAGACGTGGACAACCGGAGACCCGTTCGAAGGAAGCTGCGACGTCAGAACTTGGTTGTAACTTCTATTCGTTTATCACTTTAATAGATGACTATGATTATGGCTCCACTCCTTTCTCCATCATGTTAATGCGAGTAATATCTTTTCTGACCGATGTTTAGTTACGTATGCTGGTTCCTATGCATGTATCTGTTCGTTTCTTCTGTGTGCAGGTGTTCATCCATGGAGATCGTGGAAGGATTGTGATCTGCCAGGGCTGAAGGACGGGGACATCTTCTTCTTCAGATCTAGCGTTGGAATCCAGGTAGGCTCTTATCCCAAGTCTTTCATTAGTAACTAGGAGCTTGCGTCATAGCATTGTTTGTTTGTTGCTAGACCCCTGCTGGGCTAGTAGGGATCGCCTCTGTCCGCAGAGGGGATTTACCTCCTCAACAAATTGGCGACTCCGCTGGGGAGATATCCGGTTTTCCTTGTCCCATTTATGATTGGTTCGCTTTGATTGTTTCTCCTTGCTTGATGAACCTTCTGGGTTGGATTCTTTCATTATTTTAGCCTCTTGGTTTGCTTAGCTTGTATTGGTCTACTTTTAGAATAGCTTGTTTTTAATTTTTATTGAAGAACTCGACTGGCGCGGGTTTTAACCCGACAGTCGCGCCACTTGGCGCTTGTTGCATTTGTCTGTGTCGCGCCAATCGGCCTCTGGCGCTAGTTTCAAGGCCACAGTCGCGCCACCCCTGTGACTTTTTTTGAGTTTCTTCATTTTTTGGCTTTCTGAGCTTGACCAGTACTTTTCTTCTTGATTTCTTGATTGTCTGAGTGTGTTGGAGTCTTGTTTGACTGGAATTCACCGCTATCCTTTGGTTGTTTGCCTTTGTCTATCGATTTCACGATTTGAGCCCTAGGGCATCTAGTGGCATAGTGAATCGAGCCCTCCTTGGGAGTTTTGGTGTCTTGATTGTCCTGTCAACTTGTTGATTGATTCTCCACGCTCTCTCAATAGTCTTTGGTTGTTTTGCTGCGTCTTTTGAGTGATTGTTCATTCTTTCATTCAGAATTCGTTTGTCCTTGCTTTGGACCTAGATCACACGGTCCATTGGGTGTTTTCGAGTCTTTCTTTGCTTTGAGGGACTTTGGGTCGATTTAGAGATTTGGTTGCTTGCTTCGTTGAGTGAATGTTGTTTGCTTCGCTCTCTTAGATATCATTTCTCAAATTGTTCCTTTTCTTTTCAGTGCACATTAGCCATTAAACATTGAAAATCAAAAAATAATCTCTTTTGCTTTTGTTAAATTAGTGCAAATTGTGATCTTTTCCATATTGCTAGTGACTAGTGTTTGGATGAAAAGTGTGCAATTGCATTAGTTGCATTAGAGACATTCTTGTTTGTATTCCGTTCATTTCGTTTGTATAAAAGCTCTCAACTCTCATTTAACTAGTTTTCATCGAACGAAATGTTGCATCGTGGCATATAGCTTGCATTTAGGAGACACTACATACGATAAGGCCTGGAAATTGAAACCTAATTGAAGATCAACTGTAAAATTCATTCAATTAACCTAAGGCAACATTGGAACTTAACGCAACATATTTAGAAGGTCTAGGCTAGAGACGTGTTCCGGCGTCGTTAAACCTAGCAGCTGTCGTTCGCCTGTTGGCTTTAGACAGCACTAGCACGGACTTGCGCTCCCCGTACCGTCGCGTATATAAAGGGAGACCCGTATAGGTTTTCAATCCTTTATCCATAGGAAGCCGAGTCTGCCGCCCTATACCCGTGATACACCGAACACAGCATTCGGGGAGACTACCTGCACGTACGGAAAGTCCTTGGTCGATTTCTGTTTCATTTTTGAAACCAAGGTGTATATTGCGGTTCACGGATATTTGGTACACCCTTTGTGCCTAGTTTTTCCTGAGCAGTCATTTGGTCTTTTCTGACTCCCTAAACTTGAAAAGACCGTCAAGCGCTTGTCCTTTCACGCTTGTATCAAATCTGAAAGAGATAGAGTCATCTTTTTATCGTTTCTCGACTCTTAAAACATGAAACGGTAGAATTTGTTTATTTTCCAATGTGGTAAAATCAATCTCCCACGATAACACACCCGTTTAGATATTGCTTGTGACTGTTTGATCGTGTGCCTTTATTCGTTTTCAGCCCGTGTGTGTGCGTGCTCTCTTCTTCTAGTCTTTTGTCACGGTGGCGGAACCCTCGGTTTCGTCTACTGGTAGTCCTTACACGGATGATTCTTCAGAGGCTTCTGAACCTTCTGTTGAACCACAGCAGCCTGTTGTTTCCGAGTTCCCTGACGGGGGACCGGTCCTCGCCGAGCAACCCTTTGGAGAGCCAGTTGAGTTCCACTGGCCCTTTTCGGATACATTAATGCCGGAATTGAGATTAGGAGCTGATTTCCTTTCTCTTACATGGGGTTCCACTTGGATTTTATTCTTCTTCATTTTCCTCCTAGTCCTCGCCGTCTTCTGCGTGATTTAACGGCAGGATCAACCATGAGTGATTCTGGTGAGGAAATTCCCGGTTCTGATGACTACCAGCGCATCCCTCGTAGATTGTTTGAGGGAGACGATTCTGAGCTGGCTACCACATCGTCAGCTGGTCCTTCTTTGCCACAGGGATACAGATCTCTGGGTCAGATTATCTCAGCTGCTGCCTCTATGGGAACATCATCTCCTGCTTCGAGGCCAGCTGCCACTACACCCGGGGTGTCTCCTTCGACGCCCGTCATACATGTTCGTGCGACCTTGTTTGTGTAAATTTGCCTCTTAAGCTGTTGCCTCGGCATACGCTACTAGATCAGAGGCCAACTCCGAGGAGGACTTCAGAGGAGGCCCTGCTTGTTATACCGGAGAATATCTCTCGGGAGGAGTATCGGTTGTTTGTACAGCAGCCGAACGCCGGAGCTGGACAACTCCCCCAAGATCCTTATCGGTCTTTCTTTTCGCATTATGCACAAGACGGCACCCCCGTGTATGGTTTTCCGGGTCAGCTTGACGAGCATGGGGACATTTTGCGTCTCCCTGCTCCTGAGGCCTATCTTTATGTTCAAGGTTTACCGTACAACCAGGCTCAGAACCTGCAGGCACAGCCTTTCCAAGGTCAACCTGCAGGCCAACCTGGCTATCAGTACGACCCACAGGGACAGCCCAATCAAGGCTACTCTGCGGGCCAGCAAGGGCCATTCTATAATCCGCAAGGACCATATTATAACCCTGCTGGTCAACCTGCTCAGCCTCAGCCGGGGTATGAACAGGGACCGGCCTATGGACCTGGGGGGCAAATCCAGCCTTCTTTACCGATGCAACCGCAATATCCTGTTGTCTCTAACGTTGCGTATCAGCCAGGACCACTTTATGGTTCTGCTTCAGGTCAAACTGGTTTCCAGCAAGCACCTGGTCCTGTTCCACTACCAGGCCAACCGGGTCATCCGGTACAACCTGGTGTCCCGCCTCCAGGCCAACCGGCTTATTCGGTGCAACCTGGGGCTCACTTACAACCAGGTCAGCCTGCGCAACCAGCGCCGCCTGTCTATCCGGGCCAACCTGTTCATTCAGGGCCGCCCCCTCATTCGGGCCAACCTGTTCATCCAAGGCCGCCCCCTCACTCGGGTCAACCTGTTCATTCAGGGCAGCCCTCTCATTCCGTTCACTCTGCTCAGCAGCCTGCTCACTCAATGCCGCAGCCAAATCAACAGCTGCTCCCTACGTACCAGGCTCCGCAGGGTTCCACTTATCAGCAGTCTACTCATCCTCAGAGTGGTTATTATCCTCATGGTCAATCTCAACCGAACTATAACCACTCTGGAGGCTCTCAGTATCCTCCTCCTCCACCCGGTTCTAACTACGCTCAGCAGCCAAATCCAAACGCTGCTTATACGGGGCAGACGCCTAATCAGGGCCCGAACCCTGGTTATCAAGCCCCACACAATGGTTACCAGCAACCAAATCAGTCTGGCTATATGAATTATGCCCCTCACGGTCAGAATCCTACGGGACAGAACCCATGGGGGCAGGGATATTCACAACCATCGTGGAGCATGGGTACCGGACCTTATTCTCGGACTAGCATGGGAATTAACCCTCCATTGCCGTTCCTGGCTACCTTGGATCTACCGGACGTTTCGAAGTTGACCAATGATCCGATTGCTCATAATCCATATTGGCCCCCGGTTCCGACCAAGATACCAGGAGACTGTCCCAAGTTTGAGGGCAAATCTGGAGAAGACCCCCAGGCGCATGTGATGACGTATCACCTCTGTGCTCGTCTAACTCTTGGACTGACGATTCGGTTCGTTTGCGTCTTTTCCAGCGTACGTTAACAGGAGCTGCTGCTAAGTGGTACATAGAGCTATCCCGTGGTATTTTTCAGGATTTCAACTCGCTAGCTATGGCTTTCCTCACACATTTCCAGTTACCAGTCCGGTATGAGACTGGGACGCACCTCCTGTCTTCCCTGAAGCAGGACTCGGCCACTCACATCTCGGATCACATCCATGAGTGGCGGTGCCGTCGTCGACTGATCAAGTTTCACATACCTGATCAGATTTTGACTCACTGGTTCACCACCTCCTTTGTGAACAAAATCGCTCAGGATATCGCGATGGGAGCGTGTGTGACGGAGGAACAAGCTATCGCGCGTGCCCAGTACTTGGATCTTGTTTATTCACAATCTGGCACGCTTTATGACATCCTTCCTGATGCACCACGGCCCGGAGCCAAAAAGGCCCCGCCCACCCCTTCGGTGGATGGTGTCATTGGTTCCGTTTCTCAAAATTCGAAGAAGTCTTCGAATGGGAAGCAGAAGGCTAATTCTTCCAACAATACCTCTGCTAATCCCGCCTCATCCGATTCTAGTAAAACCGCGGAGGTAAATGCCGTTCAGGCCAATCCTGCGGACAAGTCCTCCAAGGGGAAGAAGAAGGGAAAAGGCAAATCAAAATCTGATGCCCCAAAACCGGAATCTAAATCTCGGTCTGAGGATGGCTCACAACGTAAGCCGAAATTTCCTTGCCTCATCTGTGAAGGTGACCATTAC
Organism: Pinus albicaulis; assembly: GCA_034641835.2. NCBI lineage: Eukaryota > Viridiplantae > Streptophyta > Pinopsida > Pinales > Pinaceae > Pinus > Pinus albicaulis. The sequence continues at coordinate 1,255,222,957 of CM076578.1, read as the reverse complement.
ACTAAGGATTGTCCAAGACGATCCGAAGTCAGTCAACTTCTTAAAGGCTCAAAGGGAACTCCGGCTGTTTTAAAGGAGCCGTTTCCATCTCAGCAGACCCAGATGGTCGAACAAAGTTCATCATCTGCACCGTTTGGGTCTCAAGTTTTCATGATGAAGACTAATGCACCTATCACTATCGCTACGATGTCCAAGGATTACAATAATCAGCAGCAGGCACCCGGGAAGGCAGTGGCGGATGGACCGCCTCCCGCATCTGCTTCTGGTTCATTGGAAATTGAGAAGCCGACTCTCGAACCCGTTGTGAAGCCACCTCCCAAGGGTGTTCTTCGGAGATCCTCTTATAATCCAAACGCTCGTGCCGCTCAACATTACAGTATTGTTGAGGATCTGGCACAGGCGCCATGTGCCATGTCTGCACTTGAGGTTCTTCAGAGTTGTCCTTCACAACGGAAGGCTTTATTGTCTGCCATCGGTGGTATTGACCCCGCCGATTCGAGCCTTCTCACCTTTGATCTGGAGAATTTTACTCCCCGGCTTCCACATCAAATCGCTTTGGTTATTCAAGTCGGGATTAACGGTCTGAACGTTCACAGAGCCGTCGTAGATGAGGGTGAATCTACTTGTGTTATGTCCTCCGCTTGTTGGAAAGCCATCGGCTCTCCAACCTTATCGTCATCTCCCAATGCCCTTGAGGCATTTGATGGCCGGGAATCTAAACCCCTGGGAGTTCTCGAGAGTCTGGCGATTACATTACGGGGAAAAACCGTCAACGTGGAAGTAGAAGTAGTTGACGCTAAACTCAACTACAACATACTTCTTGGCCGCAGCTGGACCCATGCCATGCTCTGCGTGCCATCTACTGTCTTTCGATTCATCAAGTTCCCTCACGAGGGCAAGATTGTCACGGTAGACCAGTTGTCATTTTTTACCTCTAGCTCCGAGAACAACGTGCCGTATGTGGATCAAATTCCGAATCCCCCAGACAGCATAGGACCTGGTCTTTTCAAAGACCCAGTCCTCATGGGTATTTTCCATGCGCCGCCACCGAATACCGCTCAAGTCAACATGTTGTCCAGGACTGATGACCCCTGGCTGATTCCTACACCTGAGCAGGTATATGAGTTTGGAGAGTCCATGCCTTTAACGCCAGTAGAGATCAGCTACTGTGAGATTGTTGCTGCATTGGACCCTCCACCTCCTCAGCATGCTCCGATGAGCATGGCTCTTGACGTCTACTCACAATCCCCCTGGCTTGGTCAGGCTGATTCGCCTGATCCTCTTAGAGAGATTTTTCCCTCAGATGAGGCTATCATTGAAACTATGTCTCTGGAGGAGCTACCCTGGGGCGATGGGCATCATTGTTCCTCGTTTATGCCTAGCTTGGGGGCAATGACTGGCTGTCTAGAGCGCTATGCTACTCAGGTTCCTTCCCCTCCTCTTCAAACACCGATCTTGACGCATGAGGTCTTTTCGGAAGGCAATCTGAGTAACATTACTCAAACGGTTCCTATCAACATCTCTGTTAAACCAGGGATTGTTGAGAACATTCATGTGGGTGTGACCTGTTCTTTCGAAGAGATCCAGGTCTATACGGAACTTTTCAAAGAGTTGAGAGATGTTTTTGCATGGTCCTACGAGGAAATGCCGGGAATTGATCCTAGTATTGTCGTGCACGAGATTCCAACCTATCCAGGTGCGAAACCCGTACGCCAACGCTTGCGTCCCATGCATCCTCGGAAAGCCGCCGCCATCAAGGCAGAGGTTGAAAAACTTCTGAACGCGGGGTTTATTTATCCTATCCCCCTTACAGAATGGGTGTCCAATATCGTCCCCGTCGATAAAAAGCAGGGTACCATTCGAGTCTGTGTAGATTATCGCGATATCAATCGCGCCTGTCCGAAGGACAATTATCCCACTCCGTTTATCGATCAGATTATCGACGATTGCGCCGGGAGTGAGATCTACTCCTTAATGGACGGTTTCTCAGGTTACAACCAGATTAACATTGCACCTGAGGATCAACATAAGACCACATTCATCTGTCCGTGGGGCACTTTTGCATATAAAAAACTCCCGTTCGGCTTGAAGAACGCTGGCGCCACGTTTCAACGTGCCATGTCATATGCTTTTCATGATATTCGCCATATTGTCCAGCCTTATCTGGACGACTTGCCTGCCCATTCGGGTAAGCGAGAGGATCATCAGGAACATCTTCGCCAGATATTTCTTCGTTGCAGACGCTACAATATTAGGCTGAATCCTCATAAGTGCGTCTTCTGCGTCGACTCTGGCCGTCTTTTAGGCTTTATAGTCTCGAAAGACGGAATTCGCCTCGACCCTCTGAAGGTTGAGGCCATTATAAATCTCCCGTCACCCTCCTCCCTTTATCAGTTGCAGAGTCTGCAAGGGAAAGCGAATTTTCTTAGGCGCTTCATCCAAAATTACGCCGAGGTGGCCAAAGGATTCACTCGTTTGTTAAAGCAGAATGTTCCCTTTCATTGGGACGAAATCGCTCAAGAATCCTTTGAGAAGCTGAAGACATTGCTAGTCAATGCTCCGTTGCTTCGTCCTCCGGACTACCACCGCCACTTTACGTTGTATCTAGCCGCCGCATTAAGCACCATCGCCATGGTCTTGGTGCAGGATGACGAGAACGGTGATGAACATGTTGTTTATTACCTCTCTCGGAACCTTCTCGACCCGGAAACGCGTTACGCACATGTTGAGAAGTTGGCCTTAACAGCCGTACACGCTGTACAGCGCTTTCGCCATTCCATCCTTTTGCGCACGATAACAGTGGTTTCAGACTGCAACCCCATGACATATATTCTTTCTAGACAATTGCTGGGGGGCAAGTACTCCAAATGGATCGTCATCCTGCAGGAGTTTGATTTGGAGTTCACCACTGCCAAGTCAACTAAATCACTGGTCTTCGCGGATTTGATTTGTTCTCTCCCTACGGACTCTCTTCCTGAACACTCTGAAGATCATATTCCGGACGAAACGTTGTTTCTTATCGATACTCGTGATCCTTGGTACGGGGACATCATAGTGTATCTTCAGACCGCGACATTCCGGTCTGAGTTGGATAAAGCTGCACGCCGTCGGATTATGCACCAGTCCCAACCCTACCGCATAGTGGGAGATACCCTATATCATATTGGAGTAGATTCGGTGCTCCGACGATGCCTTACCTTGGACGAGGCTGAGAAAGTCTTGAATGACTGCCACAGTGGCGCCTGTGGTGGACACATGTCCGGATATGCCACTGCCAAAAAGATTCTGAGGGCAGGTTATTTCTGGCCTTCTATATTCAAGGATTGTATCACTGCAGTCCGAAAATGCCATCCGTGCCAGATTTTTCAGCGCAAGATGCGCGCGCCGTCGTTGCCTTTGCATCCCGTTATTACCGTCGGCCCTTTCGCGAAATGGGGCGTGGATTTTATGAAGTGTAACCCTCACTCGGCCGGGGGCATGCGTATATCATTGTCGCCGTCGACTACTTCACTAAGTGGGCCGAGGCGATGCCTACACTAGCTGCTGACGGAAGAACGGCTGCTTCATTTTTATTCAACCATGTTATTGCACGATTCGGGGTTCCTCAAGCCATCGTCACTGATCACGGTACTCATTTCCGTGATTACATGATGGCGGAGCTGACAGCTGCGTTGGGCTTGCGTCACGACAGCTCAACGCCATACTACCCTCAAGCGAACGGTCGGGTTGAAGCGGTGAACAAGGTTTTGGTCACTATGCTTCAACGAACAGTTGGGATTCATAAATCCAGTTGGCATCTCCAACTGTTCTCAGCTCTCTGGGCGTACCGAACATCTGCTAAAAGTGCAACCGGATTCACACCATTCCAACTGGTGTATGGTCTGGAAGCTACTTTGCCGGTTGAATGCGAAATTCCTTCGCTTAAGTTAGCTGTGGAGCTCTTACCGGGTACTTCTCCTGAGGAAGAGCGTCTTCTGTATCTCAAACGGTTGGATGAAACCCGTCGTCTAGCTGCTTTAATCATCGAAGCACAAAAGAAGAGGGTCAAATCTCATTTTGATCAATCTGTTTCTCCCCGTTCTTTCATTGAAGGAGACCTAGTCCTCTTGTACGATCAGGCACATGATAAGCTTGGTGCCGGTAAACTCCGGCCCATGTGGCACGGTCCCTATATAGTAAAACGTGTTTTGAAAAATGGGGCCTACGAACTTATAGACTACGAAGGAGTTCCGTTGGCGCAGCCCAGAAATGGGCTGTACCTTAAGAAGTACTACGCCTGAAATGATTTCTTGGTGTGGTGTGTGTACATAGGTGTGTGATTGTCATTTGTGTGCATGGTGTGGTGTGCTTTGTAAACATCTTTCTGCTGATCGGGTCTTCCTGGTTGTGCAGATGTCTGTTCATCCATTTTTTGGTTTCGCAGACGGTGCCTCCCGCAGTACCAGGAATCTGTCTTCTGCAGCCTGGGTAATCTACGATCCTGCTGGTGAGTTGATCAACCTGCAAGGTGTTTGTTTAGGACGTACCACGAACAATATCGCGGAATATAGCGCCGTGTTGGAATTATTAACCGAGGCAGTAAACCTTGGTATCCGTGAATTTCTCGTGTACCTAGATTCACAGCTTGTAGTGTTACAGCTGAACGGGCACTATTCGGTAAGAAACCCGTCCATTTTACGATTGTATTTGCGTATTCGATTACTGGAAAGGAATTTTGAATATATTACATATCATCATATACCCAGGCATTTGAATACATTAACAGATGCAGTGGCAAATTTGGTGTTAGATAGACATTTGTGCAATTTATAAATCATCATCACATGTAAAGAAGACTCATCCAGAAATAGATATGCATATATATAGATATCGAAATGTTTACATAGAAGTGTGTCACATAAAACTCAAAAAATATACATAAGTGTCTTAATACATCCGGAGACACTGTGTCTCTCAAAAAATAGGTGTGGCTAAACCCTAGAGACTAATCGGCATGGTGCTCATGATAGCACGTCACTGCACGCACTAGCCGCCTTAGGATTCGGTGGAGCCGGTTTGGGACTCCCACCGTATGGCGCTGGTACTCCATCGGTACATCTGACAGTCGGGCATAGTCTGGGATCCCATGGACGATCCCCTCGAGGTTCTGAACCAGTGCCTCTCCTCCGGTACCTTCCCCCTGGATCTCGGGGGCGAGTTGTGTCCTCCGGAAGATAGGAGACATCCCGGCTGGTCTCTCAGGTCCTACATCTGCATGCATATATAATTGTGTTAAGACAAGTGTGTATTAATAAAAAAACACATAAACATAAAATCAAAAATATGAGGTCTTACCCAGCTCTTCATCCCAGTGGTCTCCTTCTGGTAGCGGGAGATCTGGGTCCCCTGTAAAGTCAGTTCCCGCATAGGGCCAATCTTCCACAACGATCAGTTGGCGCCGTAACCACTTGAAGAACTCGGGCTTCCAGGACATCTGTTGCCCGCCTCCAGATCTGGGCATCAGTGCTGCCCAGCGAGCCATTCTCGGCTCTCGTGGTACTGGACTCGCCACATGGGCCTCTTGGCCCTGGAAGGTTGGTATGCGTTCCAGAATGAACGATAACAAGATGGAACCATACCCAAACTGCTTCAGTTTGTTCTGTTTGCACTTTGTAAGCTGCCTTTTCATGTTGATGGTGACAGCTGTTGCCCAGTCATACAGTCGGGGACCCATGCATTCTGAGGCCAGTAAGAGTTGAGTCTTTGTAGCCTCGTGCGGTGCCTGCGATCCAGCAGCCCGCGTAATGGTGTGGAGTACAACTCTCAGTGCTAGGTCAGGGATAGTTGAGATGTATACCTTCTTACTCCCTGTTCCTGTTTGTGCCCCACGGCACACCCGCGCCATTACTTCTTCCATCTTCTCCCCTGATGGTCTGCTCCCAGTCAATACAGGGATTGGACCCCTGCGGGATAATCCAGTAACGAAATAAATGTCAGCGACCTCCAATTCCAACACCTGGTCTCGTATTCTGAATACTTGGTCATTTTCATCCCAGAGGTTGATCGGATATTGGAGGAGCTCAGGCTGAGCTCGTAAGCATGGCGTGAGGAAGAACTTTTTTAAGCCACAGTCTCTCAGAGCATTCATACATGCTTGGCTTTGCATGGCCTCTTCGTCCTCATCTCCGTGTTCCCGTTCCTTCCATTCGATTGCCATTCTGACTGTTTATCTGCATTCACATGGTTCAAAGCCCTTAATTAGATCTTCTGTGAGCCTCAAAATTCAAGAAATTTGGCATAAGTAGTGGGATTTTAGGCGGAAATTTGGGTTTCGCCGCTGGCGCGACTGTTTTGCTGACAGTCGCACCATGTGGCACGGGCCCTTTGGTAAAAAGAGCTCAGTGGCGCGGGTCCGTGCCCGATACCCGCGCCACTTAGCCCGGCCCTAAAATTTCAAGCGTGCCCTTACAGAGCTGATTTCTAAGGGGAAATCATTAAAAAATGCATGGAAAGAAAGAGAAAAGGAGCGCCTCTTACCTGTCACAGACGAGACGCTGAATGGTTGCCTGGATTGGTCGCAATCGCCGTCAGAAAATTCTGCTCCAAATGGACCACTGTTGCTCTCCACAAGGTAAATAGTAAAAAGTAATTTTATTTTTTACCATTGAACATATTTATAACTTTTCGACGTTAAAATGAGTTTTAAAAGTTATTTCTTGTCAAATATTTGCATGTATTATGTCGAAAATGGATTTTACGCTTGTTGGGTATGTGCAGTGACAGGTTTTTTGCGACTTAAAAGGTGGAAACGAGTTGTATTTTATACTTTTTCGGACTCGGTAAATACACGAAAAATTCACTCTGGAGTCATCTTTCAGCTCTTTTCTGACTCTCTAAATATGAAAAGATCGCCGAGGCCCTTGTCGTTTCGATCTCGTTAAAATGGACACGAATCGACATCCACCCAGTATAAGTTTAACCCTTTTTTGGGCTGGGATGGATTGATTACGAAAAAGGAATACCCTAGCCTATCGCGACTAGGAGGTTTTTCCGGATATTGTTTTCTACCTTTTCGGATCTGGGGAACTATTTACGAAAAGGGACCTGTGGAGTTTTCTTTTCCGCTGTCTTTTCAAACTCTCTAAACATGAGAAGACGCCGAGTTCTTCCTTTGTCAGACTCGTTAAACCCTGATGACATTGGATTTCGTCGAAATGACGTTCTCCGAGTTTCTCCTTCCTAGGACTCGTTAAATGCACTAGGATGGATTCGCCAGAAGGGCGGACTTATATCACAAGCATATGCTATCCCCTTCAAGCTTGTTATCAAAAATAATTGGGGTACTCGCCAGAAATGGTGGGGGAAAAATGGAACCATCGTCGTTGTCGTTGGCAGTATGTCGCTCTTGAACATGGCACTTGTCTGCATTCGTGTCGGGTTGGGGACATCTCATCTCGTTGCTTCACTTTGCTTCCATGGGTTTGGGTAATCTCTTTTGACCTCTCATCTGTTCACTGCCTCGTCGCCATGACCTTTGATCCGTTGATGTCAAATACTGCCAAGTCCATTGTCGTGCCGTTCATATGTTCAAGAGAAGTTGGCCTCTGCAAATGTCAACCTTCCTCTGTTTCTCATATGATCCTAATTCACAACAAACATTATGTTCCTCTGTCTCGTGTCGATGATGTGGGAATCATTATGGCCCACCTTCGATCAAGGTCACTTCTTGTCGACTTCAACTCATTATCCAGGAAGTTGGTCTAGAGACTCCTGATGGTACCTTGGAGCCTGCATGCCTTAATGGCAGGTTCGTCGCATTCGACGTGAGGTTTTCATCATTGGCCTCCGATCGGATGATTCTACGGGTGTTCGACGTCAGCTCATTTATTCACACGCCGTAGATTGTACCTGTGGTACCTTGAGGACCATCGTCATTATTGGTGGTTTCTCTCGCGTCTGTTAACAACTTTCATCATTGGCTGGTAATCAGACGATGTTCTTGCATGTTCGACATCAGCTCGCACATTCGCATGCTTGAACTTGTACTTGTTTGGGTCGAGATGGAGCGCAAGACCCTGGATTGTGTCTGTTGTAATCCAGGCTGCGATTGTGGATTATTGTCATTATGTACATGACTCGATGATTGGATGGCTGCGACCATACCTGAGTTTATTTGATCTTAGTTGGATGGCTGTGCCCATACCCTAGATCCGGATTATAGCATACTCTGTTCGGATGGCTGCGTCCATACCATATATATACATCATGTACTTGAGATATCAGTTGTATCTTTCTGTGCAGGTTTTCCGACGGCGGGCCTTCGGTTGGACATGTTCTCGTAAAGCATTTCACCCCTCTCTCTCTCGGGCCTCATGCTTTAGGGGGCATCTGTTACACAGTAATTTGTCACCGTCCCTACCATTCCCCGTCCCGCACAATGGAGGACCCATAACGTGACCTGTGAACACTGTCATGCACTGAAAACATCATCATTGCATCCCTCTGAGTATGAACTTCATTTCCCCTTGAGACATCTCCTTGCAAAATCCATGAAAAACAGCTCTTTTTGCATTGGCGCGGGTAGACAGTTCAGTACTCGCGCCACTCAGGGAAATCCTGTAAAGAGGTCGCGCCACTTGGCGCTCTGTCATAGAGCGGCAATCGCGCCACCCATTTTAGGGACTGTTTTTTATATATGGATGGCGGAAGTTGAGTTCAAACAAACTCACAACCACTGCCTATCTTGAGTTGGGAGGTTTGGCTACGGGAGTTCTATGGAAGGGAAGTAGTTTTGCCACCTTCTATGGAACCTTCCTTGTTGATAGGGCCAATTCCATAATAATAGGGATCCCAACTCCCTCCTTCCCCATCTATAAAAGCTTGCTCAGATCCATGGCAAGCTAGTCTTGAAGTGCTGAAGCTTTGCATCTCCCTATTCCCAAGTGCCTTTGTGCTGTAAAGAATCCCTTCTTTCCCTTAAGGCCCATTCAAGCGAGGAGACCATTGTTACGAGACTTTGGAGAGGTTTCCCTTTCCTTGATCTACCAGGGCTGAAGGACGAGGACATCTTCTTCTTCAGATCTAGCGTTGGAATCCAGGTAGGCTCTTATCCCAAGTCTTTCATTCGTAACTAGGAGCTTGCGTCATAGCATTGTTTGTTTGTTGCTAGACCCCTGCTGGGCTAGTAGGGATCGCCTCTGTCCGCAGAGGGGATTTACCTCCTCAACATACAGAATCAAAATATTGTAGATCAACCTTATCAAGTGGGTCCATCAACTCAATACAATCAAATTTTGGGTCCAAAAACTCCAAATCCTTTGGTTAATTTACAAAAACCTGTATTAGAAATCATTTATTCACAAGTTGGTCTACCATTTTATGGGATGTCACAACCGCAACCTAGTTATACATATCAACTGAATCCAAGTTATCCTAATTTGGGTTATAACATTGGCAGACAGACCCCTTGGCAACCTCAGGCACAAATGCCTCAAACTTCATTTCAAAAAATATCATATCCAGGTTTTGGTCAATAGAATCCTCAAGCATTTACAATGCAAAACAAACCCTATCTAGGTTACAAGAAGTAGATCCCTTATGCTGGTGGTCAAAGGTCTGTTGCTCAAGAAATTCCATCTTACCCTGGCTATGCTCAACCTGACCTTAATAGATAGTTTCCTTTTGTTGCAACTTTAGAATTTCCAGATTTAAATCGGTTAACCAATGATCCAATCAATTATGCTCCTTGGTGGACGATGATACCTCATAAACTACCCTTGGATATTCCTAAGTTCAATGGAAACCCTGGAGAAGATTTGTTGACTCATGTAATGACTTATCATTTATGGTGTTCATCAAACTCCCTGAATGATGATTATGTTCGACTACATCTTTTCCAGCGTATGCTCACAGGTCCAGCTGCCAAATGGTACATTGAGTTACTTAGAGCTTCTTTTGACAATTTCACTGCCCTAGATACTGTCTTTTTGACCCATTTCCAGTTACCTATCAGATACGAAACTGGAATGGAACTCTTGACCAACTTCAAACAGACTAATGCTACTCACATCTTTGATCATATTCATGAGTGGTGTCATCGTCGATGAATGGTTAAGACATTTGTTCCCGATCAACTACTGGCTGAATGGTTCATTAAGTCCCTATTACCATCTATAACTGAGGATGTGGATAAGGGCGACATCGTCACAGAAGAGCAAGTTATCGCTCATGCCCAATATTTAGACTTAATTTACACTCAGTTTGGTACGCTCAATGAAAAAATTCCTAATGCGTCGAGATCTAATTTCAATGGTCCTCCTCAAATAAAAGAATCTCATGCCAGAGACGGCTTGATAGGCACTGCAAACACACACCACACTACTATAGGTTTTAACCCTGTACATAAATTATCTACAAATGAATCTTAAAACAGAAAATAAACAATAGTGAGAGCATAAAACATAAAACAGATAAACATAAATATTTTTCCCTGGATCCCAAATCAGGACGACCAGCTTGATTTTTCATTATATTCATTTTAGTGTTACAATACATATATATACATGCCGAAGCATACATAAACCCCATTCTATTAACCCTGGATTAGAACATAACCGTAGTTCCATTGACCGGATGTACAAAATACCAGGGGCTGAAAACCATCGTACCCCAAAACCATGTGCAAACCCATGCACGAAACCATGGGCGGGTCCTCCCACCGGAAAATGAGGCACGTGACTAGTCGTGGAAAGAATATAAAACATACCCAACATTCTCCCACTTGTTGTTTTCTTTCCACAGGGGGCCACAGGAGAGCTTAGTCATTAGCCCAGTTCTACAACACCCATTGTTTCCCTACACCAAGAGAACTTCTGAGTGCTTACAGACTTTGTCAATGCATCTGCAACATTCTTCAAGATGTCTACCTTTACCAGCAACACCCTTTTAGCCTCAACCATATCTCTCACAAAGTGATATTGAACATCAATGTGCTTTGTCTTTGAATGATAAGTAGGGTTCTTAGCCAAGAAAATTTCACTTTGGTTATCACAGTCTATCCTGATAGCTTGCTGCACCAACCCCATACTTGAACACAATCTCTGCAACCAAACTGCTTCCTTGCTTGCATGAGTGGCTGATATTTATTCGGCCTATATAGTTGAAAGAGCCACTATAGACTATCTTTTACTCATCCAACTGACTGCACCTCCAAATAGGCTAAACACATACCCACTTGTAGATATTCTTTGGTCCAGATCTCCAGCCCAGTCTGCATCAACAAAACCATGAATTTACATCACTCTTTCCAATCCTGGTCTTCCCTAGTAGCACAAGCCATAATCACTAGAGACATGCAAATATTTGAAATCCCGTTTCATTACTGTTCAATGATCCTTCCCTGGGTTTGACATAAACCTGCTCAATACTCCCATTGCATGTGCAATGTCTGGTCTAGTACAAACCATTACATACATCAGGCTACCCATTGCACTTGCATATGGAACATGAGACATATCCTCCTCTTCTTCTTGTGTCTTGGGACACTGTTCAGCAGACAACTTTGTACCTACATGAATAGGAACATTCACCAGTTTACTATCTTGCAAATTGAACCTCTGTAATATAGTCTCGACATACTTCCTTTGGTTTAACCAAAGCTTCCTCTTTGCCCGATATCTCTTAATTTCCATGCCCAAAATATAGTTTGCAGCACCAAGATCCTTCATGTCGAATTTGGAGAATAGTTGGGTCTTCACATCTTGGATAATTTCTTTGTCATTTCCAATCAACAACATATCATCCACATACAAGACCAAATAAATAACACGATCACCAATTAATTTAAAATAAACATAATGATCCTCCTTGCTTCTGGTGAAGCCAAGTCCCTGTATATAGGTATCAAATTTCTGATACCACATCCTTGGTGACTGTTTTAACCCATACATAGACTTCTTTAGCTTTCATACCAATTATTTCTTCCCCTTCACCATAAAGCCTTCAGGTTTTTTCTTGTAGATCTCCTCTTCCAGATCCCCGTGAAGAAATGTTGTCTTCACATCCATCTGTTCTACCTCAAAATCAAATGCAACAACAACATATAAAAGTAATCTAATTGAAGTAACTTTGGCAACAGGAGAAAAAATATCACCAAAATCAATTCCTGGCACCTGGGAATAACCGTTTTCTACCAACCAAGATTTTTATTTCTCCACCTTGCCTTCTACATTCATCTTCTTCTTAAACACCCATTTCCTCCCAATGGGATTCCTTCCAGCCGACAACTCCACCAGATCCCATGCCTCATTTTTGTGCAAGGATGCCATTTCATCAACCATGGCCTCCTTCCAGAGTTTTCCATCCTCTGAATCTACTGCCTCCTTGACAGTTCTGGGATCATCATTAGTTATAGTTAAAGAAAAAATTGAACAGAAAGCAGATGGACTATACCTTTCTGATTGTCTTCTTTCCCGAACTGATCTTCTCACAGCTGGAGTTTGCGGCTCTTCCTCTTCTGATTCTTCTTCTGTTGTAGAGTCTGATGCTTCCTCCTTTAGTTCAAACTCTATCTTCTCAGGTTCCTTTGGTAGGACTTCATGTTTAAAAACATCTTTCACCTCTCTAAACACCACATCTTGGTTGTACACAACCTTCCTTGTTTCCAGGTTCCAAAGCTTGTAACCCTTTAAACCATCCTTATATCCAATAAAGATGCACCTTTCAGATTTATTATCCAACTTGGTCCTTTTCTCCTTTGGAACATGTACATATGCATCACATCCAAATACCCTCAGATGTGAAAGAGAGGGTTTCTTATCAGTCCATACCTCATGTGGGGTCTTATCCTTCAACGCTGATGAAGGTGATCTGTTAACCAAGTAACATGCAATCTCCACTTCCTCTGCCCAGAATTCTTGTCCTAACCCGGTACCACTGAGCATGCTTCTTGCCTTTTCCATCAACGTTATGTTCATTATTTCTGCAACTCCGTTTTGCTAAGGTGTGTATGGAGTAGTCGTCTACCGTGCTATACTAGACTTCTTACAAAACTCTTCAAATTCCTTCTTGCAGAACTCCCCACCATTATCTGTCCTCAGCACCTTTATCTTCTTCTTTTTCTGGTTTTTCACCAGAGCCTGAAATTATTTAAATCTGTCAAAGAATTCAGATTTATTCCTCAAGTAATATGTCCATGTATTCCTTGAGAAGTCATCTATGAATGAAACATAGTACACAAACTTACCCAGTGATGGAACCGACACAGGTCCAAACACATCACTCTGCACAAGCTCTAATATCTTGTTCGCCCTCTTAGCACCAGAAGGAAAACTCACCCGATTCTGCTTCCCATATACAAAATGTTCACAGAAATCAAAATCCAGAGAGAAATTAGACATACCTTCTACCATACCATTTCCATGCAGTATTCGAAGGCCCTTCTCTCCAATATGTCCAAGCCTTTGATGCCATAGCATGGTATTTTCTCCAGAGACCGCTAGGCTTTCTGCTCCACTTTCAGGAACCATAGAAATGTTGCACCCATCAATAATAGTGCTTCCCTGAATCTTGTACAAAGTTCCAATCTGAACTCCCCACATTAACACCAGTGCTCCCTGAACCATCTTACAGGTATCTTTATCGAACACTATTTTTACACCTGCATCATCCATATTGCTTACAGAAATCATATTTCTGGCCAATGCAAGAATGTGCAGAACACCAGGAAGTGTTCTAATCCTTCCACCTTGCAACTTCAGCTTGAATTTTCCATGTCCAACAATTATGGCCTTCCTATGAACCCTAGGAAGACATCACCACCATCATATTTCTCATACTCGCAAAACCACTCCCTATGGGGAGTGAAGTGAAAGGATGCACCCGAGTCAATCAACCATGATTCATTATCTACATGTGTATTTGAAGAAGAAGCCAAATATACATCCCCACCTTAATCCAAGGTGGTTTTTGCCTCTACAGAAGGAGCATCATCAGATCCCTTTCCTTTCTCAGGAGCTTTAGATCTGCAATCCTTTTTGTAGTGCCCTTCCTTTCCGCATTTCCAGAACACCTTTACAAACTTTCCAGGAGATTTAGATCTCCCACTCGAAACCTTATTTTGGTTTCTGTTATGGGACCTTCCTTGTACAGATAAGGCATCTCCATTATGACCCTCCATATTTCTCCATCTCATTTCCTTAGACAGCAAGGCTGAGACAATGTCATCAAAATTCAAGGTAGTTGTATTGCTACCTATTGGAATAACTAGATTATCCCACGAGTCTGGTAGAGAACACAACAAACTAATGCACTTGTCTTCATCTGAGATTTTAATATCAACAAATGACAGTTGACTTACCACAGTGTTGAAGGCGTTCAGATGCTCTGTCACTGAGTCTCCATCCTTCATCCTCAGGTTATACAACTTTTTCTGCAGGAACAATTTATTCACCAGAGACTTAGATTGGTACAAAGTCCTAATTTTGTCCCACAAATTATTCTACGTAGCTTCCCCAGATACATTCAACAATACCAAATCTGAGGCACACAACTGTATTGGCTCTTCGCCTTCCGATCCAACTTCTTCCAGTCTTCATATGAGATTACCGTTGGTTTAGTACCTGGATCTACCGCGATCCATTGGTCTTTATCCACCAGCAGATCCTCCATCTTGAGCTTCCACAACTCAAAACTCTGACCATTAAATTTCTCAATCTCTATCTTTCCACTGCTCGCCATCTTCTTTCACCGCAAGAATCGATCCTGTAGATCTCCCATTGAACAGGGTCTACCACAGGCCCGAGAAAAAAACCATCAACAGCAAAGGCATCCCCTTGAAGCTGAAACAACTTTGATACCAAATGTAGGTTTTAACCCTATACATAAATGATCTATAAACGAATCTTAAAACAAAAAATAAGCAATAGCGAGAGCATAAAACATAAAACAAATAAACACATATATTTTCCCCTAGATCCCAAATCAGGACGACCAACTTGATTTTTCATTATATTCCTTTTAGTGTTACAACACATATATATACATGCTGAAGCAGAGATAAACCCCAATTCATTAACCCTGGATTAGAACATAACCGTAGTTCCATTGACCAGATCTACAAAATACCAGGGGCCGAAAACCATCGTACCCCAAAAGCACGTGACTAGTCATGGAAAGAATATAACACATACCCAACAACTACTGCATCTTATCTTGCTCCTACTTCTGAAATTAATGCTATTTCATTTGACAAAGGCAAAGGTGACAAGCAACCAAGAAGTAAGAAAAAGGGGAAATCAAAGAAAAAGCAAACTTCTAACCCACAGGAAAGATCATCTGATCAACTGTCTGGACCTCGGAAACCTTGCTATCCATGCATAATCTGTAACGAGGAACACTTTGTTAGGGATTGTCCTAACCATGTTGAATTCTCAAAAATCATCAAGACTTCCCATGCATCAGCTGTGTTGACAGACCCATTTCCAAATCCGGACACTAATTTGGTTGCTACAGATCCAACTCCTAGTTCCCAAGTGTTAATGTTATCCGTTACAAAACCTTCAACAGATATTTTGGTGTCAATGCATAATAAATATTATGGTAGTCAGGCCACTGATAAACCTACTACCTCAACTACGAATCCGTCTATGGAATCAGTACCGCCTACTATTATTCCTGAATTGACAATTAAGCCACCAAAGGGAGTAATTGATAAATCGACATATAATCCTCGAGCCAGAGCTGTACAAAATTATAATATAGTTGAAGATTTGGCTCAATCCCCTTCAACTATGTCTACTCTTGAGGTATTACAAAATTTTCCCTCCCAAAAAAAGGCTTTGTTGTCAGCCATTGGTGGAATTGAGCCAACTGATTCTAATCTTGTCATCTTTAATCATATGGGCTATGTGCCTTAACTACCAGCAGAATTAGCATTCTCTATACAAGTAAATGTTCTCAATCACCTTGTTCATCGCACTATTATTGATGAGGGAGCGTCTACATGTATTATGTCTTTAAATTGCTGGAAGTCACTTGGCTCGCCACGCTTATCACAATCATCAATGACATTGAAGGATTTTGATGGAAGAACGTATAAACCTTGTGGTATTATCAATAACCTGCATGTTGAACTAGGGGGAAAAATAGTGAATTTTGATGTCGAGGGCGTTGATGGACCCCTTGACTATAATATTTTACTTGGAAGGCCATGGGTATATGCAATGACTGCAATTGTTTCTACATACTTTAGAATGATTTCCTTTCCACATAAAGGTACAATCATAGTCATTAATCAACTATCCTTCTTTGCCTCCGCTTCGTAGGTAACTAGAAGTGTTCCGTTTGTTCACATACCCCAACTAGAAATTCAGAACATTGGTGTAGGACTCTTAAAGGATTCCAATCTCATGGGAACCTTTGCATTACCACTGCCTGCGGCGTCGACATAAATTGCAAGTATAGAGACCTACTACATGATCTCTTCCACTCTATTTGGCTTAAGGGAGAGTACGGGTGATTCTGATATTTCTACGTTGGAGGAATTTTTACCGCCCAACCCTATTGAGCTGGCATAGCAATCAATCTATCTGGCTTGAGTGGCAAATCCAAAATTAGCATCGCCGAGTGTTTGGGTTGATCGTTCCTTAGATTTTGGTACTCCATCTGATCCATTTTCCTCAATGTTTTTGACAGATGAAAATATTTTGGAAGCTATGATGTCAGAAGGAGAACCATGGGAAGATTATCATCATCGTTCCCATCTTCCTGATTATGAAGAAAACTATCTTAGTGAGCTATATCACCCATCAATAAAAAATTTCTTTTCTAATTCTTTACCAGTTAATGTAATCGATTCCGAGCGAAATCTGTCAAATATTGAAGAAACCATTTCTATCGATATTTTGACCAAACCTGGCTTTGTAGAAAATATTCATGTTGGTGTATCTTTTTCTCCATCAGAACTTGAATCATATCGCTCTTTATTTCATGAATTTCGTGATGTATTTGCTTGGTATTACGAGGAAATTCCAGGCATAGATACTAGTATAGTTGAACACACTATTAATATGTATCCTGATGTCAAACTGGTGTTCCAACTACTTCGTCCCGTTCATCCAAAGAAAACTACTGCCATCAAATCAGAAGTTGAAAAACTTTTTCGTGCTGGTTTCATTTACCTTGTTCCACTGACTGAGTGGGTTTCCAATATCGTTCCTGATATGAAAAAACAAGGAACCATTAGAGTGTGCATCGATTATCAGGATGTTAATATGGCTTGTCTGAAAGACAACTATCCCACTCCCTTTATCAATCAGATTATTGATTGTGATGGATGCGAAATATTTTTGTTCATGGATGGATTTTCTGGCTACAATCAATATAAGACAACATTCATTTGTCCCTGGGGCACATTTGCTTATAGGAAACTTATGTTTGGTTTAAAGAATGCTGGGGAAAATTTTCAGAGAGCAATGGCTTATGCTTTCAATGACATCAAGCACATTTTTCAACCATATCTATATGATTTACTAGCGCATTCACGAAATCAGACTGATCACCCGATCGATGCATTTGAGAGCCATTTTCTTACGCCGTCGACACTACAAAATACGTCTCAATCCACATAAATGTGTGTTTTGTGTTGGTTCTGGTCATCTTCTTGGATTCGTAGTCTCAAAAGAAGGAACTCAAATAGACCCATTGAAGGTTTAGGCCATTCTTGATTTGCCTGCACCATCAAATTTACTTCAGATATAGAAACTTCAAGGAAAGGATAACTTCTTAAGGAGGTTCATTCCAAATTATGCCGAAATGGCTAAAGGATTTACTCGACTATTGAAAAAGGGGGTTCCCTTCCATTGGGACCAAGTTGCGCAAGATTCTTTTGATGTTGTCAAGGACACACTTGTTCAAGCGTCATTAATGTATCCTCCTAATTATTAAAATGATTATTTCCTATATATCCCCATGACTGAAACGACCATTGCTATGGTATTGGTCCAAGTAGAAGATGGAATTGAACATCTGATCTATTATTTGAGTCATAATCTCAATGAAACGGAAGTTAAGTACTCATATGTAGAAAAGCTAGCCTTGGCAGCTGTTCAAGCTGTCCAAAAATTTCGCCATTATATCCTGCTCTGAAAAACAACAATAGTTTTGGATTGCAACCCCATGACTTATATATTATCACGTCAATTTATGGGGGGCAAATATTCAAAATGGATTGTCATTTTGCAGGAATTTGATTTGGAATTCCTCAAATCCAAGTCAAAGAAGTCTTTAGTTTTGGCTGAGCTTCTCTGTGACCTTCCCTCTGATAGTACTGCAACTATGTTGGAACCATCAATTCCTAACGAGTCTCTGTTTCTAATTGGATCATCTGATCCTTGGTATGAGGATTTCATTACTTATCTCCAAATTCAAACTTTTCAACCTAATACCTCTCGCTTTGAACAATGACATATTCGATACCAAGCCAAATATTATCTGATCATTGGCGATACACTTTATCATCGTGGTGTCGATACCATTTTAAGGAGGTGCCTCACTCATGAGGAGGTTGAAAAAGTGTTAAATGATTGTCATGCTAGGGCTTGTGGTAGACATTTATCTGGATATGCTACTGCGCAGAAGATACTTCGCGCCGGTTACTTTTGGCCTACTATTTTTCGAGATTGCATCCTCGCGGTCAGAAGTTGTCATGCATGCCAGATTTTTTATCATAAAATCTGTAAACCACCAGTGCCAATGCATCCTGTCGTATCTGCAGGACCATTTATGAAATGGGGTATTGACTTCATGACCTGTAACCCTCATTCGTCCGGGGGGCATGGTTATATTTTTTTCGTAGTCGACTATTTTACCAAATGGGCCGAAGCGATGCCTACATTCAACAACACAGGACAGACAACTGCATTGTTTTTCTTTAATCGTGTTATTACATGGTTTGGAGTCCCAAAGGCTATAGTTACGGATCATGGGAAGCATTTTTGCAACCACATGATGTCTGAATTGACTTCCAAGTTAGGATTGTCACATGATAATTCTACTCCTTATTATCCACAATCAAATGGACAATTTGTGGCTATTAAAAAAATTCTTAAACGAATGCTTCAACGAATGATAGGAGTTCGTAAAAGAAACTGGAATTTGATCCTGTACTCCGCCTTGTGGGTGTATCAAACCTCGGTGAGAAACATGACCATATTTACTCATTTTCAATTGGTGTATGGTCTGAAAGCTATCTTACCAATCCAATGTGAAATATCATCATTAAAACTCACAATAGACTTGTTACTTGACACCTCATAATAAGAAGCGTGTCTCCTTAACCTCATCCATCTTGATGAAATGTGTCATGAAGCCCAATTGGCCAACGAAGCGCATAAGAGACATATAAAGGCGCAATACGACAAAAATGTCCAGCTTCGCATCTACTCAGAGGGCGACTTGGTCCTTCTTTATGATCAAGAAGCTAATGTAATAGGTACAGGGAAATTTGAGCCATTATGGCATGGCCCCTATATTTTCAAAATATTTCTTGCTAAGGGTGCCTCTGAGTTAGTTGATTACGATGGAATTCCATTGGCACAACCTAGAAATGGGTTGTATCTGAAACGTTACTATGCTTAATCATGAGCGTAGTAATTTTTTGTATTATATTGTATATATGCTATTGATTTGCATTCACTATCTTAATTTGTTTTTAGATTTTTTCTTGACGTTAGTAATCTGCTTTACATTTCATTGCAGATGTCTGAATCTTCGGAACCATTTTTTGGATATGCTGATGGTGCTAGTTGTAGTACGCAGAATCTATCCTCTGTAGCATGGGCCATTTTCGCTCCGAACGACGAGTTAGTGAGTTTTCAAGGGATTTGTATCAGTGTATCTACGAACAATATCACTGAGTATAGCGTGTTGATCAAACTTCTCTCTGATGCCATTTCATTTGGTATTAACCACATAATCATAAGGTTAGACTCACAGTTTGTGGTATTACAACTTACTAGTGTTTATACTGTTAGAAATCCAACACTTTTTATATTGTTCCTAAGAGTTTGACTTTTGGAAAGACATTTTGATTTTATTCAATATCAACAGATTTCCAGAAATTTGAACACATTGACTGATTCATTAGCTAATCAAGTTTTAAACAGACATTTGCAAAATATGTAAAGAAAACATTCACATCATTGAATAGGATTGCATAATAAACATAGGAAAACTCTAAAATCATATAGATATATAGTTATAGGTTTTTACAAAATTTGTGCCCAAGACACATTGGTCATCTGACCTCAAAATGTATGAAAAATGTCACAAGTAAACTAGTGGTGCTCATGGTAACATGCTATAGATCTAGCAATCCTACGGAGTAACCACATCTAGCGGTTAGGAACCCCAATAGTGTGTCGCTGCAATCACATGGGAAGCTCTTTGATCTGAAAATCCAGAATACCAAAGGTCAACCCCTCTATGTGTTGTCGAAGCTCAGCCAGAGTCTCAGCCATATCAAGGTCCTGAAGGACTGCTCTCCTGACAGCCCTATCTGCTGGCGCATCTGCTTCACGCTCTGGTTCCTCTACTGGTTGAACACGACCAACATCTGCATTACATAAAACATTTAGTTTAGTCTTGGGAAAACATCAAAATAAAAAACATTGTATAAACCATAAGAAAATAAAAAACATGGTCAAAACATTCTTACCCGTTGCACCCCACTGAGCACCTTCTGGTAATGCTAAATATAGATCTCCTCGAAAATCAATGCCTGCATATGCATACTCATCGATGGTGACGATATGTCGCTGGAACCAGGCGAAGAATGTAGTAGAGAACACAGCGGTCGATTGCCCTGCATGCCGACCCATGATTTCTACCCATCTCTGCATCTGAGGATCTCAAGGACTAGCTATATCTAGTGTCACATGTTGTGGCTGCATCAGTGGAATCCGTTCCAAAGCGAAAGATATAAGGATTGAACCATAACTGAAATTCTTCTTCCTTCCTCCCTTTTCTTTTTTTAGTTGTTCATTTATCTGAGATAGAACAACTTCAGACCAATTGAAGACTATTGGCTCTAAGAACTCTAGCGCATACTGCATATACGATCTATTCGCTACATGTAGTGTAATGGTGCCAGCAAGTTTAGTGATCTTGAAAAGGATAGTTCTCAAAGAAAAATCTCTGACATCCCGGATTTTTATTTTTCCATCTTTGCTAGGTTCTTCCCTTGGATAGAAATACTGCAGAATATAATCCCTCACTGTCTCTCCTCCAACGGTAGACCCTGATAGAGAAATGGGTAAACCTTTCCTCAACAAACCTGTGAGAAAATACACATCCTCAACTATTATGAGAACCATTTGGTTCTTAATATGACATGCCTCTATAGCTGGATCCCATGCTCGAACTAAGAACTCCAAGAATTCTATTTGTTGCCTCATTCCCGACAATTTGAAGTACTTAAGCAGTCCACAATCTCTTAGGGCTCTTACAGTACCCGGATAATTTAAGGCAATCATATCTTGTTCTTCATGTTCTCTTTCCCTCCATGTAATTGTCATTGTAATCCAATGGAAACTTGAAATACAACCATAAGATCCATTAGATTCCATTTATTGCAAAAAACTAGGAAAATTTTGGACAAAACATGAAAATCAAAAACTTGAACTGCACCCAATGCACTCTCTAACAAGAGACAGTGTGTTTCACATGAAATTACCCTTCACTGTACCTACTATGCAACACAGGTTTCGAAATTCAGGGATGCGTTGCCCTCAATTTGGGCAGAATTTACCCTAGCGGCCTTAAAACCCTAAAAATTTGCAGAAATTGGAGATGACATGAATACCAAGGGAAAGAGGAGGTTCATGATACTAACCTGGATCAAACGGCGACGAAATCCGTCCATAGAAACAACCGCAATCAATGACTGAAGTTCAGTGGAAAAATCAGGTTCAGAGCTCCAAAATGAAAATGATAACTATAGAATGGTAAAAATGAATAGTGAAACTACTTTTAATAGTCATTTAATTATTTGCAAGATAAATTTAGTGCTATGAATATGGTTTTATTATGTTTTTATCATGAAACAGGTATTTTTAATCCATTTGATGTTGTTCTGAATAGGAAATACAACTGATGAACAGATTAGTCGTGCATATTTATTCAAAGAATGACTTGACCACAAAGCATACTTTTTCTCCTTATTTTTCGAGCTTTGTTAAAAACAAAAAAGGATTTGAAGTGCACTTTTATCTCTTTTTCGAGCTTTGATAACAACTAAAAATGAACCCCTAGAGCCTTCTTTCAGCTCTTTTTAGACTCCGATAATGTGAAAATATTGCTGAGCACTTGTCTTTTAGAGCTCGTAAAAGTAAATGAATTGATATCTACTCAGTATAAGTTTAACCCTTTTCTGGACTGAGATAGATTATTTACGAAAAAGGAATACCTTGGTTAAACATGACCAAAGAGGTTCTCTCAGATATTATTTTACACTTTTTCGGGTATGAGTGACAAATTTACGAAAAATTACTTATGGATTTTTCTTTCATATTATTTTTTAAACTCTCTAAATATGAAAAAGGACCGAGCTATCACTGTCGTTAATCTCGTTAAAACATAAAATAGCGACGGGCTTATCGATCATGGAAAGAATCGAGTTTCATTCATCGCTAGACTATTAAATTATTAAATAGCGATACTTTATTCGCCCGAAGGGTTGAATTATAGATCAAGAAAATGTTATCCTCCTCAAGATTGTTAAAAAATAAAGAGTTACTAGTCGACAAATGACTGGGGAAAATTTGGGAAAATTGAGCAAGAATTCCTTATGATAGCAAGTCACTCTTGAACATGACACTTCCTTCACTCCATGTCCATGACTATTTGGGTTGGGAAATCTTCTTAACAGTTCATTCACACCTATGGTTCATCATACCTTCACTTCGGTTTTGGGTCAATGCTTCCAACTCATCACAGTGTCACCGATATGTTCAAGAGAAGTCATCCAGTGAATACTTCATCCTTCTGCAATACTCATAAACCTTCATTCTCATGACCGTCATCCCTGAAAATTGCTATATCAAGTCATACCTTTGTCTTCGAAATCAGTAATTCCCATTTCGCAATAAGGTGACTTCCTATCGATGACAAATCAATATCCAAGAAGTTCATTTAGAAACATCAGATTCCAGTACCATGAGGATTGTTACAGCATCGACAAGATCCTTGCTTCCAGACCTTTAACCGAATATTTTGTTTGGTGTTCGACATCAAATCATCTATTCACACCTTACGAAATGTACTACAGTACCTTGAGGGCCATTGAAATTAATGGTGGTTCTCTTGTGTTTGTTAACAACTCACATTATTGGCTGGTAATCAAACGATGTCTTTCCATGTTTGACTACAAATCATATATTCGCATGGATAGACTTGTACTCGAATGATCGAGTGAACGAGATAAGAAGACCCCGGATCTAGTTTCATCCATCCGGGCTGCGATTTCAGGATTGTTGTACACATCATCTATACGGTGACCTTACATATAGATCGTCATCCAAAAATGGGCCTATATCTGTAGGCATGTCTGCATTTGGGCAACATTCCAATGAAGACGACTTTCTGAATTATGTACATGTTATTAGATTGTTTATGTGCTGAATATGGGAATGCCTACCCTCAGAAATTATGATCAAAGAGGATATATCATGATGTAATGTATTATAATATTGATGCAGGTGACCACTCTGCTTCATCTCCAGCCCATCATAGTGTAAAGCATCTCAATTAAAAGTTATTATTATTATTTTGACTTCATGCTTTAGGGGGGAATTTGTTATAGGTCAATTTGGGCATCATTCCCAATGACCTGGTTAACTGAGCATCATCTCCAGGACCAATGATTAAGGGTCTATCATTACCTATCATTTCAAGTTGCAACATGCCCTAAGACAGGAACATGACAAATCAAGCAAGACTTTCATCAAGCAAAGGTTTCCAAAGTTTGAAGTTTATTATATAGCATATGAGAGCTCACCAACGCAGTCTCTAAAGGGGCTAATTGCATTGCATATGCAGGTATCCCCATGCAAGGCTGCTCTACAAAGCACTTCCCGACATTCACAGGTGTGTTGGTCACACTGGGATCGAAATTCTCATTGTTCCGGAATCTCCACTTGGCCAGTGCCTTCTAGAAGAGTTCACATGTGTCAAGCTTCAAATCCAAGTGTCCATTTGACATCTACAAGATTGGAAACATGTCTTACTTATTATTGGAAAGTAATTGATTGCAAAAAAACCTTCAGTTCATCTATAAATTGAGCACAGATCTCAGTGCTTGGTAACGAATAATTTGAGTAGAGAAATGCTGGAGGATTTTCAATTGAGAGTTAGCTTTGTGTAACAACTGGTGGAGAGATTTATACTGTGATGAGGCTGGGGAACGTTACTGGAAGGGTCACTTCAAATCAGTCACTTGGTTGTAACCTCTCCTTCTATCATTAATAAAGAATACAAGTTATTTTTCCCTATATGCATCTGTATTGGCTTTGATTTTCCATATTGCAAGATCTTGGTTGATGTATATGGTTTATGCTTTACTGATTCAGAAAACTAACTTGAATAGACACATGTATTATTGCTATCTTCTGCTGTTTTAGTGTTCTTTCTTGTAGGAATCATTTCGCACAAACCGCTTGAATTTGAAGCTACAATGGAAGTGATAGAAGGAGCCATTTAGAAGCACTTGGATCACAAGTAAGCCTCTAATCCATTCTGTGTGTCTATTATTAGTTAGGAGAAATAGTCGTATAGTATTTAATATGTTGTGCTAGACTAGCACCTGTCTAGGGAAGCGTGTTTTATCCATAATTCACAATTCTGTCCAACACCCATGATGTGCTCTTCCTGTTGGACGGACTCCCTGCCCAATCTGTATCGGTGAATCCTTGAAGCTTCACTCCCTCTGTCTGTCTGTACCATAGCCCATACTTTTTAGTGCCTCTAAGGTAACTCAACACATGCTTTCATGCCTTCCAAAAGAGCTTGGTAGGATTAACCATAACATGAATAAGTTGGTTAGATGCGTAGAATATGTCTGGTCGTGTGTTCACCAAATACATGAGTGAATCCACAACCTACTTGTAAACAGTAGCATCCCCCTTCCTCCAGTTTCCTACTAGAGGGTTCTTCGTGGATTTGTTTCCCTCCATGTGGAACTTTTTAAGGATCTTGTTGGCATACTTGACCTCATATAAAAATAACTCCCCATATCTTTTCCATATTTCCAATCCTAGTAAATAGTGCAAGAGCCCCATGTCCTTAATCTCAAATTCTCTTGCAAGATCCTCTTTTCAAGACTTGATGAGTTTCTCATCACCTGTCAGTATTAGATAATCAACATAAAGTAGAATAATAAAAATCTTACGATCTACCACAATACGATAAAGGTTCACATCCGCTTCACTCTTGGTGAATTCCAACCCGGTGAATAGCTATCAATCCTGGTGTACCAAACACAAGGTCATTACCTCAGCCCATACAATGCTCTCTTGAGTCTGCACATATGTGACTCCCTAACTAAGGTTTCAAAACCTTCTGAATTCTCAATGTACACCTCTTCCTCAATAAATCCATTGAGAAATTTTGTCTTTACATCCATATGATGTATTTACCATCCCATCTGCGCTGATAATGCAAGGATGGATCTGATAGATGAGTACCTTGTGACTGGTGAAAAAGTCTCATCATAGTCAATCCCATCCACCTGAGAGAACCCTATGGCCACAAATATGGCCTTATGCTTCTCCCATATGCTGCCTTCTTCACCTTGTAGACCCACCTAGATCCTACAGTTGACTTCCCCACTAGTCTTGGGACAACTTCCCATGCATTTTTTATGATAATGGATTCATACTCCTCAACCATGGCATCAACCCACACTGGTTGTTGCACTAATTCCTCAAAATAGGATGGTTCTATCTCAATACCTTCTCTCATAAGAGACATGTATCCAATGTACTGCTATGGGGACCTTCTCTTCCTGCTTTGTGATGTGGTTGATCCCACATTCTATCTCGCATCTAGCAACAATCTTTTAGCCTCTCTGTTGTGCTTCCTTCCGTCTCTGGTGGATGGATCTGCATGAGTGGTTTTTACCACTTTGTGTTCCTCTGATAATGGTTGATCCACATCTTGAGGTTCTTCTTTTGGAGCTAAGATCTCCTCAACTGCATGCAACTCAATCTCCCTTTCAAGGTACAATAGCATGGCTTTCTCTTCGTCAAATTTCAAATCTCTTCTAACCATTTTCA
The DNA here is from genome assembly GCA_034641835.2 of Pinus albicaulis. Taxonomy (NCBI): domain Eukaryota; kingdom Viridiplantae; phylum Streptophyta; class Pinopsida; order Pinales; family Pinaceae; genus Pinus; species Pinus albicaulis. Next base: position 1,255,196,651 of record CM076578.1, on the reverse strand, counting down.
TCTTGTGTGTTGGAAAGTACACCCGATACTTGTGAGGTGTATCAGTGTACCCTAAATATATCCCCAAATCTGTTGTTGGCTCTAGATTATTCCTGGCATCTTTGCTTACATGGAAATAAACATATGAAACAAAAATTTTAAAATATAACACATATGGTCTCTTACTTGAAAAGGCCTCCTCTGGTGTACTCATTTGAATTATCCGATGAGGAATTATGTTATGAACAAATACTGTTGTATTTCATGCTTCCACCCACAAATGCAATGGTAGGCCCTGGTCATGCAACATAGCTCGTGCTGCTCCCACAATAGTTATGTTCTTTCTTTCTGCAACCCCATTATATTGTGGCTTATGAGGTTCTAACAATTATCTTCTAATTCCTTTTGAGGCACAAAATTTATTGAATTCATTACAGATGTATTATCCACCATTTTATCTCCTTAGAGCCTTCACCTTATTCCCTGTATCTTTCTCGAAAATTACCTTGAAATCACAAAACTTGGAGAACACATGATCTTTCTTTTGCACAAAGAAAATCCAACACTTTCTTGAAAAAATATCAACAAAAATCACATAATACCTATGTTTTGCCGTGGAAGTTGTCAAGAAAGGTCCACATGCATCTGAGTGAACTCTTTTAAGGATCTCCTTTGCTTGGCTTTCCTTATCGTGAAAGGTGGATTTGGTATACTTAACCAACGTACACCATTTGCATGTATCTCTCTACGCAAGTGCACCATTTGGAAGTCTTGTAGAAATCCATTTCATGATCTTCAAATAATTGTGGTGTAGATGGCCCAATCTCCTATGCCATAACTCATCGATGTCTCGGCTCTCCACCTTCTCTGATTTCGTGCTCAAGGCAACACCATATTCTACATCCAATTTTTAGAGGTTCTTTACTCTAACCCCAATATTTTTCACCTGTCCCATGGCTTTGTGATGAAGGAACACCTTTCCTTCACTGAACATCACATCATAGCCATGATATTTTCATATTGATCAGGAGCTCAAGTCCGAGCTAGGGAAAAAGCTCAAAATTGAAAGTGTTCAAAATCACTTGCAACTTGAACGATCGGATAGGCCTCGTCACTGCGATCCTGGCACCACAAATGACACTCAAATCCGACATCGTATGTGAAATTTATGCAAGTTTGAAGTTTTCAGTAAACTGCAAAAAACTGAGTTGACCGGGTTTGACTTTCAAATTTTGAAAAATTAAAAAAATAATATTCCAAGGAATATTCCTCAAAATATTCCCTAGAATATTCCATTCGGGCCAATCTTGTTTTGACAAGTGGCAACTTAGAATTGGATGATGTTTTGACTTTTTTGAAACTGACCAATCAGTGGGTGCCACGTGGCAAGCCCGGAGGCCGCCACGTGGCCCCAGGCCGGATGGAAATGTGGTATGGAAAAAAATTGTTTATACTCCACATGAATTGAAATGGGGTCTCCCCACTGGCAACAAACAACCTCGACCGCCCGAGCTCCGTGGTGTTTCTTAAGAAACAATTGGCGAATGTTCTATTTAAAGTTTAAATGGATTCCATTTGGGTGAAAAAGGGGACCAACCCCCACATAAAAACTGTCCACACGACTGGATGCTATAACCATAGCCTTAAAGTCTTAGACTGGTGGTTAAGACTTGGTGACCGCGTTCTCCGCGGAACATGTGGCCACGTTGCCTAAATTAAATGCGGGGTTAAGTCACGGTTAAGTCGCGGTTTATTGCGACAGTTCCGACAGGGGTGGGTCGTGTGACCACCCCACCTAGAATTCAACTTAATAGCTAATGGTTTTCATTGAATGTGGCGCATTCCACTAAATCTTGAGCTTTCCCAAAATTTAGCACACCTATCTGCAGTTCCTCCACTTTTAGTGGAGTTTTTTAATTGACATTGGGCAGAATGTTGTTTCTCTCATAATTTCTCCATTATTGGACCAAATTGGACGAAATTTTCGTCAATTTTGGCTTTCTTCAGAATTCTGGAGTGTTTGGGATAGGTTATAGAGGTAGACGAGGTGTTATATAGCCATTTTTGCTTCAGGGAAGCTTGGAGAGCCATCAGGGCCATTGGGGAAATGGAGCTGTATTGAGTTGTACCTCACTGTTTGAGGTGAACCAAAAACCATTTTCAGCTATTTTCCACCTTCTGAACATAATGGAAGAGGATTAAGAACTTTTTGAAGACTTTTAGAGGCTGAAAACCTTCAGGGAAGTTTGGAGAGCCATTAGGGCCATTGGGGAAATGGAGCTATATTGAGTTGTACCTCACTGTTTGAGGTGAATAAAAAACCATTTTCAGCTATTTTCCACCTTTTGAACCTAATGGAAGAGGTTTTAGAACTTTTTGAAGAATTTCAGAGCCTGAAAATCTTCAAGGAAGCTTGGAGAACCATTAGGGCCATTGGGGAAATAGAGTTGTATTGAGTTGTACCTCACTGTTTGAGGTGAACCAAAAACCATTTTCGACTATTTTATACCTTCTGAACCTAATGGAAGAGGTTTTAGAACTTTTTGATGACTTCTACAGCCTAAAAATCTTTAGAGGATTTCAAAGAGCCATCAGGGCCTTATTGAAGAAGGCACTGTTTTTGGTAATTCTTCATTGTTTAGTGAATATGGAAAGGCATTTTTAGCATTTTCATGTCTTCTGATTCTGTATTTATAGTCATATTTTCCTATTGAGGAAATTTTAAACTTGTATTAGTATTTTGGAGCATTTTAATACAAGAGGACAAGCCAATTTGGGAGGCTTGGTCCAGCAGACGTAGCCCAGGAGGGGTGAACTGCTCACCAAATATTTGAGTCATGTTATGATGAAGTTATTTTGCTGTGTATTTCTGATTTAATATGTTAAACAACAAACTTAAATGACATTACCTCACACATAAACTCAGAAACCGTTACCAAATACATTTTGTTTAACTTGAAAGACGTGGAGAATTTTGCACACCTTTAATTAAATGGAAATGGATACTTTGCACAACATTTACTGCATTTAAAAATACTTCCATTTTCAAATCAGATGGTATCAGAGCCTAGGTTGAGCCATTTTTTTTTGTGTAAAATGTGTTAAAACAGTGTAAAAGATTGACTATTTTATTGGTTGCAAAATGGTTGATTGTATGAGTTTGCTTGAGTTGAAAAGATAACTGTTGATAGCTAAGTCTTGGAAAGAGTTGTAGGCTATTTCCTTACCCCAAAGTACCTCAAGATTATCTTTGGAAAACAAACCCACTTGATTAGTGTTTACTACATAAGCTATTGGAGTTTGTGTTTTATGGCTGCTTGAATAAGAGTATGGCTGTAAAGACATTTGGTTAAAAGCTTGTCATTTGTTTGAAAGCTTTGAGAAATTTTCTTTGGAAGTTTCTTTTGTTAATTTGACCATTTACATAATGTCAACTTCTTCTACAAGTGAATTTTCCTCCTTCACGAGATTCTTCAATGATGACATGAAGAATGAGTTCATTAAAGTGAAGGACATGGTGCAAATTCTAATTGAGGATCAAAGAGAAAGTGTTAAGCTTCATGCACAATTGTTAGCCATGAAGGAAGAGAAGGAAACAATTCTCCAAAGACTGCATGACATGGAGAAACAAATCCTTCAAGCTCAAGAAGATTTGTCCAAGAACAAGTGTGAGGAAGAGGTAAACCATTCCAACTTGTCTTCAATTTCCTCAATTGAAAAGTGTGTTGGTTCTTTTGAAAAACATACAAGGGGTATAGGGTCCAAATTAATGTTTAAGATGGGTTATCATGAAGGCAAAGGTTTGGGAAAGCATGCACAAGGCATGGTTGACCCTATTTTGGTTGTGGAGTGACCAAAGAATGTTGGTGTTGGATATGAGTAGTTTAATGGCAAAGAATCCAAATCCTTGAATGCATGTGATGCAAATTTAAAGAGAACCTTTATTCCAAGTTCTAAAATGCACATATGTCAAAATTGTTTTAAGGATGATTGCCATTGTTTTAAGCCATCATTGCAGCAAGTAGAGGGTAAACATGTCACTTATGGCGAGCATGCAAATGTAAACAATTTTCAAGACAAGAAAAGTGATGAAAGTCTGAAAAAGAAATTTGTCTCCTCTACTAGTTCATCGTCTTTCAAAGACAAAAAGGATGGACATTCCATGTAGAAAAAGAGGTATAATTATTCACATGATCAATTTGATTATGTTTCAGCAAAGAATGATAATTTTTCTTGTTCAAATGAAATAAAGTTTTGTTGCACATTTTGTGGTGGATTTAACCATGTTGCTTCAAGATGCTGGTTGAAAAAGAAAGCACACAGGAAGCAGAAGAGACAAAGAAAAATTTCACAGAAAGTTCTTAAGAGTTGCACATTTTGTCAAAGGAAGGGACATGATGTCTCTGATTGTTGGACTTTGCATCCAACAAGTAGTCCAAATCACAGGCAGCTTGAGATAAAAATATTGGCGCAAGTGGATCTCTGGATTCCATTATCGATGTGAATATGGAAGATTCACATGAAGAAATGTTGTTGCAACAAAATATGCCATGGAGTTGGCTTTGTAGGAAGTGGATTAACTTCTTAATGCATTTATTCATACTCATTTTTTACATGCAAATTTCAGATTTTGTATGCATGTATTTCAGTTGCAAAATTTGATGCAAGATTGCATGTAAAAGTAGTTTCAGTTGAAGGAATTTCTTTTTTGTTGCAAATTTTCGCCATGGAGGTGTAAAAGATGAGTATGATGCTCAATTTTATTGCAGCAATGTATTTTAGTTCAGCTCTTAGTCACCCACATGTTTTTTGGGATGATGTACTTGTTGGTATTTGAAAAGAAGAGTTGAAGTTGCACATGTGCATAGAGGTTGTATGTGTAATTAGCGAACTGTATATAGTTCATTGTACATGATACATACACATGCTTGTAAAGATGTATCTTGTTGTTTATCGACTTGTGTCGATTGTGTGCACACTTTTTACAGATTTTGTGTGTCAATTATATAGCACATTTCAGGTCAACTTGTTGTTAATGTTGTATGTTGCACAAGGTGCCTTTGGTGTTGATTGGTGTAGAGAACGAAGTATCGGTGCAAAGTGGTGCAAGATTCCATGAGATAGAAAGTCATGCAAGCAAAGAGGGCACAAAGTTAAACAAGGGTCATTGTTGGTTTTAGAATGGCAGATTGGTATGGCGAGAAAACTTGGTCGAGATTCGACACAAGTACATGGCTCATTCAGCAAAAATTCGACATGAGGATAGTTGGCAAGTCAGGAAAAATTTTGAAGTCTAAAGAGAAGAGGATGTTGTTATTCTCTCATTTACTGTACAATTTAGTTTCAACATTTCAGTGAGCTTTTGGGGTTCAAAAGCTTCTCATTTTGGAGGTGTGATTAGTAGCTCAAGTCCGAGCTATGGAAAAAGCTCAAAATTGAAAGTGTTCAAAATCAATTGCAACCTGAACGATCGGATAGGCCTTATTGCTGCGATCCTGGCGCCGTGAACGACACTCAAATCCGACATCGTATGTGAAAGTTATGCAAGTTTGAAGTTTTCAGTAAACTGCAGAAAACTGAGTTGACCAGTTTTGACTTTCAAACTTTGAAAAATTAAAAAAAGAATATTCCAAGGAATATTCTTGGAATATTCCATTCGGGCCAATCCTGTTCTGACAAGTGGCAACTTAGAATTGGATGATGGTTTGACTTTTTTGAAATGGACCAATCAGTGGGTGCCACGTGGCCCCAGGCCAGATGGAAATGTGGTATGGAAAAAAAAAATTTATACTCTGCAAGAATTGAAACGGGGTCTCCCCACTAGCAGCAAATAGCCCCGACCGGCCGAGATCTGTGGTATTTCTTAACAAACAATGGGCGAAGGTTCTATTTAAAGTTTAAATGGATTCCATTTGGGTGAAAAAGGGGGCTAGACCCCACATAAAAATTGTCCACACGACCGGGCGCCAGAACCATAGCCTTAAAGGCTTAGACTGGCAGTTAAGACTTGGTGACCGTGTTCTCCACAGAACATGTGGCCACGTTGCCTAAATTAAATGCGGGGTTAAGTCACGATGAAGTCACGGTTAAGTTGCGGTTTGTTGCAACAGTACCGGCGGGGGTGGGTCATGTGACCACCTTGCCTAGCATTTAACTTAATAGCTAACAGTTTTCACCGAATGTGGCGCATTCCACTAAATCTAGAGCTTTCCCCAAATTTAGCGCGCCTATCTGCAGTTCCTCAACTTTTAGTGGATTTTTTTTAAGTGACATTGGGCAGAATGTTGTTTCTGTCATAAATTCTCCAATATTGGACCAAATTGGATGAAATTTTGGTCAATTTTGGATTTATTTAGTATTATGGAGTGTTTGGGATAGGTTCTAGAGGTAGTAGAGGTTTTCTACAGCCATTTTTACTTCAGGGAAGCTTGGAGAGCCATCAGGGCCATTGGGGAAATGGAGATGCATTCAGTTGTACCTCACTGTTTTAGGTGAACCAAAAACCATTTTCAGCTATTTTCCACCTTCTGAACCTAATGGAAGATTTTTTGGAACTGTTTTAAGACTTTCAGAGGCCGAAAACCTTCAAGGAAGTTTGGAGAGCCATTAGGGCCATTGGTGAAATGGAGATATATTGAGTTGTACCTCACTGTTTGAGGTGAATCAACAACCATTTTCAGCTATTTTCCACCTTCTGAACCTAATGGAAGAAGTTTCAGAACTGTTTGAAGACTTTCAGAGCCCGAAAAGCTTCAAGGAAGCTTGTAGAGACACTAGGGCCATTGGGGAAATGGAGTTGTATTGAGTTGTACCTCACTGTTTGAGGTGAACAAAAAACCATTTTCAACTATTTTCTACCTTCTGAACCTAATGGAAGAGGTTTCAAAATTGTTTGAGGACTTCTACAGCCCAAAAAGCTTCAGAGGAGTTTAAAGAGCCATTAGGGCCTTGTTGAAGAAGACACTATTTTTGGTAATTCTTCACTGTTTAGTGAATATGGAAAGGCATTTTTAGCATTTTCATGTCTTCTGATTCTGTATTTACAATCAGATTTGCCTATTGAGGTACTTTTTGATCCAGATTTATGCAGGAATGCAACAGAATACATAAATAACCATAAACATAGAAATACAATGGAAATAAGGCTTCATTTCGTTAATATCAAATCACAGAAATATGCTTACAAACATGATGGAAATAAAATAGCTAGGGTGCTTATAGCGAATCTATGAGAAGAGATGTGGTGACTACAGACCTCTGAACTGTATTACAATGAGGCTCGAGGGCCTATTTATTATGGAGAAAAAATGGATTCTAAACATCCAAAAACCTAACCCTAGGAGATGAAGCGCCAAAACTATGGGCCCCGTTTGGGTAAATTGGTGTTTCAACCTCCCAGGGACGTAACTTCAGCATACTATCTCTGTTTGGGCTTTAAATCAGCTTCGGAAGTTCAGGACCCGAAAAACTGCTAAAAATAGTAAGTTGTGAAAAAAAAAAAAATAGACAATGGTGGGGCCCCAAGTGGAATAGGTGGGTGGCCACCAATATCCACCTGGATCATTCCTCCCCCTTAGGAAGCAATGGTCCCCATTGCGTTGAGTTCCTCCATGAGATGAGGAAACTTCTGTTGAACTTGGTCCCTAGTGAACCACTTGCCTTGGTGAAGGAGTTGGCCAGCTTTGACAACCTGTTAGTGTCAGCCTTTGCAGCTTTCCTTCAGTGATCAAACATGCTCTTACAAAGTGATTTTAAGGTGTCAAGGTCAAATTTTGTCATTTCAATGAGTCTTCAAGCAAAATTTGGTCACTAGGCATTAGGTCTAGGGTTTGTTTTCACGCTTTTCAAAGTTGTCCAAATGTCGGTCCATGTCACCATTCAGCTGAGTGTGCCATCATTCAGAGGGTTGTCATCATCATTTCAAGTTCCATTGGGTCATTTTACAGCTTGTTCATGCTTCAGTTGTGCCTAGGTAAGGTCCATTTCCCTCTCCTAGGGTTTTGGAGGTAATTTCTCTTGGATGGTCAAATAATTAGAAAAACTTGTATCCTGATGTTCATACACCTTCCCCTATCATTAATGTACCTTATTAAACACTTCCCATCACTGAGATCCCCCAAATTCCTCATTTTTGCACAAACCCTAGTTTCTTGCCACAACTTGGCAATTTTCTAGGCTAGGCCTGTGTTTTTCCCTTTTGGACCCCTTCCCCTCACTCAATATCTGATATTCCACTTTTCCCTACTTCCTAACATCCCTCCCTACTTCCCAAAATTTCCCCAAGAATTTAGAAGCCCCTTATCCCCTTCATTTCGCTTCATTTCGACAAATCCCTTGTTTCACACATCGGGATAGGTTTCACTCAAATGATTTTTCAGAGCAATAAAAGATGAATTTTCGAAAACTGAGAGAGGTTTTTGTACAAAACATGCCAAGGAAGAAAAAAATCCTTCAATTTTTACACAGGTGTAATGGTTTTGGAGAAATGTCAAGCATACCGTTGCCTCAGGAGAATTGATGCTCCTGCAGGAAGTAGTGTTGGGAGATTTGATTTTTGACAGTGTAAATAAACTCCAAATTTCAAAATTCCACTTGGGTTTGAAATTAGACTCCAAGATCTTTCCAATGAGCTATCACACGCCCACTTTGGACACCAGGAAGGCCTTCAAAATCCTCCTGCAAAATGCGCTATTTATGGCGTGGTGCATTGAGCTGAAACACAAAAAATTTTGCCATTTCTCTCCAACATCAAATTTGCTTGGTTTTTCCATGTTTGAACATCAGCAAAGGCCAAGACACATCAAGGAAGTGAAAAAAAATGAGTTTTGAAGCCAAATTGTGTGTTGGATCAGCGCGCAGCGCGTAGAGCGAAATTTTTTAGTGTAAAATTACACTGGCGCGACGCGTTGGGTGACGCGCGGCGCGTTGGGCATGCGCGCGGCGCATAGAGCCCAGAGGTCAGAAAACTTCATTCCATCACCAAAATTTGTGCCAAATCACTTCATTTGCCTGCAAGTAAGTTATTCAAGCTTGTTTATTGATTCATGGACATGTTATGGTGTTGCAAATGAGGAAAAAATAAGTGTTTGATATGGTGAACATTAAACCCTATATTCATTGCCAAATTTGCTCCATAGGGTTTTGAAACAAATGTTGGTGGTATTGTTGGGCTTTAAATCTTTTTTTATTGACATATATACTCATGCCTTCTATTATCATTAGTGTCACTGCCTGCTTATTATACACCATAGCCTCACGCTCTCTCTCCTATTCCATCACTACTGTCACTATGATTACCATACCATTGTCTCACTGTTTATCATTTCTGTTATAACACAGTCCCATATTCACTATCCCTCCTCCATTGACAAAGCCTAATTGTCACTGCAAGGGCTATTTCTATTGACCTACACTACACTACACTCTTTTCTACCCACTTGTCAAATCCCCTTATGATCAAAACAGTGACTGTTTTTCATGCAAACTGATTTGACAGAACCATTATCATTGTGGCTTTCCTATGATACTTTGATACACATATGACACATTTGGGATTAGAGCATACACTGAAACTCTTGTTTTCACCATACCTACATCAGCATATATTTGTCAGACATATTGTTTTCAGCAGCATGTCAGAGTCAAATTCATCATATGAGCAAGGATATGAGCAGGACAGTGACTCAACCGTTGAGATTGATGTACTGAGATGGAGCATAGCAGTGCACCAGTAGTGGTAACATATTAGAGAGGCCACAGAGATTTGTTTGCAGCATCACGACGAGTACTATCTCCACCCGGGGTGGAAGGGATCTCGTTGACTTCATCAGCAGCGCGAGTACTATCTCCACATGGCGTGGAAGGGGTCTCACCTTCTACATCAGTGTAGGTACATTCACAGGTTCAGGATAGAGACAAAGACATGTTCCGTCATATGAAAAATCATTATTGGGCCTGTAATCACGTCTGCCGAGCTAAAATGAAGATCCTGAAGGCAAGGTTGAGCAAAGCACTAAAACGGAGGAAGAGGCCTGATCCACTTCAGATTTTGGCCGAGGCTTCATTGGCTGGGCATAATACATGATGGAGGATCTTTTCTCCAAATTTGACCAAATTTGAAGAAGTTTTTGTCATTTTGGAAAATTTTGGTCTCAAAACAGGTTTTTCAGCCCAACGCGTAGCGCGTCGACGCGCTCGCTTATGATTGGGACACTTGCTGGAGGAAAAATTTATATTTTTGGGTTTTTAATGGTAATTTATGCATGCTCCAGTAGGACCAAATCATTTCACCAAGTTCTGGATGATCAAAGGGGCCAAAGCACCATGAAAATCACTGTTCTGCCACCTTTTTCAGCAGCAGGAAGTACTTGTGGGAGAATGAAGTTTTAGAGGGGAAACTGAGCTTCAAATTGGGAAATTCCACTTGGGCTGGATATCAGACATCTAGGGCTTTCCAACAAGCTATCATGAGCTTGATTTTGATGCCGGGAAGTGCCCCAAAAATAGGTCCAAAGACGCACGACGCATAGAGCTCAGGCGCGCAACGCATAGAGATTTTTGGCTGATTTTTCATCTTCCAGCTCAGGATTTCGGCCAGTTGGACCAGTTTTGATTGTGGATGTAATTTTCGAGTTATATTGATGTAATTTTGTGGTTGGCATGTAATTTTGATTCACTTTTACCTGTTCTAGATGATTCACTCCCAAAAAAGTAAAAATCAAGTGAAAGAATCAGTTTCCTTCCTTTTAGAGGCAAGTTGTTTGGCTGCCTATATTCTAGATCCTTGTTTAGAATTAGTTGAAACTGCTCCTAGAAGGAGGAATTCGACCCCTAGAGGCATGGAAAGGGGTTAGGATGGTCTATATGATGTAATTTCTCAATCATTTTCAGAGGTGGGACAGGTTGGACTCTTGGGAAGATTTTGGCACACTATTGTACATATTTTTCATATTTTGGCTAAGGAAAGATCAGAGGTTTTGCAACACCTGTTGGGATTCTTGTGGCTTTCAGTTCTTGATGGTGTTTTCTCTCATTTTATTGTAATTTATTTCATGTTTAATGTATGCCATTCCCTTCTTATGCTTCTGAAACTAAATGAATGAGTAAATGAGGTTGAATCCATTGTTTCAGTGCTTTGCCTTTAAATTTGTTTAGTTTTACATGTTTTCGCCTGTTTGGAGAGGATCCATGTTCTCCCTTGCCCTCTTCAGCTCCTTGTCATTCTGATCCATCCATATACCCGATCAAAAGCATCAATACTACTTCCTACCTCGCCCCAACTCGAATTCTGCAAAGCTCTGGCCTTATCCCCGGACCCAAAATTGTTTTTCGCATTTTTTCAACAAAAACCCAAAAAAATCAAAATCAAACTTTCCTATCTCTTTACTAGCCTAAAATTAGTATTCATTATAAGTCATCTCAGCCCCTTTGAAGACCTTTTGCCGAGATAGACCCGGAGAGAGCCCTCTCCTGTCCTCGTAGGGCTAGCTACGAGGCTGAGCGTGGTTTGATGTTGCCTTGAGTTTTACCTTATTTCAGCCTAAGGTAGATTTGAGTGCTAACATAGTGGCGGCCATACTGGGGAAGAAAATGGTTTGCTTGTTGATGTCATTTGTTTTATGAGCTACAGACGGAGCCTGAAGTCACGCCAGGTAGCCTTCGAACTGCACATTGCTCTGCGAGTGCATAGTAGATAAACGTTGCTTCAGTCCATCTCCGGTTTAGCTTGTGAACGTGATATTCGACTTGTAGATTGTCTTGCCCCAGTACATGTAATCAAGTTTAGATCTGATTGTTGATGGTGGACAGCGATCAGACACTGCAAGGCTAAAACCATTCACCTGGCGACTCCATTCACTGAAAAATCTAGAAATCAATGTTTCATGGTGACTTCACTGCAGAGAGATCAGTATTTTTAAGGTTTTCAAGATGGACCGGATTGCAAGAAGATACGCTCCCATGAGCCGAGATCACATCCCAGATTTTCCAAATAAAATGCACAAGGTGGATTGGCTTCAAAATTTGCCTATGTTCAGAAACGTGGAAGGTAATGACGCTGCTCTTCATTTGGTGAAATTTCACATTCATGTGCATAATTTAAAGGTCGATTTTCCTGAAGACTGTTTGATGAAAATGTTTATGGCTACTCTGGAAGATGAAGCCCGATCATGGTATGAAAGTTTTCCAGCTGCTTCTATTTATTGTTTAAAGGATTTTCATGCCATGTTCTTTGAAAAGTATAAAGAAACATATGCATCCTTGATTTTAGTTCAGAACTGTTGTAGCCATGTACATAATTTCATTGAAGATCTAGAGAATTTTTATGGAGATAATGATTTCATGGACGGAGAAATCATGGAGGCTCTGTACGATAAACCATTTCAGCAACAAGAAGAGAACCTAGAGGATACCCATCAAGATGCTCAGGAGACTTTGCAACAGGTTGAAGATCATATGGCTGAAAGTGATGAAAGAGAAAGTGTCGTTTCAGATCTGTCAATAGAAGAAGACAGCATGCAAGTAAGTCCAGTTCTAATTTCAGAATGTGATAATGTCAGGACAGCTACTTCAGATTCAGATCGTGATGACCAAAGATACCTTGTGCCGAATCCCATCAAGGAGAATTTTGCTGTTGAAATCATCTGGGATGCAGAAGACACAGTTATGGATCCAAATGTTCTCAGTTCATTAGAACACAGCCTTCATGATGAGGTAATTCAATTAGTTTATGCAAAACAAGACGAGATCTTCGTTCAAGTAAGTGAAAAAGTTTCTCTTGATGAAGTTATGGTAGATGATAGAAATGTCATGTTTGAGCTTCAAGAATCATCTGAAGTTGCTTTTCTCATGATTGATGACTGTAATGAAAATCTGGCTGTCCTATCATATGAAGACAATTACTGTGTGAGCAAAAGAAAACAAAAATCATTATCTCCTTTGTTTGAAGATGAGATAGATCAACTCTTGAAAGGTCATGTTACAGCCCAAGCTAAAGCAGATTTGCAGTGCACACTTGGTCAAGAAAATGTTGGTGAAACTTCTTCCTCTTTTGAAAATGATGACGATCTTGTAATTAACTTTATAGATCAGCAAACAGATAATATTTCCTTTCATGAAGATGATAAGGCTGTCATGTTTGATAATTTTGAAGATTGTGTTTTGTTTAAGAATGACCTAGACCATGACGTTGAGGAATATGAGCTTGAGGGAGACAATATGCTAGAATTTCTCATGGTCAAGGAACCTACAGCTAGCACTCAGATGGCAGAGGCACATACCTCTCTGTGCATTTCTATCCCTCAAAAAATTAATTGTTCTTTCAGATCAGAATAGAGAGAGTACTTGTATTTTTGCAGCTGGATCTCCAGATAAGCCAGTGCTTTAGGATTTTCAAGATCCCTTCAGCATTCTTCTGCAAGCATTAGAAAAGATCAATATCGCCTCGTTCATTATCATAAGCTCTGGTTTCAGTGGTTATTTTGAGTTGCCTACAGGTTCATCGTTCCGCCTGCTCGAGAAAAGTGAGAGCAGAAATTTGGTATGTAGCCATCTGCTGGATTGGTTACATTGGAAAGCTCACTATACATGATTGTATATGTTTCATCAGTATACAGGTGGTTGTCATCATGCTTTCAAATCTTGACGAACTGCTGCGTTTTTTCAAAAGCTTTGTAAATACTTGTTTTAGTTAAGTCAGTCATGAGTCATTTAGTCGGTTTGTTTCAGTCATTTCTGTTTTAAGAGTTGATTCAGTTTAAGTCAAAGTTTCAGTCAAATAAATTCAGTCTTGAGTTGTTTTGTCGAATAATGGATTCCATGGCCCAATGGATACAGACACTGTCTGCTCTCCCAAAGATCTGCTGTTCTTGGCACCTCCACGGAGCAGCAGCTGCCATCCCCATTGGAGCCAATGTTAGTGTCAGCCTTTTCATCTTTCCTTCAGTGATCAAACATGCTCTTACAAAGTGATTTTAAGGTGTCAAGGTCAAATTTTGTCATTTCAATGAGTCTTCAAGCAAAATTTGGTCACTAGGCATTAGGTCTAGGGTTTGTTTTCACGCTTTTCAAAGTGTTAGTGTTAGCCTTTGCAGCTTTCCTTCAGTGATCAAACATGCTCTTACAAAGTGATTTTAAGGTGTCAAGGTCAAATTTTGTCATTTCAATGAGTCTTCAAGAAAAATTTGGTCACTAGGCATTAGGTCTAGGGGTTGTTTTTACTCCTGTCAAAGTTGTCCAAATATCCGTCCATGTCACCATTCAGCTGAGTGTACCATCATTCAGAGGGTTTTCATCATCATGTCAAGTTCCTTTGGGTCATTTTACAGCTGGTTCATGCTTCAGTTGTGCCTAGGTAAGGTCCATTTCCCTCTCCTAGGGTTTTGGAGGTAATTTCTCTTGGATGGTCAAATCATTAGAAAAACTTGTATCTTGATGTTCATACACCTTACCCTATCATTGATTTACCTTATTAAACACTTCCCATCACTGAGATCCCCCAAATTCCTCATTTTTGCACAAACCCTAGTTTCTTGCCACAACTTGGCAATTTTCTAGGCTAGGCCTGTGTTTTGCCCTTTTGGACCCCTTCCTCTCACTCAATCTCTGAGATTCCACTTTCCCCTGCTTCCTAACATCCCCCCCTACTTCCCAAAATTTCTCCAAGAATTTAGAAGCCCCCTATCCCCTTCATTTCGCTTCATTTTGACAAAATCCCTTGTTTCACACATCAGGATAAGTTTCACTCAAAAGATGTTTCAGAGCAATCAAAGATGAATTTTGGAAAACTGAGAGATTTTTTTGTCCACAACATCCCAAGGAAGAAAAACCTCTTTCACTTTTTACACAGGTATCATGGTTTTAGAGAAATGTAAAAAATACCGTTGCCTCAGGAGAATTGAATGCACCTCTGAAGTGACCTTGGGAAAATCAAGATTTATCCTAGCATGGTTGGCCAAATGACTTGCATGATGAGTCAAAGGATAACTAGACACAAAGATAATTCCAATGAGCTATCATGAGCTCAATTTGGAGTTGAGGAAGACCTTCAAAAGTTGACTGCAACAGCGCTCTGCCTTGAGGCAGCCTCATTCTGCTCATTTTGACAAGTTTTGGGAGATTTGATTTTTGACAAAGTAAATGAAATCCAAATTGCTTAATTCCACTTGTGTTGGAAATTAGACTCCAAGAGCTTTCCAACGAGCTATCACACGCCCGATTTGGACACTAGGAAGGCCTCCAAAAGCTTCCTACAAAATGCACTATGTAGCTACTCATAGAAAAGTGCGCGCTACCCATACAGGAGGGGCGCTACCCACTTGAGGGGCGCTACCCACTTAACCTCCTCAGCCTGTGTAAAATAACAAGGGCGCTAACCACTTGAGGGGCGCTACCCACTTGAGCAGGGGCGCTACCCACTTAGCAACAAAGCCCAGAAATTTGTGTTTTGCGCCCAGTTTTGATTCAAATCGACTCCAGCAAATTGCAAACAGGTTTTTATCATTGCTCAGTAGATTTTTATCATGCTTGTGATGATTTTGATGTTGGGAAAGAGGCCATGTTTGGAGAAGAATATATAAACCCTACATTCACATGCAAAATAATTCCTCAAGGGTTTTTGGAAATATATGGACAGTTTTGTGAAAAGTTTGAAAACTCTTGAATGGTAAATGTGCTCATGCCTTGGCACGTTATGTACATGATCCTCACGCCCTCAGTTATCATTTTATCATTGCTATCATGCCCTTTCATGTTTTTTCACAGTTTCATGTTGACTAGTATATAGCCTCCATCACCATATCACTGCTGCCATCACCATAATATTGCCATTATCATGGTCATTTGTATCACTATGGTTATTGTCAAGATGTCCCTATTCTCCAGTTCATAAAACACAGTCCCATACTTGTTGCCCCTTTGACAAATTTGGGCCATCATTATAAAATTATACCATACATCTGCATTTGGTTTTCATTTGTCAAACTCACTTATGATCGAAACAGTGATAGTTTTTATGCCATTAAAACAGAGTCATCCTCATTATGATTTTGTTTTCCTGTGATACTTGGGTACATGGGTGACATCTATTGGGTTTTGAACATACATTAAAACTTTGCTTTCACTGCACCTATATCAGCATCCATATTACAAATATCTTGTTCAAAGCCATGTCAGAGACAGAGTCAGTTTATGAGCAGGAGTCGGATAGTGATTCCACAGCAGAGGGTAATGTGCCACGGAGGCCTCACAGAGGTGGCAAAGGTGGTAAACCATTATTGGGCTCGCATGCATGTCTGCAAAGCGAGAATGAAGATTCTGAAGAGGAGGTTGAGCGAAGCACTAAAACGGCGGAAAAGGCCTAATCCACTCCGGATTTTGGCCGAGGCTTCATTGGCTGGGCATGATACATGATGAAGGGTCTTCACTCTGAATTTGAGCAAATTCGGAAAAAAAATTTGTCATTTTGAAATATTTTGGTCTAAAAACAGGTTTTTCAGTTAAGCGGGTAGCGCGCCCATATGCTCACTTTTTTTCGGGACACTTGCTGAAGGAAATCTTTGCAATTTTGGATTTTTCATGGTAATTTATGCATCCTCAGGCATTGCCGAAGCATTTCATCAGATTCTGGATGGTCAAAAAGCTCAAAAACACCATGAAAACCACCTTGCTGCCACCTTTTGCACCAGCAGGAAGTACTTCTGGGAGAATGAATTTTTGGAGGGGAAAATGAGCTCCAAATTGAGAAATTCCACTTGGGTTGGATAGCCAACATCCAGGGCTTTCCAACGAGCTATCATGAGCTCAATTTGGATGCCGGGAAGTGCCTCAAAATCAGGTTGAAAGGCGCGCTACCCACTTAAATTTTTGGCTGAATTTTCAACTTCCAGCTCAGAATTTCGGCCAGTTGGGACCAGTTTTGCTTGTGGATAAAATTTTTGGGTTTTCATGATGTAAATTGATGGTTGACATGTAACTTTGGCTTATTTTTACCTATTCTAGAAGATTCACTCTCAAAAAAGTGAAAATCATGTAAATGAATCAGTTTCCACTCTTTTAGAGGCAAGTTGTTAGCTGCCTAGATTTTAGCTCCTTGATTAGAATTTGTTGGAACTGCTCGTAGAAGGAGGATTTCGACCCCTAGAGGTGTGGGAAGGGATTAGGATGCTCTATATGATGTAATTTCTCAATCATTTTCAGAGGTTGGAGAGGTTGGACTCTTGGGAAACTTTTGGCAGACATTGTAAATATTTTTCATATTTTGGCAAAGGAAAGATCAGAGATTTTGCGGCACTTGTTGGGATCCTTGTGGTGTTTTGTTCTTGATGGTGTTTTCTCTCTGTTTACTGTAAGTTCTTCATGTTTAATGTATGCCATTCCTTTCATATGCTTCTGAACTAAATTGAATGAGTAGATGAGGTTGAATCCATTGTTTACCGTGCTCTGCCTTTGAATTCATTTAGTTCTATATGTTTTCGACTGTTTGGAGAGGATCCAAGTTCTTCTTTGCCCTCTTCAGCTCCTTATCGTTCTAATCCGTCCATATATCCAATCAAAAGCATCAAGACAATCGCCTACCTCGCCCCAACTCGAATTCTGCAGAGATCTGACCTTATCCCCGGACCCAAAATTTGTTTTTCCCATTTCTCCAACGAAAACCCAAAAAATCAAAATCAAACATTCCTATCTCTTTACTAGCCTAAAATCAGTTCCCATTTTAAGTCATCTCGCACCCTATTGCTCATTTTATCGAGATTGACGGAGAGAGCCCTCTCTTGTCCTCGTAGGGCTAGCTACGAGGCTGAGCGTGGTTTGATGTAGCCTTGAGTTTTACCTTATTTCAGCCTAAGGTAGATTTGAGCGCTAACATAGTGGCGACCATACTGGGGAAGAACATGGTTGCTTGTGGGTGTTATTTGATTTATAGCTACAGACGGAGTCTGAAGTCACGCCAGGTAGCCTTCGAACTGCACATTGCTCTGCGAGTGCATAGTAGATAAAAGCTGCTTCAGTCGATCTCCGGTCTAGCTTGTAATCGTAACCCTTAACTTATAAATTGCCCCAGTACATGTATCAAGTTCAGATCTGATGGTTGATGGTGGACAACGATCAGACATAAGAAGGCTGAAATCATTCACCTGGTGACTCCAATTCGAAGTCTGGAGGACTGACTCTTTCTCTGAGAAAATGGAAGGATCTTACACAAAGTTCAGGTATCTAAAGTGGAATGGTATTCAGGATCTAATCTTCTTTCTCGTAAATTACTTCTTTGCTGGTCTTGAAGTTGTCCTGAAGGTTTTTCAGAATTTGTTGTATGAGAAAGGTGATCAAAATCTTCACTCGACCCATTCAAAAAGTGTAAATGCTGAGTTTCCTTTTGATCCTGGCCTCCTTAATTTTCCCACGTCTTATGATGACTCTCTTCAGAGTGATGAGCCAGAAAATCAAGCTGATCCCACAGCTCTTGTACATGCCCCTACACCTTGTAAAATTCCAGATCGGTACAAACCTCTTGTTTTACCTTCTGTTCTTCATGCTTTCCCTAAAAATTATGACCTATATCTACCAAGATTTGATGGTGAATGTAACAATGTCAACGCTGAGCAACATGTGCAGAATGTTGAGACTTTTCTAGATCTTTTTGAAGTTGATGATGAAGATGTTAGTATCAGGCTTTTTGCTCTTTCTTTGCAAGGCCAAGTGAAGAGTTGGTTCAAAGCCCTGCCTGATGCAAGCATCTCAGATTTCCAGCAGTTCGTCACAGTTTTCCTCGACAGGTGGATGATCGGACATAATTTTTTATTGATTATAGAAGAGTATAATCAGCTGAAAAGAATGCCAGGGGAGACAGTACAACAATTTTCTGCTAGATTTAATCAAGTATATTTTTCGATGCCAGCTGATATAAGACCTTCTCCTAGATCTGCTCTCTTGCACTACCCGGGTGCCTTTGATCCGGAAATGGAGTTTCAGCTGAGAGAAAAGAATATTGCAACACTTCACGAGATGCAGAACAAGGCAGTGAATGTAGAGGCTCATTTGCTGATCTTGAGGGCAAGGTTGAAGGAAGAAGAAAAGAAGAATGTTTCAGAGCAGCTGACAATTTCAGAGGAAAAGCTTGATCTTTTCGTAAACGCAGTAGAAGAGATGGTGTGAAAAATAACTGCAAAAAATGAAAATGACATTCAAGAACAAGCGGCTGACCCAAAACATTTTGTTTCTGATCCCAGTTGTCATAGTGATTGTTTTATAGATCATTGTGAAGAAGAGAGAGCTGTTGATATGATGTGTATGTTTGATGATGAATTGTCTCAGTTTGATCAGTATGATGATGATTATGTTCTCCAAAAAGAAGCTAATCTTGCAGACAAATCAATAGCTAGTTTGTGTGAGGAGGAAGTTCACTTTCAGCAGCTCGAGTACAGTGATCAACCGATGCATATCAGCTATGGCAATGATGAGGAAAGTGCAGAAAATTTTTGATGTAAGTGAAGGATCTTTGCCTTTTTGTTTTGATTCGTTTCAGTTCATTAGAGATAACTTCCATGCAATCAGAAATCAAACGTCAACAAGTCTTGATCTGGACCATCTTGAGCGCAAGGAAAACCTTGTTCAAGACTTCTCATATTTAGATTTTCAGCCCTCGAAAGCCATTGATTGTCAAGTTGCAGCTGAAGACTTGGAAGTGGGCACACATGATTTAATGATTCAAGGTGACTTCGTACCTTTCTGTTTTGAATCATTTCAGCTTTTGAGAGATAAATTGCTAGTAAATCTTCAAGGGAGCAGCCTATAGGAAATCAACAATCTCTCAGTGTTGATGTTGAGGATGAGAAGGATAACAAAATTCTTGAGCAGCCTGTAGCATCAGATTTGCAGCCACCAAATGAAATTGAAGGTCAGATTACAGATGAAGTTGTGGAAGATGAAATACATGATTTGATGATGCAGGAAAATTCTATACCCTTTTGTTTCGAAGCATTTCAGTTTATAAGGCAGAATCTTCGTAATATATCTCAAGGAAAAGATGAACAGCCAGTAGGATGTCATACAGTTTCAAGGGATACAGTGCAGCAGTCTTCTCAAGTTTTTGATGATCCTATTGCTCGTGTGTTGGATGATGTTTGTTGTAAAAGTTTTCCTTCATTAGCTAACCATGTGCCCGAAAATAATGTTGATAGTAATCTTGTTCAAAATTCAATTTCATTGTGTTGTTCAACAGATTTTTCATATGAGGAGATTGATAAAGGAGGCTTTTGTTCATTTTGGAATCAGCAACCGAGTTTGGTTATTCATGAATTTCAGGATCCTTTTGACAGCTTGCTGCAATCACCAAAGAAAAGCACCGCAGATGTGAGGAAAAGTTTAAGATCAAGGTATGGAGATTATCTAGACCAGAGCTATGTTTATGAAGATCCTTTCGCGGTATTCTTGCAGTCATCCAGTCAATTCATGCTTTGCAAGTTTATCAGTAGTCCACTTGGTTCAAAGTTTCCATGGGAGTTGCCTTTCAGTAGTTATTTCTCGTTGTTCATAAGCAAGCACTTGCGGAGAATTAAGATAGCAGCCAACATGCTTACATGGTTGCATTGGCTGTTTCATTTCACTTGATCAGGTGATGAATGGAATTGTTAGAGTAGGTTGTATTGAATAAGCTCTACTTTGAGCATCTTTTTCAGTTTGTCAGTTGTGTTTAAGTATCAAGTCAGTTTTTAGTTGAGTAAGAGTCATTTTGTGTCATCAATTCATCAGTTTTCAGTCATGCATTTCAGTTTTGATTTTTTTATTCCATTGCCCAATGGATAAGGCACTGTCTGCTTTCCAAAGATCTATAGTTCTTGGAACCTCCAAGGAGCTACCATCCCCATTGGAGTCAATGTTAGTGTCAGCCTTTGCAGCCTTCCTCCAGTGATCAAACATGCTTTTACGAAATGATTTTAAGGTGTCAAGGTCAAATTTTGTCATTTCAATGAGTCTTCAAGCAAAATTTGGTCACTAGGCATTAGGTCTAGGGTTTGTTTTCACTCTTTTTAAATCTGTCTAAATGTCGGTCCATGTCACCATTCAGCTGAGTGTACCATCATTTAGAGGTTTTTCATCATCATGTCAGGTTCCATTGGGTCATTTTACATATTTTTCATGCTTCAGTTGTGCCTTGGTAAGGTCCATTTCCCTCACCTAGGGTTTTGGAGGTAATTTCTCTTGGATGGTCAAATCATTAAAAAAATTTGTATCCTGATGTTCATACACCTTCCCCCATCCTTAATTCACCTTATTAAACACTTCCCATCACTGAGATTATCCAAATTCCTCATTTTTGCACAAACCCTACTTTCTTGCCACAACTTGGCAATTTTCTAGGCTAGGCCTGTGTTTTGCCCTTTTGGACCCCTTCCTCTCACTCAATCTCTAAGATTCCACTTTCCCCTACATCCTAACATCCCCCCCTACTTCCCAAAATTTCTCCAAGAATTTAGAAGCCCCTTATCCCCTTCATTTCGCTTCATTTCGACAAAATCCCTTGTTTCACACATCGGGATAAGTTTCACTCAAAAGATGTTTCAGAGCAATAAAAGATGAATTTTGGAAAAATAAGAGAGGTTTTTTTCCAAAAAATCCCAAGGAAGAAAAAAATCTTTCACTTTTTACACAGGTATCATGGTTTTAGAGAAATGTCAAAAATACCGTTGCCTCAGGAGAATTGAATGCACCTCTGAAGTGACCTTGGGAAAATCAAGATTTCTCCTAGCATGGTTGGCCAAATGACTTGCATGATGAGTCAAAGGATAACTAGACAAAAATATCTTTCCAATGAGATATCATGAGCTCAATTTGGAGTTGAGGAAGACCTTCAAAAGTTGACTGCAACAGCGCTCTGCCTTGAGGCAGCCTCATTCTGCTCATTTTGATAAGTTTTGGGAGATTTGATTTTTGACAGGGTAAATGAAATCCAAATTGCTTAATTCCACTTGTGTTGGAAAGTAGACTCCAAGATCTTTCCAACGAGCTATCACACACACAATTTTGACACCGGGAAGGCCTCCAAAAGCTTCCTACAAAATGCACTATGTAGCTACTCATAGAAAAGTGCGCGCTACCCATACAGGAGGGGCGCTACCCACTTGAGGGGCGCTACCCACTTAACCTCCTCAGCGTGTGTAAAATAACAAGGGCGCTACCCACTTGAGGGGCACTACCCACTTGAGCAGGGGCGCTACCCACTTAGCAACAGAGCCCAGAAATTTGTGTTTTGCGCCCAGTTTTGATTCAAATCGACTCGAGCAAATTGCAAACAGGTTTTTATCATTGCTCAGTAGATTTTTATCATGCTTGTGATGATTTTGATGTTGGGAAAGAGGCCATGTTTGGAGAAGAATATATAAACCCTACATTCACATGCAAAATAATTTTTCAGGGGTTTTTGGAAATATATGGACAGTTTTGTGAAAAGTTTGAAAACTCTTGAATGGTAAATGTGCTCATGCCTTGGCACGTTATGTACATGATCCTCACGCCCTCAGTTATCATTTTATCATTGCCCTTTCATGTTTTTGCACAGTTTCATGTTGACTAGTATATAGCCTCCATCACCATATCACTGCTTCCATCACCATAATATTGCCACTGTCATGGTCATTTGTATCACTATGGTTATTGTCATGATGTCCCTATTCTCCAGTTCATAAAACATAGTCCCATACTTGTTGCCCCTTTGACAAATTTTGGCCATCATTATAAAATTGTACCATGCATCTGCATTTGGTTTTCATTTGTCAAACTTGCTTATGATCGAAACAGTGATAGTTTTCATGCCATTAAAACAGAGTCATCCTCATTATGATTTTGTTTTTCTGTGATACTTGGGTACATGGGTGACATCTATTGGGTTTTGAACATACATTAAAACTTTGCTTTCACTGCACCTATATCAGCATCCATATTACAAATATCTTGTTCAAAGCCATGTCAGAGACAGAGTCAGTTTATGAGCAAGAGTCGGATAGTGATTCCACAACAGAGGGTAATGTGCCACGGAGGCCTCACAGAGGTGGCAAAGGTGGTAAACCATTATTGGGCTCGCATGCATGTCTGCAAAGCGAGAATGAAGATTCTGAAGAGGAGGTTGAGCGAAGCACTAAAACGGTGGAAAAGGCTTGATCCACTCCGGATTTTGGCCTAGGCTTCGTTGGCTGGGCATGATACATGATGGAGGGTCTTCGCTCCAAATTTGAGCAAATTCGGAAAAAAATTTGTCATTTTGAAATATTTTGGTCTAAAAACAGGTTTTTCAGTTAAGCGGGTAGCGCGCCCATATGCTCACTTTTTTTCGGGACACTTGCTGAAGGAAATATTTGCATTTTTGGATTTTTCATGGTAAGTTATGCATCCTCAGGCATTGCCGAAGCATTTCATCAGATTCTGGATGGTCAAAAAGCTCAAAAACACCATGAAAACCACCTTGCTGCCACCTTTTGCACCAGCAGGAAGTACTTCTGGGAGAATGAAGTTTTGGAGGGGCAAATGAGCTCCAAATTGAGAAATTCCACTTGGTTTGGGTAGCCAACATCTAGGGCTTTCCAACGAGCTATCATGAGATCAATTTGGATGCCGGGAAGTGCCTCAAAATCAGGCTGAAAGGCGCGCTACCCACTCAGCTCAAGGGCGCTACCCACTTAAATTTTTGGCTGAATTTTCAACTTCCAGCTCAGAATTTCGGCCAGTTGGGACCAGTTTTGCTTGTGGATGAAATTTTTGGGTTTTCATGATGTAAATTGATGGTTGATATGTAACTTTGGCTCATTTTTACCTATTCTAGAAGATTCACTCTCAAAAAAGTGAAAATCATGTAAATGAATCAGTTTCCACTCTTTTAGAGGCAAGTTGTTAGCTGCCTAGATTTTAGCTCCTTGATTAGAATTTGTTGGAACTGCTCCTAGAAGGAGGATTTCGACCCCTAGAGGTGTGGGGAGGGGTTAGAGTGATCTATATATTGTAATTTCTGAGACATTCTATAGGTTGGACTCTTGGGAAACTTTGGCACACATTGTACATATTTTTCATATTTTGGCTAAGGAAAGATTAGAGGTTTTGCAGCACCTATTGGGATTCTTGTGGCTTTCAGTTCTTAATGGTGTTTTCTCTCAGTTTATTGTAAGTTCCTTCATGTTTAATGTATGCCATTTCTCACTTATGCTTCTTAAATTAAATGAATGAGTAGATGAGGTCGAATCCATTGTTCACAGTGCTCTGCCTTTGAATTCATTTAGTTTTTCATGTTTTCGCCTGTTTGAAAAGGATCCATGTTCATCCTTGCCCTTTTCAACTCCTTTTCGTTCTGATCCATCCATATATCCAATCAAAAGCATTAAGACTATTGCCTACCTCGCCCCAACTCGAAATCTGCAAAGATCTGACCTTATCCCCGGACCCAAAATTGTTTTTTCCCATTTCTCCAACGAAAACCCAAAAATCAAAATCAAACATTCCTATCTCTTTACTAGCCTAAAATCAGTTCCCATTTTAAGTCATCTCGCACCCTATTGCTCATTTTATCGAGATTTACGGAGAGAGCCCTCTCCTGTCCTCGTAGGGCTAGCTACGAGGCTGAGCGTGGTTTGATGTAGCCTTGAGTTTTACCTTATTTCAGCCTAAGGTAGATTTGAGCACTAACACAAAGTTGTCCAAATGTCGGTCCATGTCACCATTCAGCTGTGTGTGCCATCATTCAGAGGGTTGTCATCATCATTTCAAGTTCCATTGGGTCATTTTACAGCTTGTTCATGCTTCAGTTGTGCCTAGGTAAGGTCCATTTCCCTCTCCTAGGGTTTTGGAGGTAATTTCTCTTGGATGGTCAAATCATTAGAAAAACTTGTATCCTGATGTTCATACACCTTCCCCTATCATTAATGTACCTTATTAAACACTTCCCATCACTGAGATCCCCTAAATTCCTCATTTTTGCACAACCCTAGTTTCTTGCCACAACTTAGCAATTTTCTAGGCTAGGCCTGTGTTTTGCCCTTTTGGACCCCTTCCCCTCACTCAATCTCTAAGATTCCACTTTCCCCTGCTTTCTAACATCCCTCCCTACTTCCAAAAATTTCCCCAAGAATTTAGAAGCCCATTATCCCCTTCATTTCACTTCATTTCGACAAAATCCCTTGTTTCACACATCAGGATAGGTTTCACTCAAATGATGTTTCGGAGCAATAAAGGATGAATTTTGGAAAACTGAGAGAGGTTTTTGTACAAAACATGCCAAGGAAGAAAAACCTCCTTCAATTTTTACACAGGTGTAATGGTTTTGGAGAAATGTCAAGAATATCGTTGCCTCAGGAGAATTGATGCACCTGCAGGAAGTAGTGTTTGGAGATTTGATTTTTGACAGGGTAAATGAACTCAAAATTGCAAAATTCCACTTGGGACGGAAATTATACTCCAAGATATTTCCAAAGAGCTATCACACGCCCAATTTGGACACCAGGAAGGCCTCCAAAAGCCTCCTGCAGAATGCACTATGTAGCGCGCGGCACATAGAAAAGTGAGCGCGGCGCATTGGGCCAGAACACTAATTTTTGTCATTTTATCTACAAAAGCTCAAATCAACTCAATATTTAATGTTTCAAGAAGGTTTGTGCAACTTTTTCATAGCTATTTAACCCATTTGCAACAAGAGATATGCTCAAAATCAGAGCAGAGATCAAATTGAAAGGTTGAAGGACGAATTTTTTGTTTAGAGGCCGGAATTGTGCTGACATTCATGCGCGCGGCGCATACAATGAGCGCGCGGCGCATAGGGAGCGCGCGGCGCACTGGGCCTCAACAACTAGTGTATTTTTACATGCACGCGATGCATACACAGCGCACGACGCATAGAGCTTCAGGGCCAAAAAATTTCAGTTCATCACCCAAATTCGCATCAAATCACTTCATTTACTTGCAAGTAAGTTATTCATGCCTACTTAGTGAATCATGGACATGTTATGGTGTTTCAAAAGTGGAAGAAACAAGTGTTTGATGTGGTGAAATGTAAACCCTATGTTCATTGCTAAAATCACTCCCTAGTGTTTTGAAGGACATGTTAGTGATATTATGGGGGTTTCTAGACTTGTGTTATTGAAATATATGCTCATGCTCTGTATTATTATTGGTGTCATTGCTTATGGTTTACCATAGCCTCACGCTCTCTCTCTCCTATTCAAATCATTGTTGTCATTGCTATTACCATACCATTGTCACACTGCTTATCATTTTTGTTATAACACAGCCCCATATTCACTTTTCCCCATTCTCCATTGACAAAGCCTAATTATCATTGCAAGGGTTGTTTCTTTGTCCTACACTACATTACACTCCTTCCTACTCACTTGTCAAAATCTCCATGTAGTCAAAATAGTGGTTGTCTTCCATTCAAATTCATTTGACAGTACCTTTATCATTATGGTTTTCCTATAGCACCATGATACACATGTGACACATTTGGGATTAGAGCATACACTGAAACTCTTGTTCTCACCATACCTATATCAATATATACTTGTCACACATATTGTTTTCAGCACCATGTCAGAGTCAAATTCATCATATGAGCAAGGATATGAGCAGGACAGTGACTCAACCGTTGAGATTGATGTACTGAGATGAAGCATAGCAGTGCACCAGTAGTGGTAACATATCAGAGAGGCCACAGAGCTTTGTTTGCAGCATCACGACGAGTACTATCTCCACCCGGGGTGGAAGGGGTCTCGTTGACTTCATCAGCAGAGCGAGTACTATCTCCACATGGAATGGAAGGGGTCTTGCCTTCTACATCAGCGTAGGTACATTCACAGGTTCAGGATAGAGAAAAAGACATGTTCCTTCATATGAAAAATCATTATTGGGCCCGTAATCACGTCTGCAAAGAAAAAATGAAGATTCTGAAGAGGAGGTTGAGCAGAGCACTAAAACGGCGGAAGAGGCCTGATTCACTCCAGATTTTGGCCGAGGCTTCATTGGATGGGCATGATACATGATGGAGGGTCTTCGCTCCGAATTTGAGCAAATTTGAAGAAGTTTTTGTCATTTTGGAAAATTTTGGTCTCAAAACAAGTTTTTCAGCCCAACGCGTAGCGCGTCGACGCGCGCGCTTATGATTGGGACACTTACTGGAGGAAAAATTTATATTTTTGGATTTTTCATGGTAATTTATGCATGCTCCAGTATGTCCAAAGCATTTCATCAAGTTCTGGATGATCAAAAGGGCTAAAAACACCATGAAAATCACCTTTCTGCCACCTTTTTCACCAGCAGGAAGTACTTGTGGGAGAATGAAGGTTTGGAGGGGCAAATGAGCTCCAAATTGGGAAATTCCACTTGGGCTGGATATCAGACATCCAGGGATTTCCAAAAAGCTATCATGAGATTTATTTTGATGCCAGGAAGTGCCCCAAAAACAGGCTGAAAGGTGCGCGACGCATAGTACTCAGGCGCGCGGCGCATAGAGAAATTCGGCCAATTTTCACCTTCCAGCTCAGGATTCCGGCCAGTTGGACCAGTTTTGATTGTGGATGTAATTTTTGAGTTATCTTGATGTAATTTTGTGGTTTGCATGTAACTTTGATTCACTTTTACCTATTCTAGATGATTCACTCCCAAAAAA
Source organism: Pinus albicaulis (assembly GCA_034641835.2). Classification (NCBI taxonomy): domain Eukaryota; kingdom Viridiplantae; phylum Streptophyta; class Pinopsida; order Pinales; family Pinaceae; genus Pinus; species Pinus albicaulis. The sequence continues at coordinate 1,255,169,038 of CM076578.1, read as the reverse complement.
GTGAAAATCAAGTCAAAGAATCAGTTTCCTTCCTTTTAGAGGCAAGTTGTTTGGTTGCCTAGATTCTAGTTCCTTGTTTAGAATTAGTTGAAACTGCTCCTAGAAGGAGGAATTCGACCCCTAGAGGCATGGAAAGGGGTTAGGATGGTTTATATGATGTAATTTCTGAGACATTCTACAGGTTGGACTCTTGGGAAAAGTTTGGCACACTATTGTACATATTTTTCATATTTTGGCTAAGGAAAGATCAGAGGTTTTGCAGCACCTGTTGGGATTCTTGTGGCTTTCAGTTCTTGATGGTGTTGTCTCTCAGTTTATTGTAATTTATTTCATGTTTGATGTATACCATTCCCTTCTTATGCTTCTGAAACTAAATGAATGAGTAAATGAGGTTGAATCCATTGTTTCCAGTGCTCTGCCTTTAAATTTGTTTAGTTTTACATGTTTTCGCCTGTTTGGAGAGGATTCATGTTATCCCTTGCCCTCTTCAGCTCCTTTCCAATCGGATTCATCCATACACATAATCAAAAGCATCAAGACTACTTCCTACCTTGCCCCAACTCGAATTCTGCAAAGATCTGGCCTCATCCCCGAGCCCAAAATTGTTTTTCCCATTTTTTCAACAAAAACCCAAAAAATCAAAATCAAACTTTCCTATCTCTTTACTAGCCTAAAATTAGTATTCATTATAAGTCATCTCAGCCCCTTTGAAGACCTTTTTCTGAGATAGACCCGGAGAGAGCCCTCTCCTGTCCTCGTAGGGCTAGCTACGAGGCTGAGCGTGGTTTGATGTTGCCTTGAGTTTTACCTTATTTCAGCCTAAGGTAGATTTGAGTGCTAACACAACCCAATACAGTTGGATCTTCTGTCGGCGAGTGTTCTTGACTTGCATGTCCATGATACAGTCTGTGGTGGCCTGTTCCATGCAGTTTGGGTTAACTCTTTTGGTGTGAGTTCTTCTGCAATGTCAGAGGTGTCCAATAGAGGTGGGAAGTAGGGACGAAGGTGGTCTACATTGAATACTGGGTGCAGACCAAGGAATGGTGGAATACTAAGCTCGAAGGCATTATTCCCTACAGCCTTGGTGATGGTGTACGACCCATATTGGAGCGGGCGAATCTTGTGGTGGGGTCCAGTGAGGCACTCCTTCTGCAAATGTAGCCACACTTTTTCGCCCACCTGGAAGTTGTGTGGCACCCGATGTTGATCATGTCGTTGCTTGTAATTAGCATTGGCTCTGTCCAGTATGTCATGAACCTGTTGGCAGATGTGTTGAATGCGCTCGATGAAGTTGTTTTCTTTGTCAGCTTCAGACTAGACATGAGCCAAATCGGCCTGAGGAGCTGCAAATTGCATGGCTACGTCAATGGGACATAGTGGCTGGAATCCCAAGCCCACCTAAAAGGGGCTGTGGCCAGTTTAGCTATGGAGATCCCGGTTATAACTGTGTTGTTGCTATAGGTTAAACTGCTTGGGTTGTTGGTTTTCGAATATCCCTCTCAGGGCTTTCCGGTGCCCGAGGCAGACAGTAAGATTAGCTGTGTAGTTCACAAAGATGGCATGAGCATGTTCATATTAACTTAAAACAACTATATGGAATGCGATAGAAAACTACCTCTTTGATGATCTTGGAATCTCTTGGAGAGCACTAGGCAGCGAAACAAGAGTCCTTATTCACCGGCTCCAAATCTTAGCCTTGCAATCAGTCGAAGCACCCGTGTAATTTCTAACATAACAAATATCCTATCGATCAAGTCAATATATAATGAACTTCTAACTAAGCACATCTGAGCCATTCATATCATACTATGTAAATATTCAAACAATAATGACAATATTAAGCATCGAATGGACAAAACGAACACAGTTCTATTGATTTTGAAAGAAGGAGGATTACAACCGTCGGTTATACCAAGCCCTCCTCAGTCTCCCAATCTCTATTATCTCTCAAGTGATGAAGTCTTAGTAAAAAATCTCTCTAGGAACCTCTTTGACTCTTGGCCTTCACACTATAACGCTATTCTCTATTCCACAAGTATGCAAAAATCTTTAGCAATCGTTCGACCTTCGATTAAGAGCCTTCAGCTCCTTTTTATAGGAGAGGGAGAAAGCCATTGTTGCCTTTCTCTTTCCACTAGTTTGGAATAGAAAAAACTTAGATGTTTCTTTATTCTCTATGCTTTTGCCTCCTTGGGAGTTCAGTGTTTTGTGGCAATGACCAATAATGAATTAGTACTTTGCAGTTTCCTTTGTGAACTGACTCTTTTGTGAGGGAAAGCCGGAGATTCAAATCATTCTCCTCGGGTTTTTCCCTTTTCAAAATTAAAACATGGGTAATACTTCCCTCCAATGTAAACAGAGCGTTGCCCTAGCCACTAACTCGGCTCATTCACTGATTAGCTGCGTTATAACGCTCTTGTGTTGTTATAGATAGGCGTTACCCTGGCAGAAATAGGTTTAATTTAGGTATTTGTACTCCTTCCATATTTGTCTTCTCCTCTGAGCTGATGAGGAGGTATTTTGACCTGTAACAGATGCCCCCTAAAGTGTGAGGTTAGAGACGAAGATGATGGCTGAAATACTTTATACTTTGTGTGGAGATAAAGAGATTGAAAGACTGAGGAAAACTTGAAACAACAACATATGTCAAAAAATATAGTATCTGCCTTGAGTCGGGCATTCCCATGCTCAGTAGCTTAAACAACATGATTTCTCTAGAATAGAGATATGAACAATCTGTCCACCGATAATCACAATGTGGAAGTGTCTGTCATAACAGAATCAAGATGAAGAAGCTGTCTCCATAAACAATATCACAGCTTGGGGAAGGAAACACAACTTTGATGATGTAACCTTTGCCCCAAGGTCTTGACCGCCGATTCACTTAAACTGCATATTCCTCAACATGTGAATGAAAGAGTTGCCGTCAAACATGTGAGAAATCATTTGATTACCAGTCGATAATGAAAACTGTTAACAGACGCGAAGGTGGCCACTGATAATGATGATGGTCCCTAAGATGCACAGTACAATCTAGCGAGTGTGAATAAAATGAGTTGAAGTCGAACACTCGTAGAATCATTCGACCAGGGGCCAATGAGGAAGACCCCTGATCAAACAGAAGACTACCTGCCACTGATGTCTGCAAGTATCCAGGTACTGATGGGTTTCTGGATCAACTTCCTAGATAAGATGTTGAAGTCGATAGGAAGAGATCTGTTGAAAGGTAGGCACTGAGGCGTCCTACATCAGTCAACACGAAACAGAAACCAACTGATTTTGTTTATGATTGAGATAGTGAAGAGTGAATGGGGATGTCAGACGACAAATAATTTCTAGCATAATGAGCGGTTTGGTTGATAACAGGAGCAGTAGATAGCGAGATCTGCTTGAACAATAGAAGGCACTCTAGCAGGGTACTAGGCAGCTGAAGCTTGATGAACACCAAAGAGTGTGTTAGGATTTTACCGGTGCAGGGACACTGGGAAATGAAGGCTAATACTCATAGATGGTAGGGTTCAGCTAACTGCAAAAGAGTTTTCTGGGAAGTGCCATGTTCAAGAATTTTGCTGCCAAATTGACCTTTTCTGAAATGTAACAGAGGTAGTGTCTATTTTGTCCAAATTTTTCCCCATCTGATTAAGTTTAACGAGTCCATACGAGTAAACTCAGTGAATTTTTCATGTTTAGAGAGTCTGAAAAATATCATAAAAGACAACTCCGTGCCCCTTCTGATTAGGTTTAACGAGTCCATATGGGTAAACTCGGTGGATTTTTCATGTTTAGAGAGTCTGAAAAATGTCTGAAAAGACAACTCTGCGCTCCGTCTGATTAGGTTTAACGAGTCCAGACGAGAAAAATCGGTGAATTTTTCATTTTTAGAGAGTCTGAAAAATATCATAAAAGACAACTCCATTGGGGTACCTTTGTCATGTCTTGATAACCGGGCACGGCAAAGGGATAATAGTAAGCCCGAAATAGTTCATTTTCCGTGAGTTAGTCCATCGAAGCCGAAAAAGTGAGAAATCTATGTTCGATGGACGTCTACCTCATTTTGTTATGAGTACGAGGAGACAGAGTAAACTAAATACTCTTTGTGAAATTTTAACGAGTCCAACAAAGAAAAACTTGGTACACTCCGTGGAATTTTAACGATTCACACAAAGAAAACTCGGTTACTTTTTCGGTTTAAAGAGATTTTGAAAAAGAGGAAAAGAATGGCTCCTTACTCTCTGTCGTGGTAGTTTAACGAGCCCGACAAAGTCAACTCGGGGTTTTTTCAGTTTTATGAGCGAGAAAAACGTTCCTAAAAAGAATGCTCAGTGTTTCTTCATGATTTTAACGAGTCTGAAGAAGAGAACTCTAGGTTTTTCGGATTAACGAGCAAGAAAAAGACCATAAAAAGAACGCTCGATATCAACTTCATATAAGTTTAACGAGTCCGAAGAAGGGAACTCGAGGTTTTTCAGATTAACGAGCAAGAAAAATACCGAAAAAAAGAATGCTCAATGCTTCTTCGTGTAAGTTTAACGAGCCCGAAGAAGAGGACTCGAGGTTTTTCGGATTAACGAGCAAGAAAAATACCATAAAAATAATGCTTGGAATTTCTTGATGTCTTTCTCGTCAATAGAAGGATCTATGTCGGGAATTTTCTTGTGAGACCAAGCAAACACATCGCGGAATTCTTTGAAAATGGATGTGAAGTGCGCAATTTCCTCAGGATTGCAAGCTTCTCCAATCTGAATATTTTCCACGATACCCGTTTTGACCGAGATATCAATGAGCATTGTCTTAGAAAGATTACCCATGTTCCCTTCTGAATCGATAGTTTGAACAGTCGTATAAGCAGAGGGAACTATCTCAGGTTGGTCAAAGGATGGGATTTTAGTTTTTATCACCTCTGAGTCAATCATCGAAGCGCGATGGTGAAATTCTCCCCAAGGTCGTTCCTCTAGAGACATGATCTCTCGAATAGCTTCGTCTGTAGGCAAGACTTCATTGAGGAGATCCTTAGAGAGAATGGTTATGGGTGGGAGGTTTGTACAGTTGGTTGAAACCATAACAGTGGAGGGTTCAGATGTGGTTTGGATGGCTTGGTAAGCCAACTCGGCTGGTGAGAGCGGCATCTGATCTCCATAAGAATCAATGTCTGCAGGTGCCGGAATGATCCATGGGTCGATAGAGCCATCCAAAGTGGTGGATATCATTGCAACCGTGTTTGGGATCAATGGCGACGGGAGAGGAAAACAACCCAGTAGGGAAGATGCCTTCAGAAGACCAGTACCGATACTGACGTAAGAGTCAGGAAAGCCTCCTATTAGGGGTACAGTGCTACTTGGTAATGTGGCATAATCAGGGGTGCACAAGGATAGCTGATCCACTGTGACTATTTTCCCATCCAATGGAAATAGGATGAGTCGGAAGACCGAAGACACAATGGCAGTCATGGCATAAGACCAACTGTGACCAAGCAATAGATTATAGTCTAGATGGCGCTCTACGACTTCAACGTCCACGTTTACCGTTTTCCCACTCAGAGTGATGGGAAAGCTAGCAAGGTATCCTTTTGGGAGGAACGTGTGGCCATCGAAAGCTTTGAGGGAATTCGATGGCGGGGTGAGGGTAGGAGAACCTAAATTGAGCCAGCAAGCTTGTGACATAACGTAGGTTGAAGCAACTTCGTCTATGATAGTGCAATGGATTGGTCTCCCTTTCGACAGAACTTGCACTTGGAATGTGAGTTGGTGTGAGAGGTGAGGTTTAGAATTTTCCATATCAAATATAGCTAGCATGGAATCCCGGGGGTCTATTCCACCAATGGCCGAAAGCAAGGCTTTCCTTTGTGCTGGACAGGTCTGTAATACTTCGAGAGCAGACATGGCTGACGGTGCCTGCGCCAAATCTTCTACAATGTTGTAGTTTTGGGCTGCACGTGCAGAGGTGTTATGAGTCTTGCGTCGAAGTGTCCCTTTGGGGGGACGAATCACGGGTTCAACAGTAGGCCGTTCGATATACGAATCGTTGGGCGGCGGTGGATTTGAACTAGTTCCAGGTTCTTGAGCATCTATGGTAGGATTTCCATAAAGCTTGGCTCGAGTTTGAAGCTCAACACTCTCAATGCCATAAATGGCAGATGGTCCTTCACCGAAAGGATGCGAACCACCATTGCCCCATTGATGGGGTTGTGGCGGATTGTCAACCATGTGTTGATGTTGTTGCTGCTGATGAGGGAAAGGATTATGAAGAATGGCAGGTGTTCTCCCAGAGTCCTTGTTGGCAATAAAATCGGTGCATTCCTGCAGCCGAGGACATTTGTATGTCAAGTGGTCCTCCGCACAGATCTTGCAAGGAAATTTCATGGGTTTATCCTTCCCTTTGTCATTTTTGGCTACGTTTTTCTGATTAGGGTTATTATGATTATCCGACTGCTCTTCTGAAGAAGACGTATTTTTCTTGTTCTTCTTATTTTTCCCGCTAGGTTTTTGTGAGGTTTGCACATAATTCACCTCAGCGATAGGAAGAGTAGTCGTTTGGTGAGGGGTGGTGGCAGTCGAAGATGGCTAGGAGGTTTTCCCCCAAGACTACTTTGTGGCCACACCGGATATTGTGCCAACGAGACCGTCGACATGTGCTCCGGTTTTCTGAGTGGCCGGAGGATTTAGGTTACCAGGGGCATGGGGGTGCAGATCGTATAGCATGCCAAATTGTGAATAGATTAAATCCAAGTGCTGGGCACGACGAATACATTGATCTTCTATAACCGCACCAGAAAGGCCAATGTCTTTAGAGATGTGGGGTAAAAGAGACTTGCAAAACCAATTGGCTAAGAGATGATCCGGGATTGGCGCTTTGACTAGCCTCCTCCGACGTCTCCATTCATGAATATGATCGGAGATGTGAGTGGCAGTGTCTTGGCGCAACGATGTTAACAATTCTGTTTTGGTTTCCACTCTAATTGGTAATTGGAAGTTCTTTAGGAACTCCGTCGCTAAAGCGACAAAAGTATTGATGGCGGCGCATGGCAATTCTATGTACCACTTGGTGGCATTGCCTGTAAGGGTGCGGGGAAAGACTCGAAGCCGGACATTATCATCCACCATGGAATTGGATATAGACCATAGATGAAAGGTGGTGATGTGTGCAGCTGGGTCGTCCCCTTGTTTCCTGTCGAACTTCAGGATGTCAAAAGGAATCTTATGCGGTACAGGAGGCCAAAGCGAGTTGTGATTGATGGGGTCGTTAGTCAGTTTATGGATATCGGGGATGTCCAAAGCTGCCAAAAATGACAATTTTGGATTTGCTCCCGAATCTAACCAAGGCAGTATGGGCTGAATACTTGGACCATAGGGTCCCCCCATCAATGTGTTACCAGGAGGATAAGTGGGACTTTGATAAAAATTTCTGAAAGGTGGGGGAGTAGGGACATACTGTTGCTGTCCATAGGGCATATTGTATTGCGGGGCGAACAGTTGGTTGCCCCCAGTATAAAAGTGCCCTCCCATTTCAGATGGAGGTTGGGGTTGGTTAGTCCAAATGGATGCAATAGAGTTTCCCGGAGGCATGCTACTACTTGCATAATTTAGCAACGGCATAGACCCTACACCTATATTTGAACCACTTAAGGGAAAAGTATTGACAATAGGTTGTCCCATTTTTCCTAAGGATTGCAGGGGAAGCGAAATGTTCCCTGCTACCTGAGTGCTGGTGACATTGCCCCCTGGTATGGTAGCTAAGGGGTTTGTACTCAACAGAGGGTTCCAATCGAAAGGGTTGCTAAAAGGCACCGAAGTAGTCATACTCATGGGAGGAGCTACTGTGGGTCCCAACGTGGTCACGGTAGAAGTAGATGCCGACGAATTCGGTAAGCTACTGAAAGTTGTGATGACCGTAGGGTTCGGAGTAGGTATATGTTGACTACTGGGGTTACCTAGTGATGGCATAGAACTGACCATCGGTGGGGAGGATGGTGGCGAACCTGGGATGGTTGCCATTGGCATCGACCCAGTGGATGTTGGTGGTGAAATGGATGTTGGTGCGGCCAAAGACATATCTTGGCGTGGTGGAATCTGAATTATCACAGGCCCCAACAGATCAGTGAGCGGAGGATTGTAATGAGGTACAACCCCTTCAGTGAAAGGGTCCTCCGGAAATTCCGGATGATATGAGGCTATGTGACAATCAAGATTAGTCAGTGGAGACTGCTCTTCCGTAGAAGGCACGGGTTCACCAAGGTTCAGTTCTTCCTCAATAGTTAGAGGAGGTAGACCTTGATGTCGTCTAGACAGACGGCGTGGGTCAGGGGACCTATTTAATTTTAAAATTTTTTAATAAATTGTGATGTATTATAAAGTCTCAGTGACAGTAACCACACACCTAAAAAAGAAAAAAGGACTCTCTAAAATCAATCAACAAGCAGCCAGAATAGGGTGCCCTGTCTGAGTACTACCGTTTGCTGGTGATGAAATCCAGTATCACAATAGTATACAGAGAGGGTTGGTCGAAAGTACAGTTACGGTCACTCTAGAGCTTCGCCCGAACCTCAGACGATAGGTGTAAGCACTCTCGTGAAGACAAGTACCCTCCTAAAGACCGAAGACAGAGTGGGTTCGTCTATTTCAGGTACCAGGACAGCCTGTCCCAGTCACCTTGTGTAAGTCCCTAAAAATTATGGCCACTAAAGATACCTCAAATCACAGACATCATCAAGGGGGTCAACGGTCAAGGACAGTGTGCTATATGGGCAGAATACCTAGATCCCCGATCTAGTTTCGACATCCCTGAAGGGAACCCCAATATATAACAGACCCACCGGATGCAGTCGAAGGCGGGCTACCTTCTTGTGCACCCAAGTGTTGTCTCGCGCTGAGCTCCGGTAAAGGAACGGTCCCAATAATATGAGTGCAGTAGGATTTCGCTCGTTAATGACTCTAGTTTCAAGTTTTGATATCTTGGGTAGTTTTCTCACTGCTCCTAACCCAAGATACTAGCTTGAACTATTGTTTGTGTGAGTTCAAAAAAGAGTTGATTGATTTTATTATCGTTTGATTCTTAGTGTACTTGATTATTAGTCTTGCGGAGGGGGAGTGGACGTATGAAATGTGATGAGACTCTGACTCAAGAAACCATGCAAAACATGCTCTAAATATTGAATTCGATGAAGATTATTTCTACAAGGAGAGGTTTCTTTTCAACATCCATGCACTAACATTCAAATAACTCAGTTCAACTTTAAAGATTTAGACTTCTATCTACCTCTTCTTAATAGTCTATAAACTGAAAATTTCAGAATTAACTCAGCTAGATGCAGAAAAAACTAAAAAAAAAATTCTTCTCTAAAAAGTAAATGCTTTTGACACTAACTTTTCAAACAAGAGTACAGATTTGTATTATGAACGGAATGGAGAACGCTAGTGAACTTTCCCTTGCCCTAGGGTTTCAAACCCCAATCGCTGCCGCCGCTAGCTGGATCGCGCTGACCTGGTTCTGCCGCCATGGTTCTAAATGCAGGGAGACCTCTGCGAGGAGAAGGATCGGTCATTTGCTCATTCACAACAATGTGGAGGATGAGATGATGCCTGGAGCTTGGGGGCGATTTCTCGCGGGGTATTGTCATGGCCCTCTTGCAAACCTGCCGGGCGAACGGTATGTGCGAGACGCTACCCATTATTTGATGACTGTTTGCCATTGCAGGAATGGTGCGTTTTACAACACGCGATAGTCACAGCCGCCACAATTCTTTGGCCGTCTAACTGCGAGATGGCACGATGGTGTGACCTGGCCTTTCCTTTATATGGCCGCCGGCTCATTTTTCTCTACGCCTTTGCTAGCAGATTTCTACCCTTAGCTACTACGGCTTTGAACTTCCACATGAAGAAGCAATCTCAACTGGATCTGGTGCTAGCCATGAAGCCCAGTGAACTCACTGAATCAACTTCGATGCCCTTTTTTGGCAGCAGGGATCCTTCTCATCCCCAGAAAATGAATTTTCAGATTCAAATAATTCTTCTAACGGGAAAAACCCTGCTCCTTGGGGTCCAACCTTCATTTACAGTGCGCCATCTCTCAAAGATCCTCGAACAAAGGTTGGGATCCCTTCCTCCCTTCTGCGGCTCCTCTTTGCAGGTAAGCAGATTGACTACAATCTGCCTCTTTCCTATTACAAAATTGCAAGAAATGCCACAGTGCTCCTATCACTTCGGCTAAGGGGAGGTGTTGTTGGGCAATCCTCCGCCTCCAATGGTTTTTCCTATAAAGATGCGGTTCATGCACAACCTGCCAAGAAGACTGCCCAACCAGCTGAGGCTCCCAAACCTTTCTTGGTGGAAAAAATGGAGAAAACCCCTGCTATTGAAATCACTCATCCTTCTCTGGATGATCAATACCAGACATTTGCAGAAACAACCATCATTTGCAGATTTAATGGACTATGGCCCCGTACTGCTGATCTATACCAGTGGATCCACAACAATTGGACCAACAACAACAAAGTCTTCTTATGCTCGAAAGGCTTCTTTATTGTAGTCTTTGCCTTCAATGAAGATTACCAGAAGGCCTTAACGGGAGGCCCCTGGTTCTGGGGATCAGCTGGACTTTTCCTCACCCCCTGGTTCCCAGACTTTGACCCCTCTACTGCTGTCATCACCAAGCTTCCTATCTGGGTCAGGCTTCCAAATCTCCCTGCGCATATTTGGCATTTTGCTGTCTTTCAAGCAATTGGGGACACCCTAGGCCACTTCCTGGCAACAGATACATCAAGGGGGGAGAAAGGAATATATACCTTTGGTAGAATTTGCGCGGAAATTGACATTAGCAAAGGGTTGCCAGATCAGATCATCCTTAAAATTGGGGACTTCCATTGGTTGCAAACGTTGGACTATGAGAACACAACCTTCAAGTGTCGCCATTTCCATCAGACATGTCATCTCCAGAACAACGTTCCTCGACAAAAAGAAGAACCTCAATCGCAAATCCAAATCCAAGAGATGGAAACCTTGTGATAGACTCCCTATGGATGACTTAGAGTCCTATAGCTCTGATGAGGAGGATATTGAAGTGGAAGAGGAGAATTTGGAGCATCCGAAGGACCCGTCCTCAGATCGACCCGAGGATCCTTCTGCGCCTTTGATCTTGCAGAAATGCTCTCATGAGTCTTCTTCTTCCGATTCAGACAAGGAGACTTCACCTTTAGCACAGAATAGTCTGCAAGTGGTTCCGGTCCAGCCAGATCAGAATGGTTGGGTCAAAGTCAGCAAAAAGAAAGGGAAAAATGTCAATTGGGAGACTCTGCCCATGCTGGGTAGACTCCTTAGTCTAGCTCGCTCTTTTCTGTTCTCTTTGTTACCTTTTGCTTATGCCATGGTTGCTCTATGGGACCGAGGTTGATACTATATCATTTTCGGTTCCCTTGCTTTTTATCTTAGCTTCTCTGCAAGCTCTGATTGTACCATATATCTCTTCTTAATAGAATTAGTCTTATATAGAAAAAAAAAAAACGAACAAACAAACAAACAAATAGAAATGCTAGCTTAGTAAACAAGCGCAGAGATTCAGTTAAGGAGATATACTGATGGCCAAAAAATTCTGCAGCTAAAACACAATCACGGCAGTGAACAACAAGTTTTGGCTGAGTAACGCACTATCTCTGAGTAAAGACAGTGTTAATCTAGAGACTAACACACTGTTTTTAAGCAGATCCAGTGTTATAACGCACTGGAGAAACTACAGGTGTAGCATTATCCAGGGAAAAATTCTTCAGATGGTCGAACAGAAACAGGATTGAACTCTGCGAGCTTTTAGAATGTTTACTGGGTATAATTACTGGTCAGAAGGATCTGTGAACAGAGGAGAGAAGACAGGAGGAAAGAAATAGTCCAGAAACTATGGGGAAAACTCCCCAGTGGAGTCGCCAATTCTGCTATAGGGTAAACTGCTTGGGTTGTTGGTTTTCGAATATCCCTCTCAGGGCTTTCCGGTGCCCGAGGCAGACAGTAAGATTAGCTGTGTAGTTCACAAAGATGGCATGAGCATGTTCATATTAACTTAAAACAAATAGATGGAACGCGATAGAAAAATACCTCTTTGACGATCTTGGAATCTCTTGGAGAGCACTAGGCAGCGAAACAAGAGTCCTTCTTCATCGGCTCCAAATCTTAGCCCTGCAATCAGTCAAAGCACCTGTGTAATTTCTAACATAACAAATATCCTATCAATCAAGTCAATATATAATGAACTTATAACTAAGCACATCTGAGCCATTCATATCATACTATGTAAATATTCAAACAATAATGACAATATTAAGCATCGAATGGACAAAACAAACACAATTCTATTGATTTTGAAAGAAGGAGGATTACAACCGTCGGTTGTACCAAGCCCTCCTCAGTCTCCCAATCTCTATTATCTCTCAAGTGATGAAGTCTTAGTCAACAAGCTCTCTAGGAACCTCTTTGACTCTTGGCCTTTACACTATAACGCTACTCTCTATTCCACAAGTATGCAAAAATCTTTAGCAATCCTTCGACCTTCGACTAAGAGCCTTCAGCTCCTTTTTATAGGAGAGGGAGAAAGCCATTGTTGCCTTTCTCTTTCCACTAGTTTGGAATAGAAAAAACTTAGATGTTTCTTTAATCTCTATGCTTTTTTCTCCTTGGGAGTTCAGTGTTTTGTGGCAATGGCCAATAATGAATTAGTACTTTGCAGTTTCCTTTGTGAACTGAATATTTTGTGAGGGAAAGCCGGAGATTCAAATCATTCTCCACAGGTTTTTCCCTTTTCAAACTTAAAACATGGGTAACGCTTCCCTCCAGTGTAAACAGAGCGTTGCCCTAGCCACTAACGCAGCTCATTCACTGATTAGCTGCGTTATAACGCTCTTGTGTTGTTATAGATAGGTGTTGCCCTGGCAGAAATAGGTTTAATTTAGGTCTTTATACTCCTTCCATATTTGTCTTCTCCTCTGAGCTGATGAGGAGGTATTTTGACCTGTAACAGTTGTACATAGGGAAGGCTCTCATCCCATGTGTGTGGATGCTTTGAATTGTACATGCGTAGAATGTGTACAATCATCCTGTTGACGACCTCTGTCTGGCCATCAGTTTGGGGATGGAAAGCTATGGACTTGGTGAGCTTGGTGTCCAACATTGACCAGAGGCTGGACCAAAATGTGCTGAAGAACCTGCTGTTGCGATCTGATATGATAGACTGTGGGATCCCAAAGTTCACCCACACTCGTTCAAAGAAGAGTTTAGCATTGGCTTCTGCTGTGATATTCTTCTTGCAGGCCGCCATAATGGCCATCTTTGAGAATCTGTTGAAAACCATGAAAACACAGTTGTTTCCATGCTTAGTAGAAGGAAGGCCTGACATGTAGTCCATGGAGATGGATTGCCAAGGTCAACTAGGGGTAGGTAGCGGAGTATAGAGCCCTTGCTTCTTTATGGTCAGTTTGGAAATGGCGCAAGCAGTGCATGATCTGATGTACTTCCCGACATCCTGTCGAAGGTTTGGCCAATAGAAATACTTCTGCAGTACTGCCACTATTTTCTCGACCCCAAAATGCCCATCGACTCGACTGTAGTGCGCTTCCCATATCATCTTGGCACGCTCGCTTGAAGGAACACAAAGGTGTCCCAGGTGACATAATAGTGCATCTTGGAGGTGAAATTTTGGAACTTGCATATCCCCCAAGAGTTCCTTGTATGTGTAGATAAATTCTGGATCGCTCTTATAGAGAAGCGACCAATCAAAAGTCTCATGCCCACAAGAGTTGAGAACGGTGGTTATGGCCACGATCGGTGGTCCACTGAGGAAATCTACAACATTATTGGTGCTACCCTTCTTGTACTTGATGTTCAAATGAAATTGTTGCAGATATGTGGACCACTTCTGATGGCGATCGTTTTGCAACTTCCCTTGTTACTGTATGAACTACAGGGGTCGGTGGTCTATGTGGATGATCGTCTCCTTCCCCAAAATGTAATGCTTCTATTGTCGACAAGCCTACACAATGGAATACATTTCTTTGTCATAAGTGGGATACTTTCGAACTCTGTCAGACAATGTCTCACTGTGATATGCCACTGGATGCCCCTGTTGAGTAAGAAATGCCCCAATAGCATAGTCAGAGGCATCTGTCTCGATCTCAAATGGTTGTTGCAAGTCTGGTAATGTGAGCACTGGGGCAGAACAGAGGCGATGTTTTAACTCTACGAACGCCTTCTGTTGAGATTCTAACCAACAAAATTTTTCTTTCGCTCCTCCCATGGTGACTTGACTTAAGGGCCAAGTGATATGAGAGAATCCCAACACAAACCTGTGGTAGAAATTAGCAAGACCTAGAAAGCTGCGAAGCTCTATTAGGGTGGTTGGGGCTGGCCAATCCCGAATGACTTGGATCTTGGCTGGATCCACATTCACCCCCCTTTCATCAATAATGTATCTCAGATATTGAACCTGGGTCATGCCAAAAGTGCACTTCCCCAAACTGGCACACAACTTGTGTTGCCGCAGTGTTTGGAGGACTTCTCGGATGTGGTGGAGGTGCTCTTCCCAAGTCTGGCTAAAGATAAGAATGTCATCCAAGTATATCACTACAAATGAGTTGGTGAATGGACGCAAGATGTCGTCCATCAACCTCATGAAGGTTGTGGGAGAATTTGTCAATCCAAAAGGCATGATGAGCCATTCGAAAAGGCCCTCCTTGGCTTTGAAGGCAGTCTTCCACACATCAAAAGGTTCGATTGGTACCTGGTGATACCCAGACTTCAAGTCGATCTTGCTGAAATATTTTTCCCCTTTGAGTTGGTCCAGAAGGTCATAAATCCGTGGGATAGAATACCTATTCCAGATAGTGATCTTGTTTAGTGCCCGATAATCAATAAAAATTCTCCAAGTCCCATCCTTCTTCTGTACAAACACGATCGGGCTCCCACAGGGTGATGAACTTGGCCGGATGTGACCTTTCTGCAGCAACTCCTGAATCTGCCTCTTGATTTCATCATTCTCTAGAACAGAGCACCTATAGATCTGTTCGTTGGGTAGTGGCGCACCTGGGTTCAGGTCAATGGGGTGCTTGACCTGACAATGTAGAGGCACCCCTGTGGGTGAGGTGAATATGTCCCCGTACTCCTCCACAACCTTGTCCATTTTTTGTTGTCGTGTAGAGGAGCCATGTCTGGAGGTCGTGGCAATAGTATTCTTCTTACCCTGGGCGTGGATCATCAGGAAAAAAAATTTCCTAGTTTGGGAAATGAGCTTACTGCATTGTTTTGCAGTCACCAAAGAGATAGTGGGAGGCAGTGGTACCTTTGGTATCCTGTACAATTTATTTCCCAAAGTAACAATAACATGTGAGGCCAGGACTCATACACAACATGTCGCTTTCACAAGTATGGTTGGCCTAATAATACATCAGAAACATCAATAGGAGAAATTTCACACAATACCTCATCCGTGAAGGGCTTGATGGTATAGAGAAGGCGACACTGCTGGCTAATGCGGAGATCCTGTCCTTGGTGAAGCCACCCGATTGTGTATGGTTGTGGGTGCACTGTTGGTCAGCAAGCCCAACCACTTCACAACATCTGTTGAAATGAAGTTCTTTTGGATCCCATTGTCGACAATGAACCGTAGTGGGGAACCCTTTACCCACATCTGGGAGTGGAAGAGATGCTCTGCCTCCTCTGGATCTTCTGGTTCCTCCTTCTGGATCTTCGTAGTGGAAACAGTGGCATTGGGCTCCGCATCAATAATCTGCTTCCCTTTGTCATTCACCTTGTCAGGTTCTGATTCTAAGTCGGAGCATGCATCTGATTCAGAAGCCCTCATCTCAGCCACCAGCGACTGCTTGGCCTGACACTCACTTGTGTTGTGAGTGGAGCTCTTATATAACTCACACCACTTTCCTGTGTCCTTCTTTGGCTTCACGGTGTTATTCTTTGCTTATGTCTTTGGCAGGTTGTCTTGGGACGCCATGCCTTGGCTTTGTCCTTTGTTTTGCGGTTTGGGGACACCTTTCCCTTGCTTTTGATTCGCAGATCCAAAGTCTCGCATCTTCTATTTGAATTTCTGCTCAATCTTGGCAGCAACCGGTATGCCGTACCAATCGAGGAGATGTCGAGGAACTCCATGTCCTCCTAAATGTATCTGTGCAGACAACCGCGATACTTTAGCACCAAATGTTTCTCTGAATCTTTGATACCCAACTTTGTGTGCAGGGTATGGAAAAAATTCATTAGCTCATGCACATCTTGATCCCTTTGTTGTCGCAGTGTGGTCCATTGTATGTACTTGTCCTCATAGCTCCCCATGGGATAGTATTGTTCCTTGATGGCATCTCGAAAAGAATTCCAAGTGGGTACGGCTGAGAATAGAGAGGGTTCTGTCTCGTCCGTTTTCTCACAATAGGTTTCCCACCAGTCCTTGACATGGGGGGTAGCTTTGAGGAGTGCAAAAATAATATTCTCCCAGTCAGAAAAATCATGAACCGAGAAATATCCTTCTAATATATTCAACCATCTATATACGTCATCTTCACCTATTTGACCCTCAAATATGGGAATGTCAAAGTTTACTTGTACCTTAAAGGGAGTCGTGCCTCCAGAGTGGCTACTGGATGCAGATGCGCCGCCGGTGGGCAGTCATTGAAGGATCTGGGCAAAGTTATCCATCATCGCGTTCCTTTGTTTTTCGAGGGCCTCCTCGAGCAATATTTTGATAGGATCTCCTGCTCCCTCATCTTTATTTTCGTCCCCCATGGGCGTCCGTTGGGGTTTGCGAGGCTGATCTTGCAAAGGTTCCACCAGATCGAGCCCTAACTCCTTATACCCTGACCTCGTTGGGGACATGCAAAAAAGTATCGAGAAAAAGCAGACCCCTCTGATACCACTGATCCAGATTTATGCAGGAACACAACAGAATACATAAATAACCATAAACATAGAAATACAGTGGAAATAAGGCTTCATTTCATTAATATCAAATCACAAAAATATGCTTACAAACATGATGGAAATAAAATACCTAAGGTGCTGGTAGCGAATCTCTGAAAAGAGATGTGGTGACTACAGGCCTTTGAACTGTATTACAATGAGGCTCGAGGGCCTATTTATTATGAAGAAACAATGGAGAATTCTAAACGTCCAAAAACATAACCCTAGGAGATGAAGCACCAAAACTATGGGCCTCGTTTGGGTAAATTGGTGTTCCAACTTCCCAGGGACGTAACTTCGGCATACTATCTCTGTTTGGGCTTCAAAATGGCTCCGGAAGTTCAGGACCCGAAAAACTACTAAAAATAGTAAGTTGTGAAAAAAAATGAAAGAGACAATGGTGGGGCCACAAGTGGAATAGGTGGGTGGCCACCAATATCCACTTGGATCACTTTTAAACTTGTATTAGCATTTTGGAGCATTTTAATACAAGAGGAAAAACCAATTTGGGAGGCTTGGTCCAGCAGACGTAGCCCAGGAGGGGTGAACTGCTCACCAAATATCTGAGTCATGTTATGCTGAAGTTATTTTGATGTGTATTTCTGATTTAATATGTTATACAACAAACTTAAATAACATTCCCTCACACATAAAATCAGAAACAGTTACCAAATACATTTTGTTTAACTTGAAAGACATGGAGAATTTTGCACACCTTTAATTAAATGGAAATGGATACTTTGCACAACATTTACCACATTTACAAATACTTCCATTTTCAGATCAAATATAGCAACATAAAATCAATTCTTCTTTAAACCAGGAACATGAATGACATATTTTAATGTGACTGGATTACCTAACTCCCTCCGAAAGGTAATTTTACCTACACCAGTAGCGTTATACCTCATGTTATCACCCATATCGATGTGCATCTGGAGATCCTTATCCTCCGAGATATTGAATAATTATTTGTTGTTGGTCATTGTTTCGAGGATTTAACACCCTAGAGGTTGGTTGGGATTCAACCTCCACAGAGCAGGGGCGTACTACTTAACAGAGACTCACACGATCATGCACATTCATAAAAACGAAATCGAGTAGAATGAGAGGTTTACCCGTTGGTCCTACGTTTGAAGTAGATCCACGTGGAGTTCAAACTCCCTA